>CM076847.1:125721085-126400695 GCA_039519185.1 Astragalus membranaceus | reverse complement strand
GTCCTCATCGGTCAGAAACAAAAGAAATATTTGCATATTTAATAGTTAGTTGATTGTCATATAAATGAGACCCCCAAGTTATTGTGAATGGTGCTGAATTAGTCCTCAAGAAAATGACATAAGAAAATCTGATGGGGGTACTAGAAGGGGAGGGCTATAGGGTTTCATCCACCAAAAATATAGTGTTGTGGTAGGAAGGGAGGAAAGGGTGGAGAATCCAACATCAATCCTAGTAGAACGGTAAGAGTAAGTAGCGGAAAATGCATTGAGAATTTAGTGTGCAATACACCACATAAACCACTCGCACGGACTAGAAACTGCCTTAAAAGTAACTAAGTGCAACTTTGGGTGCACAGCAAAACACCCTCTCTTATTACTTATTTTCCCTCGCAACTCAAATCGTCTTCCTCCCAATTGTTACCGCTCACCTCCAAGCGTTCACATGAACCCATCACCCCTCTCTCACTTGTGACTCGCATCATTGTCGGTAGCGAACTAGTTTAACTCTTATTTGCTTTACCCTTTAATATTTTATTTTTCTCGCATCCAACCTAATCAATGTACCATCCTTTCCTAGTTGTCGTTGAACTCCACTATGCCGTCATTCTTTTTTTTTGTTACAAAAAGTTTAGGTGAGTTGGGCTCCGGGGGCTCACTAGGGCCGGGATAGGCTTCACGGCTCTTTGAACACTTACAAAAAGGTACTTACAAATTAACCTTAACCTAACCTTAACCTTAACCTAACCAAAAAGGTTCTTCAAGTTTGGCTCTTTTATTGGTGGGCTCTCATCCTTCCTAATTTTCTGATTCAAGGTATTTATGACTGGATTTTGCCCATATTGCAAGATCATTGACCCGAAAAGATGGTATGTACACAATACAAAAACTTTTTCAAAGAGATTTCTTAGGCATGCTTTAATTCAATAATTTTAAGAGTAAACTAAAAGCATAGCAGAGTCTGCAAATGCAAAAAGACTTAATGCTAACTTGTGGGCCAACTGTATTATTTCCAACATATACTGAATGTCTTATTATGCCGACATTATTTGCAGGAAAATTCTTCCGAAGAGACAGCAGCATAGATCGGAAAGCACAGTTGTACGTTGTTGGAGTTATAACATATTTTTGATTAAAATAAAAAAACTGCTAGAGAATTTCAATCCTTGGCACTGAAATAGTGGGTAGTTCCAAGTTTTCACTGCTTGGGCTCTTTACCTCTCATGTAAAAAGCAAATAAATAAATAAATAAATAAAAAACAGCTAATATAGGAGGAAAAATACAATACTAGTACATGATTTTCTTATCTTATACATAGATTTTCACGTGACAAGTAAAGGTATGTGAGCATTCGGACAACCAAACCGTGGTACTAACTCTGTAACATGTTTCCTCATTTTCGATTACACTACAATATTCCTGTGTAATGCATTCCACTCCGAAGAATCTGATCAGTAGCTCCACCGATGACTTAACTTCCAGTCGAAACAACCGAAATGTGCTTCAGGACCTGCTAGCTTTTCTGCAATATACACTGTCCTTTTCCTTTCGTTCAGTTTCAAATAATCATTCATTAAACTAGAAAGTAAAAACACTGTCTTCACTTCAGCAGTAAAAAAGGTAGAGAAAATGTTAATAATTTTTACATAAATAAATAAACATCCACCCATATGTTCACCGTGGTTAATTATCTTATCTCATGTCATATTATAATGAAGCGAAAAGAAGAGTAGTGATGCAAATTAAGAAGGAAACAAAGACGACAGAAGAAGGATACCAATCAATTACCACACAAATGCAAGTGCGATTGAAGCTGACTTTAGTGAGAGCTAGAGATGGAAGGGGTGAGGAAGCCGTGTTGGAGAAGGAGAGCACGTGCAAAGAATTCAGTGTCATTGAGAGAACCAGAAATTTGCACGTGCCCTGCTTCTCCAACACCACTTTCTCACCCGGTGAAGACAGCACTACACCTTGAATTTGATGAGAGCGATAGTAGAATAGAACTTGAACCAAACAGAGGAAATGTTACGTATTTATAGGTAGCAACTTTAGAGAGAGAGAGAGAGAGATTTATCTAAAGCAACGTGGCAGAAGAAAAGAGTATAGTGAAGTGGTGAAAAATAATATAATATAAGAAAAGAAAGTGTGGCCAACTATGCCATGCCATGCCATAGCATGATGGCAGTATACACAGAAATTCAAAGTAGGGATATCGAAGGAAACCCAAAAAGAGTCTTGTCTGCCTTAATTTCATAAAAAAGTCACCAACCTCTTTGTTCATTTGAGGTTCACTCAGACTAGTACAAAGAAAAGAACCCTCTCAATCTGAAGTCCCCTTTTGCCCTTGTACTAATTCCAGCCATTGAAACAAGAAATTTGGGACCCACATGCATACGTGGCTCCATCACATCCTTTGTATTGCAAAGGTAGAGAGGGAGAAGAAGAAGAAGAATAATAATGTATGAGTGCACGTAGGCTTTGCGTGTTGGTCGCAAGTTTTTGAGTAGTATGGCATGTGTGTGAGTGAGTGATTTTTATTTTAGAGAAAGTTCATTCACTAGGTTGATATGATTCCCTATGAGTAATAGGTCCTTACCTTTTTTCTTCAACTAAGTTTTTAATTTTTCACTTTTACTCGAGGAAGGGTAGACTACAAAAATTTCAAAGGCAACATTAATTAATTACCTAATCACACTGCCTTAGTAGTTGTGTCTAAGTAGACAAAGTCCTGCAAAACTTGCCAACTTGGTAGTATTCAGCAAGTTCAGCTACTTCAAATTTAATGACATGTTCCAGTTAATAATAAATAAATATTTGTCTTGCATAAACCCAATAAGCATTCAAATGTTGTAGTATACTATATCGTATTTTGTATGTACAAAGAATTCCCTTGTAGTTGTATACATGATTGATTGAGAACAGTTTTTGTGGCTTTACCACTTGATAAAGGGAGTTAGGAGAAAAACTAGTTGAATTTTGAGGACAGTGAATGAGATATTGAGACCGTACAAGAAATGTTATGGAGGATGAGTAATGAAACATTAGGAAGTCTAGTGAATAGCATGTGAGAAGCTGTGACGTGCGGCAATGGTTCAAATCCTAGTTCAGTTTCAACATATATAGGTCATACTTATGCAGCACCCCCATCATTACTCCTTGCCCTATTCTTCACTCCATGTCCATTTAAATTATATGCACCAACAAGGTTCAATTCAAAGGCTAAATTATTATGAAAACAATCCTTGTATTGTATCTCACAGTGAATTCCTAAAATTTGACAAGCATTAATGTCTTATGCATTAAAGGGTAAATAGAGCCCATGTAGGAAGGTTTGATATTTTAGTATGGTGTATTAAAGATGGAGTGGAACAGTTATTATGGCTGTGAAAAATAAAAAATGGGGTATGGTCTATAGTCTATCTTGTGGGAGAAGAACATAGATTCTGGATGAGGTCATTATCAAATCTAAGGACTTTAATATTGGCGTGTGTATCGTGCACTTGGTATGTGGTAAATGCTTTATTTGGTCAGGCATAGCTACTATTCAAAGGCTTTTGAAACTCAATCATGCTCCCCAGCAGCTCAAATTCTACAGCACTTGATGGATGTCTTTGAAATGCTTCAGAGAAAGGAACAGCAATACAACAAAAAGGCACTTCATTGCTCGTTAAATTTGGGAAATTATGACATCCTTTTAACATTTAATTTTTTTTCTAAAGCGAATTGAAAGCTCAGTTCAGCGTTTCCTTTTGATATAATCGGAAATAATATGAGACTAAATTACGATTTGGAGCTTGAAAATCATATCTTATGTAAAAATTTAGCGACAAATTTATAGCTAGAATCATGATTCGAAGCCATTAACCTTAACCTTTCCAAATGAAAATAAAAAAACACACCAACAATTTCGAGTCCGACATAGAGTACTTAGGAATTTCTTAGTAATTGTTACTAAATGGCAAAATAGTCATTTCCTCATCAATGAAAAAATTCTGTAACCACACAAACACTAAATTGTGGTTAGTATGTACTAACCATTGGATTGTTGTATAATGGTTAGTAGCATATACTAACTACACAAATACTAAATTGTGTTAGCATGTACTAATCATTGGAGTGTTGTACTAAATTGTGTTAGCATGTACTAATCATTAGAATGATAGTAGCATATACTAACTAAAATATAACTTTAGTATGGTTAGTGAAACTTTTTATCGGTAAAAAAATGACTATTATATCTATTTAGTAACAATTACTGGTTACGGTTTAGTACTATAAATCGGACAAAAATTTCATAGCATTCATACCGTGTTAAATTTATTTAGGTCGCTTACGTGCAGATTTACACACAATACTTAAGAGTACTCAAGTGGTGTTCCAATTTATAGAGCTCTCCCCTAAAAGTACTCAAGTGGTCTTCCATTATATGTACTAACCAGTGTTGTTCCAATTTATACACAATACAGTACAAAATTTTTCTTTTCTTTTGCTCAGTAAAAATACTTTACACGGATCCCCAATGTTGATTGGCTTGACGAACTAGATAATGATGAAAGATACATATAATACTATTGTAACCACGTCTAGCCACTAACTTCTGGTCTTAAAATTGAAATTTACGTGAATAACATAACGCATCCTAATCTGCTCCACATTATAAACAATGTATTCATTGTACAATAGATCGCCCTGCAACACAAAGTGATAATAAATTTTAAAAAAAAAATGGTAATCAACTAACACACTTGCGTCTTATTACGTACTGATAAAAATTTAACTTTTAGAGCATACCTTTCTACCGGAATTCGTTTTGGGCTTTCCCAGTGGAACTATGAGCCCGTCCTCAAGCTCCCGAGCTTTTGAAAAATCAGGAGCAGTAGCTCCTACTCCTTTTGTGCTGCAGTATTAGATTGCATAGCACATTAACTCAACTACTAAAGCACACAATACGCAGAACTTTTAAAGCTATAAGAAACCTTCACTGGTGCATTAGGCAGGCAGGCAGGCACAAAACCAGCCAGGCTCCACAAAAACTTAATTGAATGATGTTACATAAAGACAAATCAATTGATCAGAAAATCTAATATGAACCGCCCATATGGAAGGTAATCGATATGCCATTATTAGTCGTTATATGCTATGTTATTTTACTACATGGTCTATATTATAATTTTTATAAAATTTGCAAACAAACCCTCAGTTTCAGAAGCTTCCCCCTCTGCTACACCCTCCCAGCTGTCTCTCTTTCTCTCTATCCCTCTCCCCCATGGTGAAAATGAAGCACTCTTGCATCCCTAAATCTCGGACCTCGTAGCCATGGGAAAGATATTCACAATGGGACACTTGCTGCTTCCGCTTCAAACTCATACCACCAAGACCAACAGGATGGCTCGTTATTACTATCACTAATATTTGTGGAATTAAACGGAGGAGCTTTTTTAATCCTGTTTCAACTTTTTCTTCCTTTCCATTATTTTAGAGGCCAGCCAGATCTATTTCAAAACTCTCTCAGGTCTCAACCAAAAGCTTTGTGTCATCCCTCTTCCTCACCAAACCAGAGTACCCCTCAAATGTTTTTCTCCTCTATCTCCCGATTAGAATATTTTCTAATAATTCTTATAGGCTACAATCAATTTTGGTTTTCATTTTGTCAAAAACAAGCTCATATTATGATCCATCTGATCAGATTTTAGCCTGCTAATTAAATGATCAATTTCTAATGAGCTTTGAACACCTACTATTGATCTATGTGGGAAAGAGTGTAGACCTAACCATTGGGCTCATGATGGGAGGATTAATAAGTAGTAAGGCTTGGTCACCTTTGTCATCACGCCATTCGATTGTTTGCTCTTGGTTTGCCTCATTGAGAACCAACAAGCAAAGGAGGACTTGGCCACTTATTTTGGCCCATGGGCCTGGCTTTTTATGTTTTTTTGAACTTTTAGTGTGTTTTCCTTTGTTTAAAACTTGGTCGGGCCGCTGGCCCAGTATCTTGGGTTGGGCTACAAAAAACACAGTCCAGTAGATAACCGGGCTAGCCCAACTCGTTTTGCATTTTTGACCCTTTGAGATTGGTCAGCTCGGCCGGCCCAGTTTGACAGCTATGCTTTTCACACGCACATAGATTCTGACAACATTGTCCATAGGATATACTCCCATGTAAAAAAATGCTTATAGTATTGTGGAATGAATAAAATCTGCCACTGAGCTTAACAGGCGCGCGCGCACACGCAGACACATTTATATACATATATCGATCCTGACAACATTGTCCATAGGATATACCCCCATGTAAAAGAAATGCTTATAGTATTATTGAAAAAATAAAATCTACAGGTGAGCTTTACTTTACGGTCCACGGGATTCCAGCTCAAGCATTTACTTTTCTAATTAGAGAGCATTGTCTTGGACTTTGTAGTTAATTGCGGCGGTGCGTAGCGTTGCGGTGGTCCGATGCCACGCAACAAGCAGTGGCGGCGCGGATTAGGGTTGTGGTTGTAGCGGCAGCTTAATGGAGCCGATTGCGGGTTGAACCATGGGTTTCTTGTGAAGAAGACCAGAAACAGGAGTTTTCACATGAAATTTCTCTTTTGCCCTTAATTTAAATGCAAAAAGTCAGTAATACCCTTAAATTTTCAACCGTTGACATGTTTTTTAAATGCATTTCAGTCTTCTTTTACTGTGTTAAGTTATTTCAGTTTTTTTTACTGTGGCTTAAGTTATTTAACCTAGACTCTTCTTCCACTTCACATTTCAACTTTCAAGCACTGCCCAGTGTTCCAAAAATGAAAAACAGAGCAAGTAACGTGAGCTCCCTTTCTCACTCTTTTCACTCACGTTTCATCTCCCCCAGCTTTCTCAAAAACGCTTCTCCCTCTTTTATCAGCCATATAAACGCGTCCCTCTCAGCAAGCAACAAGCTCTAATCTGTGTTTTGAACAACAGCAACAGCCTCTGTTTTTATTCCCTATGTTTTTACAAAATATTCCATCCCTGTTTTCTCAACAGCTTCCCCCGTTTTATTCCCTTTATGTTATGTTTGAGTATTAGTAGCAATGAACTTTGATGATTACTAATGAAAATGTCTTCAGTTTTGAGTATTCTTATATTTTTTAGCCTTTAGATGTGTATGGTATAAGTTTGATATATTGCTTCCTTAGACTTCGGCGTGACCGCTACCCACTACACCGCAATAGTGTTTTGGGGGTCAGTCATGCTACGCTATTTGCTATTAACTACATAGGTCTTTGAACTAATGTAGGATCTGCTCAAGGATCTACCAGTTTAGGTAAAAATATCTAATATCTAATGCATTAAACTAGGTGTTTTTTGGGATCTATGTGCTCCTTGATTAGAACCTCTAAGGGGTCCCAATGGTTTCGACATGAGAAGATTGAAGAAGGCATACAACCTAATCCAATAGCAAATAGGTATTGTGGGCACAGCTAGGGCAAGAGGAGCAGTTAATGTGCCAAGGGAATTTCTACCAGGAAGATTATGGTTTTCTACACGGTGTATCGCAGACCAGTCACCACTTGATTGATCAATATAGATTTAGTAATTCAATTAGACAATCCCACCTGCCAATATACAAAATTGATGGTAATTATGAAATTTGATAAACATACCTTAGTTTTCCTTCAGGCAACCTATCAGCGTCATACTTAGCGGTTAGAAGCTCGCTCATCTCACCCAGTGCAACCTAAAAGTACAGCAAATAAATAACGCTTCCCAGAGATGTAAATCAATAACAACATACTTTACAGTAAACAAATTAATATAAATAAAAGTTACTGAAGATGTGGATCAGTAATGAACTTATTGAAAGCCCAATCTTCTAAATAGATTCTTGTTAATATAAATAAAAGTTACTGAAGATGTGGATCAGTAATGAACTTATTGAAAGCCCAATCTTCTAAATAGATTCTTGCAGACAATATTAACATTATATTCCAGCAACATTAGATTACAATCAATTCAAAATCCTCTGCTTGGGTAGTTGCAATTACATAATAAGGTTGGACACTAAGTAAGAACCACTCGATGAAGTTAATGATTGGAGTTTCAATCATCATTCTTTAGTGCAGACATATTAGTAATACAATGTGTAGTATTATAGAGGAAACAACCTCACATAAAAGGAGCACCCCATCTGTAGAAGTCCGGGAAGCATAGCAATAATTTGCACTTTTTGAGAACATGTCAGCAAAGTACACCCCTTTACCAAACATGTAGCCAGTGACAGGTGCCTCTGGAGGAGCTATGCGCAAACCTGACATTGGTGCATACATTTTAGACTTAGATACTATTGCATCAAGCAATATAATGTTATTGTCTACACATCATATCCACAAGCATGCAAACAAAGAAACTACCAAACAAGAGGAGGAATGACCTTGAGATAAAATTCCAGTCCAGTTTGTGAGCCGAGAACCATGCCACAAAAGCATCCTATTTTTTGTATTAGAAAACTGTCATATGATTAAATAAATAAATTAGCTGTCGACTCAATTCAAAATGTCACAAACTAAAACAAACTCATTGCCAAAAAAAACTTTAAATTACAATATTGTTAATTTAAACAAGAAACATCCTGATTCAATAATGCATTAGTCACACCTTCCTGAAGCGTTCAACCTCGCCTTCTTTTGATGTCCTGAATATTTGAACAATTTCCGCAGTATAATTTGAATGTGTTTCCGCATGAGTGTTCTTCATATAATTTTCAATCTGATGACATCAAAAAGGGAAAGAGGGGGCAGAAGGTGTCAGGACTAACCCTGACTGCAATATAAAATTTGTGTTATTTCTTTTTTAAGCTTGGGAAGAAAATGATATTTCAGATCAAGCGAGAAGATACGTTATCACACTATCGAGATTTCACTTTTCCTTTCTTAATTTGTTTCTCATGGTATGTTTAAATTGTATTTAATATCTACAAGAAACTAAAAAGGTACAATTGTTTACCAAAGAGAATTCGTCAGAAGCAAATTCAACTGGTACCAGTTCACAGCGGAGGCGTTGATAATGAGCATATAATGGATCTTCCTACAGCAAATCCAGAACAATAATCATAACATAAAATGCATTGGACCAGAATGCAATGCAGAAATCCTGAATAAAAATTATAGAAAACAGAATTGCCATATGGGTGGCATTTTATTTTAAAAAACAAGTCATTTAAATACTAATCAGTAAAACAGTGAATTTGGAAAATTGAACAAAATAACTAGCACAAACAAAATAATAATGCATTTCATTTCATAGAGAAGTGGATATCATTAGCAAAAGAGCAAAGAGCACTTCCTGGGTATACAGAATTGTGTTACAAAACAGCAACGGAAATTACTTTCCATAGAACTTGGCAATTGCATACCTATCCATTTATTTCACCAATAATAAAACAAAAATAAATACATGAAATATCTATCTACTTATTCAAAATGTTGGATGCCAGCAACAAATAAAATGTATCATAACTTCTAGTATGACCTTTAATGTTAAATAATTAAATTTTCCTTCACACTGTCAGACCATAGCAGTACTCACCATCTTTAGAATACTTGGAATCTCCTAAGTACTCCTAGCCCTAACCATGTTGAATTTAAATCTGATAGGTAACTTGCAATTCAAATTCCAAATAAAAGATAACTATTATAGTGTGAGAGAAAAGGATATCATCTTTAATAACTAACCCCCCCCCCCCCTCCCCACCCCCACACACACCATTGCTGCGGTGCATTTGCCATGTGTATTAAGGTTGTGACATAGTTATCATTGGGAACTGAAAGAGTTAAGGATATTATCTATAAAAAATTAACAGGAGCATCCCAGTAAAATTTTATAAAACAAGACTGGAAAGTTTTTCTGTATATTGACAACTATATGAAAAAAAAAATATACAAGTAATACCTGCATTTCTGTATCATCTTTCAGAAGTCTTGTCGCAACCTCAATTTCACTAAGAGCTTCAACCTTTAAATGAATTGAGTCAAATAATGTCACTGTTTAGACAAACACAGGTAAAACTAAGTTTCTTTTCTAGGAAAATTGCAAAATCGTGGAGGAAATTGGGCTTTAGGGCACAAAAGTTGTCAAGGCCTGGGCCAACATGATAGCATCCAGAGTCACAAATGAAAGTGTATATATGAGGATCCTCATAAGAGTATCCCACCAACCAGAAAAGAGAAAAGAACAATCATACTTAATGAACAAACAGATAAGCTGGTTAAATACATATCACTGGAATGAAAAGGATTACCATCTCCAACTTGCGTTTTAACTTCTGAGGGGTGTCAATTACAAACTCGCCTGCCATTATGTATATTTCAATGTAAATCAGTATGCTTCTCAAAACGAATGCATAGTAACCACTGTTAAAATTTACGCTTATGATATAGAAGTAGGACTATTATCAACTAAATATCTACATGTGTGCACAAGATATATGGGACAGAGAGAGACAGCTTACGCATTTTTTTAAATCCAAAATCATGAGGAATTACAGTGTAGAATTCTCTGCAACATGCCCATTAACCAATTATTAAATATTGCAATCCAATCTCTTTAGAGCAAAAGTTCTCAACCATAAATGACACTGAAAGACACTGAATTCTAATATAGGTGAAGCAAATACATGGCTCTTTAAAACGCACATAAGAAAAAGCAAGTCCTTCCCGAGAATAAATCATAGAGCACAACAGATGGAGGAAAATAAAAAGAACCAGATTTCTTACCCACTCAATTGCTCCAGAACTTTCCTATCAGATTTATCAATCATATCAGCAAGCCTCTTGAGGACATTGTAGCCCTAAATAATTTAAGAAACGTAAATGGTTAATCAATGGAGAAGATAAGCAAAGCATGCAAGTTGAAATACTGTAACGGTGCCTAAGAAGATAAAAACACAAGTCATCACATAGAGGAACTTTTGCACCACGATCCAGACATACAAAATTCAGGTCTTAATTAACTAGTAAATTTCTTGTTAATTTTTAAAAGGCAGAGCAAAGAGAGAAATTGATTTAAACCAAGAAGGCTTCTGAATATCATGTAAACTTACGCTCATGGCAGAAGTGTTACTGTTATACTCAGCCATATGTTATTGAACCAAATTCAAAAATTGAAAAAATTCACAAGTCTTAAACTACAATTTACTTAAGGGAATGAGATTCTTCCATTTACTTGACAGTTCCAATAGGAGAGAGATGCTCATGGAATAAAATAATATTATTTTATTTGATGTGTCTATCTCTTTCTTACTGGAATTGTCTAGTAACCGGAGAAGATCTGCACCCTTACTTAAGAAGCTAGATAGTATTAAAGGATGTCGATTCCAAAAAAAAACGTGATAGTGACACAAGAAGAAATTAGTATATGTGATAGTGCTACGTAGCAGAAAATCAGAGTAATGGGGAATGAATAGTCTTTGTATTATTTACTGCAAATTTAGTGGATCTCACTGAATTTGGTATGAAGGATTTACAAAGATAGAAAGGAAACAATGAAACAGTGAAATGGTGATCCTATCACCAAGTCCCTTTCCCAAACAATTCCCAATACAAGCCTTCCAATGAAAAGCATGACGTAATAGAATATATATGGATGTACTTTCTCTCTCCAATCACTCCACGCCCCTCCCACCTACCACGTAGGATGAATCATAACAGAATCAAGGTGTGTGAGGTGTGTGCACTAGTGGTCCCCAAGCAATTGGTTTCCACTTCTTTCTCTCATAAAACATTTCTAAATTTCCCAATCTGCCCTTCATTTACAGCACTCGTATCAACACCCCCTCCTTCAAATTTCACCTTGTCCTCAAGGTGAAAGTCTGGAAATAACTCAGTCATCTTACTCAGCAATTCCCAGGAATTTTCACAAGCAGGCGTATCTTTCCACTTCACAAGCACTTCACACTCAAGTGCAGTCTCACCCCAAACAGCAAGAATGTCTTCTGGTTGCGTCTACAGCTCCATTTCCTCATTGAGGCAAGCAGGCAGTGGCTGGACACTAGCATGGTCAGCAACATTTGGTTTCAATAAAGACACATGAAACACTGGATGCACTCTACTGTCTTCAGGAAGCTTCAGCTTATGTGCAACTTCTCCAATCTTCTCCAACACTTCATAAGGCCCATAGAACCTAGGACTCAACTTTTGGTTGATCCTCTTGGCTAGTTTCCTCAACTTATAAGGTTGAATTTTCAAGAATACCATATCTCCAACCTTGTAGTCCACCTCCCTTCTGTGTTTGTCAGCCTTCTGTTTCATTCTATTCTGAGCTTGCACCAAATGATCTCTCAGAATTTCTATCATCTCATTTCTGTCCTGTATCATCCCTGCTACTTCTTCCATGGGTGTGGCCTGCACATCTCCACGTATCACAGGAGGAGGATCCCTACCATACAATGCCTTGAAAGGTGTCATTTTGGTAGATTCATGATAGTTGGTATTGTACCAAAATTCAGCCCAACTCAACCATTTATGCCACTGTCTAGGCTTGGTGCCTGTCATGCACCTCAAGTTAGTTTCTAGGCACCTGTTAACCACCTCTGTCTGCCCATCAATTTGAGGGTGGTAGGCAGAGTTGAATCTGAGCTTGGTCCCAGATAATTTGAACAATTCAATCCAAAAAGAACTAATGAATACCCTGTATCTATCTGAAACTATGGATTCAGGAAAGCCATGAAGTTTAACCACCTCCTTCAAGAATAACTCAGCATCATCTTTAGCATTATAAGGATGAGCTAAAGCAATGAAGTGAGCATATTTAGTAAATCTATCTACCATCACTAAGATAGTATCCATACCTCCTGCTTTAGGCAAACCTCCAACAAAATCCATAGAAATGTCACTCCACACTTGCTTAGGAACTGGTAATGGTTGCAAGAGTCCAGCTGGGCTTAGTGTTTGAAATTTGTTCCTCTGGCAGATCTCACACTTCTGCACATACTCCATGATGCATTTTCTCATTCTTTCCCAAAAGAATAATGTGGAAATTCTTTTATAAGTTCTGAAAAAACCAGAGTGACCTCCCATAGCTGCGTCATGAAATTCAACCAAGATAGAATCAATTCTGGAAGACCCTCTAGGAATCACTAATCTGTCTTGATAATAGAGTCTTCCATTGATCAATTTATAACCAGGATGCTCTCCTTCTTTCACTAACAGATCCTTTCAACTTCTCATCATTGTTCACCTCATCTTCTATACCATCCCATTCAGAAAATTGAACGGTAGACAAGGCAGCATACTGCAACTGTCTTGATAAAGCATCTACTGCTTTGTTTTCTATGCCAGGCTTGTATTTGATTTCAAAATCAAACCCCAACAGTTTAGATATCCACTTGTGCTGCTCTTCTCCCATCAGCCTCTGGTCAGCTAGGAATTTCAAGCTTTTTTGATCAGTATGAACAACAAAATGCCTACCTAACAGGTAGTGTCTCCACTTCTGGATGGCAAGTACCACTGCCATCAATTCCCTCTCATATACAGACTTACTCATGGCTCTGTCAGACAATGTTTGACTCATATACGCTACTGGTTGACCCCCTTGCATTAACACGGCACCCAAACCTTTCCTAGAAGCATCTGTCTCCACCACAAAAGTCTTGCTAAAATCAGGAACAGCAAGCACAGGCACTTGTGTCATGGCTGTTTTCAACTTCTCAAAGGCAGCTTGTGCTTCACTATCCCATTGAAACTTGTCCTTTTTCAATTGTTGAGTCAATGGCCAAGCTATCTTCCCATACCCTTTCACAAATTTTTTGTAGTAGCCTGTGAGTCCCAAGAATCCTCTCAAGCCCTTCACATCTCTTGGAACAGGCCATTCAACCATGACTTTCACCTTGTTCGGGTTAGCAGATACCCCTAGTGCAGAAATAATGCGCCCCAAGTATTCAAGGCTCTTCTTGCCAAAAGAACACTTCTTGTTCACCACTAGGTCATGTTTGCTCAAGACTTGTAACACAGTTTTAACATGTTCCACATGGCTTTCTATACTCTTACTATAAATGAGTATATCATCAAAGAAAACTAAGGCAAATCTTCTCAAGTAAGGGTTCAATACCTGATTCATAAGAGCTTGGAAAGTAGAGGGAGCATCGGTTAAGTCAAAAGGCATGACCAAGAACTCATAATGCCCTTCATGAGTTCTAAATGCTGTCTTAGGAACATCACTCTCCTTCATGCGAATTTGATGATATCCTGACTTCAAATCAAGCTTGGAAAACACCTTAGCTCCACCCAATTCATCTAAGAGTTCATCAATCACTGGTATTGGAAATTTGTCAAGCACAATGAGCTTGTTTAGAGCACGATAATCTACACCGAATCTCCACCCTCCATCCTTCTTCTTCACCAATATCACAGGACTACAATAAGGGCTGTTACTAGGCCTTATAATCCCTGCTAACATCATTTCTTTAACAAACTTCTCTATCTCATTCTTCTGGTAGTGAGGATACCTATATGGTCTTATGTTAGGAATGTTGGAGCCTTCCTTGAGGATAATAACATGATCACATCCTCTTTGAGGTGGTAGACCAGTAGGTTCTCTGAACAAAGCTTCAAATTCATCAAGAACAGCTTCCAATTCTGCATGCTGTTCTGCTAGGGCTTCTGTCGCTGGTACTGTCTCTGGTGGATGGTATGACAACATATATCATTCGCCTTCATTAGTGAGAGCCTTCACCATAGCCTTCCGTGAAGCTTGAGCTTTGCATAAAGCAGGATCACCCTTCAACATCTTCCTATCCCTTCTCACACCCCAAGTCGGCTCTAATTCCTTGAAATTAGCCTTCACATTCCCCAAACTAGCCAACCAATCCATCCCTAACTCCATGATAAAGAAATGTTGTTCAATCAACACTCCTTGTATCACCACCTTCAAATTCTTACAAATTCCCTTGTTCTTCACCTTTTCTCCTGTTCCCAGCTCCACCTCAAATTCAAAGGTATCACTCACCTCTAAAGTCAAGTGTTCCACCAATTTCCTTGAGATAAAATTGCTGGAGGCCCCACAATCCATTAACACCAGAATTTCAGTGTCTCCAATCTTTCCAATGACGTTAAAAGATCTATTGGAAGTTAACCCTTCCTTGCTCTTCAAGGAAATTTGCAGCACTTTAGCAGTCAGCACTTCTGTCTCCTCATTTCCCTCACTGACCTTCTCATCCTCCTCACCTCCAGAGTCCTCCATCAACACAAATTTGTAATGTTTGAGCCTACAAACATGGTCCCTGCTCCAAATTTCCCCACATTTAAAGCATAAGCCCTTCCTGCTTCTCTCCCTCAATTCTGCCTTAGATAAATTGCCACCACCAGTAGCCTTCTTCTCACTAGCTCCACCTTCACCACCCTTGCTACTTGAGCCCTCCTTACTTCCACCTCTCTCCCACCTTGTGAAGCCTTTGGAGTGCTTCACATGATGTTTCTCTCCTTCACGACCCCCCTTCTTTTCAGCATTCATCAACCCTCCTTTCCTCAAGGCAATATTCTTCTCTTCTAATAGCAAAGCCCTATCCATTAACTCATCAAGAGTCCCAGCAGCATGTAGCTTGAGTTCTGCTTGAATTTCCTCCTTCAAGCCATTGATGAAAATTCCCTTCAGCATGACTCTCACCTCCTTCTTCAAAGGAGCTGATTCTCTTTCAAATTTTTCTCTGTATCGCATTACAGAGCTCGTCTGTTTGATGCTCAACAGTGGGCCAAACGGGTTCTGCACAAGACCCGGTGGCAAACGACAAATCACAGCAGCCTTGAACTCGTCCCACGAGAGCTCAGTGCTCTATTCCTCCCACCATTGGTACCAATTTAGGGCTTTGACTTCCAAAGTGATCACCACCGCGTCGAGCTTGTCCTCTTCTTCAACATTGTTGAGCATGAAGTAGCGCTCTGCTCTAACGATCCACCCATAAGCGTCGTCACCACGAAAGATGGGTATCTTCAGCTTCCTTCCTCTTAAATCGCGAGACGAATCACGACTACTACTTCGTGTCGTCGTGCTGGAGTCGTCATCGTCAGTATTAACCACTCCTTCACCCTCTTCAACCGGGTCGGGTCGTGTTTTCTGTCACCGGTGAGAATGGCGTTTGCGAGGACGTCCACTACGCGATTTGTTACGCGTAACAAGCAAATTCTTCAGTTCAGCTATCTGTTGCTCAAATTTCTGCTCCATACTATCAAGTCGTTTCTCCATTGCGCTGCGAGTTTGCACCATAAACAACCAGAACTGGTTGCTCTGATACCAGTTGATACGTAGCAGAAAAACAGAGTAATGGGGAATGAATAGTCTTTGTATTATTTACTGCAAATTCAGTGGATCTCACTGAATTTGGTATGAAGGATTTACAAAGATAGAAAGGAAACAATGAAACAGTGAAATGGTGATCCTATCACCAAGTCCCTTTCCCAAACAATTCCCAATACAAGCCTTCCAATGAAAAGCATGACATAATAGAATATATATGGATGTACTTTCTCTCTCCAATCACTCCACGCCCCTCCCACCTGCCACGTAGGATGAATCATAACAGAATCAAGGTGTGTGAGGTGTGTGCACTAGTGGTCCCCAAGCATTTCTGAATTTCCCAATCTGCCCGTCATTTACAGCACTCGTATCAGATAGCCTTCTGAAAGGAACAACAAATAAAAAAAACAAATGCCTAAGGAGAAAACATTGTCATGCCCATAGCCTTACCTTCAAAACTGTTGATTTGCTCAGTTTTCCAAGGGGCAACTTGTTTGCATTGTACCCTGAAAGAAAGATCCTAAAGTTAAAGTAGATAAAGAGTATTTTACAAGGGTGGTCAAAATTCAAAAGTACCAGAGAGTATTGAATAATTATATTCTCTTTATTTTTTTCTATTTGCTTTCCTTCACTCATCCAAGTAAGCAAACAGAAATATACCTGTTTATTTCTTTCCCATTTCTATTTTCTATCCATACAAACAACACATTCTTTCCATTCATTTTCTTTTCTCCAACATCTCTATTTCATTTGTGAACCAAATAATGCACAAAGGTGCCAAATGCACTCAAATTAAAGGTCTAGTATGCTTGAAAAGCATCCTACATAAAGAAAAGAAGCAAAAACTAACCTATTTCCATCATTTGCTGATTCATCATGCTCAAATTGCAAACAAGAGATATAAATTTTGCAATACGTGGTTCAAGTTTTGATTCCAGAAGCTGCTTTCCAATAGCATGACCAGGATTTTCTGTAACCTAAAAGCAGTTGCCAAGTGTTTAGAATGACTGACTGAAATAGAGTGAAGATAACACCAATTACTGCTGATAAGAAAAGAGTGAAGTCTACTCTAAAAGTACAAAGCAAGTGTCTTTTGATAAAGAAGACAGTGAACTAATTCATTGATGAACGGAGAATAATGAACTAGAGCTAATTGCAAGATAGCACATCAAGTTACATGAAGAAAGGGTGCAACAAGGGGATCAGAGTCAGCACAACTCACTGTAGATTCTTTTACCTTGCCACCGTAGTCCATTTCCAACCATACGTAACACTTTGGATGGCAAGAAAAATTATTCCTACTAGACCAAGCATTCTTGGTCTTGGCAAAAAACTTTTGTTCAAACTCCTGGATGGCACTTTCACGTGAAGAATATGGGCCGTGTAGCTTGTCTTGGCCTTTTATACCTACCCTTCCCCATCTATTGTAAACAATAAATTTACCGCCATCATCAGATTCTGCAAGAAATTTTGATATAGGCAGTAAGAAAAACCAGTAGAATCAACAAAAAAATAACTGAAGAAACACTAGGCAGAGCAAGCTTTCAACAAGTGACAAATTTTATTAACTATTTGCATTTTAGGTTGGAGATGATAGATAATCAACTTCTCTACCTAATAGTCATCTGATATTTCAAAAATAGAAAGAGAACCAGTAATAGGCTAATAGCAAAACAAATGGGGAAACTAGCACTAATAAACCAGAGTTCAGTTCATTCAAAATTTTGCAGCTAAGAAAAATCCATTATTCCCATAACTACTTAACCACAACAACAAAATCAATGCCTTCAAAAAGCTATAATTACACCACCAATACAAAGATGGAATTGAGAGCTAACCAAGAACTTGAATGACATAGAACTTGTTATTGTTGTCCCCAATATTTGTCTGGTTCAACATGGCGTCATAGATTTCACCACCCTGCATTGCAAAAAAAATACACCACAAGAACCCAAAACCCATTAAATAACCAGTAACCACCACCCAAACAAAAGCTAACAATCCAAAAATATCTCACAGACAACAAAGTAACATGCAACTATTTGATGAGGATAGCTTTGCTAGTGTTATTTGACTTGCCAGTTGCAGAACATGATACTGTGTTTTGATGTGATCCGGAAGCCATTGATCAAGCACAGCCGCACCCTTTTTGGTTGCAGTCACTATTTTTTCCTCCTCTATTACCTCCTCCTCTGCAGCCATCACAGCCACTTCAAATTAGAAAAAGGGAAGATAGAATACATTCACAATGCCTATGCTACAAAATCAAACCAAAAGCACCACAACAGTAGTAGTAGTAGTAATGCTCAGATGCAATCCTTTCCGGATACCCAAAGAATTATTCTGATCATTCGAAGTAATATTAGCAGTTAATGTAGCCATTGAATCGTAATCAAAATGCATGACATGAGGACCTACTGAATTCTGATACTAATAAACCCTACATTTTTTTCTTTTTTCTTTCAGACTGAACCAGAGGTGAAATTCAACAAAAAGTAACTATATTTGAAGTGCAACAGATTACAAAAGAAAATGAGGAGGAGCATTAGCATACCTTGGTCAGCGTAGTCCAAATCCTGAGGAATAGTTTCGAGTGATTGTTTGTTGGAATTTCCACGGCGAGTGGTTGTGACTTTCTCGGAACCGTTGGAATGGTCATTGTGAGAGTTCCTTGGTCTCTTTCTACGAGAGGGAGGGGCGTCAGATTCACCCGCTGAGTGCTGAGTTTCTTTGCGAAGAGCTGCTTCCAGTCTACGGACCTGAAAATGAAGGGAATACCAAATCAAATCTCAGTAAGGTAACGAGGTAAGAAGAAGAAGAAGAAGAAGAAGTGTGGTTTGAGTTTGAGTCGTTCTGACGATACCAATGTAGGCTTGGTTCCCGTGATGGTTAGTCCGCGTTGGTGGAGTTCCGTTCGAAGCTCTTCCACCCTCATTTTACTTGCCGCCATTTAAGAGGGAAATTGAAATGGTAGCGTCGCCCCACTCTTCAGTTTTCACTCGACTTTCAATTTTGATTCTTGAAAACACACTGTCAAGTGTCAACCGTGTTTATACGACGCCGTTTCTACAGTCGCGTGGTGTACTCCGCACGACAACGCTAGATATAGATTGATGAATTGTCTTTTTCTAGTTTTTTTCAAGTTTAATCATCGTAAATAAAATTATTTGTTTTTTTATTCCTTACAATATCATATTTTGCTTTGATAATATGTTTGGTATATCTGAAATAGGTGAAAGAGAGCTTGTTGAGAAAGAAGTTGAGGAGAAACACCAAATTTCTCTTGTTCGAACATTTGAATTAGCTTATTTTTGAGCTTATGAAAAATAACTTATAGAAATAAATAAGTTTTTATGTTAATTCATAACTTCTTATTAACAAAAATTATATTTTTATTGGGCCAGCTATCCCACTATTCGAGGTGCCTCCAACCCAGCGAGGGGATTAGTCACTGCGTTCGGCGGTGGATACCCTGGTATATACCAAAAAGTTATATTTCCATAAGTTGTTTTTTCATAAACTACTTTGACAGCTTATGAATAATACATAAAAACTTATTTATTTGCATAAGTTGTCTTTCATAAGTTCAAAATAAGCTATCCAAACGGGCGCAAGAGAAATGAAAAAGAGAGAAAGAGAGATTTAAAATATGTTCACAAATAGATTTATGTTTTGTTTAGTAAAAGGTAATAGGTAATGGATAAGGTAGCCGGTAGTGTATTCTCAAAAAAGAAAGTTAGTTGGTAGCATATTAGTTAGCGGTGTGAATTTAAAGTGTTTTGTAAAACTAACGGTTGAACTAACTTATGTCACATAAATGCATATTTTTAATTAATGTTTTTAAATGATAGGATGTGGAGTTTATTAAAATAAAATAACAAACGTAAAAGTGAATGAAAAAATGAAATGTTATTAGGTCAAAGACCGTCAACTAAGTAGCATCCGAAAAAATGTTATAAGTTTGTGAAAAAATAAACGTTATAAGCTATTGGTTATCAAATAAACTATTTATCTTCTGTGAGATTATCCACTATATTTTAGCGAACTGGTTTTACCAACAGAGTCTTAGGCTCTGTTTAATAAAATTAGCGAATAAACTAACTTATAACTGATGACGGGGTGATAGCAAATAAGCTAGAGGGATAAAATTAATGATTGAACTAGCTTGTAAATCTAAAACGACATAAACGTACAATTGTAATTAATGCATAAAAATGATATAGAATATTTATTTATTAGAAGATAAATGATGAATTTAATTAAAGTAATGAGAGAAAAAATAAGAGAGAAATTGTGAAACGCGGTAGACTATCCGCTATGAGCTAGCGGATCGACCTTTTCAACAAATTTACCTTTAGCTTCGGCTATGGTAATTTTCATTGCATCCTATGTTAGGGGTTTTATGTGTTTTTCTCTTTAGAAGACTTAAAGGATACATGGTCATTTGATATCTATCTATCTATCTATCTATTTATCTATCTATATCTATTAATTTTTAGAGTCAAAATTGTCATTAGGATTTTTTCTACTTTTCTCTTTCACTTTAAACTTTTCTCGCTCCTACTTTATTTCTCTCTCTTCTCATTTTGAAATCACTCTCTCGTCTCTTTCACACTTTAAACTTATCTACTATCTTATTTTTTTAAATGAGTAATTTTTTATTATCTTTTTATACAAGTAATATTTTCTTTTTATTTTTTATTTTTTATTTTTATTTTTATTTTTATAAAAATTATTAAGGTCAAAACTGTCATTTGGATTTCTTCTACTTTTTACTCTCTCTCACTTTAGACTTTATTCTTTCTCACTTTATTTCCCCATCCTCTCATATTAACATTATCTATTGTCGATATAATTATTTTTTATATTTTTATATTCATATTTGTAAATGCATATTTTGTTTTTAGTTTCAATACATTTCCACCTTCTCTTTTGCTTGAAAGTGTAATGAGAGCAACTTTCATGTTGTTATTTAGTTAGAAATGATAATAGGTCCTTCTTAGAAACCACTACGGTTGATGTTTGTAAGTTATACCAACATGATGACAGTGACATTGCTAAGTTTGCATACACTATTCATCCATTTTTTATTCAACTATCCCGTGCATCACACGGGCATGTGCTCTAGTTTCCTTTAAGGTCAGATGTGTATTTCCCAATTCAAAAACTATTTTGGATCCTCTTCAATTTCATTTTATTTGACACGACACTATAATTATAAGGTGTAGCAAAAAGTAACCGTACATGTCATTAAAATAATAGATCACGTAAACATCTATTCCGATATAAGTAATTTTCAGAGATTATCGCGCGAATTACCATTCCTAAGGGCCAAAATATCAAAAAAAATTATTAGAGACCAAAATAAAGATGCACACTTCCTGTTATAATTTAATCTGTTTGGCTGATTTGAAATTAAGAAGTGTCCACTTGTCCGCTCTAATGGATAAGGGATGCATAGAAATGGGGGATTTACTACACAAACTTATAGTTGACTTGACTCTCCAATGATGTCTTCCATTACATTTTTCTATTCGTGTTCATGTAAAGAAACTAATTCCTTTCCTTGCTATGTCATCCGAACATCTGACCTAAATATTTTTTTGAAAAAATTCATATATTTATATCAATTATATTCCCCACTACCCAATTTGGTATATAGTATATAGCATATAGCATATGATACTAAACAATTGACACCAGAAAAAGGTGAACAGAGAAAGTCGGAATGGCTGGCTCATTGGTGGACCTTGGGGCCAAAGATAGCAACAGATGAATGAAACAATACGGCCCCCTCACGAAAGGATATCTAAATTTCGTTGAACTTAGTTTGCTTGATAGGTGTGCTGAATCAATGTGACGTGTTTAAATATAAATTGCTACCACTATTTAATATAATTGTGAATAATCAAATCTAATATCTATTTATACAAACAAACCTCCTATTAAATAGTAGTAGCAATTAAATATGATTTTGATTTATTTATCCAAACAAACATCTTATGAAATTACCAAGTTATACAAACAAACATTCTATGATATTACCAATTTAGATTTATTATAAACACATATATAATTTAAAGGTAAAAATGTCGTTACCCTCTCATTCTTTCTTTTTCTTCTTACACTCTCTTTCTTACTTTTTTTCTCTTTCTTCTTACACTCTATTTCCTCCTTTTCACTTTTCTCTTACACTCTATTTCTTCCTTTTTTCTTTTTACTTTACTTTTACTTTTCCCATGAACGGTTCTTCTATTTCTCTTATCATTTCACTTTAGTTTTTTTAACTAAATTTTAAATTTATACAAACACTACTCTACTAAAATTACCTATAAAAATGTAAATGAGTCACACTAAAAAAACAAAAACAAAACTATCACCTTTTTGGAAAAAGTTATCACCTTAATCTACTATCACTTCTTCTTGATAATCTATCTTTTACTATTTACTATAATCTACTAATAAACTAAAATAATCAATCGAAACTACGAGATAACTGCAATGATATATATATATATATATATATATATATATATATATATATATATATATAAAACACGGGATACTGCACTGATATATAAAAAAAAAACACAGGATTAATATTTGTCATTGATAATGAAAAATTTTGAAGACTATGCGGGACACTGCCTTTGTACAAGCCGAGATTATTCCGAAGGGTGGTCTTGGCTTGAAGGATTTTCGTCGGTTTGCCGGATCTGTGAGGTTACGCGGGACACTGCCTTTGTAACAACCGTGTTCTGTCATTTTCACTCTCTAGAGTAAAAAGGAGAAATTTTTTCTAAGCGTTGCTTTGTCTGTCTTGTCGGGTCGTATGAGTTCACTTTGTTGCGACCGTGACTCACACCTCCTTCGGTGTAATCCTTGTGCCCGGCACCAAGCTAGGGTGACGTATCCTGATGTTGGCATCGCCTTGTGCCAAGTGCTCTGAGGTTGGCGCCCTCTTGGGCGCCTTGTGCCAGGATGCTCTGAGATTGGCGCCCTCTTGGGGGCCCTGTGCCATGCCCCCTGATGTTGGTGCCCTCTTGGGCGCCTTGGGCCAAGGTGCTAAGACATCCTGATGCTGGTGCCCTCGTGGGCGCCTTCCCGGGTGCTTTTTTTTTTAGAGTTGGCGCCCTCCCGGGTGCCATGGGTGTTGTTCCCTGCTTGCGTGTGCTGGGTGGCTTATCGTGGAGCAGATTTTGCGAGACAAGGTTCGGTGCTCTCGTGGGTGTCTTACTGCATAGTGCTTGTTGAACCAAGGGCAAACACTCTTTGTTTTGTATGATAACAAATTACATCTTGTCTTCTAATGGTTCAAGTTGAATGAAGTACAGGACGGAATTCAAAAAACAGGAAATATTAAAGTGGAGCAGCTTGGAGAAGAAGCCGCCTTTGAAGATGAAGACCTAATTGTTTATCCGCTTTCTTTAGGACACAATGTAAGGTCCTATCACTTAAGGTCTATGACATTTAGTAGAAGAGAGATGATGTTTTTTAAAAAAGTTTTAAGAATAAAAATTGTTGTGTTGAAAGCCTAGAAAAATATTTTATTCAAATGCATGCTTGCATGAGAAAGGCACATAACTTGGAAAAACATTTTAAAGCAAAAGAATCGATTTCTATATTGTTTCATAGGAGTATAAATCGATTTTATATTGTCTCATAGGAGTATAAAATCGATTATATACTAAATACATTGGACTATGAAATCGATTACTTGTTTTCCTTTCTTAAAACAATCGATTTCCATTATTTCCATAAAAGCAAAGAATCGATTTCTACATATACTCAAGCCAAACCAAGAATCGATTTCCTTCTTTTTTAAAACACCATGAAATCGATTTTCAAGCTATCCTATAGGCTATGAATCGATTCCTCCTTACTTTAACTAAACATTGAAATCGATTCTTACCTATTCAGGATGTCCTGAAAATCGATTCCTACATATTTCCAAAAGCCAATGAATCGATTCCTATGTTCTCAAAAAATAAAGAATCGATTCTCCCATATTTTGCTTTCATCAAACAATCGATTCTTATGCATCTCAAATGATTTCTACATTTTTCTAAAGCCTATAAATAGGCAAGTGTGTTTCGCATTTCAAATACACCACTTTTTACAAATCATATACGTCTCACATACACTTTCTAGATCTGAGAAAATAAGCTTTTCATTGTCATATATTTTATAAAGCTTTTCTATTTTCCAAATCACTCATCTCTCTAAAGTTACTATACTGTCATACTGTCCGAAGTGATTGGATCATAGATCTCAAAGTTGTATTCGTTATTTTAAGTGGGGTCACTCTGAAATCCTGGGAGCAATTCTTGGGTCTCTCAATCAGGAGATTGAGTTGGTTTGAAATCCTGGGAAGTTTTCTTGGGTCTCTCAATCAGGAGATTGAGTTGGTTTGAAATCCTGGGAAGTTTTCTTGGGTCTCTCAATCAGGAGATTGAGTTGGTCTGAAATCCTGGGAGGTGATCTTGGGTCGTTCAATCAGGGAAGATTGAAGTGGTATTGAAATCCTGGGAGGTGCTCTTGGGTCGTTCAATCAGGAGATTGAAGCGGTGTTGAAATCCTTAGCTAGGTGCTCGGGTTCTCAGTTCGGGGGAATTGGGATTTGCTATTTGAAGTTGTCTGTTTGTAAAACATTCTTCATATAGTGGTTATCAGCAAAGTCCAAAGGTTGCAGAGCCGGAGGCCGAGGACGTAGGGCTTTTATCCCGAACCTCGTAAAATTCCTGGTGTATCTCTATCCCTACTCTTTTACTTTATTTGTCAATTCTGTTTGTTTATTGTTATACTGCGCTGAACATAAAACATCTGTTTATTGTTAAAACCAATCATAGCGTAGTCAGCATAATACATATCCCTATTCTGATCTGTTTACATGTCACTGCAATTGATCTACTCTCTACTATATTCAATATCACTACATTTCTTATAAATAGTCTTATTGTGTATATTGAAAATAGTATAACATCTCATTGTGCCAAAATCTGCCTGCTTGCACCATATAAGGTTAAAATCTAAGTTTCCGCATTTGATTTAAAACAAACTTATCATTTATTTTGAAAAGAACCAAGAATTACACATAACCTTATTCACCCCCCCTCTAAGGTTATCGGATAGTCTAACAGTGCTGACTACCCCGTTGCGAAGGATTTGCTTTCAGACTGCCCCTGCCAGGCGCCCCCCTGCTGGGCGCTGCTTGCTCCTGCCAGGCGCCCTCATGGGCGCTGGTTGCTTCTGCCAGGCGCCCTCATGGGGCGCTGGTTGCTTCTGCCAGGCGCCCTCCTGGTCCTGCCAGGCGCCATCATGGGCGCTGGTTGCTACCTTGCAGGCGTCCTCATGGGCGCTCTCCTTGCCAGGCGCCCTCTTGGGTGCCGACTTGTGTAGACGTGTGCTTGGCACTTTACTTTATTTTTTTGCTACTCATCTTGTCTTTTAGCCTGCTTTTCTTGCTTGACATTTCCACGAGTTTTACCGCTTCTAAATTACTACCCAGGTGATTTGGGCTGTCATTCAGCTTACATTTCTGGCTTTTTTTGTGTTTGAGCACGTCTTGTTTTGTTGACGTCCCCCACCTCAGGGGAGGGGGTGTTCGGACATGTCTTGTTTTGATGAAGTCCCCAACCTCAGGGGAGGGGGTTGTCTGCAAGTTTTGTTGACGTCCCCCACCTCAGGGGAGGGGGTGTTCGGGCATGTCTTGTTTTGTTGAAGTCCCCAACCTCAGGGGAGGGGGTTGTCTGCAAGTTTTGTTGACGTCCCCCACCTCAGGGGAGGGGGTGTTCGAGCATGTCTTGTTTTGTTGAAGTCCCCAACCTCAGGGGAGGGGGTTGTCTGCAAGTTTTCCTGTCTGTCTTGTAACCGCTTGTTCTGCCCCCTGTCCTGCAGGTTTAGAGATGGTGAGTGTTACCGTGCCTTCGGAGAAACCGGCTTCCCTGGCTTCGTCGTTACCTCTTTTAATGATGATCTGCTTTTTGAGCATGAGGTGGTGGAGATTCTTCTATGCTGCCTACGACAAAGTGATTGGCCACGTTCGTTGTTTATATCCGGAAACCGTTCTAGAGTCGAGCCTCCTTTGATTTGATTATGAGATCTTTGTCAGACTTGACTCTCTTGATTATAACAGGCACGTGCCGGATGGCCCCGGGTGCAAGTCATCGCCTTGTGCATCTGAATGAATAATCTCTTATTGCCTCGTGGCACAGTTAACTCTTGGGGGCAGTTCATCAGAACTCGGTCTAACTTTTAACTCCCGTCAGAGGTTGCGACCATATTCGATGCCGCTCGCACCTCGTGGGACTCTGGGGGAGTTTATTCAGATCTCGGTCTGAATTTTAACTTCCGTCAGAGGTTGCGACTTCGATGCCGCTTCGCCCCTCGTGGGACTCTGGGGGAGTTTATTCAGATCTCGGTCTGAATTTAACTTCTGTCAGAGGTTGCGATTTCGATGCCGCTTCGAACCTCGTGGGACTCTGGGGGAGTTTATTCAGATCTCGGTCTGAATTTAACTCCCGTCAGAGGTTGCGACTTCGATGTCGCTTCGCACCTCGTGGGACTCTGGGGGAGTTTATTCAGATCTCGGTCTGAATTTAACTTCCGTCAGAGGTTGCGACTTCGATGCCGCTTCGCACCTCATGGGACTCTGGGGGAGTTTATTCAGATCTCGGTCTGAATTTAACTCCCGTCAGAGGTTACGACTTCGATGCCGCTTCGTACCTCGTGGTAGAGTTTGATGTTAGCTTGCGTTGGTCGGGGGATCTCCTCGATGGTGATCCCCAGTGGTGCCTCTGGTGGATATTGACTTGGTTCCACCGTTGCCCCCCAAGTTGAGTTTATCTTGAGGGATGGTCTAGACTCGACTTCGTCGTTTAGGATGCCCTCGTAGGTGAGGTCGCCCTTTCGGCTCGTGCCGTCATCAGGCCTGCTAACTTCGTCAGCTGATTACAGCAACTTTCCCGTTTGGTTCCCTTTCCTGCTCCTTTGTTGATCTCTTCTCCTATATCAATGAAGTATGCTATCTTTATGCTAACCCCTTAGAGACGCCCTCCCGGTCACCTTAATGAGAGGGAGGTAGAGGTTAGGTGTCCCGCCCTGGCCTGTATTTCGCCGTTTAGGCCTTCAAGACATCAAAATTTGGTTTTGAGCGCAACTGGAGAACTGTAGCTCTGCTTCTTGGCTTTCCAACGCATATTCGCACGCCTCCATCAGATAAACAAAGATGAGGTTATGGTCTGTAGACTTGACAACGCCCTTGTAGGTAGATATCCTTGGTGTTCGTGACCTCGTGGTCTCATGCCTGCTTGATCTTTGCGTCTTTCCAAGACCTCATGGTCTCATGCTTTGCGGGTGCTTTCGCATGAGTGCCTTTATTGTACTTGGGATTTTTTTCAAGATAGTTGCTAAGTTTGGCTTGCTTTAGGCAGTTGAGTTGCCGACGCCTACCGGGTCAATTTGTCATGAAGAATACCCCCGGCACCTTTTACCAAGACTCGGCTTGGATAGAACTCATCCAAGGGATTATGACCACCTAAGCCAGTTTGAAACACTAGGCACCCTAACTGCGGATTTGGACCCTTTTTCTTTATTGATCTTAAGGAATTTTCTTTGGGGCAAGTGTTAATGCTTAGTGAGCAAACTGTAACTGCAAAATGAACTTCGTTAATTACTCACATCGAGCTTACATTTCGCATTCGCGCCTCAACAACAAGATTCTCAACCGGGACTAGCCCTAGGCTCAGGTCCCGATGCTCTGCTTCCTATTTAGAGTCACGGCTGGCTGCTCCTTTATTGGCCCCCTGCCAGGCGCCCTCATGGGCGCTGGCTGCTCTTCATTGGCGCGCGCTCTGCCAGGCGCCCTCATGGGTGCTGGCTGCCTCTTCATTGGCGCCCTGCCAGGCGCCCTCATGGGCGCTGGCTGCTCTTCATTGGCGCCCTGCCAGGCGCCCTCATGGGCGCTGGCTGCCTCTTCATTGGCGTCCGAATCACCTCTGGCATCCCAGTGCGTCATTTTAACCTCTGCTTCTTCTCTGGATCCACTGCCTGAGTTTCTCACCTCAGTAGTTTCTCTTTTGTCATTAGGGCTCATATAGAAATATCTACGCGTTGCTCCCAGGTCCGCCTGAAGGGTCACAACCTTATTCTCTAAACTGTAGAATTTCATCTTCAGATGAACCGTCGAGGTGACTGCCTCTAGCTTGCCCAGTGTGGGTCTCCCAATGATGCATTGGTGGACCGACTTGCATGGTAGGACTAGGAAGGGTGTTTTCACAGTTCTGAACAAAGGTGGTTCGCTATCGGGGTCTCCATAGGTGACCATCAGCTCCAGTTGGCCCAAAGGTTTAGTCTTCGACCCGTTGAACCCGGTTAAAGCTCCCCCTCAGTAGGGATTCAGGTCGCCGAGGGAGATGTTCAGTGCATGCAGCAAGTCTTCAAAGATGATGTCTACCGCGCTTCCCTGGTTGACCAGGATTCTCCTTACCTCAACGTTGGACATAATGGCAGTGATGAGCAATGGGACATGCTTGTTCGGTTTTCCAAACAGCAAATCATTATCGTCGAAGGATAAGGGCGGACGGGTAGGTCCCTTCCTGGGGGCTGAGGTTGATGCAACACTCAAGATTTTTTTCCACTTCCTTTTCATTAACTTGCGAGACCCCCAATCATCACGAGGGCTTCTTCCGTGAATCACCATGGCCACTGGCCTTCCTTTGGACCTTCGGGTGTCCTCTTTCTCGGTAGATGTACTGTCGTCGTTTTTGACCCCTTCGCCGTCTGGGGCCTTTCCCTTCCTCGGGGACCCGGATATTTTTGCGGGGGATCGGGCTCTTTTGCGGTAGCTATTTGGTTCCCCCTCCCTTTTTACGTACTGCGACAGTTTCCCTCTCTGAATCATTTCCTCGATATTGTCTTTCAAAGCTTGGCAGGTATTGGTGTCGTGGCCTCCGCATTGATGAAAGCGGCACTATCCCCTCGGGGGGGTTTTTGCCATCTTTTAGCACCAAAGGCGCTGGTCTCTTCACGCTTTTGAACTCAGTGTTAGCGCATTCAGCTAAAATTTGCGCCCGGGATGTGACGAGGGGGGTTCGATTTATAAATTTGCGGGAGCGCCCCTCATGGTCCCTGCTTCCTGCTACCTTTCGCTGGTGGACCTCCTGGGTGTCTTCATCGTCGCCCCCTACCTTGGCTGCCTCGCAGTAAGCCAACTTGTCCTCTTCATAATTCATGTATTTCTGGGATCTTTGAAGGAACTCGTCCAAGTTCCTGGGCTTGTTGATACCTACATTAATCTGGAATAGGCTTCCCTTTCTCAACCTGTCTTTCATCCAGAACAACCTTTGGTTGTCCTCCAAACCTTTAACACACGAAGCCTCCTTGTTGAAGCGCTCAATGTACTCTCTCAGCGTCTCTTGGTTATGCTGCTTGACGGCTCTCAGTACTTCTTCAGACTTGGGTTTTAGCCGGGAGGTAGTGAAACGAGTTGTGAATGTTCTCGCCAGCTGCCCCATGAGGAGATGGAGTTCGGCCTCAGCTCTTGAAACCACTCTAATGCGGAATTCTCGAGAGTGAGGGGGAAGATTTTACAGTGGACGGGTTCTTTTGCCCTCCGGTAACGCATCATGACTGAGAAGTAGGCCAGATGCCTGTCAGGGTCCCCAGTCCCGTCATACGTTTTGAGGGCCGGGAGTTTCTTTAAGGTCCTCGGAATTGGGCAGTCGTCAATCTCCCTAGTGAAGGGTCCTTCATTGGAGGTCCATCGCGAGTTGTGAGGTGACCAGTCCCCGAGATCCATGTCTCGACGGTCACGTCGGGCTGAAGATCTCCTCGAGGTAGATCTATGGCGATGTGAGTTCCATCGTGAGTTGTGAAGTGACCAGTCCCCGAGATCCATGTCTCGACGGTCACGTCGGGCTGAAGATCTCCTCGAGGTAGATCTATGGCGATGTGAGGTCCATCGTGAGTTGTGAGGTGACCTGTCCCTGAGAGCCATGTCTCGACGGTCACGTCGGACTGAAGATCTCCTCGAGGTAGATCTATGGCGATGTGAGGTCCATCGTGAGTTGTGAGGTGACCCGTCCCCGAGATCCATGTCTCGACGATCGCGTCGGGCAGAAGATCTCCTCGAGGTAGATCTATGGCGATGTCTCTTATGGGACTTGGCTCGGCTCCGCAACCTCTTGCGAGAATCAGAGGCTTGGAGTGATGAGGTTGTGGAGGGAGACTCCCCAGGCCAGAATGTACTATCAGGCGAAGTTGGAGGGGTGCTTGGAGATGGACCCGATCCTTGGTACCTGCCACGTCGAGGAGGGCAGTGGCGAGCTCGCTTCCGTCTAGGTGGAGAGCGATGATTGCGATGACCCCTGGGTGGGTATCTGCGGCGCCTGGAGCTCCTTTTCCTTGGGGAAGGAGTGTTCCAGTGAGGATGGGGTTGCTCAGGCATGGCTACCATTCTTGCTTCTTGCTGCAACATAGTCTGGGTGCGGTTGCACAGCAGGTCCAAGAGTTGGCGGATGGTCGCCGCATCCTCGGGTGGACGGGGATTTGAACCGAGGCTGACTGGGGTGCCGGTACCTGAATTCCTTGGTCCGGCATAGAACCAGCAATGCCTTCGGGAGTGCCCTCTCGTTGGGGTTGCGGAGTGACAATGCTTTGAATCCGGGGTCTGCCTCTGGGAGCCATGGAGTAGCAAGAGAAAAGTTTGAGTTATGATTGTATGAAAGATAGAAATCTCCCACTGTGGTCGCCAATGTTCTGTACCGAGCAGCTTTTTGGTAGACTGTTGTTGGTAGGTCCCTTGCTGTCGTGGCTGTAAGTAGAGCTGTCAATTCGGGCGGGCCGGGCCCATTCGGGCCAGCCCATTTGGGCCAAAGACAATTTCGGGTTCGGGCGGGCTTTCGGGCTCAAAAATAACCAGCCCATGCGGGCTGTGGGCCATTCGGGATGGCCCATGGGCTCTTTAATTCAATTTTTTTAACTAAAAACTGATTTATATTTCCACTACAACAATAAACCACGTACATTACTAGCTAGGTACTGTGCATCGTTTTTTTTTTGCACTACAACAAGGTACAATAATTTTATTTCTTATTATTACAGCAGCAAATCAAAGATTGCAATTTGCAAGTTAGGTCCTGTACAGATGCCACCCTTAATCCCTTATTGAAGTCGTTGGTTGCATTTTGTGGCAAGGTAAAAAGATTTGTTGGGTTGCTCGAGATCTCATTTGTAAGCCTAAATAAAAGGGGGGATTGCGTATCAAAAACTTAGAAGCTCTTAATATTTCTTTGCTTGCTAAGTGAAAATGGAGATGTCTTGTTGATATAAATGCTATTTGGAGACCTCTTCTTGAGTATCGCTACAGTGATATAAGAGCCAAGCATATTGGTAGGTTGAGCAGAGTTTGGAGAAAATCAGATTATCTTTGGTGGAGGGATTTAATTACTTTGGGTGATGATTTTAATATGGTGCATAATTTTTTTATGACATCAGTTAATTGTGTTGTGGGAAATGGGAGACATGTTAGTTTCTGCAATAAAAGTGGTTGGGAATCGATCCGCTGGTTGTGATGTTTCCCAATTTATATTGAGTCTCATCTAACCATGATGCGGTTATTGGTGATATGGGTGAGTGGGTGGATGGTCGTTGGTGTTGGAATATGTCTTGGGTTCGGGCACTTGATGATGTAGAAGCGGTTGATGCAGCCTCTCTTAGGCAGATTTTGCATGAGATAAATTTATGTTGGAGTGATAAGGATGGGTGGAGGTGGATAGGTAACAAAGGGAATTTTTTCTCCGTAAAATCATGTAATATCTCTTTGTTGTCTGGTTTGCAGGAAAGTAATCTTGGAGAAGATCTTAGGATCGGTCTGAAAGGTCTCTGGAAATCACAATCACCATCCAAAGTATGCATTTTTGGGTGGCGTTTATTTATTGGGAAGCTTCTTACTAGAGATAAGCTAATTTCTAGAGGAGTGTTTTTACCAAATGCATTATGTCTGTTATGTAATGAGGCTCTTGAAACACTAACACACTTATTTTTTTTAATGTTCTTTTGTTCGGTTAGTTTGGCAGGGAGTTAACAGGTGGTGGATGGGTCTGCATACTGAGTTGGAGCTATTTGGGTTGGAACATTTTATGTGGTATGGTAGTCTTGTAATAGAAAAAAGTTGCAGGAAATTCAAATATTTGATTTGGTTAGCAACAGTTTGGGCAGTGTGGTTGGAAAGGAATTGTCGCGTTTCAAGATAAGAGCTCCAATCACGTCTATGTTATCAACAATATCAAGCATACCTCTTAGAGTTGGTTTGTTGGTAGATTAGGAAGGAGTTGTAATATGACGGTAGCCCAATGGTGGACTAATCCATTGGTTTATATAAACAATGCCTAGTCATTCCATTGGTGCACCCCTAGTGCGCCCATTTAATACATTTTTCTTATCGAAAAAAAAAACTTCTTTGAAAGATTCACATTATTGCCAAAAGTGTAAATGGTAAAGTTGATTCACTACCGAGTATTTGATTTTTGAAGCATGATATTTTATGATCTCCAATCGCGAAACGACATGTAATTAAAGTCACATACATTATTTTTGTTAACCGGTCTTGAAGGATCGTGTTGTATTCAAATATTTTAAAAGTCACATATATCATAATTTTGTATTGGTTGATTGTGTAATTGTTTTTACAACAATAGTTGTTGAACCAAGGTCAAACACTCTTTGTTTTGTATGATAATAAATTACAATCTGTTTACTAATGGTTATAGTTGAACCAAAGCACATGGCTGAACCAAAGCACTGGATATCTTAAAGTGTAGCAGCTCGGAGGAGAAGCTACTCAAGCATTCAAGACTTATGTGTTATTTTGCTTTCCACAGGACGCGTGTAAGATCCCGTCACTTCAGCTTTACGACTTTTGTAGTTGAGAGATGATCTTTTAAAATAGAACTGTTTTGTTAAAATAGAATTGAGCTAGGCTTGAAAAAATCTTTTATATAAAAGCATGCTAATAGGTTAGGCACAAACAATGAATTGTTGTTTTTTAAAGAAAATAGATTCATGGCTTAGTGTTTTAAAAAAATTTGTTTTTGAAGTAAAAAATCGATTCTTGATTTGGTACTTTAAGCTAGAAATCGATTTCCTCTTGTTTTTAAAGCAAGAAATCGATTTCACTCTTGTTTTAACAAGTTAGAAATCGATTTCCATATTAGATTGTTTTTAAAAGAACTTGTTTTGGAAATAAAACAATCGATTGATGACCTTGGATCCAGTCCAATGGTCCACCTAATGACCCGGTGTGTCATGGCCTGACTTGGGTTCAAAATATGGTGGCCCAGATGGAATCAGAACATTTTGACTCAATCTAGTTGGCCCATGAGTTGTACTGATACTGCTTTTTGGAACATTTTTTTGTCTTCCTTTGTTAAAAATTGGACTGAGCCGAACAGGTCTACTAGCTCAATGTTTTGGTTACAAAAAATACAAGCCAGTAAATACCGTGTTTTCCCGGTCCACCCGCATTTGCACTTTAGCCTATTGAACCAGCGAGGCAGTTCAGTTTTACAACTCTACATGAAGCCATGGTGACCACATATGGTTAAAGGCAAATTTCCCCATAGAAAGACCCATTATACGTGCCTGTGTAATTTTTATTTTTACATTTTCCCTTTTTCTGAATCTATTATGCTAACTGATCTTTACAAACAATTACAACAGAAACGGGTCAATACAATTGGGCCAACTAACATACAAAGTCCATTACAATATAAGAAGCCCAATATGAGATACAATAGTCCAATAAATCCTCCCTTAAACTGAAGTGACTTCATTTCAGTTTAACCCAGAAAATCAAACTTCAGTCTTCAACTTAGTGCATTTGCCAAGTTTTGCCCGCAGCTTCAGCAAATTCTCCAGCTTAACAAGTTTGGTCATGATGTCTGCCAATTGCTCATAAGTATCACGGTAACACAACTCTATCTTTTCTTCTTTGGGGAGCACACAAAGGAAGTGGAATCTCACATCAATATGCTTACACCTTCCATGCATCACAGGGTTTTTTGACAGCTTAATGGTGGAGCTATTGTCACACATTAGTGTCAAACACTTCTGATGTGATTGCTGCAGTTTCCTCACAATCCTTTCAAGCCAAACAGCATGACTTGCACACAGTGCAGCAGCAACAAACTCTGCTTCTGTTGATGACAGAGTTACAATGGGTTGTTTCTTAGATGCCCATGAAACAACACCAGTACCAATACAGAACACATAGCCTGAGGTGCTCTTTCTATCATTGATGTCTCCTGCATAATCACTGTCCGTATATCCCAACAATTCTCCTCTGCCCTCCTTACAGTACATGATCCCCAGATTCTCTGTGCCTTTCACATATCTCATGATCCTTTTCATCACTTGAAGGTGCTCCTCAGTTGGAGCTTCCATGTATCTGCTAGCAAGACTGACAGCATACATGATATCAGGTCTTGTAGCCGTCAAATACATTAGACAGCCCACCATTTGTTTGTATCTTGTTGCATCTACCTTGATTCCATTCCTTTCTTTTGTCATCTTCATCCCTGGTACAATAGGGTTGTTCACAGGCTTGCTGTTGTGCATACCAAACCTCTTCAAAATGTCTCTAATGTACTTGCCTTAATCATAGTCTTGCAAATATGCAGGTTTCCTCTTAATCCTCCTTTGAGGCTGATCAGTGTTGCTAACTGACTCAGGCTCAACTGTGTAGTTTCTGTTTGAGTGTTTGTAGCAGTGGTTGCTTCTTCTGTCACACTGCCACTTCCATCATGATCACTCTCTTCCTTGTCTTCTAACTCTGCAAGTTCAGTATCATTTACTGAGTTTTTCTTGCTCCAATCCCATTTGCCTTGTTCATCAAATACCACATCCCTACTTATTATAATTTTCTTATTAATGGAATCAAAAAGCCTATAGGCTTTTGATTCCTCACTTACCCCAAGCAGGGCACACTTCCTGCTTTTGTCATCTAGCTTTTTCCTGAGAGGATCAGGCACATGTGAGTATGCAAGGCAGCCAAATATACGAAAGTGCTTTACTGAAGGCTTTATGTTACTCCAAGATTCCTCTGGAGTTGATCTTTTTACTGTTGCAGTGATACTTCTATTCTGAACATAAACTGCCCAATTAGTTGCTTCAGGACAAACTCTTTGGTACATTTTTGGTGGATAGGATGCTTCTAACCATCTCCATTATTGTTCTGTTTTTCCTCTCAGCAATCCCATTTTGCTGAGGAGTGTAAGCAGTTGTCAGTTGCCTCTTTATACCATTCTCAGTGCAAAACTTCTCAAATTCACTAGATGTGAACTCCCCCCTCTATCTGTTCTCAAGCATTCAAGGGCTTCTCCACATTCCTTTTCAGCAGACATTTTGAATTTCTTAAAACATTCAAGGGCTGCAGACTTCTCTGATATGAAATAAATCCAGGTATTTCTAGTCATGTCATCAACGAATGTTATGAAATATCTCTTTCCACTGTTGGAAGCAGGGTTGAGGGGACCACATATGTCAGAATGAACAAGTTGCAGTTTCTTTGTGGCTCTCCATGAACTCTGTTGAGGGAATGGCTTTCTGTGTTGCTTGCCAACAAGACAGTCACTGCACACTTCCTTACTTTCATTGACAACAGGAAGACCTTTTACAAGATTCTGTTGTGCAAGAGCTCTCAAGCTCTTGAGGCCTAGGTGGCCATATCTATGATGCCACAACTGAGTGGTGTCTTCACCTGTTACACTGAAACATTCTGGAAGCACAACAGATACACATATGGCAAACATACGATTTGCAGACATAAAAGATTGCAAAATAAGACCTTTTCTTTTATGAAAAACTCTGCATTTGTTGTCATTGAATACTACTTTCAATCCCTTCTCTTGTAATTGCCCAATACTAAGCAAATGATTCTTCAGTTCAGGCATATAATACACATCAGCAATTACTTGAATTTTACCCTCTACATTAATCTTTATACTGCCTTTGCCCATTGGTGTGCGAAAAGGTAATGTGCAAGTATACACAGTCACAAACAAGTAGTATAAAAGATCGAACCCACAGAGATTGGATTAACTGTTGTATGTTTAAGAAGATATAAATTAGTGCAGCTACACTACTCACAATTTTGGATACTAATGCTTAGGGAAAACAGAATGTAAATATGTAAGAAAATATGAAGGAAACCAGTTGAGAATGATAGTTGAGATGTCTTCACTAAATAATTCACTTTTGAGAGTTTTGTGCTTTTATATGGTGCAGATGCATTGAGTGCAGCTGCATGAGTATGTGCCTTTCAGCTACTTTCTTCAGAGTTTCGTTACAAGCTTCCTATGTCTAGGCTTGCAAAATAAGTTCATTCCTGCCTTTAAAGTACCCACTGTATCACCCTAAGGACTATGTTATCCTATGTCTAGGACTTAACATGGTTTTAACACAGTTTTCTTTATTACACAAGTTAACAAAGCCTTCATTAAAACACTCACCCGTATTAGTTATTGATTTCTAGTTATAAACCATGTCTGTGAATATAACTCTACTCATTCTAAGCGTTCAACCTTAAAATATGATGGATGTAGTGTAACACAAGAACCAAAATGCATACGACACTTAAAAGCACACTAACTTACTCAAAAGCTCATTATAAAGTTAGAACATCTCAACCAAAGAGGTTTAGCTCATAATATGCATTGCAGGGCAAAAATAGATGAAATAAAACATGTTGATATAATGGAAAGTACAAGAGATATCAATAGGCTAGAGATTACACTGATTGAAGTACTCTTGCATAAGTTTACCCAGCAGTGCAGATGCACTGATTTCCTGCACCTAACTAACTCGACGAAGAAGTGAAAGAAGAAGTCGTCAATTCCTTCATTACCTTCTTGCAAACTAACTACTAACTTAAAACTATGAAAAGAGAGTGAAATAAAATACAAGAAAGGAAATGAGAGTGGATGTTCCATGGATAAAATTCTTGATTTTGCTCAAGTGAGAGGTGGAAGCCTTTGTATAGCCTTAGAGGTTTCCTTCAAGTGAGGGTTTTCATGGAGATCAAGTTAACCTAAAGAGGTTAACCATGGTTACTTTTCAGAACTTGATGATGGAAATTGAGTCCAACACTCAACCTCAAAGAAAGGTCCAATCATGGACGGCCATGTGTCCCGTATGAATGATCCTTTTCTATTGTAGGCGCTGCCTTTTGCAAGTTGGCATGTGCCTCCATGTGACTTGTGACTAAGCATGATGTCATAGAGGTGTTTATGCATTGGTATGGATTGAGGTGCTTCCAATGTTGAGTAATCTGTCTTTAGTGCAGGATGGTGCAGATGCACCTAGTGCAGTTGCCCTGTTGTAGATGCATTTTGTGTAGATGCACTGTTGTTTTGCTGGTGCAGATGCACCAACTGCAGGTGCACTGAACAAAACACATCAAACATATCAATATATATACAAAATGCTAAGTTATGAATGACATTCATCTTAAAACCATAAATGTTGTTATTTTATTCATACTACTATATTTAGCACATATTACACTTGATTTCAAGCAATTAGTTATGTTTAGATGTATAAATAACTCTATATAAAATAGAGTTATCACCCATAACCTTCATTCTAGAGTTATTGCCTAGTTTCACAGTGGCTCTAAAATTTTCATCTAGATTGAAAAACCAATCCTTATGCCCACACATGTGATTTGAATAACCACTATCAAGAAACCATACCTGTTTGTCAGGGTAGTTTTCCATGATTGTTTGAGCCAAGAGGAGCATTTCTTCCTCATCTTCGAATTCAACATAATTTGCTTTGTCTTCAGGGTTAGGGCATTCATATTGGTAGTGCCCTAGTTTGCCGCACCTGTAGCATTCTATTTGACTCCTGACTCTTCCTCTACCTCGTCCCCCTCTATTTCCTCTTCCTCTGCCTCTGTAATTTGTCCTTCCTTCAGTGGTGATCTTGAGTGCTTGCTCTTCCTTTTCGCCTTTCAGAGACCTTTGAGACTTCATCCTCTATTCTTGCACCAGTAAACTACTTTGTAGTTGATCAACTAACATGGTGGTCACGTCATTTGCTTCTTCAATAGAACAGGTTACGTAATTGAATTTCTCAGTCATAGATCTGAGAATCTTTTCTACACAACCGTTTCTTCCATTCCTTCTCCATGAGATTTCATCTTGTTCCCGATTGCTAGGGTTCGCGCAAAATATTCCTCCACTGATTCCTCTTCTTTCATGTTCAGGCTTTCAAATTCTTTACGCAGCGCTTGCAGTTGCGCTCTTCTCACTTTCGTCGTTCCCGTGTATTTCGTCTTCATCGAAGTCCATATATCCTTCGCCGTATCTTTCTTGAGGATTGTCTCCATGATCTCTCTGTTGATGGCTTGAAAGAGGTAATTCTCTACCTTCAAATCTTTCAAATTCGCATCGTCCACCACCTTGATCTACTATGGCGTCGCCGCCGCGAGAAGTGGTGGGATTCCCGTCTCTATCAAACTCCAATACTCCTTCGATCGAAGGAGATTCTCCATCAATAACGCCCAATGATCATAGAACCCATCAAACTTGGGTATCGCCGGTTGCACGAACTGCTTCTCTTCCGTCGTCATCGTGATCACTGTGAATCTTTCTCACTCAGGCCCTTCTCAAAGCTCTGATACCAAATGTAGAATCAAGAACTGAAAGTGTGAACAAATCTGTGTACACTCAAGAATTGAGTCACACTTCTATTTACTGATCGTATATCAATTACAAGATACAACTGAATCTGTTATGCTAACTGATCTTTACAAACAATTACAACAGAAACGGGTCAATACAATTGGGCCAACTAACATACAAAGCCCATTACAATATAAGAAGCCCAATATATGAGATACAATAGTCCAATATTTTCGGTATATCTAAAAGGCCAAATCTGTTTTTCACTTTTTTCCTATATATCTGGTTGTGTAGTTTTTCCTTTTCCTTTCCAACCTGTAGTTTTCAGAAACATTGAACAATTACAAGAATTTTATACGTGTTATTATATTTTCTAAAAAAGTAACAATCGAAGTATACTTGAAATAAACAAAGGCAACTAGAAAACGGCTCTAGGAATCTACCAAAGGTGTCAGAAAAGGAGAGGTGGTAATAGTCTCACTCTTATATATTGTAGATGCTAATTTTGACGGGGCTCATATATACCACCTTTCCTTGGCCTATATATATAAGCTTGTGCAACTCATTACAACAACACATTTATATACCTTGCAACCTCTTATACCACAGAGTTTCTTTGTTCTTTGTTCTTTGCTTCGCTAGCTGTTTCTTCCAACACAAACAACCTCTTTATATATCTAATTGAACTCTTCTGTCTTCTCCTCTCAAAATCTTATTTTAATTTGAATCATCACATATCAATGGCTCGTTCCTTCACTAACGTTAAGATTATCTCTGCTCTAGTTGCTCAAGGAATCTCCAACCCTCTTACCAGGTACCCCAATGTTTTTTTATCATCTCTTAATTAAGAAAACTTTTCTCCCTCTGTTTTATTTTTTTATCCTAGACATATATGTAAAAATACAGAAAATAATGTGAAAAAGTCAAAATTGTCGTTATGGTTTTGACTTTTGAATTGTGAACAGGCGAGGGTATGCGGCTACAGCACAAAGCGCAACAAGGGGATTGATTTCTTCCATGAGTGGCAAGATGGTAGCTCCAAAGTCGGGGGAAGACAAGGCAGGAACTGGAGAAAAGGTGTCGTGGGTCCCAGATCCCGTTACTGGTTACTATAAACCAGAGAACATCAAAGAGATTGATGTTGCTGAATTGCGAGCCACGCTTTTGGGCAAAAAATAAAAACACTAAAAATTTAAAACGTCTCTTGGTGATTTGAATATTATGATGGCCTTTGGGTCTTGAGGTTCACAAAGACCTTAATGTACCTCTCTTGTCCTGTTTTGAGAATGAGAATTGAAACATCACACTCTCTCTCTCTCTCTCTTTGTTCATTTTTTTCTTCTCGTCCTTTATGTAAGCTTACCTTTTAAAAATGAATTAAAAAATTAAATTGATGTATTATATATATTTGGTGGGTGGGCTCAGGACTCAGAGTCAGGGTTCAAAATTTTTAAATACATGAATTGTTAAAAATATAATTAAAAATAGGTTTAATATATTTAAATAAATAAATAAATTATACAACTCATAATTGACTTAGTAATGTGTTTGTTTAAGGTATTTGGGTGCAAAATTAAGAAATTTATTGCAAATTATAATTTCAGTAGTTCAAAATATTTTTATCCATGGGATAAATTGATAGAAATATTTTTATATAGGAGATAAATGGATATTTTTTCTGGAGGGGTTGTGTTAGCCATAGGTCCACCACCGATTATATTAGTAAGCATCTAAAGGCGCCACTTGTTGTATAATGTTTGGGTTGTGCGTCACTAACGTTTTCTCATGCTAAAGTTGCTGATTCGTGACTAATAGATATAACAAGAGATTAGAGCAGCTAATAACTTGAGACCTAGTTGTACACTGTATGTAAAAGAATCAGCTAACATTGTGCTGATGTGGCACAGCTATCACGGGAGTATATAAGCAATGGTTTGTAACTGAATTACTCAATGAATAACAAACTCTCAGAAACAGTTATGGATCTTATTCTGTTATCTCTGTTTCCCTTCTAGCATGGTATCATTCGCTTCCTGGATCCTGGTGCCATCATCGTTCTCCTAAATCTTCCGCTGCATCGCAGAGCTCTGCACTTCACATCAACCATGGTGACTCCAGAATCTTCGCAAACAAAAACACTGTCGTCACCTGCATCAATTTTCAGAACGGAAGCTCATCTTCGAACTTCGTTGTAGCGACCGAAAAATCCGGAGGAGGGATTCTTCGAAGTTTTTGAAATGAAGCCGCCATCAAAGTTTAGTTTAAGGGCAAACATTGGAAAATCCCTATTGAGTGGATAAGGGGGTTTTGCGGACCAGGTTTAGGCTCAGGAGTCGTTTATGCATAGGGGAAGGTATTAGCACCCTACGACATCCTTCCTAAGGAAGGTTACCTTTTAACTAAATGTGTAGAAAAAAATTATTAATTTTAAAAAGTTATTTTTACCCTTATTTACAAATTAAAAGAAAAAGGACTTGAAAGGAGGACATTTAATTATTTTTTGTTTGTTTTTGAAAAAAAATAAGAAATAAGAAATTTACAAAAGGACTAAAAAAGGGTTTTTATTAATGCAATTGACAGAGGTCGGCCGCCCTCTACTCCTACGTATCTCCTGGTAGAGAATCAAATCACACGTAGTTCTTGGTAGAAAATGTTTGTGTGTTGGTGTTTTTTATTATTTGAATGTTTTTGAAATTTGAAAGACGTTCGAAGTGACCAAACAGATAAATCTAGAGTGGTCACCACTAACGGTCCATTTGAAAAGGAAGGTATTCACAATGTTCAAACGAGTTAAACTCAGAGTGACCATTGTAAATAACTGATTTGTGACTGAGTGTTTGATTATTTGAAATTGTTTGTTTGCAAACATGACTCTTTAAAAAGGATTTGAGATTATTTTAATAGGTATTTTAGGACTCTTGAGCCGTGCAACTCATTTATCCCAAAACGATGGCTAACCCGTCTGTCCGGTCGGCTAAACCCCCTATTTGCTTTTTTATTAAATCTTAGTGATTTAAAGGTCACACTGAATATTCTTTGGTAGCTCTAATCACTTTCTCACCAAAGGCCTCCAGAGCTAAAGTCTCTTTAGTAATATTACCCACAATGATAGGTAACTATCTGGTGTGGAATATCACGAAAGAGCACACTCTAAATGAGATTCTCATGATAGTCAGACAAAAATCCAGAATGACTATTACTAATAATCTCCACTCGTCCTAAATTTCAAAACAGACCCGGGTATAGGGCCCCACTCATAATTGTGTGTAAATGTGTACTTAAAATATGCATAAATAAATAAACAATAAATAAATATGTACATAAATGAATAAATAAACAATAAATAAATAAATAATAAATAAATAAATAAAAAATATGTACATAAATAAATAAATAAATAAATAATAAATATGTACATAAATAAACACAAAACTAACCTCAAGCTGATCAACGCCAAACCGGACCGAGCAGTCTGACCAGGTCATCCGCGAACCGGACTCCTATCAGGTCCATTTTGACCCGAAAATCGCCAAGTAATGGACCGCAAAAGCCCGCCAATTGCCCATGTCCATAGTCTTTGCATCTCAACCTTGTTTATAGCCAAAGGTTAGGTAGTTCTTGCTTCTTCCAAGCAATGTGAGACTAAAACAAGATAGAGGAAGCAATTCCCGTTTTTCTCAAACTAGCCCCCGTAAAACTGCGATTCCGGATTCGTTAACCGTTGGACCGTCTTCGTTTTTTGACGGCCGGTTCGTGAGACATATATCTTCACTTTCACCGTTCGGATCGTTGAAAAGCGGTCTGAGAAGAGAGAAATTGAGTTTGCAAATTAACTGAAAACAAATCCCATTTTTTCTCAAATCAGCCACCTTGACAGTGCGATTTTGGATTCGGTAACCGTTGGATCATCTCTGTTTTTTGACACCAGGTTCTTGCGACATATATCTTCACTATCACTGTTCGGATCGTCGAGTCGACGTGTGAGAAGAGAGAAATTACATTTGCAAAGTAGCTGAAAACAAATCCCGTGTTTTCTCAAACCAGCCAATTGAAAGTGCGATTTCGGATTCGTTAACCGTTGGATCGCCTTCATTTTTTGACAGAAGATTCGTGCGACATATATCTTCACTTTCACCATTTGGATCGTCGAGACGAGTTCTGAGGAGAGAGAGAATGAAGAAAGACAGATAAAGAAGAGGGGACTGCGATGGAGGGTGGTGAGTGAAGAGGAACGGTGAGATGAGAGAGAGACAAGCATGGTGTGGCTACGGCGTTGCAACAGTGAGGGAGAGAGAGACGACGTTGGCAGTGGGGGGTTCGTGAAGTGAGAGAGCGTGACAGAGATGATTTTTGTACGGTGGTGAGAGAGATGTGGTGAGGAGAGAGAAGGGGACGGTGACGGGGATGAGCGTTAACGACGCTGGAGAGCGAAAGGGAGTGTGACAGAGTGGGGTTTTCATGGTGAGAAACAGTGAAAGGAAGGGAGGTCGTCGTCGGAGGGAAAGCCGTGGTGTGGCGTCGGTGACAATGAGGGAGGAAAACTTACTAATAATAATCAATAAAAACAATAAATGACGAGTGCCAAAATAAACATGCGCACATGACGACGAGTGACACGCGTGCACAAACGAGAATAAAAGGCACACACGATAAAAAATAACACGCGTATGCGGTTAGAAATAACATGCGTACACAACAGTACAAGATTGTCAAAACTAACTCGCGTACGCGACTAAAAATAATGCGGCTGCACAACAAAACATATTTTTGGGATTTTCATGAAAAAACAAAGAAGAAAATAATGATTAAAAAACGGTCTCTACAACACCAAAAAAAATTCGATATTGTTTTCCTTTATTAAAAAATAGCCGGACAAAATTAGGGTATAACATTCGTCACTCGACCTAAACTCTCGCTGAAACTCGACGACAAGAACTTTTTGCTTTGGAATCAGCAAGTTGAAGGAGTCGTGACAACACACAGACTTCACCGCCTCCTCGTCAATCCAGAAATTCCTCAGCAATTCGAGTTAGTTGCCGATCAAGCGAGTAACAAGGTTTCCGACGCTTACAATCGCTGGATCGTGCAGGATCCAGCCTTGTTCACATGGTTACTATCCACGCTATCTGATTTCGTTCTTTCGCGTGTCCTTGAATGTCGTCATGCATTTCAGGTTTGGGACACCATTCATAAACACTTCAATGCTCATTTGAAAGCCAAATCTCGTCAATTATGCTCCGAACTGAAGAATACTAAGAAAGGCACCAAGAGCATTCATGAATTCATCACTCGAATTCGTGCAATTTCGAGTTCTCTGGCTGCAACAGGTGAACATGTTTCTGAATCTGATTTTGTAGATGTTTAGCTCGACGGTTTGCCTGAGGAGTACAACTCTATTGTTCTTATGGCGTTTACTAAACCTGATGTCTTGGAATTGTCTGATCTTGAGTCATTGTTGCTCGTTCAAAAGTCACGGCTGGATAAGTTTGCCAAGAGCTAGCCACACCTGCTGTCTCAGCTAACCGCTCACCCCACTTGTCGTGGAGGTGCTAATTCTGGTCGCTTTTCTGGTGATCAGGCGAACTACAACTCTACACCTTCTAATTTTCGAGGCAGAGGACGCTTCCACTGTGGTAGGGCACGCACTTATCCACCAAGACCTGCTGTAAACTGTCAAGTGTGTGGTAAGCCTGGTCACACTGCTATACACTGCTGGTACCGTTACGATGAAAGTTACTCTGAACTGCCAGAGGCGCCAGCGCCTCGTACTCATCCAGATACCAAGGACACTGCATCAAAGGACACTGTTGAGGATCCGACGCTCGTTGAAGGTAGTCCTCAAGCTTTCTCAGCATTTACTTCCTTCATGCCATCTGCAAGCACTGCTGTTGGTATTCCTGAAGACCTCCACGGTAAAGGTTGGTACACTAACACTTGTGCTTCACACAGCATCACTGCACAGTTACAATATATGCATCACTGTGTTACCTACAAAGGCAAAGAGCAAGTACTTATGGGAAATGGTCATGGAGCACCTATACACTCAATTCAATTGGTTCCATCACACTACACCTGTACCACAGGAATATTAAAACTGTCATGCGTCCCAAATCTGCCTGCGACGTGTCCCAATTTGAATGACTTGTTTTAATTTTTTTACACCTTTTTTTATATATTTATTATTATATTATTAATTTTGTGGTGGTGGTGTGGAGAGATGAAGAGAGAAAGAGAAAATAAATTCGTAGGTGCGAGAAGAGGAATTTGTAGGAGAGAGAGGAGAGAAGTTCAAGTTGGTGGTGGAAGGTGGAGAGAAGAGAGAAAGAGGAAAGAATTTCGTAGGTGAGAGAAGAGCAATTCGTAGGAGAGGGTCCTACATGGTGGTGGTGGTGGTGGAAGTTATGGGAAGGTGAGAGAGAAGAAGAGAGAAGAGTGAATAGTGTGAGGAGAGTAGGAGAGTGTGAGAGAAGTGTGAGAGGATAAATAAACTGAAAACTCAAAAATTCATTAAACATTAGCAAGGGACTAAAAATTCCGTCGCTAATTAGCAAGGGAATTAGCGAGGGACTGAAATTCCGTCGCTAATCACATGCACGAAGCCCTATGATCTGAAAACTGTCAGAAATTAGCGAGGGACTAAAAATTCTGTCGCTAATTAGCGAGGGACTGAAAATTCCGTCGCTAATCACATGCACGGAGCCCTATGATCTGAAAACTGTCAGAAATTAGTGAGGGACTAAAAATTTTGTCGCTAATTAGCGAGGGACTGAAAATTCTGTCATTAATGACTGCTTCAAAATTTGTGCAGTTTTTCAAATACGTGCCATTACCGTTGCGAGGGACCTATCCCGTCGCTAATGACTGCAATTTCGTCGCTAATGACTGCAAAAACGAGATTACCTTATTTTCTCGCAAATTCCGTCACTACGTACAGCATTAGCGAGGGAATTGAGTTCCCTCGCCAATGTCCCTCGCTAATAAGCTCTTTTTTTGTAGTGCACACACTCTAGCTTAACCTTTAATATTAAAACGGTTCTACTAGTTCCTACTGCTACACGAAACCTGATTTCTGTAGGACACTTTTGCCAAGATAACCATGTCTTTTTTGAGTTCCACTCATCCATTTGCTTTGTCAAATCACAGGAATCTAACCAAGTCCTGCTACAAGGAATTCGTGGAACTGATGGAACCTATTTCATTCCCAGCTTGTTTGCTGCTCCTGCAAATAAAGTACCTAGAGCTTTATCTTCTGTAGTATCTCACTCTTATACACCTGTACCACCCACCACTACCACACACAGTAATGTTTCCAATTTCTCCATTTGGCATCATAGACTAGGTCATGCAAATTTCCCTGCTGTTAAAACTGTCTTGGATTTGTGTAAAACTGCTGTTGCTGATAAAACTATGTTTGTTCTGTGTAAGTCTTGTGCTATTGATAAATCACACCGCACTCACTCACCTCTAACCACCACTATTTATCACACACCATTTGAACTAATATATTCAGATCTGTGGGGGCCTTCTCCATCTCCATCTAGTAGTGGTTACTCATATTACATAGCATTTGTAGATGGTTGTACCAAATTCACATGGATTTACTTCCTCAAACATAAGTCTAATGCTTTCTCGGCCTTCAAACTGTTCAAAACCTTAGTAGAAACTCAATTCAACACTCACATTAAGGCTCTTCAGTCTGATTCAGGGGGAGAGTTCAAAGCATTTACACCATATCTTACGAATTCAAGCATCTTTCACAGATTCACCTGTCCATATACTTCTCATCAGAATGGAACGGTTGAACGTAGACACAGGCAAATAGTTGAAATGTGGCTTACCTTACTCACTCATGCATCCCTACCCCTTACCTTTTGGGACCACGGTTTCACTAATGTTGTTTATCTAATTAATTGGTTACCAACTAAATCCCTTCCTCAGTTTATTTCTCCGTATCAAGCTCTTTATCATAAAGTTCCTGACTATTCCACTATACGCTCCTTTGGCTGTTCATGCTTCCCTTTGCTCACACCCTATAACAAAAATAAATTACAGTTTCATAGTCAATAGTGTGTTAATCTAGGTCCCTCTCCCCAACACAAAGGATATATTCAAGTGTCTCAGTCCCACTGGACGTATTTACATCTCTAAAGATGTAACTTTTCATGAGTCCACATTTCCTTTCTCTACTCTTACAACCTCTATTCCCACTCCTCAGTCTTCCACTTTTGAGCCTAGTCCATCATAGTTTCTGCTACCTCATTTACACAGCACTTCTGAACCTGAACTAGCTCCAACTATACCAAATGTACCTCCAGAACCTTTTCCCCCTCCCCAAACCCCTCCTGAATCATCTACTGCAGCAGTGTCCCAAACCAGATCAGAATCTCCCGAGTCATCACAGTCTATTGAAGCTCACCCAGCTAAAACACCTCAACACATTCACCCAATGGTCACTAGATCCCAAACTGGCCATCTCAAACCTCGTATCTTTACTGCTCATATAGAACAATCCAGTGTCAAGCAAGCATTGAGCCAACCACAATGGTTGGAGGCCATGCAGACTGAATATGATGCCCTAATAAAAAAACAACACATGGACTCTTACCACTTTACCTCCTCACAGGAAACCTATTGGTTGTAAGTGGGTATTTCATGTGAAAGAGAACCCGGATGGCTCTATAACAAGTATAAAGCGCGCTTGGTTTCTAAAGGCTACAATCAACTTCCAGGACAAGATTATGGTGAAACATTCTCATCGGTTGTCAAGCCTACAACAATAAGAGTCATTCTTACCTTGGCTGTCACGCACAAATGGGAAATCCAGCAAATAGATGTGAACAATGCGTTCATCAATGGTACCCTTCAAGAAGATATTTACATGAGTCAACTACCAGGCTTCATAGCTTTAGATAAGACCTTGGTATGCAAGCTGAACAGGTCTCTCTATGGCCTTAAACAGGTGCCACGCGCCTGGTATGAGAAGTTACAGCATTCCTTGCTGCAATTTGGCTTTCATCACAGCAGATGTGACCATTCTCTTGTTTGCCTTAGTGTATGTTGATGATATCCTCATCACCGGTTCCTCACCTAAGCTGATTCATGATCTAATAACAAAGCTGCAATCTCACTTTGCTCTCAAACACTTGGGTAGACTAGAGTACTTCCTTGGTTTGGAGGTAAAATACCTCAACAATGGATCTATTGTCCTCACACAATCTAAATACATTCAAGACTTGCTCACCAGAGTCAATATGCATACCTGCAGTGCCATGAGCACCCCTATGATGTCCAATTGCAAGCTTAGCAAAAATATGACTGATTCTATGACAGATCCTTCGCAGTATCGCTCCATTGTTGGGGCTTTGCAATATGTCACTCTCACACGTCCTGAGATTGCCTTTAGTGTTAACAAATTGTGCCAATTTCTGGTGAAACCATTGGAAACTCACTGGCGCGTTGTGAAGCATATTCTTCGTTATGTTCATGGCACACATCATATGGTTTATTGCTTCAAGCTGCTCCGTCTGATACGCCTTACTCTCTTCGGGCTTATTGTGACTCTGATCGGGCATCAGACCCTGATGATCGTAGATCCACATCAGGTTCTGTCTTTTCTTCGGTCCCAATCTCGTCTCTTGGAGTTCCAAGAAACAATCTCTTGTTGCTCGCTCAATCGCTGAGACTGAATACAGAGGAATGACCAATGCTACAGCAGATTTGCTTTGGGTGCAATCTTTTCTAGCTGAGCTTCATGTTCCTACACAGGCTCCTATCTTACTGTGTGACAATCTTAGTGCGGTTATGCTATCTCACAATCCTGTGCTTCATGCTCGTACTAAGCATCTTGAACTTGATATCCACTTTTCGCGAGAAAGTAGCCGCCAAACAGCTTACGATCCAACATGTTCCGGGGGTCCATCAACTGGCTGATGCTTTAACAAAGCCTCTTCCTGCAACTTCGTTTGCTGATATGAGGTTCAAGCTCAAAGCGGTTCCTCATCAAAGCCCTCACTTCCTGTCATTACCCTATATTTTTTTCTTTTTTTTCTTACACTCTTTTTCTTCATTTTTTCTCTTTCATCTTACACACTTTCTTTCCCCCTTTTCACATTTCTCTTACACTCTCTTTCTTCTTTTTTTCTTTTTACTTTACTTTTACTTTTTCCATAAACAATTCTTCTTTTTTTCTTATCACTTAACTTTAGTTTTTTAACTAAATTTCTAAATTTATACGAACATTACTCTACTAAATTACCTATAAAAATGTAAATGAGTCACACTAAAAAAACAAAAACAAAAAAAAACTATCACATTTTTGGAAAAAGTTATCACATTAAAATTTTAATTTTTCTCTCCGAAATCTGTTTACACTCTTATTGATAATCTACTATCACCTCTCATTGATAATCTACTATCTATCTTTTACTATCTACTATAATCTACTAATCAACTCAAATAATCAATTGAAACTATATGATAACCGCACTGATACATAAAAAAAACACGGGATAACTGCATTGATATTTAAAAAAATACGGGGATAACTGCAATGATGTATATAAAAACACGGGATAGCTGCACTGATATATAAAAAAATACGGGATAACAACACTGATATATAAAAAAACATTGCACTGATATATTAGAAAATACGGGATGAATGTACAGATTGTTTTTAAATGATACTTTTACATTTTTAGACTTTAATATTTATCTATTTTTTATTTTTTTTGAAGCAAACAAACTCAAGCAACTTCATTAAACAAAATAGTGCGAATACAATGAGGGATAAGTTCACGCACTTGGTGACTAGCATAGGATTGAGCCGCCATTGCTAAGCTATGAGCAACACAATTGGCTTGTCGCCGAATGTAACTGAGAGTACAGTTTTGAAAAGACTTAAAAAGATCATTGCATCTAGAAATAATAGCTCCAAACTCGTTCACTAACCGCATTCCACCGTTGATCGCGTCAACCATTTGCTTGCAGTGAAGCTCAAAATCAACATTATGGATGTCAAGCTGAGTCAGCCAACGAAGAGCCTCTAATAAGCCCATAGCTTCAATTTCATTTGGTTGCAAAAAACCATCAAACCAAATAGTCTTCGCCTTGAGAAACCTCCCTGTGTGATCCCGAATGCACCACTACAAAAAAACTGATCATTAGCGAGGGAAATTTCCCTCACAAAATGACCTAAATTCGCCGCTAATGGTCTTTTGCGAGGGAATTAGCGACGGACTGGTTCCCTCGCTAATTCCCTCCTCGCTAATGGGATTAGCAAGGGAATTTGAATCCCTCGCTAATTAGCGAGAGAATTTTCCCTCGCTAATGACTGCCTCAAAATTTGTGCACTTTTTCAAATACTGACTGACAGGTGTCTAGTACTGAATGGCTTGTTTTTTATATATATTTATTATTAATGCTGTCAAAAAACTATTATATTATTAATTTTTTTATATATTTATTATTTGTGGTTGTGGTGGTTGTGGTTGTGGTGGTGGAGAGGAAGAAGGTGAAGAGGAGAAGAGGGTGGTGGTGGTGGTGTGGTGAAAAAAGGTGGAGAAAAGAAGAGGGAAAGGGGAAATCGTAAGAGAGAGAGAGATGGAGGAGAGGAAGAGGAGCTCCGGTGGTGGTGATGTTGGTTGTGTGGTGGTGGTAGTGGTGGAAGGTGGAGTGAAGAAGAGAGAAAGAGGAAAGAAATTTGTAGGTGGAGAAGAGGAATTCGTAGGTGGAGAGAGGAGAGGAAGACGAGAGGAGTTTATGGTGGTGGTGGTGTGGTGGTGGTGGTGGTGGTGGTGGTGGTGGTGGTGGAAGTCATTGGAAGGTGGGAGAGAAGAAGATAGAAAAGTGAAGAGAAGAGTGTGAGAGTGTGTGTTTTGGTAGAGTGTGAGAGTATGAGAGGTTAAATAAGGGTTGAAAGAGAGAGAGAGTGACCCTTAATTTACGGAAAAACAATTTAATAATTAGCGAGGGACCATTAATTCCGTCGCTAATGCCCATCACGAAACCCTATGCTCCGCCAACAGTCAGAAATTAGTGAGGGACCATTAGATTCTGTCGCTAATTAGCAATGGACCATATATTCTGTCGCTAAACATCTTGGTATGCGTGCAGTCAGATCTGAATTTTCCCTCCCAACAATTAGCGACGGACTGGCTGTCGCTATTACCTTAAGTTCCGTCACTAATTCGAAAAAAAATGACAGAGCCAATTCCGTCATAGTTTCCACCGCTATTACCAGTTTTTGCGAGGGACCATTATTCTCTCGCTAATGTCCCTCGCTAATAACATTTTTTTTGTAGTGACATGCCCAAACCAAAGCGCGAAATCTGATCGAACCAGGCCCCATAAACGTTGCACTTCAGGCGACCTGGTGGTCGAGCAGTCCAGCGCCGCTGCTGTATGAAAGAAGGGTGCCGATTCTGACGTTGAATGTCTTGCCGGATGATGTTCGGTTTGCTATGAATTTGCCAGGCACTTATCTATTTTTTATTTGAAACTCATTTTTTATCTACTTTAAATTTGTCTTTATTTTCACGGGGTAATATTCATACTATTTAAATACTATCTAAGTTCATTCATAAAAAGAACACGACAGCACCTGTACGTATGCACGGGTATCCTACTAGTTGTTCTTGAAATTCGTTATGTGAAGCATTCATGAAGTTATTTGCCAAACATCATTCAAGATGTTTGATGAATTGCCTCGCTTGGAAATCTTGCCACATTCTTTATGCAAAAACATGCGAATAGCGGTACCTGTTGGAGTAAATCTGATTTACCTTAGGTGGGGTAAATCTGAATTCCTTTTTTTTAGGGAAATCGGATTTATCTACCCACTAGGTAAATCCGATTTGAAAAATAACAAAGCGGATGTATCCCCATCTGAGGTAAATCCGCTTTGTTATTTTTAAAGTCGGACTTACCTATTAGGTACCCCCATTTGAGGTAAATCCGCTTTGTTATTTGGGCAGGGGTATTTTCGGGTATATGAGATGTGATGGGGGTAGATGGAAAAAAAAACCAATTTTCATTAATAATTGGCGAAAGCCCAATGCTTAAGTGGCTTGAAGAAGAAGCCCAATGTTAGCTCAATTCATGCATCAGTAAGTCAAGTAGAAGTGACGGTGTAAATTAAGACTTACAACTGAACTCCACATATTGTCAAAAAAAAACCTGATTAAGAAAAAAAAAAAAACCTGAACTCCACATGCATCTAACAAGTACAACTGTGACGCGTAGCTAATACATTTTAAGAAACAATAGTGACAAAGTGAACCCTTAAAAACAAAATCACACAGCAACCAACTCGGAGATGTTATAAGCTTGATAGGGAGGGGTGGAGAGAATGTGAACAAAAAGGAGAACATAAGAAGGGGTGTAAATCATCTTCCGTTACTAAACAGGTCTAGTAGGAGAGAAATAGACACATCAAATAAAATAATATTATTTTCTTCTACGAGTCAATCTCTCCTATTGAAACTGTCCAATAAATGAAGAGAATCTCTTTCCCCAAAGAAGGGCCTCTATGGCTTTCACCACCACAAATTGATCCTCAACATCTACAACCAAAGGGTCCGAGAGGTGAATATTTAATATTATTATCACCCCTACCGCAGGATCAATCTATGGTGGTGAAAGCCTTGGAGACCCTTCTTTGGGGAAAGAGATTCTCTTCATTTATTAAATATTCCGTCAATTTGTGGTGGTGAAAGCCTTAGAGGCACTTTTTCGGGGTGATAATAATATTAAATATTCCCATGCATCGGGTCCTGCGGTAGACAAAGCCCAATGCACACAAAACGGAAAAAGATTTTCTAACATTTTAGCAGAATGTTAAAGTAATTTTAAGTAAAATGGGGGATAAAATAGTAATTTAAGATGGAGAAATAATAAACGAAAAGAGAGATTGGCCTATGCTTTTCCCACATCCCTTCCTACTCACCACACACCCCCCAACTCTAAATATTCCAAAAATACCCTTAAGTAGATGACAGGTTTACGCGTGATTCGGTTGAGGCCAACCGAATATATTCGGCTATGGGCAACCGAATATGTTCGGCTAAGGCCAACCGAACGTTATAAAAATAACAAGGGGTGTGTTGTTCAAAGTTCTGAACTGATACCAAATTGTCCCCATCCAAAATGTCATGAACTACACCAAACTGATACACATGCTTCAGAGTCACAAACTCATCAACAACATTAAAATAAAAAACAAAGTCACGCCATGTATTAACATTTCACAATTTGCAGAGCAAAGGTGAAAAATGTAATTATTCAATCAAGGATGGAGTACAAGGGAACATTTTCATTTTTCAACCAGTATTAACTAAGCTGAAACTAGTCCAATGTACATTTATTATTGCTAGTCAATCAGTTAGAAGATTGGTTAAGTACATTCATTATTGTTAGTTAATCAGTTAGAAGATTGGTTAAATTAAGTGACCTTGGTTAAAGGGGGTGTTCGGTAGGGGTGCCCCTAACCCGTTCGGTAGGGGTGCCCCGAACTTGTTAAAGAGGGGTGTGTGTCAAAAAATACACGTTCGGGTGGGCCTAACGGTAAATATTCGGCTGACCATAACCGAACAGGTAAAAATTTTGAAAAAAAAAACACGGAGCACATGCCTCATTAATGGCATATTGGTCATTTCGCAAAGTTTGGGGGTGTGAGGTGAGTAGGAGGGGGATATGGGAAAAGTGAGGGCCTTGTTTTTTCACTTCTTTTGTCCCACATAGTGGTTTTGGTGCTGGCAAATGGCAATTAAGAGATGATGCTGATATTTGCCATGCTAGAGCATGGCCCTGTGTGATTCGGTCACAGATTTTTTTTATTGGTTCAAAAAGATATTTACCATATATGAGTGGAAGGAGTGTGAAACCGACTAAGCAAAGGGGAATCCAGGGCTAAATAAGGGCATCCAACTATAGCCCCATTGACAGTGGTAATCCCACATTCCCACTCACCATCACGAGTAGTAGAATCAAGAGGTAGACGGATTTATACAAAGATCCTTCCTTCTGAGGTCTGTATAGCGTCCAATCAATTCATTTTATATGATGAATGAAAATTTGTACTCTGTCAAATTAAGGTTGTTCAATCACCAATAACAAGTGCACCATTGGCCATTACTTACTTTCTAGTTCTAGGCTAAACTTAAACGAAACCATCTCGTGCAACAATCTGAATTGAACCATTTATAACACAGAAAAAACGAAAAGGAAGTGCAACAATTAATAACTCTACTATCAGATTCATCACACATAACACAATAACAAGATAGAAAACCCATATCATCCACGGCGAGATATACTCATGTGATCTCTCCTCCCAATACAAACACGATATTATTTATATCACATGCTTATACTAAACACTTGAAACAACTAACATTTAACAAGAGATATCATAAAAGCATTTTATGATTACAAACAAGGCAACTAAAATCTAATAATTACTGATAAATATTATGTCCACGAGAGAGAATTGACAAATTGAAGCAGGAGAAAAGGGCGACAATTTTTTTGTTTCTAAGCGGAGGAGGAAAGGGAAGGGTTTGTTGTTTTCAATTTGAGTTTTCTATTTCCGATAGAATCGCAATCCAAACCGCAACCGCACTGCGGGGAAACGAAGAAATTATCTAAAGGAAAAGAGGCAGAAGCAACGCCGACGGAAAATTCAAGGTCATCACCGGTGCGAACAACCTCGAGAATGTTAACCCAAAAGAAGAGGATTTTGACGCTTATGCCCTTGAGATCGGTGAGTCTATTCTCCGATATGTGGCCGGTGATGGCTGATTTGTAATTCAATTGATACGAACCCTCAAGGGAGAAACTGCAGGAACCGTTCAGATCTAAGCGGAATTTGCCGCTGGATTCGTCCAGTTTGTAGCCGGTGATTCCTTTTGGGAGAATTCCTTCCGGGAAGTTGTAGCCCCTTAGCACGTCGTACGCCGATGGTTCTCCGGAGGCGCTTAGCGTCGCCGATAGGAGGAGGACGACGAGAATGACGGTGCTCGTCATGCGATGCGTATGAAAATGGAATGGGATCCAACTGGAATGGGAATCTGATTAATTATGTTGGGGGGTCTGTGGCGTCGTTTTTTATTTACGCAGTGGGTCGAATATAGGATGATCTAAACGGCAGCGTTTTGTGATGATAAGGACAGAATGGTGGACCACGTTAGCAGTAAGGTTAGGGAACGCCCGCCTTGTTGTCCCTTTCCTCATTGTGGAAACCTTTGTTGTGAGATCATTTTACTTTTGCTCGCGTTAAACTTCATTAATATGCACAATAAGTTTTTTTTCACACCAACAATATCAAGCAACTGAGGTGTAATTTGATTTTTTTAGACTAAATAACGTTATTCGTCATTTATCTTTCTTCAAAATTTTATTTGGGTATTTTATCTTTGGCTTAATTACAGTTTTGGTCCCCCTATTATGACCAACTCACGATTTTGGTCCCTAAAGTTTTAATTTGACGATTTTGATCCCCCTATTTTCTCAATTTGACGAATTTGATCCCCCTCTTAATTTGGTCAAACTTAAGACTCAATTTTGACTGACTCATCCTACGCGGCAGTCCACGTAGACTGCCACGTAGGCACACCCCCACCCCCACCCCCACCCCTTTCACTGTTCATCTTCCCCACCGATCCCCCACCCCCTTCGCACCACCCACCACCTTCGCACCACCCACCACCCACCACCACCTTCGCACCACCCACCTTTCCCTCCGACTGTGATTGCGATCTGCGACGAGAGCGAGAGCGAGCGAGAGCGATCTGCGACGAGAGCGAGAGCGACGAGCGGGGGAAGAGAGAGATGGAAAACGAGGGGGATCGGTGATTGAGAGAGGAGGGAGAGCGACGGTGGGAGATGCGAAGGAGAGAGAGCGTGAGAGGAAGGAGGGAGTGGATTCGAGGGGGTGGGAGGGGGGAGGGGAAGAGGAACAGTGGAGGGGGAGGGGGGGTTCACGGTGGTGGGGGGTGGGAGGGGGGAGGGTGAAGAGGAACAATGGAGGGGGGAGGGGAAGAGGGCCACGAGGAAGAAGAGGGGGGGAGGGGGGTGGGGAGGGGTGTGCCTACGTGGCAGTCCACGTGGGCTGCCACGTAGGATAAGTCAGTCAAAATTGGGGTGGGGGACCTTGATTTTACAAATTGGGAAAATAGGGGGACCAAAATCGTCAAATTAAAAGTTCAGGGACCAAAATCGAGAATTGGTCATAATAGGGGGACCAAAACTGTAATTAAGCCTTTATCTTTTTTTGTCCTGTTTTGATCCCTCATCTTTTATTTACATTTTAGTTTGATCCTTTTAATATTTTTCGTCTATTATTTTTAACGAACGTCACGCTGTAAGTTAATTGCTGATGTGGCGTCCTAGTGTTAGGCTTGACCTGGATGCATCGTTAAATGATGTGGCATTTTTTTAAAAATCAAAAAATACATTCACATAAGCAATCTAATCTAATATCTATTTATACAAACATATGAAATTACCAAATTGAATCTCTTATTAACAAGACACATATCTAATTTAAGGGTAAAAATGTCATTACATTTTTTTTTTCTTCTTACACTCTCTTTCTTTCATTTTTTATTTTTCTTCTTAAACTCTCTTTCCTCATTTTCGCTTTTCTCTTACACTCTCTTTCTTCCTTTTTTTTCTTTTTACTTTCCTTTTACATTTCCCATAAACAATTCTTCTCTTTCTCTTATCACTTCACTTTAGTTTTTTTTAACTAAATTTCTAAATTTATACACACACTACTCTACTAAAATTACCTATCTATTTTTTTATACAAAACAAACCTCCTATGAAATTACCAATTTGGATCTCTTATTAACAAGACGCATATCTAATTTAAGGGTAAAAATGTCATTACCCTCTTTTTTTTTCTTTTTCTTCTTACACACTCTTTCTTCCTTTTTTCTCTTTTTTTTACACTCTCTTTCCTCCTTTTCACTATTCTCTTACACTCTCTTTCTTCCTTTTTTCTTTTTACTTTACTTTTACATTTCCCATAAACAATTCTTCTCTTTCTCTTATCACTTCACTTTAATTTTTTTTAACTAAATTTCTAAATTTATACACACACTACTCTACTAAAATTACCTATAAAAATTTGAATGAGTCACACTAAAAATCAAAAAAAAAAATTATCACCTTTTTGGAGAAAGTTATCACCTTAAAATTTTAATTTTTCTCTCCGAAATCTGTTTACACTCTTATTGATATCTACTATCACCGCTTATTAATAATCTACTATCTATCTTTTACTATCTACTATAATCTACTAATCAACTAAAATAATCAATTGAAACTACGGGATAACTGTAATGATATATAAAAAAACATGGAATAACTGCACTGATATATAAAAAACCTAGGATTAATATTTGTCATTGATAATTAAAATTTTTGAAGACTACTATAAACCTACTATCTAAAAAAGAATAATATTTACTGACTATTTAAACTACTGTGTAATATTTCAAACAAATATTTCTTATTGATAATCTATTATCTCTCTTTTACTATCTACTACAATCTCTACTAATCAACTAAAATAATCAATTGAAACAACGAGACAACTGCACTGATAAATAAAAAAACACGGGATAACTGCACTGATGTATAAAAAAACACGAGATTAATATTTGTAATTGATAAATAAAATTTTTGAAGACTATTAAAGCAAACCGACTATCTAAAAAACAACAAGACTTAATGACTATTTAAACTACTAATTAATATTTAAAACAAATGTTTAAACTTAATGACTATCTAGCTTTTACTATCTACTATAATATATTAATCAACTAAAATAATCAATTGAAACTACGAGATAATTGCACTGATATATAAAAAAACACGGGCTAACTGTAGGGATATATAAAAAAACACGGGATTAATATTTGCCATTGATAATTTTAATTTTTTTTACGGAGATAATTATAATTTTTGAAGACTACTATAAACATAATATCTAAAAAAACAAGAAGGCTCAATGACTATCTAAATTGATTAATATTTAAAACACACGTGACAAATATTTGTCACTAATACCTAAAACAGGACAAATAATTGTCACTGATATATAAAAAAACACGGGATAAATATTTCTTATTAATAATCTACTATCTATCTTTTACTATCTACTGTAATCTACTAATCAACTCAAATAATCAATTGAAACTATGAGATAATTGCACTGATACATAAAAAACACGGGACAATTGCTCTGATACATAAAAAACCGCGGGATAACTGCACTGATATATAAAAAAAATACGGGGATAACTGCAATGATATATATAAAAACACGGGGTAGCTGCACTGATATATAAAAAAACACGGGATAACAAAACTGATATATATAAAAAAAAACACGGGATACATGCACTGATATATAAAAAAACATAGGATTAATATTTGTCATTGATAATTAAATTTTTTGAAGACTACTATAAACATATTATCTAAAAACCAAGAAGATTTAATGACTATTTAAACTACTAATTAATATTTAAAACAAATATTTCTTATTGATACTATAATCTACTAATCCACTAAAATAATCAATTGAAACTACGAGATAACTGCACTGATATATAAAAAAACACGGGATAACTGCACTGATATATAAAAAAACACAAGATTAATATTTGTCATTGATAAATTTTTTTTTTGAAGACTACTACTACAAACCTATTATCTAAAATACAATAAGACTTAATGACTATTTAAACTACTAATTAATATTTAAAACAAATATTTCTTATTGATAATCTACTATCTAACTTTTACTATCTACTATAATCAAATAATCAACTAAAATAATCAATTGAAACTACAAGATAACTGCACTGATAAACTCCAATTTTGTGCATTTTTTAGGGACATTTTTTAGTCACTTTTAGAGTAATTATATATCAATCATGTAAATCACTGTCTTAATTTGCTCTATATTTTACAGAATGGAAGAAAAGATAAAAAAGAATAGAAGTCAATTATTTGAACCATATTATCTAATATATATATATATATATATATATATATATATATAATATTAGATAATATGGAGCAAGAGAAAAAGAAATTGGAGCAAGATAAAAGAAGAGGGCTTGAAAAGCAAGTCAACGTGATGCAAGAAATAGAATTGACTATGGTCAATCCAAGTTGGGGTGAATCCCTTTAAGTGTTAAGAAGAGAAGTAAGGGTTTGACTTGTGAGATGGAATGAAAATAGACGAAGCTTTAGGATAGTTGCCATTGAGTAACTTGAACGATTTTGAGGACAAAATCTTTCAAGTTGGGGTGATTGTAACATCCCCAATTTAGCTAATTTAGTTCATAGAAATTAGCAAGAGGTTATGTTTGATTAATTAGCTAAATAGAATAATTGAGCATATTTTATTAATCGTGAGATGGTTGCCATGAAATAAATTAATGATATGTTTGTTTGCTAATTAAATTATGTTAGATTAGGCAAGATAGGAGTGAGTAAGTAACTGAAGGGTAAACTAGTAAATTCCTTAGCCCACTTCATTTATTCTCCCTCAGCTCACAAAAAATAAAGACACCACACAACACACTCCCACATTTCAGTTTTTGCTGAATTAAGAAAGAGAAGAAAAGAGAGTTTGGGAGTGAGAGTGAGAACCGTGAGAGTGAGAGAGGAAAGGAGAGGAGAGAAATCATTGATTCCTTGATGCATGTTTCGATTTCTAACACCATTGAAGTCAGCCTTGCAAATTGAAGATCAATAGATGGGGGTTTTGGTTGCTGGTTTCGAAATTGTGAAGATAGGAACAGCAAAGGAAGCGAGTTTGGGCGTTGTTGGAGCGTAGGAGTCACCTTCGGGGATCGTTCGTGAGGTCTCGTGGTCATTTAAACTTCGTTGGTTTCGGTTGTTGTGATTTTCATCACACTACGGTGAGTTCTATACTCGCTTAGGGATATGTTTTCGAAAGTATGTTTGCATGTTTCATAAATCGAGTTGTCCTGTTTCTGTCTCATCAAGTTGCATAAAAACCGTATTTCGGAATTGTAAAATTTGGTGTTTTCGGATGAATGATTGAATGAGTGATTGATATGAATTGTTTGAGGATGTTTTTGATGATTGTTGTTGTTGAACGATGTGTTGTTATGTTTGGGTATCGATTGGAATAAGTTTCGGAATCGATCGGAATGGGAATTTCACACGAAAACAGAATTTTTGGAAATGCTGATAAGTCAGCACGACCCGTGCACGACCCGTGCTGATCTTTCTGTCCCAGATTTTAGAAATGCTGATAAGTCAGCACGACCCGTGCTGATTTTGACACGACCCGTGCTGATTTTTCTGTCCCAGATTTAAAAAAGTGTCCAAAGCCTTCCCAATTGATTCCAAACCTATTCTAATCCTTTCCCCAACCCTATGTGTTGATGTTGAATGTGATTATGTTATGTTTTATTGATGTGATGCGAAGGTTCTATGTGAATGACTAGGAAGTTGAGGTAATGTCATGTTATGTTTAAATGTGATTATGTTATGTCATGATAAGTGGACTATAAGTCCCATGAGGTTGAGGTTAATGCTATGATAATTGTTTAAATGGATTAATGTCCCTTGAGGTTGATGTTGAGGTTATAATAATGAGGTTGAGGTTATGTTCATGACAAGTATATTTGACGGCCCAATGCGGGTATAGTGTAGATAGTATAAGTGACAGCCCAATGCGGGTATAGTATACATAGTATAAGTAACGGCCCAATGCGGGTAATATGATATAGGTGATGTATTAGGTAAAGATAAGTTTTATGCACGTAGTTATATATATTGAACTACGAATAAAAAGGTTTCATAAATGAACAGAGAGAGTTAGTAAGGGGTCTCGATAGGACTCACTGAGATCATGTTATCTCACCCTTCATGTTTTGTGGTTTTTACAGAGAACAAGCAAAGGCGACGAGGCACGGCTACGGTGCAACCTAAAGAAGATCGAAGCTTTAGTTGAGGGTTTATGTTAATTCCCTGGTTGTCATTCTATTTTCGATGTTATGACTTGTATTGATATTAGAAGTTATAAATCGTTTCCGCTATTTCTGTATTGGATATTGAATACTAGGATGATGGGAGGTTTATTTATTGCTATGAGGGATCGCTTGATGAATTTTTATCAAGTTTTAGTTTGTGTTCAATATCTAATGACAGGAAGTTATCTCTGACGTATGCCATGTTGTGCACTTTGGTATTTCTACAAGCTAGAAATATCGGGGTGTTACATTATGGTATCAGAGCAGTTCGACCTAGTCGGGCTTAGTGACCTTACGGTCAAGAGGTTATTAGATCGAGTCAGTTAGGGACTTAGACGATTGACTGTCAGGACCTTTCAGTATATTATGTGAAGTATTGAGTCACGATCCGCTCAATGTTTCATGTGAGTTACTAAGAATGATGACTATTGGTTGCATTTGCCCCGAAATTGTCCGAAGCCCTAAACCATAGGATTTCTAGCATTCTCGTTTCATCAGAGTGCACAGCAGAAGCAGAGGACTACATATGACGCTCTGGAACAACAGATGGGCATCCATGATGGTTCGAGGAAGTTGTGGGCGACCGTCTAGTTCTTGAAACTGATTCAACCAAAGGATCATATAGAGTACATGTTACATTAAGTATGAACGAAAACTTGATTGCACTAAAGAGCGAAACAACATTTAAAAATATATCTGTTTTTTTCTTAAACTCTTTGATGCGATCATGATTTCCTTCGATCGTTAAAGTGCGGAAATAGAATTGACTATGGTCAATCCAAGTTGGGGTGAATCCCTTTAAGTGTTAAAAAGAGAAGTAAGGGTTTGACTTGTGAGATGGAATGAAAATAGACGAAGCTTTAGGATAGTGGCCATTGAGTAACTTGAACGATTTTGAGGACAAAATCTTTCAAGTTGGGGTGATTGTAACATCCCCAATTTAGCTAATTTAGTTAATAGAAATTAGCAAGTGGTTATGTTTGATTATTTAGCTAAATAGAACAATTGAGCATATTTTATTAATCGTGAGATGGTTGCCATGAAATAAATTAATGATATGTTTGTTTGCTAATTAAATTATGTTAGATTAGGCAAGATAGGAGTGAGTAAGTAACTGAAGGGTAAACTAGTAAATTCCTTAGCCCACTTCATTTATTCTCCCTCAGCTCACAAAAAAAAAGACACCACACAACACACTCCCACATTTCAGTTTTTGCTGAATTAAGAAAGAGAAGAAAAGAGAGCTTGGGAGTGAGAGTGAGAACCGTGAGAGTGAGAGAGGAAAGGAGAGGAGAGAAATCATTGATTCCTTGATGCATGTTTCGATTTCTAACACCATTGAAGTCAGCCTTTCATCCTCTATCTACTGATACAAACATCTTCATCAACCTCTTTCTCCAACTCAATTCACCATTGTTGAACCTTGAAGCTCCAAAGTGGAGCTTTGAGCTTTAGAAGCCTTGCATGTTGTTGTGGGACCAATTGGAGTAAGTTCTAGTTCTCTTTGGAAGCTACATTGCAAATTGAAGATCAATAGATGGGGGTTTTGGTTGCTGGTTTCGAAATTGTGAAGATAGGAGCAGCAAATGAAGCGAGTTTGGGCGTTGTTGGAGCGTAGGAGTCACCTTCGGGGATCGTTCGTGAGGTCTCGTGGTCATTTAAACTTCGTTGGTTTCGGTTGTTGTGATTTTCATCACACTACGGTGAGTTCTATACTCGCTTAGGGATATGTTTTCGAAAGTATGTTTGCATGTTTCATAAATCGAGTTGTCCTGTTTCTGTCTCATCAAATTGCATAAAAACCGTATTTCAGAATTGTAAAATTTGGTGTTTTCGGATGAATGATAGAATGAGTGATTGATATGAATTGTTTGAGGATGTTTATGATGATTGTTGTTGCTGAACGATGTGTTGTTATGTTTGGGTATCGATCGGAATAAGTTTTGGAATCGATCGGAATGGGAATTTCACACGAAAACAGGATTTTTGGAAATGCTGATAAGTCAGCACGACCCGTGCTGATCTTTCTCTCCCAGATTTTAGAAATGCTGATAAGTCAGCATGACCCGTGCTGATTTTGGCACGACCCATGCTGATCTTTCTGTCCCAGATTTTAAAATGTGTCCAAAGCCTTCCTAATTGATTCCAAACCTATTCTAATCCTTTCCCCAACCCTATGTGTTGATGTTGAATGTGATTATGTTATGTTTTATTGATGTATGCGAAGGTTCTATGTGAATGACCAGGAAGTTGAGGTAATGTCATGTTATGTTTAAATGTGATTATGTTATGTCATGATAAGTGGACTATAAGTCCCATGAGGTTGAGGTTAATGCTATGATAATTGTTTAAATGGATTAATGTCCCTTGAGGTTGAGGTTGAGGTTATAATAATGAGGTTGAGGTTATGTTCATGACAAGTATACGTGACGGCTGTCATACCCCAATTTTGTCCGGCTTAGGTTCAAACCCTAATTTTCCACACAAAAATAAATTATGCATTGCATTTTGGGTCCTAGAAACCGCTCCAAAGTTTTTGAAATCATTTTTAGGGTTAGAATGCACTTTTTGGGGAATTTAGGGTTTTAGGGTCAAAAAGGGCATTTTGGTCATTTCTCACAAAAGGACTCATAAAAATAATTTTGCATGAAAATATTTTTTTTTAGAGTACAGGACCGGAATCAAAAAGCAGGAAGCATTAAAGTGTAGCAGTTTGGAGAAGAAGCCACCTTTGAAGATGAAGACCTAAATTGTTTATAAGCTTTCTTTAGGACACTGTGTAAGGTCCTATCACTGAAGGTCTATGACTTTTAGTAGCTGAGAGATGAGTGTTTCAAAACATGCATGGTGCATCAAAATAGTTTTGAAAAATATTTCTAAAAATATTTTGGTTGAAGGCTTGAAATTAAAATCCTATATTTTTACAAAGATAATAGATTATGGTAATAGATTATGTGCCTGAATGTTTTCAGAGCACATAATCGATTACTCTCCTATTTTTACTAAAACAAATAATCGATTGTTTCCTTATTTACAACAATAAATCGATTATCCTAATCAATTAGGAAGCAAATAATCGATTAGCCTTCATTTGCACATCACACATAATCGATTATGAAGCAAATGGAAGTTTCCTTATTTATCACATAATCGATTATCATCACTTTCAACTAAGCCTCATAATCGATTATCAAGCCATCTTGTGAATTCCTTGACAACAATAATCGATTACATGCTCAATATAACTATATGTCATAATCGATTATCAAGCTATTCAAGGTTTCCATATTTATCAAATAAATCGATTACTCCCTTCTTGTAACTAAGCATATAATCGATTACCACCTTTTTAGGAAGGTTGATAATCGATTATACACTTGTTTTTCCTTCACACATAATCGATTATCATGCTACTCCAAGGTTTCCTTTTCCATCAAATAATCGATTATGTCATGTTAAACAAATGAAGGCCTTAATCGATTATGTATTGCATTAAATGGTTTTCAAAAAGCAATTTTTTTCCTACGCCTATAAATAGGCAAGAGTGTTTCACACACCAAGGACCACAATTTCACAACTCCTCTCTGCTTCTCAGACAGATTTTCACGAGATCAGAGAAAAAAACCCATTTTTCTCGAAATCTCTCACATTTTAGAAAAACTCTTCTACGCTTTATTTTTTCGCTCTATTCGTTCCGTTGGTCCGTCTGAGCTGATCTTCTGCAAGAGTTAGTTGGAGTTGCGTTCTTCAAGTGGTAGTATCTGCCTTCATCAGAGGTATTTCTGTCTTTATATTTGTTAATATTTAATCATTGTGATCCATGCCAAAATTGCCCTATGTGATTTAACTTAGTTATAGTGTCATTGTTGATGATGAACTACATGATTCCCACTTATGCCTAGTGCATCATGTTCTGAGTGGTGAAGATGGTCTCAGATGATTCAACCCTTTTAGTTTATATGATGATTGGCAATGTGATTCACACTTGTGCACTTGTGCACTTAATCTTAAGTGTGAGGATTGACCAAAGTGATTCAACATTCTTTGATACGTTGGTCGCTAAATAATTTGCTTGCCTATGCTGGCCAATGATCATGATTGAGGCAACTCTCTTGCTTAAGCTTACAGTGTCATCGTCTACTCTCATATAGAATATCATCAATACTTAGATAGGTCCATTCCTTACATTGCATCTTCCACTAGATGTGCATTTAGATTCCCTTGCGTTTTGTAGAAATATTTGAGTATGGTTCTCGCCTAGCATCTTCCACTAGATGTGCATTTAGGTTCAATCTCGCCTACTCTTGTATTTTGCTTAATGCCCAATTCAAGCTCCTTCCTTGCCTATCTATGTGTTGTGATCTAATATGTGTAGTTTAGGCTTGATTTTTGTTTGCGAATTCAAATATTGTTGCTTAATGATTTGATTCCACTGATTGTGTTATGCTTGAATCCACCAATTCTTTCTTACATTCATTGTTTTCATTTCTAAACGGCCGGGCACAAAAACGGTTACTAGTGGCAATCCATCGCAACCTCTGTTGGTTTGATTGTCATGAAAGCCTCAATTTCAAAAGACGTTTCAAAAAGATTTTCATTTTTAAGGCTCGTTAGAACTACGTCGCTTTGATTCCCATTTGGGATACGTAGGAGCGAGTCACGTTCTCGTCAAGCGCAACAAATAAAAATCCTTTTCGCAACCATAAACAAATCATTTTCATGAAACAAATAAAAAAGAATCATTTTCAAACTCATTGTTGCCAGTAGCTCATCAGAGCCTTTGTTCGTTTAGCTATTAGTGGCAATGTCCTTTTCTCATAAGAATAATAAACGATGATCCATCATAACCTTTGTTAGTTTGATCATCGTGCAATCAATCACTTTCAAAGACCACTTTCAAAAGAGCAAATAAAAACGGGTTGCTACTAATAGTCAATCGGAACCTTTGTTCGTCTGACTAGTGGTATTGACCCTCATTTTCTAGAGTATTTAGCGGTGATTACCCATAACCTTGGTTAGTTTAATCATTCACTAAATGCTCGTCCTATTTCGAAAACTCACTAAAAAAGATAAAAAACAAAAACTTTTCAAAAAGACAAAGAAGAACTACGTAGCTTTGAATTCTCCATCGCACCGGGAGATACGTAGGAGCGGGCCATGTCCCGTCAAGTGTTTTTTCTAAAAAAACCATTTTCCCTCTTTTTTCATGATAAATAAAGATTTTCATAAAGAGTTTTTCAATAAGAAGTAGAGAGGCAAAATTAAGTATTTTCAAGTCAACACACTAAAATCACACATTTAATTAAAGGTTCCCTCTCAGTAGAGAGGACGTGTGGGGTGCTAACACCTTCCCTGCGCGTAACCGACCCCCGAACCCTATTCTCTAGTTTCGCAAGACCAATCGCTTTCCAAAAAAGGTTTTCCTAATATTTTCCTTAATAAATATTGGTGGCGGCTTCATTGTCTTAGGAAAAGTTGTGAACGAGGAAGGTTCTCCCTCGGGGACTTTTTCGGGCGCAACAACGGCCCAATGCGGGATTAGTATATGTGACGGCCCAATGCGGGTATAGTATACATAGTATAAGTAACGGCCCAATGCGGGTAATATGATATAGGTGATGTATTAGGTAAAGATTAGTTTTATGCACGTAGTTATATATATTGAACTACGAATAAAAATGTTTCATAAATGAAAGAGTTAGTAAGGGGTCTCGATAGGACTCACTGAGATAATGTTATCTCGCCCTTCATGTTTTGTGGTTTTTACAGAGAACATGCAAAGGCGACGAGGCACGGCTACGGTGCAACCTAAAGAAGATGTGAAACTTTAGCTGAGGGTTTATGTTAATTCCCCGGTTGTCATTGTATTTTCGATGTTATAACTTGTATTGATATTAGAAGTTATAAATTGTTTCCGCTATTTCTGTATTGGATATTGAATACTAGGATGATGAGAGGTTTATTTATTGCTATGAGGGATCGCTTGATGAATTTTTATCAAGTTTTATTTTATGTTCAATATCTAATGATAGGAAGTTATCTCTGACGTATGCCATGTTGTGCACTTTGGTATTTCTACAAGCTAGAAATATCGGGGTGTTACATTAATAATACCCATAAGCTATCTATAAAGGGAGGGAGCCACACTTTTGATGAGGAGAGTCGTAATTGACATAAAAAAAGCGGCACTGCACAACAACAATAGAAGCCGCACACCACACATATACTAGAGGTACACGTACGATGACGGCAACACAGAGGAGAGTTGGAGAATTTGGGTACCGTTCTTGTGAGAGAGCTTTGGAGCAGAAAAAGGAAACTGAAGACTCAGAATAAGAATTTATCTAATTTTCGGGTTATTTTTATCTCTGTAATTCATGACTCTAATTTCTATTTTATTGTTCTTTATGACTTTGGATAGCTAAATCATCTTCTAGGGTCTTAGGTGGATCTTGCCAGTTTAGAGACATTTTTATGTTCTAGTTTCATATTTGAATTCTGGTTTTTATTTCAATTAATATTGTTCTATTGTTTTTATCACATAATTAGGATTAGCTACCATTTGCATGTTCATAATCAATTAGTTGATCAGCGACCATACTGCAATTAGTTGGTGGATCTATAGGATAATTGGGGCTATAATTAATGCATGACCAAACCTTAATTTAGTCTTCCATTCATTCAACATTTTTGCTCTTTATGCTTTTCTTGAATTTAAATTCTTGCATGACTAAACAATGGTTAATTTAGGAAAAAGAATATTAATCGCGAATGACCAAATAGATTAATAGCGTAAGTAAAGGGATTGGTAATTGAATAAAATAAAGGAATTCAGGTAAAATTAGACATAGGGGAATCGAAGCTTGCAAGTGAAACTATGACCCTAGGCTTCTCTCCATTGATTAAACCTCGCAATTTATTTCTTGCTAGTTATTTCTTTTTGTTTTGTTCACATAACAACTCAAACAATTGTTCGTCTAAATAATAAATAATCTCGATTGGTTTGGTACTTGCTAATTAATCCCTGTAGATACGATAATCTTTTATACTACTTCTGCGATAAAGTACACTTGCTCTAAGTGTGTTTTTAACGCAACATGCACTGATATATAAAAAAACACGGGATAACTGCAGTGATATATAAAAAAACACGGGATTAATATTTGCCATTGATAATTATAATTTTTGAAGACTACTATAAACCTACTATCTAAAAAAACAAGAAGGCTTAATGACTATTTAAACTGATTAATATTTAAACACGCGTGACAAATATTTGTCACTAATACCTAAAAAAGGACAAATAATTGTCACTGATATATAAAAAAACACGGGATAAATATTTCTTATTGATAATATACTATCTATCTTTTACTATCTACTATAATCTACTAATCAACTCAAATAATCAATTGAAATTATGAGATAATTGTATTGATACATAAGAAAAACACGGGATTAATATTTGCCATTGATAATTATAATTTTTTTTGACGGAGATAATTATAATTTTTGAAGACCACTATAAACCTACTATCTAAAAAAACTAAAAGGCTTAATGACTATCTAGTTAATATTTAAAACACACGTGACAAATATTTGTCACTAATACCTATAAAAGGACAAATAATTGTCACTGATATATAAAAAACACGGGATAAATATTTCTTATTGATAACCTTTTACTATCTTTTACTATCTACTATAAAAAATCAATTGAAACTATGAGATAATTGTATTGATACATAAAAAAAATACGGGATAACTGCACTGATACATAAAGAACACAGGATAACTGCACTGATATATAAAAAAATACGGGGATAACTGCAATGATATATATAAAAACACGGGGTAGCTGCACTGATATATAAAAAAATACTAGATAACAAAATTGATATATAAAAAAACACTGCACTGATATATAAAAAAACACGGGATAAATGCACAGATTGTTTTTAAATGATACTTTTACATTTTTACATTTTAATATTTATCTATTTTTTATTTGAAACTCATTTTTTATCTACTTTAAATTTGTCTTCATTTTCATGGGGTAATTTTATGCACGAGTATCCTACTAGTTGTTTAAAAAAATCAGAAAATTATTTTAGAAATAAAAAACAAGGAATCAAAAACTGAACCTCCTCCATCTTCATCATCTCCACCTCCATTTGAACCCTAAATCAAAAACTTCCATCTTCATTTTCTTCACCATCTTCATCTTCTCTACTAACTCACCCCCATTAACAAAAACAAAAAACACAAATCACATATATCCCAAATCTCCAAGTCAGTTTCGCAAATCTGGAAAAACGAAACAAACCTCACAAATCGCAGATCTGAAAAAACGAATGGGTAACCACAAACCAAAACAAAAATCCACAAATCGACAACGTAGAAGAAATGGAATAAGGGTTATGAAAAATGGGTTTGATGATGGGTTTGAATGGGAAGAAGAAACACAGACTTATTCTCGGTTGCTCTTAATGTGTTTATAGGTTTCAGCTGGGACTAAAATGAAACTAAAAAAAGAAATAGGGGGCCAAATTGAAACTAAAAGAAAACATAGGAGACCAAATTGAAACAATGCGTGCAGAGTTCAACTTCCTCGCCCATCTGGTTGTAACGAGTCGTTCGACCCGCGAACTTGACCCGGAAATTCCTCGATCTACAGGTCGGCAAATGTAACAAACTTACATGCATTTTTAATCGAAATTCATAAAAAAAAGAACCCCTATGGTTATTTACGAAACAATCAACCTTGTTGAGAGAAAGTACAGATCTAATAATATAATGGGGAAGATGAAGATGGAGTTTCTCATTTTACCTTTCTGTTTTTGTTTTTCATTTTAATGTTCCAGATTTGTGTTTTTTGGTTTTGTTCCTGATTTGCATTTTTTATTTTTGTTAATGGGGAAGATGAAGATGGTGAAGATTTCCAGTTTAATGTGGAAGATGAAGATGGGGAAGATTTCTAGATTTTTGTTTTTGTTTTTCAGTTTAATGTTTAAGTTTTTTAGTTTTATTTAGATTTTGTATTTTTTTTATAATTTAAAAACAGAAATGCTTATGTTTAAATTGTTTTGATTTAGAAAAAAAGAAAAGTGCCACGTCATTTAATGAATTAAGACGTCACGTCAATAATTAACTATCAGTGTGGCGTCTGTTAACTTATCGGACGAAAAATACATTTGAGTGACCAAAATAAAACAGAAATGAAAGACGAGGGACTAAAATAGGACAAAAAAAGATAAAAGATCAAAAGTACTATTTAGCCTTTTTTTATATAGAAATAAATTTAGTAAACATCAATTGTGGTCCTTGAATATATGAAACATCAAAACCTAGAGTCTTAATAAGTAATAGTAAGTATTTATTTGACAAATGACCTAAGCGAGAATACCACAAGTTTAAAAATTCGAATTTTGGAAGGGGAATCTTGATGAGCCTTGAAGAGATAGAGTCCCTTAACAAGCTCACTGTTGCCAATAAAATTCACTTGATTGGGTTCCTGCATGAAGAAATAATTTCCTTTCAAGAACATAAAGATGTTTGAAGTGGTTAACAAGGAACCAAAAGAAATTAAATTTACATGGAAACTAGGAATGCAAAGAACATTGTGTTAGACAATGTCTTGTCCTAGGGATACTGAACCTATGGAATGCAGAAAAACAATAGTTTTGTTTGGCAAGGTTACAAAGCAATTGATAGCAGGCTTGCTAAATAAGAAATTAGGAAGAGTCTATTCAACATGACATGTGGCACCAATGTCAGTGATCCAACAATTATATTCAAAAGACAAATTTTCAAATAATTTGCAGATGTAATATTCAAGTAAACATTAAGTATTGCACCCGAGGATTCAGCAGTGGGAATGGCCTCTACACTAGGAGTTACTACTTGCGCCATCTGAGTGGATAAGAGAGCCATTGACATCTTGCACTGATCTGCTGTGAGGATGGAGTTCTGCGAAGTTTCTGCAGTGGCAGTGACTTGATTTGATGAAGCAGAAATGGTTACAAGTTTTCCCTTACCATTGCTTGGTGGATATCCATGTAGCACTTGTCAACTGTGTGGCCAATAATACCACAATGAGTGCACATTGGTCGATCAGTTCCTGCACAAGCAGAATTAGGATTGGTTTTTGCTTGATAAGCCTTGACGGCGAAGGCAATTTGCCAGTCAGTGGCACAAGTCTTGGAGATAACACCAATCTTGCGGTGTTTTTCATCTTGAAGCACAAGGGAAAACACTTTGGTTATCGGAGGAATTGGATCCATGGTGAGGATTTGGACTCTAACATGGGAGAAACCATCAGAAAATACGATGAGGAAGAGCATCACATACTCATGTTGTGACTCTTCTATGAGAGGGAGAACTCCACCACAATTACACGTGCAAGGAGATTTGAATTCCTGTAATTCCTACCAAATTGATTTCAATTTGGTGTAGTTTTGAGTGACAGAAGATGTACCTTGAGAAAGACTGTTCATGTCCTTGTGGAGCTGGTACATTCGTGGTCCATTGACATGCAGTAAGGGATTACGTAGATTGTTCCAAATCGCCCCGGCGGAGGAGGCGGCAATGTTCTTAGATACCGCATTGAGGAGCCATGAGCAAACGATGTTATCGTTTCTCTTCCACGCAACCTGAGATTTGGAGTCGCCATTGTGGGAAAACGGAAAAGTGTTGTCGAGGTAACCGAACTTGTTCTTCCTGGTGAAAGCGAAGCGCATGGATGGGTACTACGAGTTGTAGTTGTCCCTAGTTAGGGTTTGCGTAACAAGCCCCAAACCAGAATGATCGTTGGAGTAAGATACAGTGGATCAGTCACATGTTCTTGAATTTCATTGTGATTCGCCATTGAAGAAGCAAATCGAAGAAGGAATTGATTTCTGAAAGAGAAATGGAAGAAGACGAAGAACATAAATGAGGAATTTCTAGATCATTTCAGAGGGCTGAAGTAATTCCTACTAATGCCATATTGATGTGGTAAGAGAATCAAGAAATGAAAATGAATTCATAGAATTTTTTTTATAGGCAATGTTAGTGGGGGTGGGGGAAATGTTAGTTTCCGGGATTTGAATCCAGGACCTCCTTTTTGCACTCCTTATGTATCCTTTAGCTCGGCAACTTAGTTACCTACTTGGGATTGCAACTGTACAAAGTCAACCATATATACAATAGGTGAATACTGCAACTACTAAACAAAAAATGGACTACAACTACTAACCAGAAAATGCTAACTGCCAAAGTAAACTAAAATATACAAAGTAAAGGCTAAATTAACCAAAGTTACAACTATATATACTAGTAATAGTTTATTATACATGATTAAACAGCGTCTAAGGCTCTGTTTGGCAATGCCAATCCATTAGCTTATAGCAGATAACTAATAGCAGATGAGCTTTTAATAAGTGTTTGACAAGACTAGCTTATAGCGTTTTTCAGTAGCTTATAGCATTTTTCTGAAACGCTACTTGAAATAGAGTGTGCGCTTATAGCTTATAGCATTTTATTTTTTCTCTCAGTTTTACCCTTGTTACTTTAATTAAATTCCTCATTTATCCTCCATTAAATTAATATTCTCTCTCATATTTAAACATTAATTACAAATGTCTATTTATGTCATCTTATGTTTATAAGCTAGTTCAACCGCTAATTTTACCAAACACTTTAAATTCAATTTGCTAGCTTATCAACTATAAGCTATCCACTATCAGCTCATCAATTATAAACTAATTTATCTGCTATCCATTGTATTTTGCGGAACAGAGCCTAAATAACTAGAGTTACAACTATATATATTAGTTTATTGTACATGATGAACTAGAGTCTAAATAGTCAATAACGAGTCTAATACCTAACAAGTTAGACTCACTAAGTGAGAGTACAATTTGTCTTATATATTAATGGTTGTGATTTTCAACATATTTGATATCTTAATTTTAAATGGCACTTGCTGGCAAGAACTAACCATTAAAAGCAATGAAAATCAGAATCATAACATCCTTCTCACAAACTAAAATACAAAACCGGTTGATTCGTTGTCTACTACACAATGATGTTATGTTGAAAAATGAAAAGGAATCAACAAATCATAGCAATAGTAATCTTAATCACTGTTACAGCTCTCAGCATCTCAGATACACCTCATTAAGCAGGTTCACCACTACTAATTAAGATGATAACACGAAATCATGCGACTCGTTCATAAGATCTCTGATCCCATTATCACAGTCAAAGCCGCAACCACAAGTGGGGCTCTCATCGAAGTTACTTACAGCAAAGTCCGCAGAAGCAATTCCAACAGAGAATTGAAGCTCGTCCTCATCGCGAGTGACTGTAACAATGTTTAGCCACATAAACAACACCTTCACTTCAATTCCTTCTAAGCTGGAAATACTGTCCTTGGTGATGACACCCGTTATGGTAGATTTATACTTCAACTCATAAGATTCGATGGTAAAAGCGCAGGTATCATTTAGATGTGCTTTGAATTTACCAGTGGTGCTGTCCAATTCGTAGCCAACCACACCTTTGGGATTAAGGTTGTGGTATTTTTGGCAGTGGCTAATGGGATTAAGAGGCAGAACAACAAGAAGATTATGGAGCGTGGAATTAGTGTTGGGGAGACAGGTTTTGCTTGAAAATTGAAACCCATTTTTCTTGGTGAGGTGTATTTACAGCTGAGGATGAGCTATGTATTTGTTATAATTACACGACTATAAATGTCAGAAAAATATTGGTGTCGGGTATTATTTACAGCTGAGGATGAGCTATGTATTTGTTATAATTAAAAAACATAGAACAACACAACGAAAACAAAATTACACTAATACACTCCACACTCAAACATTTTTTGGCCTATAAACCGACACGAACGATTGATTGATAAACACCATGTATGTATGTCCAATCCAGCGGGATGAATGATGCCAATTACATGACCTTTATTTAGATTTTCAGGCAATTGGTACTGAAAATCACCAAAAGCCCAGATAAAATTCCACTAATTATTTCAAAAAGCATAAAAGATAGTACACAGATCTACAGTCTACAACAGAGAGATAAATAATCCGTTCACAAATTGAATCACAGTACAATACAACAAGAATCCTAAATTGAAGAAACGTCACCGTTTAAGGAAAGATTGTTGCAATTGAATCCACAACCACACTGAGGGCATTCTAGGAAATTCTCAGCCCCAAAGTTAGCCGAAGCAATACCAACAGAGAACTCGATGTCATTACCACGACGTCTAACCTCAACGATATTAAGCCACAAGACAACAATCTTGACGGATACACCCTTAAGGTTGTAAAGCTTGTTGTTGGTGATCACTCCCGTGATGGTAGACTTGTATTTGAGGGTGTAACCTTCTATGGTGAAACTACAACTTCCATCGAAATAAACAGCGAACTCCCCTGTTTCTCTGTTTAGCGAATAGCCTATGGCTCCTTTGGGAAGAAGACCCATTGGGAAACCATACTCCATAAGAAGATCGTATGCCGATAACTTGTTTGTTTCGCTTAAAGCGCATGATGCTGTTAGAGACAACGTCAGAATCCACAAAAATCTAATTGAAGACATAGTGGATCGGGTTCACGCAAAAGGCCACTTTCTCAGATTTTTTGCCCTATTTCGTTGTTTGAAGATGCGGAGTAGATATAAAGATTAGAGGTGGAGATTCTTATGCCAAGTTTTTGGTTGGTTTGGAAATGTTAAATTAAAAAGAAAAAGGAAGCTAGCTGTATTTGTCAAAAAAAAAACCAAATTATTTTATTTGAGGAAGGTTTTTAAATTTTCAGACTATTTTTTTTTTTGACAAAAAATTTTCAGACTATTTTAAATAATGTTAAGGCTGCTTTTTTTTAAACCCCCCTATCCTCCTTTATACCCTCATAATTCACCAAACAGACGATTTTACTTTGCTCAAAATATTTCCAGAAACACATAATTTCGGAACACATTTTTCACTTCTGAAATTATGCCAAAAACACACAATTCTGGAAGCCAATATTTTGACTTCCGGAATTATGTGTTTTGGCATAATTCCGGAAATCTTTTAAGAACTGTGTTCCGGAATTACCTTAAAAGAGGATAATTCTGGGAAGAACTTTCCGGAATCACCTCAAAAGAGGATAATTCCCGAAGCCAATTTTTTTGAGCTTTCCAGAATCACCTAAAAAAGTGTTATTTTCGGAAACCAAATTGGCTTCCGAAATTATCCTCTTTTGAGGTTAATCCTGAAAGTTTTAAAAAAATCAGTTTCCTTTTAATTTTTTTAGGGGTATTTTGTAGGGATGTCAAAATGGGCTTGGCCCGCAAAAAAAAGACGGGCAGGGCTAAGGTATTGGTGCCCGCTGACCCATTTTGTCCGACCCGCTTAAAGGAACAACCCGCGGGCTAAAGACTGTGGCGGGGCAGGCCGCCCGCCAGTCCTTTTTTCTTCTTCTTTAAATCCAATTTAAATTGACGGGCCAGCCCGTCTGCCCATCACTTCGCGGGCAGGCATGGCTAGAATTTTGAGCCTGCGTTCCGTTAGCGGGCCTGGCCGCCCGTTTTGACATCCCTAGTATTTTGGCGTTTAAATTGATTATGGGGGTACCAGGGAGAAGAGGGGGTTAAAAAAAACCCTAATGTTAATTAGGGAAATGCTTAATAACTGTGATAGTTGAAATCTCAAAACCAGGCTGTCCTTGAAATTTCTTTATTGTTTTTATGAGAATGATTATTTTCTATATTATCGTCTGAAACAGATATTATATTTAATGTATGTTTATTTCATTTTTAAAATTTTAAAATAATTTAAAGTTAGTGTTTATAAAATGATTTAAAATAATTAATCATAAAAGAAATATTTTGCTATATTTTTTATTGAATTATATTTTGTTAGACTTTTGCTACAAATTCAAATCGTTTGAGGGGGGGATATGGCCCAGTGGTCCTTTGATGTGCTATACTATTTACTCCTGCTTGTACCAATAATCCAGTATTTAATTTTTTGGGCCCAGGACCAATATTATTATTTTTTGGGTGATAGACCAATATTAAATTATTAAGTTGTTAAATACAAAATTTAATGCGTAAAAAAAACACAATTTAACTACATTTCAAGTTGTATTATGCCTATTTTTCTAAATGAATTAATATGAGTTTATTTGGTTAAAAAGGTTGTTATAAAATATATATTAAATAATCAAGTTTAATTTTTTGTGGGTATACTTGTCAATTTTTTTTTTGCGGGTATAATTCTTAATTGATATATTCTGAGAATGCGAGGAACTCGCGCAGCGCGTGGGGGATAAAATAATGAGGGCCAAAGATGAATTTGTCTCTACTTGAAGGGGCTTCCGGATTTTGGGATTGAGTGCAGTCACCAACTGGTGCAGTTGGTGCAGTCACTAATTCATTGCCATCAGATTTGACTATGACACAATCTCAACAATTTATTTTATTTTGTAATAAAAAATTAAAAAAATAAAATTTATAAATAACACTGAATGCACGACGACAGGATGACCGCATCATATCCAAATCCGGGGCTTCCCCATTACGGTCCCGGGGAAGCTAAAAGTCATTAGTCAACAACCATTCTTCAGAAACTCAGCATAAAAAATATTAGATAAATTCTACATATAAAAAAAGGGGTTTTTTTTGTACCCACCCCCCCATTATACCCCATACCCCCCAAATTGACAAAACGGACGATATTACCCTTGACTTCAAAAAAAATTCCAAAATTACGTCAATAGTTATAAATCCGGAACACAATTTATTGACATTTCCAGAAATACCCTAAAATGAGATAAGTTTGGAATAATTTTTTTTGGGATTTCCTGAATTACCTCATTTTAGTGTAATTCCGGAACACATTATACTTTCTGGAAATACACCAATATTAGGTAAATCTGGAAATCCCTAAAAATTTGTTTCCGGATTTATCTCATTTTAGGGTATTTCCAAAAATCCCAATAAATTGCATTTCGGATTTATCCCATATTATGGTGTTTCCGGAATTCTAAAATAAGAAATTAAACATTTATTTTATTAACTAAAAACACCGTTTACATTGACTGAAAATAACAGATTACAACAACAAAAAAAACAAAAACAACGTCTAAAACTACTGAGATGATGGAGTTAAACGGGGAAGCATCTCAACGACGCTCCTTGTGGTTTCGACGTACAACTCTAAAGGACTCTGAAGTCTAAACATGTCATAACTGTCCATCATGGCTTGCACGTCATCGTCGTTCTTCACATCCATTGTGGACCAGCGAACACGATTATTATCGCCCATACTGGGGTTGCGATAAATGATACGAGTGACCTCTCGCTCGTCACCCTCCACTTGCACCTTACTCTGTAGTTTAGCTTTGAGAGCAGCAAAGGTGATATTGTCTTTAAGTCTACATAAAATAGGTTTTGGACACTAGAAATAGACACCACTTTCTCTGTTGGTGATTGTGCCCTGATGGTGAAGGGCAGTGAGTGCGGAATCACGAGAGTATTGTGTAGTTAGGGTGTCCATTTGCTTGTGTTGTGTGTGAAAGAAGTGAAACCCAATAGGTCTATTTATATAGAAAATCTGAAACCCTAAAGCGGGTTTCCACCATTGATGAAAAGTGGTCGGTAAAATCTAGACCGTTGAAAGTGTCGGCAAGATCAAGACCGTTAAAAAGTGTCGGCAAAATTTAGACCGTCAAATAATAAACTCGTGGAATAAAATATAATATAATATACCTCGTGGAATAAAATATAATATAATATAATCAGGTAATGTTAATTTATGCAATCAACTGGGCCGGTCGGTGCAACATGCTCTGGAACAAAAGAAGACCATAACTGTAGACGTCCAAAATATGGATATAACCACGATCTGGCTTCAGATGAAGCATATGCACTCCAAGTAGGATGAATAGGAGGTAATAGACTAGTACCGTTCAACATAACCTGGATCCAATGATTCCCCCTGATCAACCCCACACAAAACAATTGGTTCTGACTAGAAACATATTCTCCTCTGAAAGGGAAGAATGTCTATAACCCACCATCTGAAGGTGATAACATAACAAGGGCTATCTGATATCTAGTTGCTATAACATGTCCCATGTTAGGCATCGATATCCACTTCTTAGGAGGTTGAATTTCTTGTGGGAGAGCATCTAATGAGGCCCTAACTGTGTTGTGAAGACATAACCATCAATACCTCTCCTAAAGACAGATCTCTCCTCAAAAGACATCACAGCCCATCGCCTCAAAATATCCTCTATTGTACAACTTATGTCACATTCAAGTGAAGCTTGTTTCATGCGCTCCTCATCCATACTCTCCAAACTGAGTCTCATCCAATGAGAGTCAGCCATCTCCAATGGGATTGGACGACCATGTAGGTGCAAAACACCAAGCTCACAAGAACAAGGTAACCCATGGGTAACTTTAATCACACAACCACCACAACGGGTCTTATCGGTGCCTACCCCACCCAACATGCCATCAAGCTCATCAGCTATATGATTCAATGCTTCCAAAGACACCAAACCGTGTAGACTCTTGTGGTTGATACTTTTTTGAAATGAAACGACAATATTATCAATTTGTGCATTGATCATCCCATGCATTGACTCCCAGCTTCTGCATAAATCACCTCCACTAGAACCCAGTGACCTCTTCAATGACCAATGGGCTGACTCAACCCTATATGTAACAAATTAAAACACATAAGAAAAAAATTGACTCGAAATAAAATTAAAAGACATAAGAAAAAAATTAATGTACCTATTAGTCGTGGTATTCCCATAGTGTCTGAGTTTATCAGTCCACGGTCCAACAAATATTTTCCTGTGAGGATACAACCAATACTTGTTCACATAATTGACAATCTGGGGTATATCAACACATGAAGCTTCAAAATAATGCAACTTCTCATAAAACTCCTCCTCATAGGTACAGTCAACTATTGCATGCAAGGTCTCATCACTTGTTTCACTCTATCTCGCTTGACCGCCTTCTTAATCTTAGCATTGATATTCTTGTTAATGTGATACCGACAAAGCAAATTAACTGCCTCAGGAAACACAATCTTGATAGCAGTCATCAATGCCTCTTCACAGTCAGTGAGGATAATCCGAGGAATTGGGATATCTACCACCATCAAATCTCTTAGGCTCTGCAACCACTACAACAAAATAGGCAACCGGCGGCGGTTAATCTGCGGCGGTTTTTGGTAAACCGCCACCGCTTATAATTTTGCGGCGGTTTGTTCGGCGGTTATCTTGACTGCCTTAGTTAGTAAGTAAACGACGGCGGTTATCTTGACTGCCTTAGTTAGTAAGTAAACGACGGCGGTTATTTGGTAATCTGCAGCGGTTTGGGTTTTTGGAGTCAAGCGGCGGCGGTTATGAGGTGATATTGCGGCGGTTGTAAAATTTTCGTGTCAAAAACAACTCCCCTTTCCTTTTTTTGTCAAAAAAAAAACTCCCCCCTTTTTTTTAATCAAAGCGCTTCTTCTCGAAACTAAAATAACCAATCTCAGTTTCATTTCTCTCACGCTCAATATTTCAGTCAAACAAAAAAAACAAAAAAAATCAAAGCTTCTTCTTCTCTTACGACTCTCAGTTTCCTCTCTCGCACGAAGCATCATCATTCTTCTCCTCTCTCTCACGACGCATCATTCCTCTCTCGCACGAAGCACCGCTCTCACTCACGAAGACGAAGCGGCGCTCTCTCTCTCACGAAGACGAGGTGGCGCTCTCTCTCCCTCCCTCTCACGAAGCTCTCAACAGGTGCGTCTTCTCTCTCTCTCTCTCTCTCTCTCGAAATCTCTCTTTCTCTCTCGAATTCTCTCTTTGTTTAGGGTTTTCAATTTTAATCCCCTTTCTTTAGGGTTTTGAGAGAACGCGTGAAACAAAGAAGAAGAATCTGTAGTATCTTTCATTTCTTTCTTAAAGCAAAGTCACTCACTATATTACCATAGATATCACCTCCACTTTGTTTGGTGTGCTCTCCCGTGTATCTCTGCGTCAGTACACACACACATACATACATACACTGAGTGAAGCTAAAGCTACAATTCAAAGAAGAAAAAAACACACAGTGTATTATTATTCATTTATCGGTTTTGCTGCTTGGGTTTCTCTTTGATTTCAAAATCTGCTGCTGATCTCTCTCTTCTGCATCTTTTGTGTTTAATTACCATCATTTATTGGTTTCCATGAAGTTTTTTTTCTGCCTTAGCTTTTTGGAATTCTTGTAATTGATGTGTCAAAAAAATGCTTCATTGATGTTGTTGATTTGTTTGCTTCTGCTGCATTTATCCACCTGTGATTGGGTTTTTTCACTCATGGTGATGATTTAGCAGAATGGGGCTTGGTTTAATTGAGATTTGAGATCTGATTTTGAAATTGAAATTGAAATTGAAATTCAATCAATGTGGCACTTGTTAAGCGTATCTTCAACTCTCTTGTTCAACTTGTTTGCAGGAGAATATCATTTCTAGTTTATCGTATTTATTTTTCTTCGTATTTGTGAATTCCTTAATCTAACGAGATGCTGCCTTGTGTTGGTATGCAAAATATTGACAAAATTTCACTTGTTAATTGTCCAGTTCTTATAATTCATGTAAGTATGCTTCAATTATATTTGTTATGCTATGCAACTGCATCTGAAATTTAGTTGTGTAGGCATATATAGCTTCTGAATTAGTTGCATCTTATATTTGTTTCTGTTTTCTATTTTTTCTAGGATACATGATTGACATCTTTTTTTTTGTTATTTTGTTTTTGCTCCTAGACACTCATGGTCTAGTTTCCCTTTTTATTCCCTTTTTATACTGTGAGAATTCAGCAGTGTCAATCAAGTTTAAGTTTTTTGTTCCAAAGGTAAATCAAATGATTTCTTAGATATGAATCAAGTCCAAGATAGGAGTTATTGTTCAATTCACTTTACAGAGGAAACCCCCTCCTTTCTCTAGTTCTTTATTTCCTCACGGTTTCTATTATATGCTATTATGTTTATTAAAGTAGAAACATGCATCAGTAACTTGCAAAAAAAGACTTAGGGAATTTTTCCAAATTTCATCATTTGTAAAATATCAAATAATTTTCTATTTTCTATTTCTAATCATCCTATTTCTTCCCTTTACAGGTACTTGTCTTTAGGGATATAAATCCTCAAGCTCCAGTGCACATTCTAATCATTCCTAGAGCTGATAAACTTGCCAGAAAAAATCAATCTGCTTATTTATTTTTATAATGTTGCTGCCAGTAGAATGTTTAATTGGTTACTCACTCTGTCCAGGTAATTTTGGTAGGAACAAGTATTACCTGGTATTATGTGTTATGTTTTAATGATTGTTTGATTATTTTGATTATTCTTGTTATCCTGCAGATTATGAGACAGGAAGAAGTTCTTTTTCATATTAACATGATCACTCTCAAGCTTAGGTTTACTTAACTTACTATTTTGCTTCTTTTATTGTTATTTGAAAGCTTTGTTTAAGAGAAAACAACTTTAATTTGACAGTATGGGGACTGCAAAAACCTTTTGATTGGTTATTTAGGCATGTTTGTTCTTTAGGCATACTTACCGTTGATTATTCATTTTTGCTGCATAGTTGCAATAATAGGTTGTGATCTTGAACATCCTTTTAAACTAATCATTATACCTTTTCTTTTTGGTCCGAGCTTCTCCTCTTAATAGAAAATTTTCACATGATTCTATTTTTTTTATATTTTAAAATGCAGATAACATCTCTTTATGGTGGCCCTCTAGAATTTCTTTTGGTGGTAGAAAGTACAGAGGATCCTGCTTACCATGCTATATCCTTCTTTTTCTGGTATATCAAGCTTCCTCACAGAGCAAGTTAATGACTAGGAAAATCTTGTAGCAAATATTTTTCATTTTGAGATCAGTTTTCATTTATTTTGGGTTGCTACTATAACATTGATTGTGTGTGTGGCTAAATTTGGATGTGTGAACTTTTGTTAGCTATGGCCTGTCAAGCATAATAAATAATAAGAGACAGTGTGCAAGTTCATGGTCATCTAAATATTACTCTCACACATCTATATATGGTTTTGCAGCAATGGCTAAGACAAATGATGACTGAATCAGGTACCATCCAAAAATCAATATAGCCATCGTTTCTCATCAAGATCCCTCACATTTTAATTTTCAATTCCCACTGAATGCCCCTGTGAGTCTGTGACATTGCAATGCAAGATGAGAGGCATTCAATTTACTTAGCTATATAAGCTTGTAACTAGTAAATGTTAGAAGCCCTGTTTAAGCAACTTACTATTCAAGCTTTGTAGATTGTAGCAAAGAAGAAAAGCCACTGAAATGAAATTAATGGGGAAAATTGCAACACAGTCCTTACCTCCAATGGCTACCAATTATGATGAAGTTTTCATGCAGTAGAGTTTACATCCAAATCCAAATATGCTATTAAGAGTTAACTCAAACTTTTGTAGCCTAGGTCTAATTGTATTTGGTTCACACCATCCTAAGTTTGTTGGCTGTATGGTAGCACATTGTTTTATAGGTTATATATGTTTAATATTATGAACTTATAGGTTACATATTGGTACTTATGTTTCATTAAGTGATCTTTTACTAAGCCTTAAAGACAAATATTATACTTATTTTTTTGTAATTTCAGGTTGCAGATATAAGTTAACCTATTGAAGCAAGACCCTCTTCATCTCCTAGTCATGGACCTCCACATCATGGACGCATCATCTACTTTTTAGTTTTAGTATTTGTTATGAACTAGTAATATTGGAAAACATGTTATTATATTAGGGAATTTTATACTCTTAAACCTCGTATCTTTTAATATTTTGGGACAACGGTACCTTTTGATATTGTTATGTTACATTATTTTAAGAGTATGAATGAATGAACTTTTTGTTATTGTTTATGTTGGTTTACATGATTTGATGCATTCTTATAATATTTCACTTTGTGTTTTTTAATAATTTCAGAAAAGATTGTTATAAATAACAAAAAAAAAATTAGCCTTTTATAAAGCTAAATTTGGAGGTCAAAACCGTCGCAAAATATCCACAAAACCGCTGCAGAAAGACCAGGTTCATTCTAATTTAAAAACTATTTAGTGGCGGTTTTAAACTGCCGCAAAATACAAACCGCTGCAAAATATCCACAAAACCGCCACCGAAAGCTGAGGTTCATTCTAATTCTGAAACTATTTAGTGGCGATTTCAAACCGCCACAAAACTTAAACCGCCTCTTAAACCGCCGCTAGATACACCTCCAGGCGATTATTCCAGCGGTTGCCAACACCACCGCAAATGGTCCTCGCGGCGGAGAAAACTGCAGCGGTTGCCGAACCTGCCGCGAGAAGCATTTAGCAGCGGTTAAAACCGCCGTAGAAAGCCTTTCCAACCGCCGCAGATTGCCAGTTTTGTTGTAGTGTTAACACCCATCAGTAGTCACCATATCGCTCATGAGACAAGTAAGCAAATGCTACTGAAAATGTCAACTCAGTGCCAGTGACACCAACAATCTCCGGGAGAGGCAATATATATTTGTTGGTCTTGAAGGTGCAGTCCATAATCAAGACACTAGGACACATCCTCAATAACTTGATACTCTCAGGGTGTGTCCACATGATCTCCTCAACAATATCAGTTCCTTCAAACCGTCTGGTCCAACACAAGTAATGCTCAGACTCGATCAGTCTCATAAGCTCCTGCATCTCAGTCCTACTACCTCTCATTCCCGATCTGAGTTTGCTGCGAGTTCTATACAACTGAGAGATCTTACTCAAGTTGTTGGCAAATTTCCTCTTTATTGCCTCTAGACTTTTTTGTGCTTTCACTCCCAACAACAAATGCTCCTCAACAACTGACCGTTCCTCCTTGTTAAACTTACCAAAGATTGCTGCTCCAATGCAAGTCTTATGAGGCTCATGATTGTGACTTCTACACACAAGTTTAACCTTCCAATCAAATTTAGGAGGATTGAGTGGTTTAACTTTCAATCTAAAAGGACAAACACACTTTTTTGAGGTCTTGTGTCTAGTAGAACACCCAACATCTACTGCAGTATATCTCCCATGTCTCTTGCAACCCAAAACGATCTTATTCTTCTCCCCTTTACCATTCTCCGTGTACTCGGATCGAATAATAATAACAATGATTCTGTTGGCTTTCTCGATATCTCTAGCCCAACGTACAAGATTATCCCGAGTAGGAAAAAGCTACAAAATAATCGTAAACTAAATTAATAACTTATAACAAATAATAAACAAGAAGCGCTTTAAGAAGATATGTACCTTTGAGGTAGTAAACTCGTCCGATAAATTTATAGTAAAGGGAAGTTTGCCGTCAGTTGTAGCCATATCTGTAAAATAACGAAAAAGTAAAAAACAAATTTAAAAACAATTTCCAGAATTACCGAAAATACACGTAATTCCGGAAGGGGCATTTTAAAACTTCCGAAAACACGTAAAATACGGTATTTCCGGAAGGTAAAAAAATAAACTTTCCGGAAATACAGTGTTTCTGGAAACTAAAAAAATAATTTTTCCGGAAATACCAAAAAATTTGATGTTTCCAGAAGTAAAATAATTGTTCCGGAAATACAGTATTTCTGGAAAAAAAAGGCGAATAAAATTCCAGAATTACCTTTAAATGAGATAAATCCGAGAAACCCAAAATTTTGTGGGGTCTGGTCAGATTTTGGTAAAAATGAGTGGGGTATTTTTGGGTTAAACTGAATTATGGGTGTTTGGGGTATAAGAAGGGGGGTACAAAAAAAAACCCCAAAAAAATTAGAAATGAAACAAAAAATTACAACTCAGAAGTTTGTTAGCCACATATACTTTTTTTTTTGTAACATTTGAATAATAGAAGGGCCTATTTAAAAAAGTTGATATTACTAGGACTTTTTTTTTTAAAAAAAATTATAAGGACTAAAATCAAAAGAACTCATATTTGCAGGGACCAAAAACATATTTCAGGCCTTATTAGATTGGTCATATTTGAAAGATTTTTTTTTGGTGTACTAAGAAAAGGAACGAAAAAACCCAAGAGTACTTGGATGCGATGGTAAGGGTCTCTTCCAGCCTGACCAATGTCCTGGGTTCGAATCCAACCTTTGACATGCAGCAATGTTAAATCTCTTAAGGGAGAGCACAAGAAGCGCATCAGATAACAATAACTGATGCGAATCAGATGGAAGAACTTGATGGACAATCAGAAGAGATTGGTCACCTGCAGATTATTCCCAACTTAGCCATAAAGTCGCGTTGATTTCTTTCTTAGTAATTATGTTATTTTCAATGGGGGGTGCAAAAAGAAACCCTTTTCGTTGGAAACAGAAACTAGACCAGCCCAAACATAACTCTAACCTTTCAGGCCTCTATATATTCGAAACCCGCGTGCTTACACTTCCCTACACTTTCATTTGCGGCGCTGTGTATATATCGTGTCTTCCCGTAAGCTCGCTCTCTTCCGCTCTAAATCTGCTATGCCGTATTCATTTCACTTCTCAATTTTTGTGTTTAATTTTCTTTTCTTGGTACGTTCAAAGGAAGCATTTTCTCCATCCGTTCAAAACAATGTTTAAGTTTTTCAGCTTGTTTGAGAGGGAATTTTATATTTTCATCTTTTGGGTTTCGCTGTCTGCAGCATAAACCTAGATGTGAAATGGCAAGGAAATGATGGGAATATAGTAAAAGGTTTGAGTGAGAAGAATGTACATTCGTAGTGACTGTTTTTGAAGTTTTTAGGGCAAAAAAAATGAAGAAGGCCCCTGTCCTTTGCTGAGTAATTGCATTGTGACACTCGCAACTTCTTCTACATCAAATTGAAAAGGGGTTGTAATAAAAGGCGTGGGTTGCATTCTAGTATGGAATTACAATCTAGACTTCTCCCCACATCTTCTTGCTTGCCTTTTACTTCAAATTCAGGTCACTATTAGTGTCCCTTCTTGCATTGATTACAACCTTCATTCTGATCCTAACCACCCTTCCTTTATGTTTATGTGTTTTGCATTTTTTGTTTAGGCTTGCTTGATTAATGCTTCATTATCCTCACTGTTTTCAAGATTGCATCCCAAAACTAGTAGTACAATCTAATGAAGAAGTTTTAAATTTTTAGTCTTTTGCAGTCTAATTTATTGAATTGGATTTTTGTGTACATTGAATTTGGTTTTTGCTGTCTACATCAAAACGATTTATATACTCCTCATATTGTTATCTACACATTTTGCAAACTAGACACTTTACAGAATTTTGTGGAAGTGGAGAAAGAGTGTTATTTTCTCTCATTGGCATTTCAGATTGATTTCAAACCACTTGGAGGAAAATGGAACTGTGCCTTGGAACACCAGTAGAACTTGACCATGATTAATATGTATGTAACTAGAGGATTAATATAGAAACTAAAATCTATAAAATGAAGGAATAAAGCTATTTAACACCATTACAAATACATTACCTTTTAGTTTTGTACAGCTCCCTTTTCTATAGTTTTCACTGCCTAATTATAATTGGCCTCTACTTATTTTTGAGCACGTATATGCATAGGTTTCATCAGCTACCCTGCAGTTAGAGAAGTAATGAGTTTAGTGATTTGTAGTAAGCATTTTCCTCTTTGATGTAGATTAGAGTTTATACTACAACATTCCAGGGGTTGTATTTTCAACGATTTGAATGAACCTTTGCATGATTGCTGCTACTGCTTCATTATCCTCACTGCTTTCACAACGAATTAGAGTTATTTGAAATTTCATAATAGGTTCACTATTTGCATAGGAATCACCAGTCAGAGTTATTTTGTTTTCCTCTTATGATGATGATCTTAGACTAGTCTTAGCCAAAGGGTCTTGACTCCTTACCAGGGATCCAAAGGCTCTTTAGCTGGATCTGAACTTCAATCCATATGCATTAAAGCAAACCCATGCTTAGTTGCCAGCTTCAGATTGTGGGCCTGCATCGGAATATTAATGCTTGAGTTCTCCATAGCTGGAGTTATGGGAGTCCCAAATGCGCTAAACGAGGCTACTAGTAAGAAATCTTGTAGTATTTTGCCAGGGTTTTAATTGATATTGACCTTCCCCTTGAGACAAGATATTGGTCAAGACAAAGATTTACCTGTGTTTATTTAGAATATGACAGACTTCCTACCTTTTGGTTTTCTTGTCAGCCAAGAGGTCATTTTGTTCCTCTTATACATAAGAGGAGAACTCCTACTTAGAAATTTGTCCTTAAAATGACTAAAATTCCCCCCAAAATATGTCTTTGATACTTTACTAGATTTAACAAGCAATTCAAAAGTTTTACCAAGATATGAGAATGGCCAACCAATAGTTGACTAATCAGCAGCTAACACAGATTCTGAGATGAATGCATTTGATAGAGGAGACAAATCCTCTGGTTTACATCTGGATACTGACCTGCAGGTTCATAGCTCTGCTTATTCTACCACTAAAGTGACTGTGGAGGACATACATAAAGATCGGCCCTTGGAGGTTTCTGATAGTCTGCATTATATTCTAAATGAGGTCCTAATCCTTCAAGCAAGCCTATAAAAATTGCAGTAGTTGATGAGGCAGTTATTGACACTGTTGCTCTAAATAATCTCTGATATCCCAATTAAAGTTTCAGTTGAGTTGGATGTTCCTGATAGAGTTGTTGATTTAAGGATTATAAGCAAGTTTTGGAACACAATAGGGATCAAGAATCTGATGAAGACTCTAATAAATAAAGACAAGGAAGAAGAGCATGATTTTTTTTTTACCATTGTCATGCCTAAGTCCAAAAAGAAAAAGAGACAAAAGGTAACCAAAATTCATATTGCCCGTTTTTAGGGCTAGTTCAACAAAAAATTGTTAACATGAATGTTCTTTATTGGATACATTGAAATAGCCTATAAGAAGAATTAGGCAATACTTGTACTGATAAACTTGCTGCTTAGGAGCTTACAATTAGTGAATACATTTGGTGGGACACTGTACCTTGTTTTGTTGTATCAGAATTCCTGCGTGACAATAACTTATTGCCTTTTTTTTTACTGAAATAACTTTTTGCCTAGGTATAGTTTTAATTTTTAAATAACTTTTCATTAGGGTAGATTTGAGCTCCTCATTCCTTTGTAATTTTTTTAATAATATTATGGTTTTCTGCAAATGATTGATAGAGGTTGGGGGTGCTAACGTAGTTAGGATGTGTTCCTTTATAATGATTTTTGCATTCCATTTTTTCTAAAAAAAATAAATTTACTCAAAATTGGGGTGTATTAGCACAATAGAACTGTCAATAGTCACTCTCCTTAGATGAAATAAGGGCAACAAAATAGTATTGGAGGTTAGTTTCTCTTATCTCTCAGCCGAACTCTGATTAAACAAGGCCCTTCTCCAGGAAACTAAATTGAGGTCGGAAAAAAAGTAATATTTAAAAAAGTGAAAACTCTTGTACCAAACAAAAGTGAAAACTCAAGAATGGTCTTTTGTTGTTACACATTAATAGCAATGATGATTTAATCATAAAGATAAAATTAATTTATATACATCATCGCAATTTTTTTTACGACATCAATCAGTCAATTATGAAATGTCATGTCATAAAATTGGGTTGACTTAATCCCAAGGGGGTTGGTCTAGTGGAGCATGATTTGTGTCTGAGAGGTCTTGTGTTCAAATCTCCACTAGTCTCTTTGGGTTGTGGTAAATATAATTCGTTTCGTAAATGCTCAAAGAGTCCGAAAGTTTTTCATTCTTTGAATTGAGACGTCATCCCCTCACCCTAAAATTTAATTTATAAAAAATAGTTTTACTTTATTTTAATTACCTTAAAAAAGTCACTCATAGAGTCGTACCATAAACTTTTATTGATTGATGGTGTAAACAAAATTTACTGTAACACGTATACCAATTATGGTCCGTTTGAAATGAACAAAACAGTACTGGACAACTTGGTATGTTGTACACAGTTTGATGGATAGTGGACAATAAAAACAAAAAAATGCGAAATTCACTTTATAATGTATATGGTGATTTTATTTAACATATGTTATAATATAATTAGAAAATTAAAGAAAAATGAGAGAGAATGTAGGAGAAAGTGGGATGAGAAAGAGATCATATGAGATAAAAATGTAGAAGAGAGGAAGATGAGAGGAGAGAGGTAGAGATAGAAAGCAGAGGGAAGAATGAGAGAGAGAAAAAGAATAGAGGAGAGAGAGAGAAAAAAATTGAGTAGGAAATAAAAATAGTATTGTTAGGATATAGAAAGTTGTACTCTCGTTTTGTGAGAGACAAAAGACTTAGTGTTTTTGTCCGGTCCTCTATCCCCACTATGGTCCAATACCATGACCCGTTTCTAAATCAAACATGGTACAGTTGGAGTTGTCCAGTCCAATCCCTTGTTTTTTTTCAAATATAACACACCCTTAACTTTAAGGACCTGTTTGACAGTTTGGAGGGGAGGGGAGGGCTTTCGGGGGATTGTAATAGAGAGAAAGAAAGAAAATTTTCACCTTAAATGAGTGTGTAATTTTGTAGACAATAATAAGGTAATTATGATTAATTTATTTTTAATTTGAAGACTACTAAAATAAGATGTAAATGATTTGAAAAATTTGTCTAAGCCTTCCCAAACCCTCCAAAACCCTCCTCTAATACGTTTTTTGAGGGGAGGGAATGAGACTAACACAGTGTTAATTATTTAGTGATGAGGAGAAAAATTATCCCCCCAAACCCCCCTTAAACTCCTCTCCTAGTTTATTTTTTTAACCCCTCCAAAATCCCCCAACACTATAAGTCTCGTGCTCTCCCCTCCAAACTCCCAAACACACCCTAAAAAATGTATGTATTGGAGGAGGGTTTGGGGATTAGGAGGGTTTACACAATTCTTCAAATCATTTACATCCTTTTATAATAATCTTAAAATAAAAAATATATTAATCAGAAACACGCTCTTATCATTCTTTATTTTTATTTTAAAAAAGGGACAAATTAGTCTTGCGCATTTTGGGACAAATTGGTCCCTGGTCATGCTCTTCCTCAAACTTCTGGTTTCTAAACCATGTAAACCATTACTTTAAAATTAGGGTAATGAAAGGGGTTAACTGTTGTATTTGAAAGGGTTACAACAACTCTTTTTCCATAACAACATCTTGGGTCACTCCAAATTATACGAGTATTTGCGGAATCACTAGAAGAAAGTTGAGTAGCTTGAGATTCATGACTACTCATTCTTGTAAACAACAACGAAAATAACAATGAACGTACAAAAATCAACATATAAAATGCAAACAAAAATGACACACAAATGGCTTTCACCCGCCTAGTTGCTCCTTCTCCTTCTCTCTCATTCTGCATTTTGCTTTACAGGAATGATTTCTGGTTTAGAAACCAGAAATTTAAGGAAGAGGGTGACGAGGGACCAATTTGTCTTAAAATGCGCAGAGACTGATTTGTCCATTTTTTAAAAGATTTAAAATTTGTAAAGCCAAAGACTAATTTGGCCTAAAAATATTGTATTACGTGACATTTAACGTGACACGGTGGCATTAAATGTGTCACGTAAAAAAGAGATTAATGTGCCCCATTTTGAAAATGTCAGGAACTAATGTGTCTCAAAAAAATTGTTAAGGCGAGAATAAATTATGAGAGACCAATTTGGGTTTTACTATGAGAAATTCATTCTCTTGCAGAAATGGAAAGGAACCTTCCTCTTCCTTTCGCTCCCATGCTATCAACCAAACCATTCATCACTCATATATTTTAAAAACTATAAAAAATACCACTCTCTCCCCTCCCCCGTCCCATCCATTGTTTTATCAGCAACCCTTGCCCTCAGTTCACTCTATAGAAACACTGTTCTCCTCTTTTCCTCATCATTCTCTTGTTGATGGATAATAATCCAGAAACTCAATCAAAGTATGCCCAAAATGGAAAGGTCATGCTTGCCACCTCCATCCTCCTCTTCCTAATAATACTCCTTTTAATTTTCCTTCACGTGTATCGCCCCTCGTGCTTCCGCCGCCGCCGTCACCGCCACCTTATTCAAACCGATTCCACCGCCGCTGCTTTGAACGAAAGCCTTCACCCTTCCGTTCTAAACATCCTTCCCACGTTCACTTGCTCCTCCGACGCCCACCGTCAGCTTGAAGACTGTGTCGTCTGCTTGTCGGAGTTATCAGACGACGATAAATGCCGCGTACTTACAAATTGTAACCACGCTTTCCACTCCCATTGTGTCGATAAATGGTCCCGTTCTCGCTCTAACTGTCCACTTTGTCGAACCTCTGTTTACGAACGCGGTGCGAATGTCCGACAACCGGAGTTGACGACGCCCTTCAGTGTTGAACCGGGTCTGGTGGGGTTTTCGTCTTTTCCTGCACTGATTGGGTGCCCCAGGAAGTCGTTGGACTTGGAGCTGGTAAGCGTAATAGTGGAGAGGGAAGACTGGATGCGGAGAGATTCGAATCCGGATTCGGGTGGTGTGACCCGGATCCGTGGTTGAAGAGATTTTCGAAGCGAGCAGGGCATGGTGTTTTCGGTGGACGGTGGACCTCGGTGCTACTCTGATGATGGATGTATTGGTCGTTTTCTTTGTTTGACGTGGCTGATACAGAAAAATTATTTCATCTGCCAAATGCCAAATGTTAAAAGTTCACTATTCTTTTTGCACCTATCAGTAATTTCCCCTCATGGCAACTGCCAACTGAATAGGCATAGTAGGCTTTTTTATTTAAATAAAATTTAGGGTTATGGGATGATATCTTAATTTCAAGACAAGAAAAATCTTCACCTCTATGATCATTTAAGAAAAGAATTAAATTTACCTAATACTAAAGAGATTAATAAGTGAGAATTTGAATCCACAATAAGTGCGGCACAATCTTATTTTTAAATTAACCTCTTAAGTTAGGCATAAGAAGTAGTTGTATAGAAGAAATGACGTTGCTATGATTTTGTAAATATAAATATTTATGTAAATATTTATATTTACCAAAAATAGTCATTACATGAATGTAAATATAGCCATTTTTTTTTGCATTTTTTTGTCCAAAGTGTAAGTGATTTTCATTCCAAGGGCGAGGCCCAAACCAAATACACTGCAAAACAGGCCCAACGAGAGCCATACAAAACCCGGCCCCAACAAGGGATTTGATTTTTGGACCAAAAAAAAGGGATTTGATTTGAATAATTTTTTTAAGGTTTTTTTTTTGTACTCCCTATACCCCCTAATTTGGATAAACTGACAAAAATACCCTTAATTACAACTAAAAACCAAAACCATTTTCCATTTTTCACATATTTCCGAAATCAAAGTAAGTTTTTTCTTAAACTTTCCGGAATTATCGTGTTTTTATGTACTTCTGGAAGCAATTTTTTTTGAGTTTTTCGGAAATATCTCCCAGGCGATAACTGCAGAACAGATAATCATTGAATTTTCCGGAAATACCTCACATGACATATTTCTGGAAGTCAAAAATGACTTCCGGAAATACATCCTGTTGAGGTATTTCCGGAAAACTTGTGATAAACTTTCCGCAGTTATCTCCCATGGGGGATGTTTTTGGAATAGTTTTTTTTTTTAAAATTTGTTTTTTTAATTGTTTTTTTTGTGGTTTTTTAGTGACGAGCAGTTCAGGACGTTATTATGAGCAAGGCCAGTCTTTTGAGCGTAACAGGCGTGTCCGTGAGCTGGATATTGGTGGGGCTGATGAGGCTGGAGACACTCCGCAGCAGGAGTATCATGAGCCTATTCAGCATGATGAGGCTGTTCAGCAGGACGCTGCTGAGCAGGAGATAGATCAGGTTTTGTTGCATCGACTTCCTACCCACGTGGTGTCGAGGCTTCGTATGGGACAGGTAACAGTTTTAATAATTAATTAAATTTTTTTATTGTCATTTAATATGTTTTAATTTGTATAATTTATTTTTATACAGGACCGTGGAAAGATTAAAGTTGCAGCCCATGGCCAGAAGATTTTTAGGTTTCGACTTGCGCAGCACCACCCACATATACAGAGATGGTTAGAGCAGTCTCGTCTGTTCGAGCTTGATTCTACACCTCTGCAAAAAATCAATCCCGAGTTGATCTCGGCGTTTGTGGAGAAGTGGCATTATGAGACCAGCTCATTCCACATGCCTTTTGGGGAGATGACTGTGACGTTGGACGACGTGTCCACGTTGCTCCATTGGCCGCTCACCGACACATTTTTGCAGCCTGGCCAGGGCTTTACTGAGGAGGATGCCATTCATGCTGGAACTTAGTTGCTGGGTGTAGACCACGATTCTTGCTGGGCGGAGTGTCATTTCACTAGGGGACCGAACTTCAGGTTCAGCTTTTTTGAGGCGGCATTGATAATTCTATTTTATAGAGTTATTTATACATCTAAACCTAAATTAATTGCTCAAATTCAAGTAACTTAAGTGTTAAATATAAGTCTATAAATAAAATAACAACATTCTAAGTTTCAAAGAGGGTTATGTAATGATTGAAGCATTTTGTATATATATATATATATATATATATATATATATATATATATATATTGGTATGTTTGATGTGTTTGTTCAGTGCACCTGCAGTTGAGGCACCTGCACCAGGAAACAACAGTGCACCTGCACTTGATGCAGCTGCACCAAATTAAGACAGTGCACCTGCGCTTAATTCTCCTGCACTGAAAACAGATTTCAAATGCAAGAAGCACCATAAACTCATGCCAATGCACCAACACTTCATTGATGACATCATGCTTAGTCATGGATCACACGGAGCACATGCAACTTGCAAATTTCGACGCCTACCATAGAAGTTAACTTTGAAGAGTCACTCACTTAGGGACACTTGGCCATCCATTAGTGGACCTCCATTTGTGTTTGAGTGTGCGATTCAATCTGCTGTCTAAAGTTTAGAAACTCAACCATAGTTAACTTCTCAAGTTAACTTAATCTCCAAGGAAGTCTCACTTTTTGAAGGCTATAAAAGGACCCTCACTTCTCATTTGTAAACACACCTCAAGATATCAACAAGATATCCTTATAGTGGAAAAAATGGATTCTGCATCATCAATTAATATCGGTTCAAAAACTAACTGATGTTAAAAGTAATGCGGTGGCATTTTTGAAATTATCATTAAAGTTTTGGCATCGGTTGAGGCTCTAACCGATGTAGAATTGCACACCTAAGGCAAGATTACACATTCAATATCAGGTCCAATGGCAACTGATGCGGAAAATCGAAAATTAACATCGGCTCTCTAATTGGAACTGATGCGGAAAATCCCCAATTTTTTTGAGGTCTCACGACATTTCATTTAGCTCTTCGTTCTCACCCTTCACTGTCGTTCTCTCCCTCTCACACGGCGCCGTTCTCTTCCTCTCAAATGGCGCCCTTCTCTCCTTCTCACTCTGTGTCGTTCTTTCTCACCCACTCACCCTAAACCCCAAACGTTCTCCACGCCGTTCTCTCTGCGTCGTCCACGCCGTTCTCTCTGCGTCGCCCACGGAGTCGCTGTCCCGATCTCTCGCGTCCACGCCGTTCTCTCTGAGTCGTCCATGCCGCCGCTGTCCCGATCTCTCGCATCGCCGCCTCTTCAAGTAAGTTCCATTTATGATTTATGAGATTTTTCAGTTTCCCTATAATTCCAAGTTTCCTGTCACATTGGTTTTTCCCTCTATTCGCGTAGGGAAAACCCTTGCGCGACCAAGCCTTCTTCTTCGGCCGTAACGAAGGCACCGTTCAATCTCTGATGGCACCTTCATCTTTCCGTTGTACAGGTAAGCCTTCATCTTATCGCGTTTTCGTTCTTGTTTTAATCTTCGATTACAATTTCGCTTTTGTTTTTGATAGATCTGAAAAAGAAGAACCTGACCGAGTTTGGAATTGTCACTCAATGCATAGCTCCGCAAAGGGTGAATGACCAATACTTGACTAATGTCCTACTTAAGATCAATGCCAAGGTATATATATCTTCTGTTCATTTGTTGTAATATTTATTTAATACTTATTTTTTTGTGTAATCTGTGGTCTTACTTTTCCTTTTTTAATCTCAATTTGATGTTTTTATTCTCTTTTAGCTCGGTGGGTTAAATTCACTGTTGGGTGTTGAGTATTCTCCTTCCATTCCAATTGTTTCCAAAGTGCCCACGCTCATTCTTGGCATGGATGTGTCCCATGGCTCACCTGGGCAATCTGATATTCCATCAATTGCTGCGGTAAATAATGTGTTTTTGTGTGGGAGTGTTTGTATATGGTCTCAGTATTAATTTTCTGGTTGTCTAAATGTTTTCCAACTTTTTCCTTGAATGAATGCCTAAATATGCAGGTGGTCAGCTCTAGAGAATGGCCACTAATATCTAAGTATAGAGCGTGTGTCCGGACCCAGGGTGCAAAGACTGAAATGATTGATAATTTGTTTAAGAAAGTGTCTGAAAAGGATGATGAAGGAATAATAAGGTACTTTTTAGCAGCTTCGTAACTTGGTCCTGACAGATATGGAGGATCAATTTCTCCCTCACTTTATTGTCCATGTTTCTTTGGTATTTCATTGTGTGAAAAAACATATATTTCTGAGCTAATTCTTTTGATTTCTTTCCTACGTCCCCTGCTTATGGAAAGTCTTCATTTTTCATTGTTGTTAGCACAATCTCTCATGGTGCTGGATGATCATTGAAATACATTGTTTTGAAATCTTTCTTGCAAGCTGCCTATTGGCAATGGCTATTTGATTTTTAACTTTTTTTTCCTGTATAATTAGTTTTATTTTAATCCTTATTTTTATTGCGTGCAGGGAGCTTCTTGTTGATTTCTATTCCAGTTCTGGGAAGAGAAAACCCGGCAACATAATTATCTTCAGGTTAGTTTTCTCTACAAGTTTGCTAGACTGATTAGCACTGATTTTCTACTGTTTTTCCTTTTGTGTTAACAAGGTTGCCTTTTCCTTTTTGCTGATGAATGAAGGGATGGAGTCAGTGAATCCCAGTTTAATCAAGTCTTGAACATTGAGGTCAGTCAGATTATGGAGGTTATTAAAATGTTTTATATATGATATGATTTGTTTTGTTGGTCATTAATCTTAAATTTTGTAATTTTAGGCTTGTAAGTTTTGGTCATTAATCTTAGATTTGTGAATGCTTGCATGCACATTCCAGCTCTCATGCCTAATTATGCTGTTTTGATGTAGACAAGCAATCATTTCTAAACACTAACAAGTGGGTTGAGGAGGTTCGTCAAGAGCGTGGTAGTGATGTTATCATTGTCTTGGTTGGAAACAAAACTGATCTTGTTGATAAAAGGTGAGTACCATGTTACCAAGTTAGGGTATGTGCCTATAACTGTTTTTCTGACCAGATATAGTTTAGTTTTTGGTGAATATATATCATAATGGGGTTTCCATATTTTGTTGTAATGCATCATGGTTAGTTGCTCAATCTTTTGGCATACAAATAGTTTCTAGTTTCTAGTTAGTATGATAAAGTAGGTGTCTATCTGGTGGTACTATTTATTCAATGAATGAAATATATGAACTATTTATTAAAAAGTGCAGATGCACTTTTGCATAAATACTTTCTATTCCTTGTTCTCTATCTCCATGATACTGATTAGCACTAGCCTTTTTGTTTTGCTTGGCAGAATTTACCAAATGAGTTTGATAAAAGACACTTAGACTTGGACAAGAAGCTTGGAGATCAAGAAATGTTTGGCTTAGGATGTTCTAATTTTGCTGACAAACAAAGTATAGATGCTAAGGAAGTTACAACACTTGAGACAGCAAGCTCTTTAGAGACCTGTGATTTATCCTTCCATATTGTCATGCATCCATCATATGTTCAAGCTCCTTATCAGCTGGTAAGCTGCAACTAAAAGGAGAGAAGCTACTTAAGGACATAGAAAGGGAGTGAAAATCATTACCATCACCGAAGTGTTTCAAATCTTTTTGTATGGATCAAGTGCATGTTTTTGGAACACTACTACCAAATGTAAATATTATCAGTCTACTACGTACGTCTAACCAAGAAGCAGTTGATCTTTAAACTTTATATTTGGCATTTTGTAGACATTACTACTACTTGATGACATGTTATCTTTTGAATGCATTATTCTTGTTCGTCTAATTAGGTTAGGATAATATTAAGACATAGTTTTTGCTGATGGAAAAATAATAATTGATCATAGAATGTTGCATTATGAAGATTTTCTCCATAAGAGAAAAGGTGACCAAGAATTTTTTTTTATTTAAAAAAGTTAGTTTTAACATCGGTTCCCATCAGGACCTGATGCGAAAAGTACTTTTCGCATCAGGTGGTTCTGAAAATCCGATGCCAAAAAGGTGCTAAAATCTAATTAAAAGGGACTTTTGGCATCAGGTGGTAATACAACTGATGCGAAAAATACTTTTCGCATCAGGTCCGTACTTGATGTAAAAGGTGCGTACTTTTAACATCACCTGAATCTGTAACGGACACGGAACCGATGCAAAAAGTCATTTTTAACCGATGCGAAAAGCCTAAATTGTAGTAGAGAATTAGTTTTAGATAGTTTTTAAATTTCAGGAAGGTAAGGAAGGAATCAACAACTTCTTTCTTCATTTCCACGTAGTACTAGCTAAGTGTGGGGAATCAGTGCACCTGCATTGCTTGGGAATTCATGCAAAGGAACTCCAACTTGTGTAACCTTTACCTTGTTGCTTTCTTTTATGATTTCATTTATATAAACATGTTCTATTCAGTTTATATATGTCTTGCAATGTCTAACATGAGCTAAATTTCTTTAGTTGAGATTAGGGGTGGCAATTTCTACCCGTAAGTGGGGATCCCCGCGGGGTTGCCCCGTTCAGGGCCCCGTGGGCGGGGAATTTTCCCCCGTGGGGACGGGGACGGGGGAGAAAATCTCCCCACAGTCAAAATGGGGATGGGGACCAGGATCATACCCCCCGCCCTGCGGGGACTCCGCCCCGAAATATATTACATAAATATTTTTATTATAGAAGTATATTATACTATAAGTATTAATTTTTTAGTCTTTTTATACGTGTTTCTAATTTAAAATATCTAATTGTTCTAACTTTTATACTTTTTAAATATTAAAATATAAAAGTAAGACTAACTTTTATATTTTTTTGTATTAAAATGTTAAAGTTTTGTTTTTTAGTCTTACTTTTATATATTTATTCAATTTTATTATATTTTAATTTATATTTTTTCAAACTTTTAATAAATTTTCGGAGTCCCCGCAGGGACCGTGGGGATCCGTGGGGATGGAGATGGAGGAGGAAAACTCCCCAAAGCGGGAATTGGAGATGGGGACGGGGGACAACTTGAGAGGCGGGGACGGGGAGCAGGGGAGTACTCCCCGCCCCCGCCCCATTGCCATCCCTAGTTGAGATGTTCTAACCTTATAATGATCTTTTAAGTAAGTCGTTGTGCTTTTATATGATATATACATTTTAGTTCTTGTGTAATACTTCTTTAAACACTTGTTTTAAGGTTGATCGCTTGAAATAAGTAGATTTGTAAAAGCAGACATGGTTTACAATTAAGAAATCAAGAACTAATAAGGGTGAGAGTTTTAATAAAGTCTTTGTTAACTTGTTTTAATAAAGAAACGTTTGTTAATTCCATGTTAAGTCCTAGACATAGGATAACATAGTCCTTAGGGTGATTCAATGGGTACTTAAGAGGCAGAAGTGAACTTATTTAGCATGCCTAGACATAGGAAGCTTATAATGAAACTCTGAAGAAAGTGACTGAAAAGCACATACTGATTCAGCTGCATCCAGTGCACCTGCACCACTTAAATGCACAAAACTCTTGAAAATGACTTATTTGGTAAAGACATCTCAACTCTCATTCTCAACTGATTTCCTCTACATTCTATTACTTATTTGCATTCTGTTTACTTATCACCATCATCCCAATTTGTGAGTAGTATAGTTCACACTAATTTATACACTTTTAAACTACAAGAGTTAATCCAATCCATGTGGGTTCGATCTTTTATAGTACTTGTTTGTGACTGTGTATACTTGCACAGTTTTTCAGCCACCAGGCATACCGAGGAAACATGCAGCATGGCTTTTTTGATAACGCTGCACGGAGCAATATGTTGCTCTTGTTGGGCTATACCATCTTCGCCGACAAGAGTCCCACATATGTGCCCGTCAAGTGGGTCAGACTGATTCAGCCTTTTGATGACTGTGGCCAGTGGGCTTGGGGTCCAGTTTCCTTGGCTGTTTTGTATGAGCAGCTGGACGATGCTTCTTTCTGGAAGACGAGGCAGGTTGGAGGATATGGTTCTCTGCTACAGGTAATAATTAATTTCTTATTTTTTACCAATAATTAATTACTTTTATTTATATAATTACTTATTTATTTATTTTACTCAAATTATTCTTTCAGTGTTGGATTTTCGAGTATTTCCCCACCATCGGGGATCGGAGAGACTTCGGTGCTTTTGAGCGTCCACATTGTTGTAGGTGGGCAAATAAAAAAATGACACTATCAAGATTGAGCATTTTCGGGTTTATCTGGATGACTTACGCCGGGAGGATATCATATGGAGGCCTTGGGAGGACCACAGGCGCTACTTGGGATTTTACCAGATCGCTTTTCAAAGGTCATCTACTATGGGATGATGTCACTGTGCCATACATGCCAGACAGGGTCCGTTGGCAGTTTGGATACATCCAGGAAATCCCTAATGAGCCCCTTCCGGTTGGTACCTCACGTCCATCTTCAGAGACTATTGTGCACAGATGGTTGTACTACCAGGGCCCAGTGCGAACTTTGACGAGATCTTCTTGACAGGCCAGACATTTGGGTGAGTGCGATGAGGACTACCTGCCATAGTACTTACAGGTGTCCGTTCCCCGTCTCACTGCGTCTCCGCCTCCGGAGTATGTACCAGATGAGGTTCCAGCTGAGGATATTGGTCCACTGACCATGGAGGATAGGCTCGAGACTATAGCTGCACATATCCGGGATGCCATGGGTGTCGAGGACCTTCCACCTGCTGCATATGAGAGTCTCTTGCGTTCTTTGGCTGCTTTTGACATTGACCCTTAGTTGTATTTTTTCCGTATTTTATTACGGTATTTGTACTCGTATTTTTAGTCGTATTCATATTCGTATTTTATAGTTCTCGTTATTTATCGTTATCGTATTTTAGCGAATGTAATCGTATAATTTTAAAAAAAAGTTAAAAACAAATTTCCGGAATTACCTCAAAAGAGGATAATTCCGAAAAACACTTTTGTGAAACTTTTCGGAACCACCTCTATAGAGATACTTCCGAAATTCAAGTTGACTTCCGGAAGTACCTCTTTAGAGGTGGTTCCGGAAAGTTTCACAAAAGTGTTTTTCGGAATTATCCTCTTTTGAAGTAATTCCAGAATTTTTTTTTAAAAAACAGTTGTCTTTAAATTTTTTAGGGGTATTTTGGGGATTAAAAGGGTTATGGGAGTATATGAGAGAATATGGGGGTACAAAAAAAAGCCTCACAACAAACACTTACACAAAACACCACTTTTTTAATAATAAAATTTTAACTACTTACGGCTATTACAAAGCAACAACATTTCTTAACCGGGTTCGGCGGTTGGGACTGATCCTCCCTTTACCAAGGGTCGGGGGTTCGATCCCCACTTTTTGAGTACGGAGCATCGTTAAAACTCTGGGCCAGCTCTCCTGCCCCTCGAGGCACCCAATGAGCGAGGGATTAGTCACTGCCGTCTGTGCGGTAGATACCGGATTTACCCAAAAAAGCAACAAGATTTCTTGACAATTTAATATTCATTCATAGGAAAAGAAAAGGGAAACATTTTATGAATCAAAAAAGAGGGAAACATTTATCCACACAAAGCCTCACACAAAATACTTCTTATTATATTATTATTAAACTTTTATCCACTTTAAGCTATAATACAAAGGAGGGAAGAATTTGAATGAAAAGTTGTGTTCTCCTATAAAAGTTGCGCTGAGAATCTGAATGAAAAATTCTCAGATTCAATTTTTTTGAACACATATCATTTTCATCCTCCCTTCTCATCCTCTTTATTACTTTCATTCCCTTTTCCTTTAAAATCTTTGAAGCACTACAAGCTTAAGGATTTCACAGATGGGAACTTCATCATCCTTCACCATTCGTGTGCATCTCGCATATGTGCTTTGCCTCTCTTTTTAGATCTGTATCTTTCCTCTTCTGCAGGTTTGTAGTTAGTTATATTCCCCTTCTTTTTGTAAATCATCATGTTTTCTCATACACAGTTGGTTTGGGAATTTTGTAAGAAAAATCTGTGTTGAGGTTATGTTACAAGGAGTATGTTTATAGCCTTATAATTTTTTTACTGTTCTACCGTGCATTCATCTTCTTTTTTGTACTTTCTTTGTGGCTTGGAAGCTGATTTATTGTGTTTTAGGGTCTTAAATTTGGTTGATTTTTATTTTCTTAATTAATTAATTAAAACAGAAGCAAGGAGAGGAGAAGACAACAAGAGTACCAAGAAGAAGATGAACATTAACATCGTGGTGAGAGAGAGGGCACCGCTAGGGCTGGGTTTAGGTAACTAAGCTAATGTTTAGTAACTTTTACTAAAAAATAATAACCAAGGGTATGTGAGTAATTTCACTGAGAAACCTTCAGCTCCACAAAATTATCAAACCCAAAATCAGAACCCGCGAACTCACTTCTCCGCCGTGGAACCCTTCTTCCTCCTCCGTCGTCGGTAACCTTTCTTCGTTCTTCTCTCGCGGTTCTTCTGCATTCTCTTCACTGTTCTTCACTTCCATTCTCTTCAAGCTCAAGCTCAAGCTCCCTAGCTCTCGAAGGAGAAACCCTCTCTCCGATCGCACTAATTCCAAATCTCCACCATCATCATCTGTTTCTTCATCTTCTGTAGAATGCCGTAATTCACGAGCTTCCAACCCTCCACCATCATCATCCATTTTGAAAGAAAAAATCAAAAGAAGACACTAACCACTCCGAAGATCTCTAATCTCCGGTACTTATACTTATTCCTCTTTTTCGCACTGTTAGTTCATTATTACATTAAATTCATAATCAATTACTGGTTTGCTTTGTTTTGGTTGGTTTTGCTGTTCGTTGTGATGACTGGTGTTCTTCATTACTGGCCCCGGCTCCTAAAATCAATTAGGTCAAATGGGTTATAATTATATGCTGGCTCAAGCATTTTTTTGTTTGTAGGTTTTTTGTTTTAATTGAATTTGGTTTGTCAAGATGAGCTGCTCGTGGATATATTGTAATTTTTGCTTGGAATTCAATTAAATGAATGTTGCACTAAAGGTGTTTGATGAAATGCTTGTTAGTAGCACATAGTTTGTATTTGAAGAGTAATGACTCTATATTTGTTTTCCACATTGTAAATGACGTGTGTAGGCTTGCAGAGAAGTTCAATGAGTGTGCTTGCTCAGTATTTCAATTGGAAAATTTGGATGAAATTATTCATGTGGAATATATTTGTGATTTTGCTATAAAAGAAAAAGAAATTGTTTGGGAAGATTATTGCTTTGGCCACTTCATTGGTTACTTTTATGTAAATATCTTGGTGAGAAGCGTGTATTATGTTATGGTAACGTTGACTCGAACTTCTCAAAATTCCATTTTTAAGGCTATGAAGTGGAAAAATACTTGTATTTTAAGAGAAGATCTAGTTAGCCAGTCCTCATGTATTTTTTATGGACACTCTTGGGTTTTGTTTTTCTTTGTTCTTCTTTTAATGTATTCATATTTCATACCATATGATTGATATGATTTGTTGATTCTGTGTTTGATATGGTAACTAAGCTAATGTTTAGTAATTTTTACTAAAAAAATAATAACAAGGGTATGAGAGTAATTTCACCAAGAGAATTAAAACCCACTTCCGTTTCTAACTTTCTATTCATTATTTTTCTGAACCCTTCTTCCAAGTCGCAACCCACTTCTCCGCGAAGCTGCTCAACAGTTTACTGCCAAGCTGTCGATGTTCAACAGCTTCATGCCGTACAGGAGGCTTAACGTTTGTTCACTTGATTATGTAAGTTTTGTGATTGGTGAGCATTTTGTGAGCATTTTGTGAATCTTTTGTTGTTGAAATGTGAGCATTTTGTGTTTTTCAAATATGCCACAAACCACATATATGCACAAACAGTAGTTGGATTCCAGTAACCACAAATATGCATTCTGTGGTTACTGGAGAGTAACCACAGAATGCATATTTGTGGTTACTGGAATCCAACTACTGTTTGTGAAAATTTGTGATTCTGTGGTTAGTTGCTAAATGACATACCAAATATTAAAAGAATCAGAATAGCACATGCTAGATATAGTGGTACATGTTTTCATGCTTATTGACCCATTTTGTTTTTTTATACGTTGATTATTTGTTTTTTATGCCTATTAACCCATTTTGGGCTGTCTGGCTGAAATCTACTCTGTTTTTTAGGCATGGATTGGAAGAGGATTGTTGAATTAGGTTTAGAGATATATAGGATGAAATGAATAGGATTTTCCTTACTAATATTGTTTCTGTTCGTGTTATGGTTATTTGTTTTCATTTTTTTCTACTCCCTTATCTTAATACTCGGGTGTGTTTGTTTTCATGACCTATATTGCAGATCCTCATACCTACCCTTGCCCAAAAACATTTTGTCACGTACGTGCTCAACCTGAAGAAGAAGAGATTTGAGTACCTTACAAGCTTGAAAAAGTTTCGAAGATCTTCCTCTGAATTTGAACACATTGGCAACAAGTTGATGAAAGAAGCATGCAGTTTCATTTCAGAGAGATATCAAGCCATGAAAAAGGTTTGCCCATATAAATGGGAGCAGTTTGAGTGGCATGATCTAAAAGTGCCAGAACAACCAGATGGAACTAGCTGTGGTGTATTCACCATGATGTTCTTAAAGCATTGGCATGGAGATGAAAATGAGATTGATTCTTTCCGCAACTGAAACACATTGAGGGAGGATGGCCAGGTGTTGGTCACCAATCAATTAAGAATAGATATTTGCTGCTCATTAATGAAAGACAAAACCAACTTGTTGAAGGAAACCATACAAGGGGAAGCCAACAAATTTTGTGAAGAATTGAAAGCTAGGCTCTTGGAAAAAGGAGGGGATAATGATAGAGGAAAAAAGAGGAAAGTGTAGGAAAACAATGTAATTTTCTGTTATTAACCACTGTCGCACTATTCTGTGGTTACCGGCCAGTAACAACAAATATGACGTTTGTGGTTTTTGTTAGGATTATACTACTTACCACGGTTAGGATTTATATGCTACTTACCACGGTTAGGATTGACCCTTAACACTTACCACAGTTAGGATTTATATGCTACTTTTGTATCAAAATCAACCATCAGTGTAAATTTGCTCTTGATCATATGTTTGTTTATATGATATGATATGATACTCATCATTAGAGCCTGAGACGGAGTTTTATTTATCAACATTCTTTCATGTCTTAGTTGTGGTACACGTTACTACTGTGATGATTCTTGATAGTTTTCTAAGCCAGGAGGCCAGGAAATATATGATATCATAAAATCTCATTTAATGTCATGAGTCAAAGGATAAAAGAAGCCTCTTTTAGCTAACCTAAATAAGAGATACTAGATGATCATATTGGTAGAGTTTGGTAAATAAGATAGAACAGAACATATGGGTTGTAATTGTAATATAGTATAGTATTTGTAATTGTAATATAATGGATCCTTTCAGATGAAAAAAATTTCAAGTGGGCATCTTTGGTTGGCGATTGTTGCTTGATAAACGTCAAACCCGTGATAACCTTGTTTCTAGAGGGGTTCTTCACAGATCTCACGATACATGATATTGATTTGTTTTGAGATGGAGGAAGCCTCGTTTCACCTCTTCTATCGGTGCAACCTATCTAGCCATAGAGAATGACTAATAAACATCTAGTAACCACAAATATGCATTCTGTGGTTACTGCCCAGTAACCACAGAATGCATATTTGTGGTTACTTGAATCCAAAAGCCAAAAATAAAGAACACAATGCATAAACACAATCTTTGTAGACCAAAAACAAAGCAAAACCAAAACTATAGGCCATTTAAGGGAGTTTTGATATGAAGAAAACTCAAAGTCAAAGGAAAAATATGAAACTAGTTTGTAACTTTCAATAGGTACAACTACAAATAGTGAAAAATCAGAGAAAGATTTTTCAGAAAAAAACAAGACATCCACCATGGCACCTATCACAAGTTATTGCCATGATCAATTTGGATACTTTCCCAATAGTAGAGAAACATGAATCATGAGAAGATGGGGGTAGAAGCAGAAATAACTATGGCGCTAGCAACGACGGACAGACGGGTGATGGTAGCACTGCTATCTTGCTCTCTAAATCTCGGACTGCTTCTGAATTTCAATCGCCTGCTTGCATTGCTGTTTCCAAATCAGATGCCTCTTCTCTGATTCAGACATCAATCTGATCTTGCTCTTGCATGGGTTTTGACGCACCTTTATCTTTTTACCGGGATATTCTACTTCATCTTCTTCAACTGTAACGTTCAGCAACCACAGACATATATAAGAATGGCATAAATCTTAAACAAAAACTAAATGTTACATAAAGAGCAATGGAAATAAAATAGCAAATACCTGGCAAGGTTGAACACTCAGCATGTGAAGGTTCAGAGGTTTCAGACGTTGAATGTAACAACTCGTCAGCCTCTTTAACTCCATCAAGAACATGATGAAGAAATGCGTTAAAGGCAGCCTCGTTATAACATATGCGTGACCCGGCTCCAGAAACTATATCAGAAAGACGCTGATATCTCTCACCGAAATTCGAAGGAGCCTTGGTTTGAAGATGAAATTCCTCAGCAATACAAGCAAGAGTTTTCTTATAATCTCTGCACCATCTTTTTTTCACATACATGGGAGGGATGCAATGACAAAAAGGATTACCCCACGCAGCGAAAGCATCCAAAACTCTCAATGTGTGCCGACAAATTAACCCCCAGTTCTCAAAAAACCGACAGCTGCAAGTAACAGAACTCCTGACCAAATCTAGCTTCACAACTTCGGTCTCTACCAAAACTTGGTTCGCAGTAAATTGATTATCCCATCTCTCAACATTTATAACTTCAGTTGTGTCCTGTTTCAACTCGTGAACAGGCTGCACACGAAATATACTATTAGGAAAAATAATAGTTATTGAGGAGTAATATTGTTAGTAACAAGTAATAGTAACCACAAATATGTATTCTGTGGTTGCTGTTTGGTAACCACAGAATGCATATTTGTGGTTACTGGAATCCAAAAACCAAATATAAAGAACACAATGCAGAAACATAATCTCAGTAGACCAAAAACAAAACAAAACCAAAACTATAGGTCATTTAAGGGAGTTTTGATATGAAGAAAACTCAAAGTCAAAGGAAAAATATGAAACTGGTTTCTAACTTTCAATAGGTACAACTACAAATAGTGAAAAATCAAAGAAACATTGTGCAGAAAAAAACGAGAATGGGTAATTACCAATATCGTGTAAGCTCTGCTCGCGTCAAACTCCTTCTGAATTAACTCCAAGCATTTTAAAATCTGCAGATAAACGACTTAAAGGAATTTACCAAAGTGCAAATCACTAATACCAAACAACATCATAAAAGTTAAGAGAAAGTTATTTTATCTAAAAATAAACTTGAAAGAAATGGCAATTCAATGTGAAACAAGAACATAATCAAATTAGAAACACTAGTTGGATTCCAGTAACCACAAATATGCATTCTGTGGTTACTGTCCAGTAACCGCAGAATGCATATTTGTGGTTATTGGAACAGAAATTTTAAAAGCTCATGTAACTGTAATATATTGCAGCAACAAATGCCTGAAAATAAGATCAAAAGCATTTAGCAACAAGAAAATTTCTGATGTTAGTACACATTTCACGTATGAAGAGTTAATGACAAAGTACTTTATTGATCACTACCAAACAACTAAAATAGAATCATCCATAGATTCTGTACTCAATTTTCAGGTGGCACAAAGCACCACTAACACTTTATCATGGCAATTCAATGTGAAACAAGAACATAATCAAATTAGAAACACTAGTTGGATTCCAGTAACCACAAATATGCATTCTGTGGTTACTGTCCAGTAACCGCAGAATGCATATTTGTGGTTATAGTTTCTGATAAATTATAGTTATGGTGTTTTGGTTTAGGCATTTTATCGAACAGGTGAGTGAAGAGATTTGCTTACAGTGAGTTTACTGCGGAGACCACGTTCGATGGTGTCCAGAATTAGTACAGATCTAATGCACAAATTGAATTAGAATCAATCATCAATGGACAAGGTTAGATTACTAGCTAACAAGACCAGCTGCATTATGCCAAACAAAGAGGATAAGCATAAGGGCAATGAGGATGCGACATAGTAGAGTAACAAGATTATATTCAGCCACTTCAAAGAGAAACCAAACCATGGAGAAACTAGCTACAACTACTGTCGATACTATCAGTTGACGTGGTGCGGCGTGGTGGTTTGCCGTTGCAAGGATGGTGTGCGACGGAGAGAGGAAGAAGAGGTTGTGCTACTGTGCAACGATGGAGGAATAGGTGTGTAAAATTACCTAGATACCCTCCTTAATTGATAGCCATTGGATCTTATTTAACTAAAATAATACAGATCTAATGGCCGAGACTGATTTAGTAATAAAAACTAAGGATTTCCTTAGTTACCTAAATCAGTCTCGCACCGCTAGATTGTGGCTGCGGTGAGGTCAAAGACAATATTTCTTCTTCCTTTTTTTTTTATCTCTTCCTCTCTATTTTACTCCACTCTCAAATTCTTTCCTTTTTCTACTTTATTCTAATGGAAAAGTCCCCTATTCTTTTCCCTATTTTTTATCTGTGATCTTTTCACCTTCTTTGTTTCTGGCCCTCTTTTTTCTTTCTTTGGTTCTTATTTTTTTTGGCAGGGATGACAATGAATTAATGAGAATGTCATGGGTTCCACAATTAGAAAGGTACATATATATTATTTTTATTTTATGGGCTTCTAATATAAGGTTTTCATCTTCCCTTTTATATCCCAAATAGGTTGCTCAGTTGGCACTCTAAGGGATATCGAAAGAGTGCACCAAAAAGTGCAAGAAGGAGGTCTTGGGTTCATGTCCAGGAAACTAACAATTGCCCCACCCCTAACATTGCCTGTAAAAAAAAAATCTTCAGCTTTTATCCAAAGTACAAATTTTAATTTGAATTAGATGTGTTAAGAAGGTTTGTGTTTCTTTTTTTAGAAAACTACACAAATAAAAAAGGTAAATTCTTGGTTGCCCCTTCATTAATTGTGGGTATTTATGTGGAATCAATTAAAAACAGTCCTATGGAATCCACTAACTATTTCAAACATTAAATTTTATTTTATATACTTTACATATATTTTTTGTTATTTGCATATTTACCCCATATTCATTTAATGTGTTTTTATGTTCCAACCACAGAATTTAATGCGAATTTTATTTCTAAATTTGAAAATACAAGTGTGATTAAAAAATGAATTTTTGGAGATTCGAATTCAAACCCATGACCAATACTAAGTAATGAAAGCTCATTACCACTAGACCCAAATACTTTAGTTGTTTAACAACTGAAACGTGGTATATATATAATAATATATTTGTGTAATTTTCTTTTAATTCAAAATGCAAAGGCCATCCAATATTCATTTATATAAGATAAATAAAATAAATGAAAATTTTAATAAGATGTTAAAATATTCGATGTTCTAAATATCAATATTAGTAAATTTTTATTTTTTTACGAATATATAAAAACTTGATAAAATATAAAATGTTTTTTTATCAAAGAAATATAAAACGTTTAAGTATATCTTTAGTCCCTACAAATATCAAACGAATAAATTACAATATGCGCCACTTTTATGTGTGATTAATCGAACTATATTAGTTTCTTATGAATCGATAAATGTTTGACCTTTCATTAAGATATGATTAACTATATTGAGGGTTAACTTGAGATCAATTGAATGGTGGCTATTCATTAGACTATAAAGGTCCGACCACCCATCTCGATTGGATGAACTACAATGAGAATTAACTTGAGATCGATTGAACTATGGTTAATTCACTGAACTACAAAGGTTTCAACTTTTATATAGATCAAACGAGCTACAGTTAGAATTAACTTGTGATTAGCTGAGTTGTGGTTGGTTCATTGGACTACAAAGGTTCGATTTTTCATTTAGATTGATTGAACTATATATAGTGAGCATTAAAAAACTAACAAAACTCGAACTCGAATGATTAGAAGGAATTAAAAAAAAACTTGACTAGTCACATTTAAATGGTCACTTGTTTTAGTTTAATCGTTTTAGAAGAAACGTATAACCTTTGTCGATTTAGAAGAAACTAACAAAACTCGAATGATTAGAAGCAAAGACTTGCTCGATATAGTTTAGGCTTAAATATATGTTACCCCATGCAAATATGCTCGTTATCCATTTACCCCTTCAAAAAAACTTTTAAAATACACATTGCAAATATTAAGTGTTTTTAGTTACCCCCTACTATTAGTTTTAGCTAACAGCGTTAAGTCTATGATCACTTGGCTGCCATTTGCAGATGGTAACTAGAAACACTTAATATTTGCAGGGGGTAACTAGATCCCAAATGGCAGCCAAGTCAGCATAGACTTAACGCTGTTAGCTAAAACTAACAGCAGTGGTAACTAGAAACACTTAATATTTGCAATGTTTATTTTAAAACTTTTTTTTGCAGGGAGTAAATGGATAATGAGCATATTTGCAGGAGGGGTAACATATATTTAAGCCTATAATTTATATATTTCAGAAGAAAGATCGAACTTTTAATATCATGGCGAGATATTCTCTCTTTATTGTACCATTGCATTTAGGCACATTCTCAGAATTATGGCTTATCTTTGACCTCAGCCTCAGGTTTAGGAGTTTGGTTCCCCTCGGGCAAGAGCTCTATGGGGAACTCAGGGCTAAGCTCGGTGGTGCAAGTCGTGGTCATAACATTTATAAACATAACACTTTGTTTTGATTGTATTTTTGTTTTAAGTTTTTCATCTTTTTATTTTTAATATCTTCAGAATAAGATAATATATCGAACGATTAATGGTTATATTTTTGCATCGTTGTGACTTGAATATATTACTATTTTTGATTAATTTTCTAAGAACCAATTTTTATATGTTTAACTTAGTTTAGAGACCCGATTATATCTTATTTTAATTTAGAGAGCTATTTTAAAGTTCTCAAATAATTCAGGGACCTGTGTAGTAATTATACCTAAAATATATATTAAAGTTACACTTTTTTGTTTAGGATATATAGGACTGCTTTGTTAACAATTGACACAAGAACTTGGGTGGCATATTGGCGATGTGTTCAATCCAATGTTTTAAAAATCGGACCGGACCGGCCGGTTCAACCTGTTGAACCGGGAACCGGACCCCCGGCCGGTTGGTTCAACCCCATTTGAACTGCAGCCCTATTGAACCGCCCAGAACCGGATCGAACCGGGGAAGAACCGGGTTGAACTGCGGTTCAACCGCTTTGAACCGGAAATCGAACCGAATTGAACCGCCCGAAATACATTTTTTTATTTTTAAATTTACCTTTTTCTTCAAAATTTAATATTTTTTATTTTTTATTTAATAAATTACTTATCTGGTTCAACCAAGGTTGAACCGGTTGAACCGATTGAACCATGAACCAGAGGCCTCGCCGGTTCGATCTCCGGTCCGATTTTAAAAACATTGGTTCAATCCCGTAGGACAATTTTTCAAAAAATTAAATTTTCACTAAATTGGTGATCAAATTTTGGTATGCCTGCCTCTTAAAGGGCAACCTAGGCCTCACCAATAAAAAATGGTTGTCGCTGGACATTTTTCTTCCCTACTTACGATGGATTGGTGAGGATGTCAAAACAATTTTCAAATTAATTTGCCATAATTGTGGAGTCTTTTTTTTTCTTGAGTTACTTTGGATCATTTTCAATTGGTTTTCGAATTCATCATGGAAGAATGTTGGCTTTACATTGGTTTTTTTTTTATAAGCAAAGTTAGTGCGAGTGGGGGAATGTTAGTTTCCGGGGTTTGAACCCGGGACCTCCTTTTTGCATTCTTTTGGTGCACTCCTTCGATATCATTTACCTCGCCAACTGAGCTACCTACTTGGGATGGCTTCACATTGGTTGATTTTTGCTCACAGATTATATTTTCAACAATTACAGGGGGGGTGCGGGAATTAAATATCAAGCCTACAATGCATGCTTGGTCCAACTTGAGCAGACCAAAGTGAAACCCACGAACCGGATACTATTACGATGCGCGGATCCTGTGTTTTGAATTCGGATCCAACCCGATCCACTTGTATAAAAGGCCTGGTAACCGATTTTTGTTCACTTTTTCTTTTTATTTTCTCTCTCTTCTTCTCTCTGTTCTTTCTTCATCTCTTTCTTCTTCAAACCTCTGCTAGGGTTTTACAATAAACCCAGAAATTGCAACGATTGAAGCTTCCAAATGCTTCAATCTTGCAATACGAATGTTTAGGCATCTGTTTAACACAAAACCCCTTTGAAATTCTTTCAATTTGATGGTTTCTAGAAACCCTAACTTCTGATTCTTGGTTTTCTAGAAACCTTGAAGTCTGGGTTTTGAGAGATTTTTAACTCTTATTCTTTTCTTTCTTTGAGTGATTTTTCCTCAACCACTTGTTGAAGAGCGAAGACACACAAAGAACTCAAAGGAATACAGAAGCAGAAAAGCACACAAGAAGAAGAATAGCTCTTAGGGTAACAGAAAACTCTTTAAAAATTGTATTAATTTTGATCTATTTCTTATAGAAAAATCTATTTTAATAGTTTTAACTTTATTTTATCATTGTATAATTATTATTATTTTATTTTATTAATTATTATAAATATATTTTTTGTATTTTTCTTATAAATTTGTGGCGGAAACGGGTACCCGCGGGGAACCCGTCCCTGTTTGGGACGGGGTTGGGGGATGCAAAACCCGACCCCGATAGAGGTAGGGGCGGGGACGGGGAATGCCAAACCCGCCCCCGACCCGCCCCGTTGCCATGCCTACACTCTGGGTTATTAGGGACATAGCTTTTGCATCAAGAACGAAACTTAGGTTTGTATAGAAGGATGGTCTTTTATAATGTCTATTATTTTACTAAATATAAATATCGATCTTATATTTTTTCAAGGATCACAATCAAGCGAGACAAACTCCCATTTGAAGGTTATGATTGAAACCAATTGTGGCTGTCAAGTCAAATTGGAAGTAATTTAATTGGTTTTATGGGAGGGAATCTTTTTATAAACATATATTCTCAAAATTTGTTTCCATAAAATTTCTTTCCACCAAATTTTTGCACGGGTTTTAAATACTAGTAATATAACAAACGGATGTATCATAAATTGGTAATTCTGTTTGAACCAAAAAAAAGTTAAACGGATTTATCTATTTAGTAGATAAATCTGTAGTGTAAAGAGATAAATCCGTTTTGATTTTTTTAAGAAACAGATTTATCTTTCATTTAGATAAATCTGTTAGTTATAATGTTGAGGGGGTATTCTTGGAATATCAAATTTTGTGGGGGTATAGAGGCATATGGTGGTTTAGACAAGCCCCCAGATATTAACTTTAAGTTATCACTCTTCATAGGATTTAGAAAGCAATAACTCCTAGCTGTCTCCTAAGCTTAGTAAAAACATCACCCTTCAAAATCTTTGTAAATATGTCAGCAACTTGCTCTTTGGTTGAGCAATAGTCTAGTGTCAGGTTTCCTTTGGAGACATGGTCCCTGAGGTAATGGTACCTAGTCTCAATGTGCTTGGTCCTTTCGCGTGAAATGGGGTTTTTAGCTAAGTTGATATCAGATTTGTTGTGCATATAGAGCTTAGTTGGTTCTGTCAGCTCACTATTGAGTTCCCTTAGGAGTGTTTCAAGCCAAGCTGCTTGAGTGGTAGCATGGCAAGCTGAAACATACTCTGCCTCACATGAGGGCAGAGCAACAATGGACTGTTTCTTGGAGCTCCTTGAAATGGGTGCTCTTTGAAACATAAACAAGTATCCAGAAGTGCTTCTCCTATCCACTTTGTCTCCACACCAATCAGAATCACAGAATCCAAGTAGGACATTTTTCCCTGCATTAGAATTGTTAGGAAAAAATATACCAAAGTTTAGGGTACCTTTAATATACCTTAGGATTCTCTTTGCAGCATTCAAGTGGATCTGCATAGGACACTTCATGAATCTGATTGCCAATCCAGTTGCAAACAGTATGTCAGGTCTGCTGTGACATAGGTATCTTAGTGAACCAATGATCTGCCTAAAGTGTGTAGGATCTGTCTCACTTCCTTCACTTTCTTCCTTCTTACTAAGTTTTCCCTCTGCAGGATTAGTAGCTGAGTTACAGTTAGCTAAATCAAATCTAGCCAAAACTTCTTTGGCATACTTCTTTTGATGAAGTATTATGCCCTGCTCAACTCTTAGGAACTCTAAATCCAGGAAATAGGTTAGCTTTCCGAAATCAGTCATCTCAAACTCTTTTTTCATACTTAGTTTAAAGTTTGTAACCTCCTTAGAGCAGCTGCCAGTGACTAACATGTCATCAACATACAAACAGACCAACAAGAGGTATGTTTGAATATTGCCCTTAACATAGACTCCATACTCAGTCTCACACCTAGAAAACCATTTTGAACAAAAAAGAAATCTATCCTTTTGTTCCAGGCTCTAGGTGCCTGTTTCAAACCATACAAAGCCTTGTGTAGGTGGAAAACTCAGTTTTCCTTACCCTTTTCCACAAAACCAGGAGGCTGTGCTATGTACACAGTCTCCTCTAATGGTCCATTTAAGAAAACTGATTTCACATCCATGTGAAACAGCTCCCAATTTTTGCTGCAAGTTAAGGCAGTGACTAATCTAATAGTCTCATGCCTAACTACAGGAGAAAAAACCTCAGTATAGTCAATACCTTCCTTTTGTTGAAAACCCCTAGCAACAAGCCTAGCCTTATGTTTGACTGCCACTAGGGTCTAGTTTCAACTTGAACACCCATTTTACACTAATATCCTTCTTGCCTTTAGGTAATTCAGTAAGTGTCCAAGTTTTATTTTTCTCAATGGAGTTAAGCTCTTCTATCATAGCTTGTTTCCATTCCTTTTTGTTTAGAGCCTCTAAATAGTCTAGAGGTTCTGAATCAGCAAGCATTGCAAAGTGACTGATGTCACCTTCATCATTTACTTCATTATCAGTTGTTAGATCATAGTCTGCCCGCCTCCTTGGAGGTAGAGCTGTCAATTTGGTCCACGTGGGCCAGCCCACATAGCCCATGGGCCCAAACGCCCACCAGCCCAGCCCATAGGCCCTGAATATTTATTTTGCAAAAAATGACCCACTCAACTTTGATGGACAAGTTCTGTCCATGGGCCCTGAATATTTATTTTGCAAAAAATGACCCACTCTTGGTGGTGGTGGTGGTGGTGAGTGTGAGATAGTGATGATGGTGGTGGTGGTGAGTGGGAGAAGGAGGTGGTGGTGAGTGAGAGAGAAGAAGAAGGGGGTGAAAGAATAAAAGTGGAGGTGTAAATAGTGGGAAAATAGGTGGTGGTGGTGGTGGTGAGAGGAAAAAGGAGGTGGTGGTTGTTGTGTGATGGTGGTGAGAGGGAAAAGGAGGTGGTGGTGAGTGGAAGATGGTGATGGTGGTGGTGGTTGTGGTGAAAGGGAAAAGGAGGTTGTGGTGAGAGTGAATGAGAAGATAAAGAGGGTGAAAGAATGAAAGTAGAGGTGTAAATAGTGGAAAAATAGGTGGTGATGGTGAGAGGAAAAAATGAGGTGATGGTGGTTGAGTGTGGTGGTGAGAGGGAAAAGGAGGTTGTGGTGGTCGTGAGTGGAAGATGGTGGTGGTGGTAGTGGTGAGTACAAGATGGTGATGGTGGTGGGAGTAGAGCTGTCAATGGGCCAAGCCCGGCCCACAGGGCCAAACAGCATATGCATGCTGGGTCGGGCCGACCCAATATTCTAATGGGCTGCATATTTTATGGCCCAGTCCAGCCCGCCATCAGTTCATGGGCCAACGGGCCAGCCCAATGGGCCAAAAATCATTGAATTTTTAGAATTTTTACCAATTTTTTTCTACAAAAATGAGCAACACACATACATAAATAAATCTGTTTCGGCTCAAACAAAACCAATTTAAATCCGTTTTGGCTCTAGAAATCGCCATGAATAATACATTAATGCTTTGTCCCTAACCATAAGCATCCAAAAAGCAGCCTAAATTTGTCTTGGCTTTACAAAATACTTTGTTCATAAGTAGCCAAAATAGCTCAACACAATATATCTTGGTCCAAAAACTAAAGCTTAACAACATTAAAGCAAAAAGCTACAAGTTCCAACAGCAGCAACTAACATTTAACTAATATCCAACAACTTTATCTCCTCTACAAGTTCCGACACATCTACAATGAATGATACAAATGAAGTCAATGACAGAAATAATGCAACCAATTACCAGAAATCAATAACAAGAGATTTTTAATTTAGTATTTACCAGATGGTCCAACTTCTGTATAGCCGTGCAACCAATTACGCGTGCAAATGAGGGCTTGCACAGTTTCAGGAAGTAAGCTATTTCTATATTTATGCCAGATACGAACCCCGATGCTATATGAAGATTCAGAGGCAACTGTTGTGATTGGAATGCTAAGAAAGTCACAAGCCATAATTGCGAGTTGAGGGAATCGACTCTTATTTATCTTCCAATATTGGAGGATGTCAATATCATTCCCATCAAGACATGGCTCATTTAAATATATTTCCAATTGAGACTTGCCATCATTAGAAGCCTTTTGTCTCCTTTCTTTGTTGTATTCCTAGAGTTAGACATGAAAAAAAATGAAGAGTTAAAGGCAAATTAATATCAAAAAAGAATGAAAAGGAGCATTATAATAGAATAGGCTACTGTCATCACATAGCGTTAATAGAAAGTCATTATAATTGAAAAGGAGCTACTGTATTTAGCAATCACAGAGTATTAGTGATAATTTTACCATAACATAAAAAGTGAAAAAAGGTCATTTCATCATATGAGTCAAGTTTTGTGTAAATTAAAGAGCTAGTCTTGCATTACCAAAATTCTATTGCAATCGTATGAATTAAAGAGCTAGTTTTGTGTAAATTAAAGAGCTACTGTATTCAGTCATTATAATTGATATATAGTGAATAATGTAAATATATAATGAATAATGAACAGATATTGAATAATGTAACTAACTAAATTTACCTCGAGATATGATGAGCTGTCTATTGAGGGAGATTGAGTGTCTCTTGATGAACTAGATAAAGATGACGGTGATGCACTTGTGTTGTTGGCATATTCACCAAAGAGACTATACAAACTTTCCTTCAACTTGTTCACCTTACCTTCATACTCACTTGGATAAAGTTTTTTAAAACAAAAAGTTATAAAATCAAACTTTGATGTTGGGTCAAAAACACATCCAAGAGCAAGATTGACCGAATATTCACTCCAATACTTATCAAATTTGAGCTTCATCCGTGTAGCCATATCTTTGATCACAACATCTTCACTATTCAAATTTTCGTTCAATCCCATCTCTATAAGTGCAACTTGTGTGAAGTATAAGTTTGAGGTTGGATAAGATGACCCGGATATTAAGTTTGTAATAGTATAAAATGGTGCCAAGAAAGCACAGATCTTCTCCGCTCTATCCCACTCTTCATGGCTTGGGCAAATCTTGTAGTTCTTATCATTGAAACTCAAGTTAATGAATGTCCGTCGATACTTAATGGCACTTTGAAGCATCATATACGTAGCATTCCACCTAGTGGAGACATCCATCCTCAAGAAACCACCACTTACATCATCTAGATGCACTTCTTTAATACATGTTCTGAAATCCCTCAACCACCCCTCTGAAACCTTCACATACTTAACACTTTCTCGAATCTTATGCAAAGCATTCCCAGCCGCCTTCAAACCATCTTGAACTATGAGATTCAATATGTGTGCACAACACTGCACATGAAAGTATTTACCTTTGCTTAACAGTGCATCTTGCAAATTAAGCCTATCTTTCAAAAAGCTTACCATGCAATCATTAGACGAGGCATTATCTAATGTGATAGAAAATATTTTTGTTGATATCCCCCAATCCTTCAGAGCTTCAAGTACTTTTCCAGATAATTCCAATCCTGTATGTGAAGCATCTAAGTGGCAAAAGGAAAGTAATTTGCTATTTAACTTCCAATCATGATCAATATAATGAGCAGTGACAGTCATATAACCTTGTGTTGTTACAGCTATCCATACATCAGAAGTAAGACAAATTCTACTAGGAATGGAGGCTAACACACTCTTAAGCTTATTCTTTTCAGTTAAAAACACACCCATGCAATCATCTTTTGCAGTGTTTCTAGAAATTGATTGAAACTCAGGATTCAAGACTGTGTTTACCACCGAAATCCCCTCATACTAGGCGTAGCTAAATGGAAGATCATGTTTGATAATAGCTTTAGAAAGTGCCTCTCTATAAGCCGTACTATCAAATTTCCATCTCTTCAACAATGTAGCTTTATTATCCAACATGACTCCCACATCATTAAACTGAGGAGTTGAACCACATTTAATAGCATGGCGCCGTAAATGATTGGTACCACCGGTAGATTTAGAAGAATACAATTTCCCACAACCCTTACATTTAGATTTTTGCCCCCCCTCCATCTTTTCAAAATATTTCCAAACCTCAGAGGCTTTTCTCCCGACTTTCTTAGTCTTAACATCATCCAAAATCTCATCAACTTCCATAATTTCCAAATCATCTTCAGAATCAACTTCCATAATTTCCAAAACATCCATAACTACAAATATATTAAATATATTAACACATATATTAACAGATCAGTTTCTTCAGAGGGAAGTAGCAAATATATTAAATCATCTTCAAAACAGAATCAACTTCCATAATTTCCAAAACATCCATAACTACAAATATATTAAATATATTAACAGATATATTAACAAAACTAGATTCAAAATATATTAACAAATATATTCACAGAACTACAAACATCCATAACTACAAACAGGGTATTAACAGATATACAAACATCCATAACTACAAATAGGGTATTAAAAGAACTACAAACATCCATAACATCCATATTAACAGATATATTAACAGAACTACAAACATCCATAACTACAAATATCCAAAACATCCATAACTACAAAAACATCCAAAACAGATATATTACCGGAAGGGAGAGGAAGAAAGAGGTACCTAGCGAACGGAGGGAAGTAGCAAGGTCGTGATGAGTGATGAACTGATGATGAACTGATGAGTGATGAACTGAAAGAGGTACCTAGCGAACAGAGATGAGTGGAAGGGGAGAACGGAGATGAGCTGAAAGAGGTACCTAGCGAACGGTGATGAACTGATGAGTGATGAACTGATGATGAGAGTTGCCGATGAGTGGAGGGGGAGAAGGAGAAGCAGCCAAGCAGGGAGAGGAGAGCGGCGCTAGGGTTGGAGAGAAGGAGAACTGATGCGTGAGCGTGATTGATGCGTGTGTGTCACTTGTGTTGTTGTGTCATTGTTGTGTGGTGTGCAAGCTGTCAATGGGCCAAAACAAAGCCCAGCGTGTGTGTGTTGTTGTGTGACTAATTTTTGTTAAAATTGAAAATTACAAAAAAAAAACAAATCGGGCCAGCCCACCAACCCATGGGCCAGCCCGGCCCAGCCCATATATAAGATCGGGTCGATCGGGCTGGGCAAAAAAAGATACCGTTTGATTTTGGGCCTCTATTTTTGGAGCCCAGCCCAACCAAAAAATTGGGCCACTGGGCCGGCCCACTGGGCTGGGCCAAAATTGACAGCTCTAGGTGGGAGTGAGGGAGAAGAGGAAGAGGAAGAGGGTGAAAGAATGAAAGTAGAGGTATAAATAGTGGGAAAAGAGGTGGGGTGGTGGTGGCGAGAGGGATAAGGAGGTGGTGGTGGTGAGAGGGAAAAGGAGGTGGTGGTGGTGGTGGTGGTTGTGGTGAGAGGGAGAAGAAGGTGGTGGTAAGAGGGAGGGAGAAGAGGAAGGGGGTGAAAGATTGAAAGTGGAGGTGTAAATAGTGGAAAAAGAATGAGAATAAAATTTGGGGACCAGCCCACAAAGCCCTGGCCCTAACCCACTAAAAAATTTAAAAGTGTGGGCTGGGGCTAAAAAAGCCCCATTAATAGGGGGCTTCAATTTTATGGAGCTTGATTGGGGGTCAATGGGGCTGGGCTCGGGGCCAAATTAACACCTCTACTTGAAAGTTGTCTTTGCCTAGCTTGTCTGGGTATAACATTATGTACAAGTTGATTATGAGCTGATTCTGGTGAATCTGGCCCACTTTCAGCCTGTGCAGGTTCTGTTTCAAGTGAGTTAGGTTCTTCTAGGTCACTGTCACCATCACTGTCTTGATGATGACCTTCTTGTACACCTGTAGTACCTTCTTCTAGGACATTAGGACCATTTGAGCTCACTTGCTCACTATTGTCCCAATCCCACTTGTCATCTTTAAGTATGGTGACATCTCTAGAGATTTCTAGCTTACCATTTGTAGGATTAATCAACCTGTAGGCACCAGTGGGGTGATATCCCACTAGAACTAGAGGCTTGCTTTTATCCTCTAATTTTTTTCTCTTAGCATCAGGTATATGTGCATAGCATAGAGACCCAAAGACCCTTAGGTGACTTACACTGGGCTTCTCCCCAGTCCACATCTCCTCAGGTACTTTGTCCTCTAGCCTTTTAGTAGGGCATCCATTAAGTATATAGACAGCTGTAGTGACTGCCTCACCCCATAGATGTTTAGGAAGCTGTTTTAGTTTTACCATGCTCCTTGCCATGTCCAAAACAATTCTGTTTCTCCTTTCTGCTACCCCCATTGTGTTGTGGGGTATGCAGAGAGGTTACCTCATGCAGTATTCCCTGACTTGTACAATATACCTCACATTCCTTTGAGGTATACTCTCCTCCACCATCAGACCTTAGGATCTTCAGCTGTTTTCCACTTTGCTTTTCTGCCATTGTTCTGAATTCTTTAAATCTGGACAAGGCTTCATCCTTAGTCTTAATTAGGTAGATCCACATCTTCCTTGATAATTCATCTACAAATGACAGAAAATACTTGTTACGACCCTTTGAAATCACATCAAAAGGACCACAAATGTCTGTGTAAACAACTTGTAGAAGATGTTTAGACCTTTGTGGTAAATCTGTCTAAAACATCTTCCTTGGTTGTTTAACCAACAAACATGTGGTACAAACACTATTAAGTGTCTCAATCTTAGGTAAACCACTAACTAGGTTTTTAGAACTAAGACTTATACGACTCTTATAGTTTAAGTGTCCCATCCTCTTATGCCATAGGGTACTTTCAAGATTAGTAGTGGCACTTAAGCGTTCTGCCTGTATGGTGCCAATACTTGTCTTGAAAGTCCTATTCTTGGCTAAAGGGGATTTTAGAATCAACCTATCCTTCTTATCAAACACTTTCAGTTTTAGATCTTTCATTATGACAGAGAAACCCTTTTCTATCAACTACTCTAGGCTAATTAGATTACATCTAATACCAGGAACATAATATACATCATGAATTAATACTACCTGCCCATCTTCTTTAGTAAACATGATGTTTCCCATATCTGCAACCTCAATTGATCTGTCACTAGCACATTTAATAGTCGTTCTTTTGTTATGATTGAAATCAACTAACCAATCCTTGTTCCCTCTAAGATGGTTAGTACAAGCAGAGTCCAAATACCATATTTCAGTTATAGTTTAACCATTACTGTTAGTAACCACTAAGGCAATATATTCTGAATTTTCCTCTACTTTAACATCAATAACAGTAGTTTCTACCCTAGGTTCAGATTTTTCATAAGACTCAGAAATCATGCTAAACATAACAGGTGTATATTCTGTGTCAGAGTCTTCTGTGGCCACATTGGCCTCTTCTTCAGACTCTTTAGGTTTAGTATTCTTTCTAGTAGGGCATTCAGTAGCATAATGCCCATAGTTATCACATCTATCGCATTGGACTTTAGATTTATCCTTTTTTCTTATTAGAATCATAGTTTTTCTTAGAAGTATCATCTTTACCTTTAGGCTTACCTCCCTTACCTTTAGACCAAGTCTTTGTTCTGTTGCTTGTTGTTTTTGTTGCCCTTCTTACCTTTGTTATTGGCAACAAAAAATGCCTGGTCTTTCTCTTCTTCACCATCCAACAGCTTAATCCTTATTTCTTTTGCTTCAAGCTTGCATTGAAGCTCTTCAACCTTGAGATCATCTGGTGCAGTAGTATCTTCAATACTGTTCACAACCCAGCCAAACTTTTTAGTTAGAGATCTCAACACCTTTTGACAAATTACTTTGTCAGTCAGTGTTTTTCCATTCAAGGACATAGCATTGGTGATCTTTTTTAACTTTCCTAAAAAGTCAGCAATGCTTTCCCCTTCTTTCATATTCAAATTCTCATATTGCTTCCTTAAGGCCTGTCATTTTTCAGCCTTTACTGGGGCAGCCCCATTGTAATATTTGTCTAGGGTATCCCAGGCAGATTTAGAGGTTTTGAAGCCTCTAATCCTGTCAAAGTTTGTCTCATCACACCCCAGGTGGATGAGATACAAAGCTTTCCAGTCTTTTTGCTCATTTTCATTAAATGTAGCAGTTTGTGCTTCAGTTGGGTTTTCACCCAATGGATCAAAACCATTATTGACAATCCTTAGCACACCATGGAAGCCAAATATGACTTCCATTTGCAGGGACCATCTGTCCCAGTTCTACCATTCAGTTTAGGAACCTGAGTGGTCAGACTTGTAGTTGACATCTTGTTTTGCACTTTAGTTAATACCTTTTAACTTTTGAAAGAAAACAGACTGTTAGAAAACTCACACACAGCCTTCTTGCTGTGTGTTAAAGAAAACTATAAAGAACTTTAAAGAAGACTTTAAAGAAATGTAAGAAGATATTGAAAAGAGTAGAAATGGCCCCTATAATCTTGGGCTATGATACCATGTTGATTTTTGCACACTGATTATGTTTCAACAATTTACCGGGGGTGTAGGAATTAAATTTCAAGCCCACAATGCAAGCCTGGTCCAACTTGAGTAGACCAAATTGCTTGAAGCGGGTTAAAGCGGAACCCACGAACCGGATACTGTTACAATGCACGGATCCTGTGTAGAGAATTCGGATTCAACCCAATCCACTTGTAGAAAAGGCCAGGTAACCGGTTTTTGTTCACTTTTTCTTTTTCTTTTCTCTCTCTTCTTTTCTCGGTTCTTTCTTCGTCTCTTTCTTCTTCAAACCTCTGCTAGGGTTTTACAATAAACCCAGAAATTGCAACGATTGAAGCTTCCAAATGGTTCAATCTTGAAATACGAATGTTTAGGTATCTGTTTAACACAAAACCCCTTTGAAATTATTTCAATTTGATGGTTTCTAGAAACCCTAACTTCTGATTCTTGGTTTTCCAAAAACCTTGAAGTCTGGGTTTTGAATCGCACACGTCTACGAAGGTAATAACTCCTCTTTACTTTTATTGTTGCTTTAGTTGTCGTTTTCAAAACAAAATCCTAACTTGGTTTTTGTTATTTTGGCTTGTATGTACCTGGTTCGTGTTCGTTGAAAAACACAGTAGTAGTAAAACTGTGGATCTCCATCTTGAGACCACAAGGTAGTTTCTCTCTAACCTCTCTTTCTATTTTCTCTTTTATTATGTGTTTCAGTCACTGAAACTTTTCTAACTCTTATTCTTTTCTTTCTTTGCGAGATTTTTCCTCAACCACTTGTTGAAGAGCGAAGACACGCAAAGAACTCAGAGGAATACAGAAGCAGAAAGGCACACAAGAAGAAGAATAGCTCTTAGGGTAAAAGAAAACTCTGTAAAAATTGTATTAATTTTTCTCTGTAAATTTTGTATGTACATAGCTTGTATTTATAAGCTCACTGGGAAAATAGAGCTGTTAGAGAGTTTGTTTAGATACAAACTCAGTTTGTTAGAAGTAACAAACTAGTTAGTTAGAAACAGATTTCCTAACTGACTGTAAAGGACATTTTTGGGCAATACATATTTTAACGGCTAGATTTGTTTAAAATAGCCGTTAGGATATTTTTTTTAGAGTTTTGCTTATAAACTCAATAACATTAACAGCCATAAGATGTTTCTTATTTATTCCTTATTATTAGGGACATAGCTTTTGCAATTTCAAGAACGAAACTTAGGTTTGTATAGAAGGATGGTCTTTTTTTTTGGGTAAACCCGGGTATCCTCCGCACGGATAGCAGTGACTAATCCCTCGCTCATTGTAGGTGCCTCGAGGGGCAGGACAGCTGTCCCAGAGTTTTAACGCTGCTTCGTACCCAAGGCTGTGATCGAACCCCCGACCCTTGGTTAAGAGATGTTTAGCCCCACTGAACCCCACGCTCGGGGTTAAGGATGGTCTTTTATAATGTCTATTATTTTATTAAATATTAATATCGATCTTACATTTTTTCAAGGATCGAGAATCAAGCGAGACAAACTACTCCCATTTGAAGGCTATGATTGAAACCAATCGTGGCTGTCAAGCCAAATTGGAAGTAATTTAATTGGTTTTATGGGAGGAAATCTTTTCATAAAGATATATTCTTCTCAAAATTTGTTTCCATAAAATTTCTTTCCACCAAATTTTTGCACGGGTTCTAAATACTAGTAATATAACAAACGGATGTATCATAAATTGGTAATTCCGTTTGAACCAAAAAAAGTCAAACGGATTTATCTATTTAGTAGATAGATCTGTAGTGTAATTTTTAACTACGGATTTATCTATTAAATAGATAAATTCGTTTTGATTTTTTTAAAAACGGATTTATCTATTTTTTAGATAAATCTTTTAGTTATAATACTGAGAGGTATTCTTGGAATATCAAATTTTGTGGGGGTATAGAGGCATATGGTGGGGGTAAAAAAAAACCTTTTCTTTATCGGATATTTCAAGAAATGCACAGATGTGTCCGAAAAAAGGGTTTTTTTTGGTATGACCCCCATATGCCTCTATAGAAATGCACAGATGTGTCCGAAAAAAGGGTTTTTTTTGTACCCCCATCACATAACAATCTGCCCCCATCGACCCTACGAAAAGACGCAATTTCCCTTCACAAAATTTAAAAAACCCGAACGTATCCTGATTTCAATTTTTGGAAATCGGATTTATGTATTTGTGAGGTAAATCCGATTTCCAGATCGGATTTATGTATCTGTGAGGTAAATCCGATTTCCACTGAAAATTTTTAAATTTTAAAAGCGGATTTATTTAAGATGGGGTAAATCCACTTTTAAAAATAAGAAAGCGGATTTACCTTAAGTCGGGGTAAATCCGATTTTGTTATTTTTAAAAGCGAATTTACCTTATATGGGGGAATATCCGCTTTTAAATAACAAAAGCGGATTTACCTTATGTGGGGGTAAATCCGCTTTGTTAACCTAATTAATAAATAAATAAATCCGGATTTACCTAATTAATAAATAAATAAATCAGTTAAAAAATTAGATACGAATTTCGACCGTCTTTTGGTTCTGTTTAGTGTGTAGTTCGTTAACACGTGACGATGTTGTACGTCGAGCGAATAATTTAAGCTAAAAAATCGGTTCTCGGGCAATCTGCTCAAGTTGTAATGAAACCACAACCATTAAATCCGAAAAAAATCAACGATCAAGACACCTCATGAAGAAACTTCTTTCAGGACATGGGACCTCAGAATCCCAAATTCCATCGTTTACTATTTTTTATTAATTTTTTTAATTTTTCATAATTTCCAAAAAATATAAAAAAATTTGCATAAACTTATTTTGGTTTTATTAGATTTTTAGTGGTGTTTTGATAATTTTTGGATTAGTTTTGACTCTTTAACGGATTTTTAGTAGCATTTTTATAGCCTTTTTTAAAAATTTAAATAAAAAACAATTATTTTTAATAACAAAATCGAATTTACCTTAGGTGGGGTAAATCCGAATTCCTTTTTTTAGGGAAATCGAATTTATCTACCCACTAGGTATATCCGATTTGAAAAATAACAAAGCGGATGTATCCCCATCTGAGGTAAATCTGCTGTTATTTTTAAAGTCGGATTTACCTATTAGGTACCCCCATTTGAGGTAAATCCGCTTTGTTATTTGGGCAGGGGTATTTTCGGGTATATGGGATGTGATGTGGGTACAAAAAAAAACCCCCCGAAAAAATAAGGCACAAAACCTGAATAAAATTGGCCCACTTTTCAAAAGCCCCAATTTTTTTTCTTAAAAATACGACCTATTCCATATAGAGAAAGGCTGGCAATTTTTGTACCCCAATATTCATTTAAACCCAAAATACCCTCAAAATTTACACTATTCCCGGAATTATGTACTAAAGAGTAAATCTGGAACTGTATTTTTTTTTTCCGGAAATATGCACTAGACATAAATCCGGAATATATATTTGGCTTCCGGATTTATGTTCCGAAACATAATTCGTTTTGTAATCCGGAGTGTAAATTTTTTTAACGGACAGAAACCGTCACTAAATGTGAAGCATATAGAATCTATTTTAATCCGAAGTGTAAATTTTTTTGGGAAGTCTTTTAATAGCGCTTATTTGAGTAAGCGCTATTAAAGAGTCAAAGATAAATCGGGAGCACTGTAGCTGTGTACTAAAGTGTAAATCCGAAACTATATATTTTTTTTATTTCCCGGAGATATGCCCTAGACATAAATCCAGAATATATATTTGGCTTCTGGATTTATGTCCCAAAACATGATTCCGGATTTTGTAATCCGGAGTGTAAATTTTTTTTACGGACAGAAACCGTCCCTAAATGTGAAGCATCTAGAATCTGTTTAAATCCGAAATGTAAATTTTTTTGGGAAGTCTTTAATAGCGCTATTAAAAGTCTTCACATTTTTTTAACTTCCGGAATTATAATTTTGACATAAATCTGGAATGTATTTACTTAAATTCGGAAAATTCTTAAAATCACGTTCCGGAATTATGTCGTACATAAATAATTCCAAAAAAAATAAAAAATTTGGAATTCTGAATTAAATATTGAATATTTTTGAAAGGGTAAAATTGGAATAAACAAATTATGGGGGGTAAGTGGTCCAACTTGGGGCGTAAGTAGAAAAATCTTGAGCCTTTTTCCTCTTTTCTCTTGATGCAACCGCTATGGTTTCATATACCAAGATTTGACATACCTAGAACTAAAATGGGGACTAAATGAAAAAAAAAACCCTGAGCTCATTATTTTTTATAGTCAAAATCCCTGATATAGTAACACACCACCACCGTTCACTACAAGAGAAAACTGATATATACAAAAATATTTATTAACGCTATTATTTGAGAGTAGTGAGAGAGATATCACGACCAATTTGTGAATGCCAAAATCATAAATAATTTATCGTAAAAACCAACACGTGCTAGTTTTCGAGAGTTTATGGTCCTTTTTCACTCAAAAGTCTAAAGTAGAGTTCTCTAGAATAGAAGCTACCATAGTAGCCCATTGTCTAGCAAATGCGACCATCAGTAATGTTTGCTCTCATACTTTTTTTTTAGTTTATCAATTTCACAGTTATGAGTTGCTGTTGATATCTCTGTGTGTGTAATCTTTGGTTTTGAGGCTCTCCTTCACTCTCATCTTTTCACACTGTCGCTTAAGCTACATTGTTTATGTGCAGGTTATTAAATTGGTAGAGAAGTCTTAAGCTTTCAGACAATGAGTTATGTGTGCCTTTGTTTAGAGAAGTCTTAAGTTTCGCACTATACAAATCAATCAAGCGGTAAATCTGATGTGGCCTTTTAATTTAACTTCAAAGATGAGTTTTTAGGGTTCAATTGCATCCTAACATAAAAGTCATGCCATGGCCTTGATTTTATAGAATTTCTCAGATTTCCTCAATTTATTTTTTTACTCTGCATTACGAGATTATTATTTTTTGCTTATTCATTTAGTATTCTATCTTCAGGTCATGTATCAATTAAATATCCTCATTTGTGTTAAAGTTGGCAAAGTGGCCCTTAAGCAATAAAATTATATAACAAAAGATTATAGGGAGTTCATGTATAAGTATGTTTGCTGGTATTATTAAATGTGTTATTGAGTGATGCTCAGGGTGATGGCAAAATCATATGTGGGTTTATTCTGTGGTTTTCTAACTTGCCACATTATGCAGATAAATGTAGAGTGGGCATCACTTCATGCCAAATGATGCAGATAAATCCATGAAGTCAAGCTGATGAGGTAACTTGCTTTAATCCTTTTTGCTATAACCATTATATGCACCGGCTAGACCATTGATATCAATTGGGTTATCAATTGGGTTAAATTCTTGTCTCCTTGCTCATTCCTTCTTACCCATTTTGCTTCTTCTTTCTTTGGATTCACAATATACTTCTCTATGCAGTTACCAGCCCTTGATTCATCCGAAATTGATTATGAACTTTGAGCATTCATCCCAAAAGTGCAAAATTGATGTTTCACAGAACTTATTTGTTTGGCACTTTTTCTGTTAATTATTCCGAATTATATATTTGTCATGTTTAGGTGTTGAAGTGGGTAATATTTGCAGCAGGCTTCCCTGTGGCTATTCATGCTTTGAGGATCTCAAGAGATTAAATGAGCTTTCAGATAAATCTGTGCTCCTAGGCAACAGATTGAAACCCTATGGGATTCTGGTATCTCTTTTTTGGAATGTTATTTGTTTGAAGCCTTTAATTTTTCATCTGATTTGGGCTTTTTGGTTTCTCGCATTAAGAAGACTAAAGGTATGAACATTCACATGTATTATAGACATGTGTTACAAAATTTGAATGAGGTAGATAAAGAAACAGAAATTATCAATTGTTAATAGACAACTCTTCTTATGCTTTGGATTCTGGTGATTATTTATACAGGAGATATTACAAACGACTTATGTACATTTTCCATTTTATTTAGAGTTTTATTTAAACTTAAGTTTCACCTTTCATTTCATCCAGCTACGTGGCAATGACCACGAAAAACGTTTTGTAAAGGCAATGCATGTTTTGGAGCTTGATATTGGGTAAGATTTCCACTTCCTTACGTTATATTTGTATCAATAATTATTATTGTGGTTTGGGTTTCCCCTTTTTAAGTAAAACTTATGCACAAGAACTCAAGAAGAAGAAAAAATGTTTTTTTTTTATGTTTTGGTTACTCTGCATCAGTGATTGGTCTTCTCTAACATTGGTAATGTTTAACAAGTCATCTGATACACACAAATTGTCTATTGAGAAGAGCAAGTATCTAGGAGGTTTGTATTGATGTAATGTACTTTTATTTGTTTTGTCTGCATTACCAATGAGAGGAGCAAGTGTCTACAATTTTTACATGCTAGCTGATAGAATATATGTATCTGTTATCAAAACACAAGCATGATTTTAGAATCAATATATAGGTGAATGAACTTTGCTCTTAGCATGCTAGCTTTAATGATATTGTTCAGGTGATGTGGAGCATAAAAGTTGGTATTTATCTTCCACGACCAGTTTTTTCTCATGGTTAGTTATATGTTGGAATTTCACGTGTTAGTTCTAGAGGTGGTTTGAAGTTGCTTATTCTTGATGAGGATGAAAATTATACCAACATTACTTCTAATGTGGTCTACAAAGAAGTTTTTCAAAATTTGCAATAGGTAACTTCTAATATGAGCAATTGCAAACACTCCAATTATTATTGATTGTGGGACTTCGAGCTTCTATTGTGTTTATCTCTTATTGTGTTTTGTATCTCTTATGATGTATGACTTTTTGAATCTCATATATTAACTTTATATTAATATCTGATCTTCTTAATTATTTGACACAAATTAAAATGATTAACTTAATCGATACTAGCTCTCCCCGTGCATCGCACAGGTGATAAGGCTAGTATATTTGATTGTTTGATATATCTTTCATTATGCAAACTTCTTCCTGCAAAGCCAGCTTCATCAAGCATCACTCATGTCAACCGCAAAAGATATTTTCAAAAGTTCCATAAAAAGTGGAGTAAAGTCGATGAAAATGACAGGAAGGATCTGCTAGACTTCTTTCGAGTAAGTGTCAATTATTTTGTCATTACTTATATTGTTTGTTTAAATTTTATGTTTAATAACGTTTAATATAATTACTAATACATATTTTCATTTTACTTAATACAGACCAAAGTGACATGGGACATAGAAGATGATGACAATGTGCAGAGACTTTTTTTAAAAGGATGGGCGCTCAAATATCAGATTTTCTTTATAAGTTGCGCTGTAAAGATAAGAAGCTTGACTACATGAGTGATTAGATTTGGACTGCCTTCAAGAATCATTGGGCTACAGAGACTTTCAAAAAAAAATGCTGCAAAAGCCAAGAACAATAGAAACTCAGAAAAGGGTGGCTCGCTTCACTGCGGCGGGCCCATCAACCAGGCTCAACATATTACTGTTGTATTTAACACTTGATTTTTGATAATATGAACTAGATTTTTTTCATAAAAAAGTTAGCATTGTTGATTTGAAAAAGAGTTGATATGCTGAATAAAATACAAGGATAGAGTGTAATGAATGGAACAAAGGCAATAGGTATACAGACAACAGTCCTCATCTTGCCTATATATAGACACCAGTCAACCTTCACACAAAGAAGATAGTACCCTAGGCTTTTTTGTCATTTTGGTTTTATTATTCTTTTTTTTGACTGGATAATACTACTTCTAATCGACTTTTCAAGGTTAAAATTATTCTAGGCCTTTGTAGAATTCTCTAAAATGTACAACAATTTTAGCAATTACTAATAAAATTCATTTAATAGCAATTTTTACATCAAATGCCTTGTATATATTTCCTGGTGTAAACACAAAATATATAGAAGAAAGAAACATATACACTGAAACAAAATATATTATCGAAAAACTTAACACATAGAAGTAGACTAAATCAACCCATTGACATGTGGAACTCCAGTTTGAGAAATCCAATCATCCCCGTCCAAGAAGTTAGACACCGTAAAATTGCCTGCATCCATAACATTGATAACATGATAACCAGGCCATGTCACTCGATTTGCAGTGTTTGAACCGGGTCCCTTGTTGTCGTATTCTGCATAGTACAAAGTGCTCAATGCAAAATTACCATTCCATTCACGCCAACCAATTGGGTTTATCGAATTATCCATGAAGGATTGCATAAAAATTGTTCTTGAATATTCCTTCCATGGTCGCCCTAGGTATGTTTGCACGGTCCCAACATTGGGAGCCAAATCATCTGCTGCTTTAATAGTTGCATTTTGTATGGAAATGCCTGTGTTTTGATTTGGGTCAGTTCGACCTTGAGCTGTAATGGCATTGAATTGTCCACTGAGTGGGAGGCGAGGGTAGATGTTACAATTTTGCAAAACAACAGCCGCGTTTCCAAATATGAAGTCAACTGTTCCATAGATATCACATTCTCTGTAAAATTGCCTCATTGAATGTGTATACAATGTGTCTTGATATCCTTCAAAGCTGCACCTATAGAAAGTGGACATATCTGCTCCACTTCTCACTGCAACTGCTTGGTGCTTGCTTGGTCCAGCAGTATTGCGGAATGTTATGTTAACAGCCACAAAGCCTTGAGCAACCACAGCTGCAAATCCATAAGAAGCATTAAATTTGTGAAATCTTTGACATATATACATATATCACGATTCCATAATATATAATAGATAGTATATATAGTTACAATATTTTGGTGAGTAATCACGTAAATGAATTACGTGCATGTATTGTTTTTAATTACTTACCAAATGTGGCTGAGTTGAATGTTGTAAAACCATCGACAACATTGCGATCGCCTGTTATAATTGTCCGGTTGATTCCTTCTCCAACCAGCATCAAGTTCTTCTTCTTTTTGTCTATGGATACATACTCTTGATACACATCTTCAGTGATAAAAATGAGGAAGTAGCTGCCATCACTAGAAGCCGTGTTATTTGGTGCAGCAGCTATTGCTTCATTGATAGTGGTGAAGTTTCCGCTTCCATCCTTACTTACAACCACAATGTCATTTACCACAACGCTTTCTTCATTAGTGACAGCTTGAAGCAGTTTTCTCCCATGGCTTCTTGCGGAATTATAAACGACACGTGCCTTATTTGACATCTTCAATGGTAAACGACCATTTTTGAAATTCAAATGTTGCCCATTTTGTTCCCATGATGTTATCATTTGCTTCTCAGGCACCCAGCCCTTGAGGAAAAAGGCCAAGGCGACACTTTGAAGCTTTGCGTCAACGGAGAGGGACGAGGACAAGTCGTTCGCCACTCTTGCATCAGAAGCTGTAGTCTTCAAGCCATCCAAACATGTCTGTTGGTTAGTTATAACCGCACTGAATAGAGTTTCTAAATCTTCGGCTTGAGAAGTGGGAAGAACTTCACTAGAATGATTGAGTGTTGCATAGGTGTTTGATAAGTATTCATAACTTAGCACAGAAAGGAATCGACAATCTTCAAGAGCACGAATTGTGGACTGAGACAAAGAAGAGCTGGCTTTAAGATATGAGTCTACTAAGTTCAAAAACTTACGAGAATGTGAAAAGCACTTTCGAAAAGAAATTTGGCCATAGTCATAGATGTTGCCATTGGCACTTTGATTAGCAAACATTGTGTTGCAATAACTAGTGTCTATAGTGGACTCACAAATGGTTTCTGGTCCAACGGTGTAGGATGAAGATGAGCCACCATATGCTATAGACATTAATGATGCTAAGACCATTATTAAGAAAAGCATATAGGAAGTAGATAACTTAGGAACAGAAAAGTGTTTGAAAGCCATTGGATTTAGGATGAAGTAGGAGTTGTAGATATGGATGAGCATAAGTTGCATGGCATGTAGTGTTTATATAGTGAAAAGAGATTTTGTCGCATTATAATCATTAGAGGGAATTAATTGTTGCCTATTTTGAAGTCAACTAGCTTGAAGGAATTTGCCAATATTCTCATTGATGTTGATGTCGTGGCTATCTTGAATGAACTAAGCAGTACCAACCGGCCATTAATGTGTTGTGAGATATTTGATTAGAAATGTATGAAGAACAATAGCATTCATATTCAGTTTAGTGTAATTGTGCATGTATGCATATATTCCTTGGGATTATGTTTGTTTCGTTGCTTACGTTGCTAGTGGTTAGTTTAGTTTGGTACATGACTTATCTGCATGATATATAGCATTGGAATACAAATACTATTGTTTAAGTTGTCAACGGTGGGGTTGGTTCCCAGCAAGTATAGGACAACAAAAATACAAAATCAAAGACAAAGGCGACACGAATTCGAAGACGTGGATGCAACTTCTTAAGGATATAATATATATATGCATGTTTTCTCTAAGGTTGTGTTTGACAAAATCACAAATGAGATATCTGTTGGAGAATATGAGTCTTATATTAATTAGTTAAAATTAAGAAGTCAAATGTATATAGAAACCAATCTACTCTCCCAACTGGGCCTAAATTTTGGATGTTAATATAGTATCAGAGCCCACTGAAAAACTGTAAAAGAAGTAACAAAAAAAATTGAGACCTCTAACTCAAAATAAAAAATGGCACAATCCAAGCCAAAACAAATTTAAAAAGTAAGTCTCAACTTTGCCTCCCAATTAGACTTAAAGGTGCCAAACCAACTTGAATAAAGTTCAAATTTGACTTGATAAATAGTTCGTTGAACTCGGTTCATGAACCAAATGAGTTAAACTTAAGGTGAAAATTGAGCTCGTTAAATAAATGAGATGAACTTGATCTACGCATAACTCGACTCGTTACTTATAAAAAAAAATAACTCGACTCGTTTAATTCATGAACCAGCTCCATATATATATATTACATTTATATTTTAATTTATAATCTTTGTTATGCATTTTGTGTTTCTAGATGTTATATACTAACTATTTCGCTAAAGATGCATACAAATGTTGTAGTATAGTGGTAAAACCCTAGGCTAATGAGCTTGAGTTCGGCGGTTCAACTCTCTCTGAAGGCACTTCGATAGTCTTTTTTGTATTTTACGATATTAAGTGTATTTTTTTTTCAAAAAGGTGCTAAAACCAAGATTTGAACCATGTACATTTATATTGTGGTAAATGATAAAAACCAGTTCAACTCCATAAATAACTGTAAAAATATTAGTGAAATATTTTATATGTATTATTTAACTTTTTGGTACCCCCAAAAATTATTGTCAACTCCGCCACTAGAGCAATACTTTTTGTTTATAGGTTGGTGCAACTTGTTTAGAATTAATTATGTTATTATGCTTGTCTATACTTTTTTAGTAAACTCAAGAGATAGGAAAACAGGAAATATTATAAATATATTGACTTTTCAATTAGGTTATTATTTTATCCAAAAAATACTAGTAAATTAATAATTTAAAATGTCAATGATCTAGAATTTTTCAGGCATTAATTTTCTTTTACAAAATATAGAGATTATTTTCACTTTTTATTCACGCGAGTCGAGCTAACGAGCTGAACCGAGCTACTCGCAAGCTTGAATCGAGTCGAGTTTGAGCTGACAAAAAAGTGCATGTCCAACTCGAGTCGAGCTACGAGATAAGTCGATTCTTATCGATTCGAACTGAGCTGAACCCAGTTCGACTTTGCTTGACTCATTTCTAGCCCTCTTTAAAGGAAATGTTGGAGAATAAACCCCACATCGACAAAATAATATTGACGCTGATAACTCTTAACAGTAAGAGTTACTAGTGCTCGTTTAACAATAACCTTGCTCATTTTAGAGAAATTTGTGTACATAAATAATTTGCATGTTTGGCAATTTCTATTTTATAGTTTTTAATGGTTAAAATGTGTTTTGGGCACTTTTAGTGCCAATTGTTAGGAAATTAAGGTGTTTTAGAATGTGCAGGAATTTTAACAGGAATTGCTTTGTTTGATGCTGTTATTCATGCTGGGAGCAGCGCGCAGCTGTGAATTGATGAGCAGTAAATGCATAATTATGAATTACAACGGCCAAATTTGGAAAGCTAGCTAGAAGCACAAAAGGCAAGTGGGTTGTCATAAAAAATTCAATGAGTTTTTAATGTAAGAGCTCAAAGGAGAGAGAAAATGCTATAAAAGAAATTTTTGTCCAAAATATGGAGATTCAGAAGAATCACGAAACCCTAAGGCCTGATAAATACCATCTTTATACCACATAAGACACCCTACACCATCCCTCACCTCCTTCATTTTCCATTTTTAGTGCTGAAACTCCATTTTTGGAGCTTGCACTGCATAGTGCTGTTTCTGTTGCTGTTGCAACACTTGACTGAGTTGGAAGCATTGTAATGATTCATCACTTTCTAAGCATTGTAATGACTCTTTCATCGTGTTTTAAGTTCTATTGTTGTTGGTTTAAGCTCATCATGAGCTAATTCCATCTTTAGCCAAGATAATGTGATGTAATAATTGAACCAAATGTTTAATGCTAAAAAAATCTCTTTTGCATCATTATTTTGTGTGTTTTTATGCTATACATCTCTGTTGAACCTGATCAATTTAATAAAAATAACGTAGATTAATTGCTGGAAAGGATTAATTTACCGATTTCACAATATAAAATGGTAGTCTAGGTGATACGAATATCAACTAGCTTGGTTATGGTAGGAATGCTACATCAAAACCATTGTGTGGTCTGAATCATGCTAAACAAACTGTAGAATGAACCTACCAAAGAAATTAGGAATAAGAATATCTTAGCTAAATTATGATTCATAGCGGCCAGAAAGCCCATTTTTCAGTTCTGCGCACTGATGCTGTGACAACATCACTTTTGGCATTACAACATTTGGGGAGAAAATTACTGAATTGAGTCTTGGTTAATTTCCAACCAATTTCACCAATGAGTTTTTTCTGTTTACTATCAATACTTTGTTGTCTCGCTAACTAGATTAGCTAAATTGGGAATTTGTGAAATTATCCATAATCAATCCTCGTGGGAACCATATTTATTTATCACTTTATTACTTGTTTTGACTGTGTATGTTTGCACAACCGTTTTCACAAGACACACCCATGAAACTAAATATTTTTTATATATAAAGCGAGGGTAGCCTACGTTCTACTCTCCCGCCAATCTTTTTTTTTTATTTTCTTCTTTATCTTTTATTTTCTTCATTTTTTTTCTTTCACTTCTTTATTCTATATTTATTTCTTTCATTTTTTAAACACATTTTTTTAGCTCACTTCTTTTAATAGAAATATCTACTCAATTCATTTGAATAAGTTTTAATAGTAAAGGCATTGAACCCACTTTTAGTTCGATCACTATGCAAATTACAAAGTTGATGACTACACAGACCCACTTTTAGTTTAGTCATCGCAAACATTGTTCTAAATAAAGTTTAAATACAATATATCGATAATTACTATGTCAGGTGCACATTTGGTTTAAACACTACAGAAAAACAAAAAAAAGCAAATAAAACATGACATAAAAAATTATCAACAAACAAACAATTTCTACTTAAGAACTACATAGCATTTGATTCCTCCATCACTATTTTTTATAGGCTTAAATATCACTTACCCCCCTGCAAATATCACTGTTATCCATTTACCCCATTGCAAAAAAAAACTCTCAAAACAAACCCTGCAAAATGTAACTGTTTTCAGTTACCCCTCTGCTGTTAACTTTTCTGTTAAATATTAACTTTGATGACGTCAGCACTGACGTCAGTGCCACGTGTCACCATATTATTGGGCCTCTGTGACACATGGCACTGATATGCCACGTCAGCTCCTATGTCACCACTGCCACGTCAGCAACCAATGGATGGCTGCCACGTGGCACTAGTTATTACACTCAAAAATAAAGATTTTTGTCACCAATGGGTGTTGAACTCGTGACCTCACACCCACACCTCCTAACCACTGAGCCACGTTAGTATTTGGGATTATTAACTCACCTACAAACATATAATACATCATTGCCACTTAATTTAAAAAAAAAATCTGGAACGATGTTGAACTCTCTTTGTCATTTCCAGAAACTCAACAACAACACCCTCAACGAATTCATGTAACCTTCAATCTCTCATCATCAAGCATTATCCCCAATAAAATCAAGCATTCGTCAAGCATTAAATAACAAAATCAGATTGTGTTATCTTCCACAATCCCTCCCTGAAACGCAGAAACGCAGAAACAGTTCCTTTCGTCATCATCAGTTCTTCACCACCATTTTCGTCATCATCAGTTCTTCACCATTCTTTTGCATTCATCAACCCAAATTCATTAAACGAATCTACAGATCTGGAACAGATTCATCTCGAATTAAAAAACGAAATATGGAACAGATTCTTTTGGAACAGATCTCGTTTCATCTTCCAAAACGAAAATATGGAATAGATCTCGAATTAAAAAACGAAAATCGTTTTAATTTCTGGATGAATTTGGGTTACAGAATCGTTTGATGATGATGACTTTGGGGATGAATTGATTTTCGTTTTAATTTGAATGATGAATCGATGAATCTACGTTTCTGAATGATGAATTGATTTTCGTTTTAATTTGATGGAAGGTTGCGTTTTTCGATTTTCTGAAGATGCATTTCTGAAGATGGAAGGTTGGGTTTCCAGATTTTTTTTTTAAATTTAAGTGGCAATTATGTATTATATATTTGTAGGTGAGTTAATAATCCCAAATACTAATGTGGCTCAGTGGTTAGGAGGTGTGGGTGTGAGGTCACGAGTTCAACACCCATTGGTGACAAAAATCTTTATTTTTGAGTGTAATAACTAGTGCCACGTGGCAACCATCCATTGGTTGCTGACGTGGCAGTGGTGACATAGGAGCTGACGTGGCGTCAGTGCCACGTGTCACAGAGGCCCAATAATATGGTGACACGTGGCACTGACGTCAGTGCTGACGTCATCAAAGTTAATATTTAACAGAAAAGTTAACAGCAGGGGGGTAACTGGAAACAGTTACATTTTGCAGGGTTTGTTTTGAGAGTTTTTGTTTGCAGGGGGGTAAATGGATAACAGTGATATTTGCAGGGGGGTAACTGATATTTAAGCCTTTTTTATATATGAGTATTTTATCTTTCAAAATCATTATTTTTTATATTTTATCTTTACATATGTTTTTGTTTTTTTTATATATGAATATTTTATTTTTCGGTCTAATGAGAAAATTTACATATTGTCGGTATAATCATTTTTATTACTTTCTTTTATAAATAAGGCTAAAGTGCTCCCGGGGTCCCTTATCTTTATTTAAAGTAACGATTTGGTCCTTTATCTTTTTTTTGTCCCAAATCAGTCCTTTATGTTTTAAATTTTTGACACATAAATCCTTTTATGTCCCAAATAAGTCCTTTATGTTTCAAATTTTTAACACATAAATCTTTTTTTTTGACACATAAATCAGCATTGTTAACGGAAAAGGATTTATGTGTCAAAAATTTGAAAGATAAAGGACTTATTTGGGACAATAAAAACATAAAGGACTAATTTGTTACTTTAAATAAAGATAAAGGACCCCGGGAGCACTTTAGCCTATAAATAATTTTGCTTTTGGAATCTGACAGATAAATATCACTATTTTCATCATAATTACTTTTTAATATTTTGTCTTTATGAATGTTTTTTCTTTTCATAAATGATTATTTTGCTTTTGTTTCTCGACAAAAAAATATTACACATTATTGTCATAATTACTTTTTTTGGGTAAACCCGGGTATCCACCGCACGGACAGCAGTGACTAATCCCTCGCTCATTGTAGGTGTTTCGAGGGGCAGGACAGCTGGGCCAGAGTTTTTATAAATCCATATCACATGCTTGTTTTGAATGTTAAAAACTGTGTTTTGAATGAAGATTTTAATGAAAACCAGTAAATTTTGAGCAGATTTTGTGAATTTGTAAATCTAGTTTTTGTGTAGTGGTTATGCCGGTTTTTCTTTGTTTTTATGTGCACAGGAACTAGATCGAGTTGTAGAACAAAGTGTGAAGGCAAGGGGTGAAGTTTGGAGCGATTTAAGAAAGGGAATAATGCAGCAAAAATGACTATTTGATCTGTTAAAAGGAATGGCTATAGACCCGTGTGGGTACGTTATAGACCCGTGTGGGTACGCTAGCGATCCACGTGGTTCTATGAGCGAAAGTGAATTGTAGCTATTGCGTAAGTTAACAGTGTCTGCTGCGCTGGACTCTATAAATAGCGCGTTTTCATTTTGCAGAAGACACTTTTAGACGGCTGGAAACCCTAGAATTCGAAAATACTCTCTCCATTCATCCTCTATTGAAGATTCAAGACTTGGGAACAAGATTTGGAGCTTCAAATGAGTTCATCTTCTTCATTTTGCTGTAACCTCTGTTTTCCCCCTTTTACCATGTCTAGCTAAACCTCTTTGGGTTAGGGATGAATGAGTATTGGTGAATCACTATTGTAACTGATTTTGTTAGTTCTTAATGTCATATTCTCTCCTACTTTGTGTGTTTAATCTCTGTTTTTAATGCTTTTCAGGATTTGATCAACCATAGAATAATATATGGTTCATTTATGGAATGGAAATTTTATACTTGCGATTGAATACCTTCAACTCTTAGCTTAGGAATAACCTTTGAGTTGTTGTATCTTGCAAACCCTTGATTCTAATGCTTGTTGTCATCTATAATCACCTAAGGAATTAGGGTTTTTAGTTGTAAACAAACGATTAGTTGCCTAAGGAATTAGGGATTAATTAATGTTGTGGGTTTGATAACAAAGTGGAAGAGGAGATTATTTTCTCTATATAATCAGTTTGCAATAGTGTGAAACCAATGGAAGTTCATCCCTAACTTCTTTTATCATCTCGTAAACTTCGTGTTCTTCGTTCCTTATTAAAAATACAAAAACATTTTATTGCTTTGCTATAAAAGTTCTCGTTACTTTACAATATCACTCAAACTTCGGTTCATCTTTGTTCGTTTAGTTGTTGTTAACGTTTATTGGTATTTGCATTCGATCCTTGAGTTCGACACTCGGTCTTACCGTTTTATTATTACTTGCGATGATTTGGTACACTTGCCAATTTCGCCATCAAATTTTTGGCGCCGTTGCCGGGGATCGAAATCACATTTACCAGTGAATTCGAAGGCAACAACTAATTTGAACCCATACATACTTTAATTTGTTTTTAGTTTTCTTGTTTCTTTTTAAACCATACATTTTTTTATTTATGATTTTACCACTATCACTCCCTTGATTCTATGAAAGCGAGGTGAGTACTTTGTAAATCATGGAGTCCACACTACAGGCACTTCGTTGTTGTTGTTGTTGTGGAGGACCACATTTAAATGACAATTGTGAGACATACTCCTATTGTGATCTTTGTGGGAAGGATCTTGTGTATTGCTCTTGTGAGTCAGAATGGATACTCCTTGATGAGTCCTATCCTTGGTTGGCTCAACCTAAAGTTCTAGAGGAACCAGAGTGGATAGTCATTGACAAATCATATCACTGGTTAGCAGATGAACAACCACTTAATCAAAGTAACCAACCACAGCTCATGAGTTGTGACTTCTGGGGGGGGGGGGGGGTCATCTGAATGGAAATTGTGAGCCTTCTGACACTACAAGAATTTCTGCGATTACCGGCGGCCAAAATCCACCGGTAATGACAAAAATCCGCCGGAAATTGGGCATTACTGGCGGATTTTTTCCGCCGGAAAGGCGCCACTAATAACAAATAATGAATAACATAAATGATGAATAACATATATACATGATGAATAACATTAACATACATGAATCAAAGTTTGATAAATCTAAATATTAATTATTTCATAACAAATTAATTAGAATCCCATTCTTTCTCGAAATCACCATCATCATCAGATGAGTGAATTCCTGATACACCGACGTGATCGACCGCATCCTCATGATCTGTATCTTCTTCTTCTTCATTAACTTCATCACCAGTGTTTGGCTCATCACATAAACGAGTAATGGGTTCAACTTCAATAACCTCATTTACATTGGACATTTCATCCATTTGATACGACACGTCTTCCACTGTGTCATCATTTGTCTCAATTCGACCTCTTGGTTTTGTCTTAATTGCGACACACCAACCACGCCGATCAGTCCGTGTTGATGGATAAGAGACATAATAGACTTGTCTCACATTTTGTGCAATGACGAACGGATCATACAGTCGATATCTACTATTCATTTTAATGTCCACTGTATTTGCCTTTGGATTAAACTTTGTTCCTCGAGCGGACGGATCGAACCAATTTCAATAAAAAACAACCACTTTTGGACTATAATCAAGATATGGGTACGCAAGTTCATATATGTGTTCAACCACACCATAGAAATCATCTTCGCCTCTCCCAGTGACACCTTTCATGCAAACTCCACTATTGACTGTTTCTCTACCCTCTGTCCATTCCTTAGTGTGAAATTTGTATCCATTGACAAAATATGTGTGCCATTCTTTAACACATCTTCGAGGGCCGTCAGATAAGATCCTCAAGTGTAGGTTGGTAGGAGTTGGCAGGAGGGAATACACACATTCCCTAAACCACATTGGAAAATGCGCATGAATATGAGCAGAAGATTGGTCTTCACTTACTGCCTCTGATGACAAGAACTCCCTAATAAGAAATTATTAATTAATTGTTATATACAACTACTGTGTAATTTAATTTAATTAAGAGATAGGTCGAGAAATACATACTCAATGAATGGTTGGACCTCGGTATAGTTTATCATAACATGAACATGGGCTGAATTTAACTATTCTTCTGTTAGCCAATGAATTGACTCTTTTCCAGACGGACGACCAGGTAGACAAAAGACAGACAAAGCTAAATGATGTCTTGGACATTCAACGTCTTCCATGTCATTTCGACTACTTGCAGGAGCAAATTCATTCTTGAAATAATAGGAACAAAAATGAGTTGTTTCACGGTGTAAGTAAGAAGAACATATCGATCCTTCAACTCTAGCTTTATTCTTAACTGATCTTTTTGAATCACCCATGAACCTAGAAAATGATATCCATCATTTGTTAATATATAAATCATCGATCTAATTATTAATCTAAATGTTATATATATTTAACTGACCTTTCAAACGGATACATCCATCTGTATTGGACAGGCCCGCCAAGTTTGGCTTCATATGCGAGATGAACGGGAAGATGCTCCATAGAATCAAAGAAACCAGGCGAAAATATTCTCTCCAACTTGCATAAGATAAATGGGATGTCTTGTTCCATTTTTGAAAGATCATCCACTTTTAGTATTGCAGAACACAAATTCTTAAAATATTGACTTATTTCAATGAGTGGATTCAAAACATGTGTTGGAAACGAACTAAAGGCAATAGGAAGTAAGCACTCCATGAATACATGACAATCATGGCTCTTCATCCCATGTAATTCAGAAATCCACCGATAAACTGCTTTCGCTTGCTCCGTAGATAAAGTATAATTGCCTTTGGGTTTCAGCGTCCTGCCGTTAGCTTGCTGAACCAATACCAAATCCTTTCGCCTGCAGTAATGATCCACATCCTTCCTAGCCTTCTCATTATCTTTCGTTTTACCTTTCACGTTCATAATAGTGTTAAATATGTTATCAAAGAAATTCTTTTCAATATGCATTACATCGAGATTGTGTCTCAATAGATTATCTTTCCAATATGGAAGTTCCCAGAAAATACTTTTTTTCGTCCAATTATGCCATTGTCCATAACCATCTGGACGAGAAACAACACCAGCAACCACTTCCACAGGAGGGATATCCTTGACACTGTTCCAAACTTCTTCTGGTGTCAGCCTACGAGGAGGTTCACCTGTTTCAACATTCCCCTTGATGAATGCATATTTTGACTTTCTAAAAGGATGCTCGGTAGGTAAAAACCTACGGTGTGAGTCAAACCATGAAGATTTTCCTCCATATTTAAGAGTAAAAGTCTTTGTGTCAACCATGCAAATTGGACACGCCATCTTACCATGTGTCCCCCATCCAGACAACATTCCATACGCAGGAAAGTCATTAATTGTCCACATCAAAGCCGCCCTCATCATGAAATTTTTTCTTCGTGCTGCATCATAAGTTAAAACATCATCCCACAACCTTTTTAGGTCATCAATCAAATGTTGCAAATATATGTCAATACCATCTGTTGTATTAGTTGGCCCTGGTATTATAGCATTTAAAAACATGTACGGTTTAGACATACACATTTCAGGAGGTAGGTTGTATGGGGTAACAATAACTGGCCAACAAGAATACGGTGTTGCTGACGCTTGAATATATGGTGTGAAACCATCAGAGCATAAACCAAGCCGAACATTGCGTGGATCATTGGCAAAATCTGGATGAACACGATTAAAATGCTTCCAAGCTTCACCATCAGATGGATGGCGTAATTCACCAGAATTATTTCTATTTTCATAGTGTCACGTCATTTTACCCGCAGTTTCCATTGAAGTGAACATCCTCTTCAGTCTTGGTATAATCGACAAATAGAACATTGCTTTCCTTGGATCTGGTTTGCCTTTTCTTGTCCCTTTCCTGCTGACACGATACCGCGGCTTTTGACAAAACTTGCATTGCAGCAACTCTCCATCATTTATGCCAAACTCATTGTTATAATAGATCATGCAACCAGACACACAACAATCAATTCTTATAGATTTTAAACCAAGCTTCGATACCAATCTTTTAGCATCATAATAACTCTGCGGCAAAAGTCCTCTAACAGGGGTTGCCCTCTAACAGGGGTTGCATCCAACATAATTTTTGTCATGTATTCCATGCACAATTCCACAACGTTAAATTGAGACTTAAGACCCAACAACCGAACACACATTGATAACTTAGAGTCTGTAGATCCTTCAAATAATGGTTTATTTGTCTCACTCAAAAAACTATAAAACCTCTGAGCTTCCTCGTTTGGAACTTCTTCAGCATCATAATGTGGTTCTTCGAAATCCAAATTTACACCGACAGCATCAGATATCATCCCCTGATATACATCAAACGGCGGTTGATATCCAGTAGTCGTTGGATTACTACTTGATGTGGAAGCTACGACTGGACTTGACACGAGACGACCTTGATCTACAGCTTGGACAGAAACATTATCAACCGCAGGAACTCCAGCTGCTACCTCGCCATGACGGGTCCATATCCAATAATCTGGCTTAAACCCATTATTGTACAAATGAAGTCGAATATCAGCTTCTTTTTTGATAGATCGAAACACACATATGGAGCAAGGACATCTAATTCCACCTTGTCGCTCAAATTCTTTTTGACGCTTAGCAAAAAGAACAAATTCTTCGACTCCTTGTACAAAACGTCGTTTCAACCCAGTTCTTCCAGGATATATTCTATCATACATCCAACAACGATCCATTTTTTTGGGTACGTTCCTTAAATATAACATACACAACACAACATATATCACGTGTATTAGAATAATACACATTAGTATGGATATTTTATATTTGACCAAATATATATATAAATGATAATATATTTTTAGTAACATTTTATTTTACTAAAAAATTTATTTTTTTTTACAAAAAATGCAAATAACAAACAATTATTACAATTTAATTTATTTTATTTTCGAATAATTTCTATAACAAAAATAATTTCCATGAATAAAATTTATCTTATTTTCATGAAAAATTTCGGCTAATAACATCAAATAACATTAAAATAATTTGTATTTAATTTTACTACAAAATAACTAATAATTTTTCGGTTTTTAACTAATAAATAAAATAATTCGTATTTTAAAAATCTCAAAATTTTGAGATAATTATTATACAAATAGTGTAAACATAATTTAATTATGGCTAAAGTGCTCCCGGGGTCCCTTATCTTTATTTAAAGTAACGATTTGGTCCTTTATCTTTTTTTTGTCCCAAATCAGTCCTTTATGTTTTAAATTTTTGACACATAAATCCTTTTCTGTCCCAAATCAGTCCTTTATGTTTCAAATTTTTAACACATAAATCCTTTTTTTTGACACATAAATCAGCACTGTTAACGGAAAAGGATTTATGTGTCAAAAATTTGAAAGATAAAGGACTTATTTGGGACAAAAAAAACATATAGGACTAATTCGTTACTTTAAATAAAGATAAGGGACTCCGGGAGCACTTTAGCCTTTAATTATTACAGAATAAATAAAATTTATTTTATTTTTGTAAAAAACTTATAATTTATAATAACACCAACAAATACATTTAATAATGAATAAATTTGTTAACTAACCGGTAATGCAGTGACTAAACTCCAAACTAACAACTCCAAAGTGGCAACTCCAATCAACTGCAAAACAAATAATAACAAAAACAATATTAGACAACACATATTTAAAAATGAAATATTAACTAAAACAATCAAAATTTAGTTAAAAAACATACCTTAAACAAAACTTAAGAACAAAACAGACTTCGAAAAGAGTGGATCGAGAGATATTGAGAAGAAAATAGTGAGAGATTTAGGAGAAAAGAGTGAAGATTTCGGAGTAGAGAGTGAAGAGTGAGTGAAGATGGAGTGAGGAGGGGTTCGAATATATAGGGGAATGGGCGCCAACAGCTATTTTTCACAATCCGCCGGAAATGGCCAATACCAGCGGATTTTCTGCTTAACGGCGGATTTTCCAACGGGCCTTTCCGTTACCGGCGGATAAATTTAAATTACCGACGGATTTGATGCTTACCGGCGGATATTTAAATTTTAAAATTTAAATTTTATCCACCGGAAATAGAGCGTACCGGCGGATTATTTGGACGACTATTACCGGCGGATTTGACTGAATTACCGGCGGATTTATTTTAATTTTTTTAATATCGTCGAATATATCCGCCGGTAAATGCAATTACCGGCGGATTTTTTTTAAAATTTTCGCGTAAATTTTGTCCGCCGGTAACTGTACCAAATCCGCCGGTAATTTAACAGCCGAAATAAAATCCGCCAGTAACCTTGTAAAATGCGCCGGTAATATACTGGGGGATCCAGGCCGCCGGTAACGTGCCAAAATCCGCCGGTAATTTACCGGCGGACTAAATCCGCCGGAAATAGCCAAAATTCTGGTAGTGTGATTTTACCTCAGATTCAAAACAAGAAGAACATGGCTTAATAATAGAAGAATCATGGGAAAATAAGAAAGATGAGGAAGAAAGAAAAATGGAACGGGAGAATCCTCTTGTTTGGAGGGAACCTAAAAATTCTCAATCTTGGGAAAGTGCGGAAGTCCAACAAGAAATCACCCAACAAACCACTTTCCCTACTCATCTTTTGATCCTTGATACTTTCTTCCCCTTCACGCTCCTGCTAACCTGTTGGAATGAATTAAGAACATCCTCCTCCACTGCTCCATCCAAATTTAACCATGAGAAGATTCCACGCCATACCGAACGTGCAACCGGACACCTACAAAAAACATGAGCAGCTGTCTCTAACTCCTGGAAACAGAACACACAAGATAGCTCAAGCGGCGAAGCCAAAACTCCTCTAATATGCAATTTTTCTCTGGTAGGAAGCTTATTTAACAACACTCTCCAACCAAAAATCAAAGCCTTCGAAGGAGCATCAGTTTTCCAAAGCGAATGACAGCCCTCCACAATCGGATCAATCTGAATTGGAGAGTCACCACGAAGAGAATTAACCACCCAATTATAGCACGACTTCACGGTGAAGCCACGAATCGAGTCGGGCAGCCAAATGAACCTGTCATTTTCGGTACACAGCTGCTGCACATCGAACAGCAGCTGCTGTAATTCGCTTACTGAATCGGTTACAGCTGCTACAGCACTGTCAAACCGCTGCATATTCCAGTTCCAACCCGAGCCAGTTAAAAACCCCATATCCGCTACAGTGCAGTCCTTCGCTTCACAGGCTTGATAAATCAACGGAAATAATTCTGCCAGCGTCTCATTACCTATCCATTTATCAGTCCAAAACTTCACTCTTGTGCCATTTCCCAATTTCAACTTCGTTACATTATTAAACCAGCCCCTATCCCGTAACAGCCCTTCACCTAAACATAACAAATCACGCCACCACAATGACGTTTTCCTCATAATTGCAGCAACTGGAAGTTCACCGTTCCATTTAACAACAACACTGTACCTAGCTTTTAGTATTTCTTTCCATAATTGAGGTTCCTCCACCGATAATAGTCTCCATCTCCATTTTGCGATGAGAGCTAAATTGAACACCTCAAGATCCTTCACACCCAACCCTCCTAAATGTTTCGGCATAAAAACCTTTTCCCATCTAACCCATGCCATTTTCTTATTGTCCTCATCACCACCCCATAGGAATCTCCTTTGCAATTTTTGTAGCTCACCAATAACCTTCTTCGGAGCCTTAAACATAGAGAATAAGTATAATGGGAGAGAAGAGAGAACGGAATTAATCAGTGTTACTCTCCCACCAATAGATAGTTTTGAACTCCTCCATAGAGATAACCTACCCTTCATAGAGTCAATGACCGGTTGCCATGTTGCTATCCTCCGTGGATTGGCCCCTACCGGAACACCCAAGAATTTGAACGGTACCGATCCCACTTTACATGCCAAGAAAGATGATATCCCCCTCACTACACTTTCCTCCACATTCAGCCCTATAATATTACTTTTAGTGAAGTTACCTTTGAGCCCTGAGACCATTTCAAAGCTTCTCAAGACCGCTTTCAACCCCCACACACTCCTATCTCTACCATCGCACAAGAAAATGGTGTCATCGGCAAATTCTAACATAGACACGGACAAGTCATCATTGATGTTGAACCCCTTTATGTAATCGGCCTCTTCCCCTTTCCTTACCAATCCGGCGAGACCTTCCGCCGCAATTAGGAAAAGGAACGGTGCCAACGGATCACCTTGTTTTAAACCTTTGAGAGCTTTGAACTCTTCCGTGGGGCTACCGTTAACAAGGATGGAAATATCATTAGATGAGACACACGCACCTATCCACCTTCTCCATAGAGCATTAAAACCCATCCTCCTCATCATGTACTCCAAGTAGTTCTAATTCACCATATCATAAGCCTTTTGGAAATCTACCTTTAGAATTAAGCATTGCTTCCTATGCCTCTTAGCCATATCAATTACTTCATTTACCACCACCACACCGTCAAGAATGTTCCTACCTCCAATAAAGGCATTTTGGTTTTCAGAGATAATCTTCGGAATAATTCTTTTGAGTCTCCCCGCTAGAACTTTGGCCAGCAACTTATACATAGACCCGATGAGAGAGATAGGCCTATACTCCTCAAGCCTCTGGGGATTCTTGATCTTAGGCACAAGCGTCATAAAGGAGGCACTTATAGCTTTAGGCAACTTAGCCAAGGAATGAAACTCATTAAAGAAATTTAATACCTCCGGACTTATAGTGTCCCAGCACCTCTTTATAAAGTTGAAGTTGAACCCGTCCGGCCCCAGGCACTTATTTCCATCACAATCCCAAGCAGCTTCTTTGATTTCATCCAGAGTGAAGGGACTCATCAACATTTCATTATCCTCACGGTTCACTTGTTTAAACTGCACCCCGTCCAAGGTGGGCCTAACAAACATCTCTTCTCTAAAGCTATTCTCAAAGTGGTTCTTTATCTCCCTCTTTACTCCTTCCACATCCTCCACCCAAGAATCACCCACTTGAAGTTTAACAATTTGCATTCTTCGTCTATTACTTCTGATGCATGCGTGGAAAAACTTGCTATTCGCATCACCCTCCGCAAGCCACTTCACACGTGACTTCTATGCAAGAAGGCTTTCTTTGATGTGCAATTCCTTCCAAAACTCGGAGTTCAACAACCTTCGCTGCTCCACCCTAGGTGAACCTCCCTCAGCTGCCAACTTCTCAGCTTCATTTAAGTCTTTAACTATACCTTCAATACTCAAATCCCGAAAACCGAAGACCTCTTTATTCCACTTCTTCAAATGCTCTTTCACCAATTTCAACTTTTCTTTTAGACTCCTTCTATGCATTGTTTGTCATCCTTCACCTTGAGAGGGTATGGAAGCATATGCAATTGTACCTCAAGTTCATGAAGTTCCTGCCTCAAAAATGGAAGAAGAAGGATGATGTGTTCTTCGTGTCATATATTCCACCTTGAGAGAGTGGAATTGCAGCGTCAAGCTATAGACGATAAACAAGCACTTCATGAGAGGCAACCCATGCGAGGGAGTTTTCTCTCTCCTCTCCTTTATTTCCAAGTATTGTCTTTTTTTTACTGTTTTGTTTAACTGTTTTTACCTGGCACTTGTTCTGTTTCTCAAACAAACTTTGCTCATAGCATGTGATGCAAAAGTTGCACTACTCCAAGTGTTTTTCATATTGTTTCTTATTTGTGGTGAGTAGTGCACCTTCAGGGATAAATTTTATTGGATTGTGTTTTCAATGACCCTATGATGCGATGCTCTTAAATTTTTATGAACCAGTTTAAATGGGACTGATCATGCATCTTGTTGTTCTTTGGATGAAAACCCTTAGAGGAATGTTTTGTGACATTTGATTACTTGATCACTCATTGTGCTTAATGCCCTATCATAATTAACCCTGTGAGTGTTTGAGCCAAACAGTTAATTTTATTATTGCATGTTTCCATTGCTTGTGACATTCTTCAGAACTTGACTTAGTTCTTGACTACTTTTGCATTGCTTATACTCACACACACGTGATTGAGGACTGTCTGTTTTTGGCATCAATAAGGAAACCTAAAATTAATTGAGACTAAATAGCCAAACTTAAAATTCAAAATACACCTAACTAATTGCCAACAATTACGCCCTTACTAATTGCCAATAATTAAAATTAATCAAGTCATTTCAAAGGAAATTGCCATAAACCAAAATAGGAAATATATAATGATCAATTGACCTATTATATCAAAATTGGTACCTTTTGCATGCTCGTCTCTTCTACCTCTCTTAATTTTTTTCTTTCTTTCTACATTACAGTGGGGTTAAATAATAAAAAGCATGTTTTTATTTTATTTTTATAAAAAAATATTTTTTTAAATAGCGTTGGCGCATAATGCGGGCTAGCCCGAAAAGTCCGCAGCCCGAGTAGAGCCGGGCTTGGGCCTTAAAAGTTGAGCCCTAATTTCAATCCTGGGCTTTTTTGGCCCAGTCCATAAAAGCTCGAGCCCGACATGGGCTGGCCCGATGCAGGGCTGGGTAGCCCGTTTTGCCAGCTCTAGCTGAAAACAAATAGGTGCCGTCAGGGAGAGACATATCGCATTAGAAGTGTGGGATTTCTTCTGATCCTACATGATGAGTTTATATATGAGAGATTAAGCCTAGCCGCTTTTGCCAGTGTGGCATTTACAATCACAGAAGTGGATTTACAATTTACTATTTGCACCACTATTATTACTCTATTATTTCCTTTATAAATTCCTTATTTTTTATAAGAGAAACATTAGTTATTGTTGGTATATGTCCCATGATATGTTCCCTTAAAAATTGTCAAAAACTAACATGTCCCAGAATAAAATTGTTAGAGAGTGATGTGGGTCTTTAGTCAAACTTTTATTCCATCCACCGTTTACCTCCGCTGTTCCCTCGCACCAAATCATGGGCTGTCCAAGCTTGCACTCTTCCAACATGGATCTCCATAGCCCATACTTCGTACAACCCTCCCTCTATTTATTGGACATCCCCAAAACTAGTGAAGACGAAAATGTCATTAATGAAACGTGCGCTTCTCTTTTTTTCTGGGTTTACGACGGTTCGGAAGTTTAGCACCGAACCCGTTCGGAACGAAACTCCCGAGTGTTGTTTCTTGACAGACACCCCTTCAATAAAGATTTTACCAGGTCCGGACATTAAAAACCGAACCGGTTCGAACCCAAAGTATCGAACCACGTTAAAATTACAGATATAATTTTATGTCGCTCAACGGCTTAGATTCTACCATCCATTATCATCAATGGCCTAAAATCAATCTAAAAAGTAGTCAAACGTGTCAGAAAAACGAGTGGCTAAAATTTTATTTGGAAATTGTGCCACAACGGATAGAATTTCAACGGTTCTGATCAATTAAAAATCAACGGCTCCTATTCGACCACACCTATTATAAATAGGTTCTCACTTTTCATTAAGTTTCACAAAACACACTACCCACATTTCTGCTTCATCATCTCTGCTTCTTCACAAACACCCTACCCCCACCCACCTACTGAAATGGAATGGGAGTTGTGCCCAACCCAGTACTCAAGTGACAAATTCCTAACCGTCCTTCATCACCGTAGAAATGTCACCAACAAGGAAGAAGGTGCGTTTTTTCAATGTTGCAATCCTATCTTCTGTAGGTTGAATAAGAATATAACATTCACCCAATTGAAGGAAAAGGCAGAGAGGAAGGTTCATCAAGAGGGAGAGTGGCGTAAAGACGTAAGTCGTTTACGTTACCGCAAGCACAATTATGGAGAGGATGGTGCTATTCGTTATTCAGCTATAGAGATTCGAATATACGACGACGTACGCACCATGATGGAATCACATGCTAATGTTCCATCAGGACGCCGTATATTGGAGCTGTATGTCGAAACAATGCGCACTCCGGACGAGGTCATTTATCTTTTGCAACAAGGACTTCCTAGATAATCGTCAGTTTCGTTATTGTTTCGTTATGTTTTGTTTTATGCTTTATTTGTCGTTCTTGTTTCGTTATGTTTCAAAAAATCGAAATAAAGATTGAATGTTTTGTTTTGAATCTTTGCTAGATTTTATTCAAATAAAGATAGAATACAATGTTAAACAACACTTAATCCGTTAAATTAAAACATCCCAAATAAAATTACAACAAATTGTAAATTAAAATAAAACAACTCTATTTCTGTCTGTCATCTTCACCAAATGACGGTCCACTGACTGAGACTTCTGTTTCTTCATTGTCACTAACTTCATCACCAGAGACATTATTTGCAAGGAATGCCCGATAATCCGAATCAGTCGAGTTTGATGCATGTGAGTCAGCGTCTTCTTCTTCTTCTTCTTCTTCTTCTTCTTCTTCTTCTTCTTCTTCTTCTTCTTGATGCAATATTCTGACAACACTGAAACGACCATCCTAAATATACGTAATTGAAACTTCAACACTGTCCACATCCCCGTATGCACTGCAGATAGCATGTGTATCACTTTCCATATTACGGGTACGTCTATTGAAAACAGCAGGAAAGACATGGCCATTATCAGCTTGTAGGACATTATTGCGAGGCAGTGTGTTGCCAATCTGTTGAAAAACATTCTGTGGAATATTGATGCGATTCTGCAATTCAATTTAAATCATATCATTATAAATATTTAACTAACTAGAACTAATAAATATATTGAATAGTTCGAAAACTTACGTTAGTTCGTTGGATAACAGTCACGAATTCCATATCTGAAAAATTAAAAGAAACTGGCATTCAGGGTGCTGGAAACCAAAAATTGGGAAGGTTCGGAACTTAATTAACGATCTGGTTCAGTATTTTAAGTTCGAGACCGTTGGGTTCTAAACTTCCGAGTACACGGGTTCGGAAGTAAACTTCCGAACCATGCAGAGTTCCAGAAAAAAAGACAAACGAAAGGGAAGAAGAGGGAGAACCATACTTGTTTAAGGTTGCAGAGTTCCAGTAAAACAACAACAGAAACTAAAGGGAAGTGGGAGAGATGGATTTGGAATTGAGTGAGAGAGGAAGAGCGAATGAGAGAGATGGATTTGGAAAGGGGAGTGTGAGAGAGATAGGAGTGTGAAAATGGGGTTTATAGAAGGAGGGGTATTTTGGAGATATTGGAGAGTTGAGGTGTCTAGTGAGTAGGGAGGGGGTTGTATGAAGTATACCCATCTCCTTTCGCGCAAATTACGGTGTTTTTGGGTGGGGTTTGTGAGTAAGGAGGTAATGCGCTATCCGGGATTACTTCATCACATCTTTAAGTGGGTCTTTTTAATGTTAAAGCATGAAGCAAATTTGGTTCAATTCCATCTTTTATTTATTGTAGGAAGTATTGAGATATGCTTTGTAATTCAATTGCTTGTAAATATAGGTAGGCGTTAGTAATACAGATAGGTGTAGTAAGTAAGCCTATTATGGGCCTAGTCGAAAGTGTGGGCCTAGTCGAAATCATGGGCCTGGCTTATCTATATATATATATATATATATATATATATATATATATATATATATATATATATATATACGTAGTAGCATATACAGTTACATATGATTCTTGAGAAAAACGATTTTACATAATACAGTGTTATAATTCAGTTTTACTGCATCATTGTCTTGCCCTACCTTTCTCTTCTCTCTAGCGCTTTCGCTCCTTTTCCTCACCCCTTGCGCCGTTTTCCCCAACAAACTGGTATCAAGAGCTTTAAAGATCCTTCAAGACTCATGGCAACGCGTGATAACTCTGGTGGAGGTCCTGTTTCGGTATCAAGATGTTCTTGATGTCGTGAATGATGGTGTTCCACCATTGGCAGCAAACGCCACTGAAGCGGTGAGGAACAACCACCATTCGCTAAGAAAGAAAGATGAAAAAGGGCTGTTCTTGATTCACCAAAGTGTTGATTCCAACATCCTAAACCTGATCGTTGATTGCGATTCAGCAAAGGCGGCGTGGGATGTCCTCAAGAACTCGTATGGGCAGATAGACTGAAGAAGATACGCCTACAGTCGCTCAGAAAACAGTACGAGGCCTTGAAGATGAAAGATGGAGAATCAATTGGAGAATTCATTACGAGGTTAGTAGCTTTAACTAATCAAATGAAAGGCAAAGGTAAAACTGTGTCGGAAACAAATAAAGTCGAAAAGGTACTCAGAACCTTAACCCAGGAACTCGACTATGTTGTTACTGCTATTGAAGAATCCAAGAACCTAGATGAATTGAAGTTAGATGAACTTCAAGATTCCTTAGAGGCACATGAATTGAGAATAAGGCAGAGAAGTTCAGAGAAAGAAACTGAACTAGCCTTGTTATCATACTCCTCTGAGAAAAACTGGAAAGCAAACAACAAGAAAGAGAAGGGTAAAGAAAAAGGATCAAGCAGCAAGAAGAAAAACAAGGATCTTTCGACAAGAAGAAGCAAGATCTGTCGAAAGTGCAGTGTTATAACTGTCAGCAATTTGGGCATTATAGGAACAAATGCAAGAACAAGAAGGTTCCTAGAGATAAAGATGTTGAAGCCAAATTTGCAAGTGATGGAGACACAGATTCTGACTCTGACTCAGAAGGGTTAATGCTAATGGCAGTCGAAGATGAGATTGAAGAAGACATTCATCTCAATGAAGAAATTGCTGAAAGTAGCGAGCAAAACAGTGGGAACACTAGTGAATGTGGAAACACTTGTGATGCTCAAAATACGTGTGCTATGTGTGTGTGGCAGGGCAGTGGTAACACTGGTGATGCCTCCAACATAGCCAGGAATGATGATGAAGAATTATCCCTCATGACAGCTACTGACCCAGAATTACTGTTGTTGAAGGCAGATACAAATTCGACTGAAGAGAAGTCTGTCGAATGGTATCTCGACACAGGATGTTCGAACCACATGTGCTGCCACAAGGAATGGTTTGTCGAATTAAAGCAGATAAGCAAAAGAATTAGATCTGCAGACAACAGCAGAGTCACTGCAGAAGGAATTGGTACCATAAAGTTCCTGTCGAAAGATGGTAAGTGGTGCTATATTCAAGAGGTATTTTATGTACCAATGATGAAGAGAAATCTGCTGAGTTTTGGGCAGATGATTGAGAAGAAATTCTCTATCGAGATGGGTAATAACTGTCTCAGCTTGTTTTATTCAAACAAAAAGATGATCCTGAAGGTGTCGATGCAGAGTAACAGAACCTTCAAGATCAAGTTGCAAGTAGTCGAAGAGAAATGCCTCAAAACTATTGTCGAAGAGGAGCACTAGAAGTGGCACAGAAGATTTGGCCACCTAAACTTCAAGAGCTTGAGTCAACTACATGAAAAGAAGATGGTTCATGGATTGCCTACCGTAAAGGTACCTGTCGAAGTATGTGAGTGTTGCTGCAAGTCGAAGCAACCAAGAAACTCCTTCAAGTCAGAGGTGCCAAGCAGAGCAGAGAAGAAGTTGGAGGTGATATTTTCTGATGTTTGTGGTCCATTTGAGGTAAGTTCATTAGGAGGGAACAAGTACTTTGTCACATTCATTGACAAATACACTAGAATGACATGAGTGTACTTGATTAAAAGGAAGAGTGAAGTACTGGGAGTGTTCAGAAACTTCAAGGTAATGATTGAGAAGCAAAGTGAATGTGCAATCAAAACCCTAAGAACTGATGGAGGTGGTGAGTACAACTCACATGAATTTGAAAAATTCAGTGAAAATGAAGGAATTGTACATGAAGTCACTTCACCTTACACACCTCAGCATAATGGAACTGCTGAGAGGAAAAACAGAACTATCCTTGACATGGTGAGAAGCATGATGAAAGAAAAGAAGCTTCCTCAAAGTCTATGGGGAGAACTTGTAGCCACTGCAAATTATATTCTGAATAAGTGCCCTACAAAGAGATTGATTGGGAGGACACCTGAAGAAGCTTGGCTAGGAAGAAAGCCAAGTGTCAAGCATCTCAGAATAATTGGCTCATTATGTTACAGACATGTCCCTAAGCAACAAAGAAGCAAGCTAGATGATAGAGCACAACAAATGATCATTGTTGGCTACCATTCGACAGGAGCATACAAACTGTATGATCCTGTGTTGAAGAAAATGGTGAGAAGCAGGGATGTCATAGTAGATGAGTCGAAGCATTGGAACTGGGAAGAAGGCTATGAAAAACCTACAGTGATGGACTTCGACGAAGTTCAGGATCTAGATGATCAGAATGAAGCCACTGAAACCGAAGATCCTGAAGAACCCATTGCTATCGAACCTATCAGAAGGTCACAGAGGGAAAGGCAGAGATCAGTAAGGCTAGAAGGATTCGACACGTTCCCAGATTCTGCTATTACAGTAGAGGGAGACCTGACACACTTCGCACTGATGGCTGAAGCAGAACCAGTGAACCTAGAGCAAGCCTTGAATCACAAACAGTGGAAGGAAGCCATGATTGACGAGTTGAAGTCAATAGAGAAAAATGGTACTTGGAAGCTAGTCGAACTTCCAAAGCAGAAGAAGGCAATAGGTGTGAAATGGGTCTACAAGACCAAAGTCAAACCTAATGGAGAAGTGGCCAAGTATAAGGCCAGGTTAGTAGCCAAAGATTTCCTGCAGAAACCTGGTTTGGATTTCAATGAAGTCTTTGCCCCTGTAGCCAGAATCGAAACAATAAGATTGGTAGTGGCATTGGCAAGTCACAGAGGCTGGCCCCTACATCAACTTGATGTAAAGTCCGCATTTCTCAATGGACCTCTGGAGGAGGAAGTCTATGTTTGCCAACCACCTGGTTTTGAGTCGAAGGGACAAGAAGACAAGGTATTCAAGCTTGAGAAGGCCCTATATGGACTCAAGCAAGCACCAAGGGCATGGAACACGAGAATTGATTGTTTTCTCTTAGCTCGGAAGTTCATTAGATGCACCAATGAACATGGTGTATATGTTAAGAAGAATGGAACTTCGACTAAATTGCTACTGTGCCTGTATGTAGATGATCTACTAGTAACTGGCAGCAATGAGGTCGAAATCGAAGCCTTTAAGAAAGTGATGATGTCTGAGTTCGAAATGAGTGATCTAGGACATTTGTCATATTTCTTAGGAATGGAATTTACAGAGTCGAAGAAGGGAATATTTCTGCATCAGTCGAAGTATGCAGCTGATATTCTGAAGAGATTCGACATGATCAACTGTAAGGAGGTTTCGACACCAACTGACACAAGCAACAAGCTGTCGAAAGATGATGAAGGGATTGAAGTAGATGCCACCCTCTACAAACAGATTGTGGGATCTCTGAGGTACCTGTGCAACACTCGACCTGACATTATGTTTAGTGTCGGAATGATCAGCAGATTCATGGAGAAGCCGAAAAGCTCCCATCTAGTAGCTGCAAAAAGAGTACTAAGGTATATAAAGGGAACACAAAGTTATGGTATTCTCTTCCCTGGCAAGTCTGAGTCGAAGAATAGCGCTGAAGTGTTTTGTTACACAGACTCCGACTGGAGTGGAGACAAGAGTGATCGAAAGAGCACAAGTGGGTATGTCTTCATGCATGGAACGACACCCATCTCTTGGTGCTCGAAGAAGCAAAGTATAGTTGTGTTATGCTCTTGTGAAGCAGAGTATGTGGCTGCTTCCTTTGCAGCATGTCAAGCATCATGGCTGAGCATGTTATTGGTCGAAACTGGGCTGCACAGGGTCGAAGCAATGAAGTTGTTGATCGACAACAAGTCTGCGATAGATCTCGCTAAGAACCCTGTCGCACATGGTAGGTCGAAGCACATAGAGACCAGATATCACTTCCTGCGTGATCAAGTCAACAATGAGAAGCTGAATCTGGAGTATTGTTGTTCGGAACTTCAAGTAGCTGATGCAATGACCAAGCCATTGCAAAAGGGAAGATTCAAAGAACTGAGAACTATGCTTGGAATGATGTCACTTAGCAATGTGAATTAAGAGGGAATATTGAGATATGCTTTGTAATTCAATTGCTTGTAAATATAGGTAGGCGTTAGTAATACAGATAGGTGTAGTAAGTAAGCCTATTATGGGCCTAGTCGAAAGTGTGGGCCTAGTCGAAATCATGGGCCTGGCTTATCTATATATATACGTAGTAGCATGTACAGTTACATATGATTCTTGAGAAAAATAATTTTACATAATACAGTGTTATAATTCAGTTTTACTGCATCATTGTCTTGCCCTACCTTTCTCTTCTCTCTAGCGCTTTCGCTCCTTTTCCTCACCCCTTGCGCCGTTTTCCCCAACAGGAAGAAATAAATAATTTATTGTAGACAGAAATAACCGTGACTAGTAAAAAATAATTAATTTGGGTAAAACAAATTTAAAGGACAAGTAAAAAGCCCAAATGTGGTAACTTTTTTAGCTCAAGACAATTTTATATATTTTTTATTAAACTTGTAATTTATCACAATCCATATCAATCCAAATTGACACAAAACAACAATGTATGTCTTTGCTTTAATTATTTAAAAACAAGTCTTTTTTTAATTTGAAAAATTAAGATGATTTCAAAAAGTTAAATTACGTTTTTGCCCATATATTTTGGAGAAAGGTCAATCATATATTTTGGAGAGATATACAACTTGCATAAACAATTATTACTTATTCTGTAAAAAATAACAATTATTATATAACTAGTTTAATAACAAACTTTATGCAAATTAAGCCCTCTATCCCTATGTGTAAACACATACATACAGACAGAAACACATTTTTACAGAAACAACAATATATAATTGAACAACTTATATATACACCCTAGCTAGCTAGGTGTGTGAATATGACTATATCAATCCACTAACGTATGGGGCACCGGTTTGAGGAATCCAATTATCCCCGTCCAATAAGAAGTTAGACACTGTAAAGTTGGCAGCATCAGTAGCATTGATGACATGATAACCAGGCCACGTCACTCGATTTGCAGTGCTCGAACCAGGTCCCGTGTTATTGTATTCTGCATAGTACAAAGTGCTCAATGCAAAATCACCATTCCATTCACGCCAACCAGCTGGGTTTATCAAACTATCCATGAAGGATTGCATAAAAATTGTTCTTGAATATTCCTTCCATGGTCGCCCTAGGTATGTTTTCACAGTTCCAACATTGGGAGCCAAATCATCCGCTGCTTTAATATTAGCATTTTGTATAGAAGTCCCTGTGTTTTGATTTGGGTCAGTTCGACCTTGAGCCGTAATGGCATTGAATTGTCCACTGAGTGGGAGGCGAGGGTAGATGTTACAATTTTGCAAAACAACAGCCGCGTTTCCAAATATGAAGTCAACTGTTCCATAGATATCACATTCTCTGTAAAATTGCCTCATTGAATGTGTATACAATGTGTCTTGATACCCTTCAAAGCTACAGCTGTAGAAAGTGGACATATCCGCTCCACTTCTTAGTGCAACTGCTTGGTGTTTGCTTGGTCCAGCCGTATTGCGAACTGTTATGTTAACAGCCACAAAGCCTTGAGCAACCACAGCTGCAAATCCATAAGAAGCATTAATTAAATTTATGCAATGTTTGATAAAACCTATATATTTTTATGCCATATATTTGTAGTATATATATACAATTATTTTGCAATTTTTTGTATTGTGAATGCATTATTTTTAGTACTTACCTAATGTGGCTGAGTTGAATGTTGTAGAGCCATCGACAACATTGCGATCGCCTGTGATAATTGTCCGGTTGATTCCTTCTCCAACCAGCATCAAGTACTTTTTCTTTTGGTCTATGGATACATACTCTTGATACACACCTTCGGTGATAAAAATGAGGAAGTAGCTGCCATCACTAGAAACTGTCTTATTTGGTGCTGCGCCTATTGCATCATTGATAGTGGTGAAGTTTCCACTTCCATCCTGACTAACAACCACAATGTCACTTACCACAACACTTTCTTCATCAGTTGTTGTTTGAAGTAGTTTTCTCCCATGGCGTCTAGCTGAATCATAAATGGCGCGCGCTTTATTTGACATCTTCAATGGTAAACGACCATTTTTGAAATTCAAATGTCTCCCATTTTGTTGCCAAGATGTTTTTATTTTTTTCTCAGGAACCCAACCCTTCATGAACAAGGATAAGGTGACACTATGAAGCTTTGTGTCATCGGAGAGGGATGAGGTAAGGTCGTTTTTCACTCTTGCATCAAAAGTTGTAGTGTTTAGGCCATCCAAACATGTTTGTTGGTTAGTCAAAACAGCACTGAGGAAGGTTTCAAAATCTTCAGCTTGAAAAATGGCAAGAACATTACTAGATTGATTGGTTGTGGCAAAAGTGTTTGATAAGTATTCAAAACTTAGTTCAGCAAGGAATCGACAATCTTCAAGAGCGAGAATTGTGGACTGAGACAAAGAAGAGGTGGATTGAAGATATGAGTTCACTAAGTTCAAGAAATTACGAGATTGAGACAAGGATTTTCTAATAGAAATGCGGCCGTAATCAAAGATGTTGCCATTTTGATTAGCAAGCAGAGTTTTGCAGTAAGTAGGGTATACAGTAGACCCACAAATTGTTTCTGGTGGAACTATGGAGAATGAAGCACCATATGCTATGGACAAGGATGCCAAGACATATAAGGTAAGGAAATAGGAAACAGAGAACTTAGAAAGGGAGAAGTGTTTGAAAGCCATTAGATTTAGAATGAAGTAGGAGTTGTAGATAGATAGATGAGCATAAGGTGCATGGCTTGTAGGGTTTATATAGAGGAGGAAGATTTTTTGTCACATTAATCATTAGAGGGAATGAAGGCGTTGCTTGTTCAAAGTCAACTAGCAAGAGGGAATTAATTAATTGCCTTTGCGCGCATATTTCCTTGATGTTGATGCTTTGGCTACTCTACGTGAAGTCGTGAACGCATTCACCAACACCAACCTTCCAATATAAGATACTACGTACTGGGAATATTGTAGTAGTAGGAACATTAACATTCATTCAGTTTATGTATTCAATTCATGCATATATATTTGAAATTATTCTTTCGGATATATTTATTTATTTGGGTACACTGCAAGAAGATTAGTTTGGTAATGTACACACACACACAAAAAAAGATTAGTTTGGTAGGCTTGGCCCATGTCAACGGTGGGGTTGGTTCCCAGCAATGACACGACATAAAACTACAGAATGAAAGATGTGTCTCGAGGTTATGTGACAAAATCAAATGGTAATATTCTTATAAATTATTAGTACATAAATTGGAATCGTGATGGCAACAAAGTCCAGTAGAATAACTCGTGCTCTCTCTCATATATATTTGTTTTATACTAGAGTCTCCATAGTCCAACTAATTTGCGATAGAAAAATTAAAAAATTGAAATCCCTCATCACCAATAGCAATTATGACCACGTAAACCGTACGTATTTGCAATTTGGTAGTTGTTTTTATTTGCTTCCTCTATGTGTCTCTTCCAGTTCGAGGCACCTTAATTTCTTGACGAAGCTCGTCGCCTTATTGAAGTCAAGATATTTAAATATGATGATACAAAAATTTCAAATCTGCTAGCTGGTCGACAAAGTTAGTAATTAAGCCCTCTTTTATATTTCTTGTTGTGCATGAGTAACTAGTGCGCGACATTTTTTGTCTTTTGTTGAAGGGAGATTAAGTCTAAGAATAACACCTAAGCATAAAGAGAATTCTATCCCATGGGAGCTGAAGTCGCATTTGACATGTAAGAAAACACTTACACATAGAAGTTTAAAGTGTTTAACAATTAACGACTTTTTATCTAGTTGAGCTTTTTAATTCCGGTAAATTGCTTAAAATAAGCCAACTCGGCTTGGATGAGAGTGGGCGAGTTACCACCTCCAGTTGCCTACGCGTTCCAGTTAATTAAGTGCTAAATAACTACAGAACTATTGATTGTCAAGAAAAAAACTACAGAAACATTGACAAGTTGATTCATAATTTCTGCGTTAAGTTCGCACACGATGGCGTGCTTGGGTCTGAGATGAGAGCACGATCCGATGGGATGGTTGGTAATCACTGGTTTTTCACTCCACCTGAATCAGTCCCTGCTTACGGTTACTGGTGATTTTATAGTTTGAATCATAAGTTTTAACAAGACTCCCCTTTCTTTAGCGTGTGTTTGGGAGTTTTGAGGGGACGGAAATTGTTATGGTAATTACAATGTCTTCTATTTGCACCCCTTCTCCAAAAAGCCCAATTGATGAGAAGCCCAATTGTAAATCAAGAGAGTCCAATCTTCAATGGCCAAGATCAGCCCGCAAGATCGGACGGCCCAAAAACGCCAACACAAACACATCCAAAACTCTATAAATACCTCATTCAATGCTCATTAATGGTAAGCACTTTTCTAACAAAACACTTATTCTCTCAAATACTGACTTAAGCGTCGGAGTATCATTGTAGGTACAACCTCGCCCTCCAAGATCGAACATCTCAAGATCGAACGCCTCAACATCGCCTCTCAAGGTCGAACGTCCCGGGTCGAACAAGACTTTCCTCTCAGCCTGAAGACAACGATAGAATCAAGGACAAAATATCTACCAACTGCATAATATCGATCCTCACGATCGGTAGCACGGTACAGAACATTGGCGACCACAGTGGGAGAGACCAGTACCCGATTTTTCTCACCATCTCCTTGAACCTATTAAATGGCACCAACACGCCGCTCAATACCGATTCGTCTCATGGCCGAGCCTGACCTCGGCCCTCAGCGAACCCCTGAAGGCCACGTCCAGGAACTCACGAATTCGTCACAAACACGAAGTCGCCATCCCAACACGGGACCTTCCCGAACTCAATCGGGCGCAGATGAGACGAGCTTGCCACCTCCCCAATTACTCCCGGCTTTGACTGACGCGGTTCAACAGCTCGTTCAGCTATTGGCTCGGCAAGAAGCGGTGAGTGAAGAAAGACACAATCGTTTCGCCAACCTCGAATCCGAAGTAGCGAGACTGCAAAATCGAAACATCCTGGATCAACAATCATCCGGGCAGAGCTCACTGGAAGAACGACGCCCAACTCGAAGGAGACTTTTTCATCGATCACCCCCTCGGAGAAAGCTCAGTCATCGCTCCCCGCCACGCCGCCACCGAGGGAATGGTTCCCGTTCTCCTCCGGCTCGCCAATACGACGATCTTGATAATCCTCATTCTCCGCCACGCCGCCACCAGGGGAGTGATTCCCGTTCTCCATCAGCTCGACAATACGACGATCTTGATGATCCTCATTCCCCTCCACGCCGCCACCGAGGGAATGGTTCCCGTTCTCCTCCGGCTCGCCAAATTGAAGGCTCGACCTCGTCGAGGAGACGATCGAGAAGCCGTGACAGCGTTCAAAACAATCAAACACGACGATACGGACGTCCTGAACCCCATCACGGACGCCAACCACTGTCACGGGCTAATCGACCAGCTGGGAGAAAAGGTCCTTTCACAAGATCGATTGACAACTTCCGGGTTCCCCGGTATCTCGAGAAACCCCCTGGAGGTTTGAAAACTTACGACGGAACGGGCGACCCCGACAGGCATCTAGACCAATTTGACACAACCATGCAGTATCGAAATGTACCCATGGAAATGAAATGCCGAATATTCCCTTTAACCCTAGACAAAATGGCTTCCGAATGGTTTCGGACGTTAAGGTCGAATACCATTTCCTCATGGGACCAGTTAGCAAAACACTTCTCGGTGCACTTTGCCCATTCCAAGAGCAAACCCAAAAACAAAAATGTTCTAGCGTCTATTGTCCAGAAAGTAAATGAACCCCTGAGGGAATATATAGAGCGATTCAACGTTGAAGCTCTTCAGGTTCGGCAGTTAGACGACGCTTTTCGAATTTTCTTCATGGCCCAAGGTCTGTTACCTGGAAGCTCGTTCCGAAAACACATCAATACCTGGGAACCTAACACCCTCCAGGAATTCCTCGAACTATCCCAGTGCTTCATTAACGAAGAAGAAAATTCCAAGGTCGATAAAACGTCGTCACATGCAGAACCATCAAAACGCCACATCGAGATCGACCCTCGCAAAAACTCGTGGAATATCGGTAAGAAAAATCGTCACCAGGTATACACCGAACTCAACGTCTCCAACGCCCAGTTACTAGGGGAATGTTGGAACGTCGAATTCAGGGACGTCAAGCCTCCCAGGTCCTTGCCTGGCCGACCTGGGCAGAAGGCCAACAAATACTGCCGATACCACAGAAGCAATGGCCATGACACAAACCATTGCAACGCCCTAAAGGATGACATAGAAGATTTAATAAAACGGGGAAAACTATCTTCTTACGTCAAAAAGGAGGGGGAACGGTCTGACAACCTCGGAAGAGAAAGAAATGAAAACCTCAGGACAAAAGGAAAAGAAGTGATCGACCCAGACCGCGAAGAGCTGGATATAAAACGCTCGGTTATCATGATGATAACTGGGGGTTTCGATCATGAAGGATCGGGAAAATCCATGAAGAGAAAATGGAAGGAATTGTTATGCGTGGCTTCAACGTCAACAACCCCGGTCGTGACTAATCGACCTCCATTATCTTTTAGTGACAACGACCTTATTGACGGAAGAGCTAACAAACACGTACCTCTCTTGATATCGGCAATCATAGCCAACAAGGAGGTACGTAGAATCCTGGTCGATCAGGGGAGCTCATCAGACATCATCTTTATCGATCTTCTGAGCAAAATGGGGATCAGTAAAGAGGAACTCACCCCTTATAGAGGAACGGCTTTGTCCGGTTTTAACGGATCTCGAACGAAACCTCTTGGACATCTGGAACTAATGGTTACCTACGGAACCGAACCAATGGTCCGAACCGTCAGAACCAAATTCCTCGTCTTGCCTTGTGAATCCATATACAACGGCATTATAGGAAGACCGACCCTCGGCAGGCTCGGGGCGGTTACATCCACCACTCACTTAAAGATGAAGTTCCACTCCCTTTGCGACAGAGTTATCACTTTAAACTCTGACTTAGAGTCGGCCTCCAGATGTTTTTTCCTATGGACTAAAAACGAACGAAAAGCTTCGGAGCATGAAGGGGTTCCCCCTTCGGAAGAACTGGCAACTCCCAAAATGCCAAAAGGAAGATCAACTGAAGTTAACACCGCCACTAACGTAGGAACCAACTGCGGTCCGGAGGTCGAAAAACAGACAGATGTCGACGAGCTAACAAAAGAGCTCAAACGAAAAATCAGAAGACCAGAGCCTGATGGAAAGTTCGTCGAAACACAACTCGGTTCAGACCCCTCCCAAAAAATCAAAATAGGGATCGACCTTCCAGACAAGATCAAGACCGAATTAACCCAATGTCTTAAAGATTTCAAAGACATCTTTGCTTGGTCGGCCGAAGACATGCCTGGGATCCCGCCAGAGATTGCCTGCCATCGACTCGCAATAAACCCAGAAGCAAAATGGATCGCCCAAAGAAAGCGTGCCCAAAGCAAAGAAAAAGCCATTGCTGCCGCCTTAGCAGTAGACGACCTCATCCGAGCCAACTTTATCTCTGAGGTTAAATACACAACTTGGTTATCAAACCCTGTCCTGGTGAAGAAATCTAACGGAAAATGGCGTATGTGTGTCGACTACACCGATCTTAATAAAGCTTGCCCAAAAGACGCTTTTCCGGTCCCCAGCATCGATCGTTTGGTCGACAGCGCTTCCGGTTTCCAGTTGTTATCTTTCATGGACGCATACTCCGGATACAACCAAATCGCCATGTTTCCACCAGATCAAGCAAAAACCGCCTTCATCACTGACCGAGGAAACTTCGCGTACCGTGTTATGCCCTTTGGTTTAAAAAACGCTGGAGCAACTTATCAAAGAATGATGAACAAAGTTTTCCAAGACCAGATCGGTAAAAGCGTAGAGGTTTACCTCGACGATATGATCGCCAAAAGCAAAAGTGATGCCGACCATGTAAGCGATCTGAAAGCAATTTTCTCCGAGGTACGAAAAAACAGAATGAGATTGAACCCAGAGAAATGCACTTTCGGAGTTCGAGCTGGGAAATTCTTAGGTTTCTTCTTAACAGAACGAGGTATCGAGGCGAACCCGGATAAATGCCGATCCGTCACGGAAATGCGAACTCCGACGTCCAAAAGAGAAGTACAAAAACTCAATGGAATGGTAGCTGCTCTATCTCGTTTCATATCAAATGCAGCATTCAAATCTCTTCCGCTTTTCAAAATCCTCAAAAAAGAAGAAAGAGATTTCGAATGGACACCCGAGCAAGACGAAGCTTTGAAGCAACTAAAAAAATCTCTCTCTGAACCTCCAATTTTAACTCGCCCAAACGAAGGGGAAACATTATACTTATATCTAGCGGTCTCGGAAGAGGCGTTGGCTGCTGTTCTAGTACGCGAACTCGAAACCGGGCAAAGTCCCATCTACTTCGCAAGCAAGGCTCTGCACGGGGCTGAAAGTCGTTATCAGAAAATCGAGAAAATCGCCCTGGCCCTCATTGTTGCAGCTCGACGTTTTCGAGCTTATTTCGTCGCCCACCAGATAGTCGTCCGCACTAACTACCCAATCAGACAGATACTCCACAGACCCGATCTAGCTGGAAGGATGATCAAATGGGCCGTAGAACTCTCAGAGTTCGGTATCAAATATGAAGCTCGAACTACACTTAAAGCACAAGTTTTGGTGGACTTCATCGCCGAGATGACACCTGCTAACACCGACTCTGACATATGGATCCTCTACGTCGATGGTTCCTCAAATCCAAAAGGGAGTGGCGCAGGGATTATGCTAGAAAGCCCGACTGGAGTCATCATCGAAGTTTCCCTTACATTCGGTTTTCCCACCTCGAACAACCAAGCAGAGTACGAAGCTTGCATTGCCGGACTTCGCCTGGCAATTGACCTCCAAGTCCCAAAAATTAAACTCCATACCGACTCTCTCTTGGTGGTCTCCCAGATCGAAAGCAAATACGAGACCAAAGAACCGATCCTGCAAAAATACCTACTTCAGGTACAGTCGCTAATGGCTAAATTCGAAGCAAGCGAGATAGTTCATGTCCCAAGAACGGAAAACCAACGAGCTGATATCCTCGCCAAACTCGCAAGCACAAAAACCCCAGGTAACCAAAGGACGACCATCCAAGAAACACTACGCAATCCCAGTGTATCTCTCGAGCCGCTGTTTAACCCGACCATCTACATGCTTGAAGAGGCAGACAGCTGGATAACCCCAATTTTAGAGTACATCGTCTCAGGAACGGAACCCCCAGACAGAAACGACGCCAAATATATCAGAAGAAGAGCCTCGGCTTTTTCAGCCATCAACGGGACGCTCTATAAACGAAGCCTCTCTTCCCCGTTAATTAAATGCATCGAGGGAGAGGAAGCGGCCTATGTGTTAACAGAAATTCATGAGGGAATCTGCGGCCAGCACATGGGAGCTCGATCTTTAGCACGAAAAACCCTTCGAGCCGGCTACTACTGGCCGAGCATGATCGGCGATGCTAGTGATCACGTGAAGAAATGCAAAAAATGTCAAATCCACGCCAACATACACGTGGCTCCCCCCACAGACCTCACGAGTTTATCCTCCACATGGCCCTTCGCATGGTGGGGATTGGACTTGCTCGGACCTTTCGCAAAAGCACCAGGACAAGTCAAATTCTTGATCGTCGCCGTAGATTACTTCAGTAAATGGATAGAAGCGGAACCCCTGGCGACCATCACTGCGAAAAACTGCATAAAATTCTTCAAAAAAAGCATTATGAGCAGGTTCGGGATCCCCGAGGTAGTAGTAACAGACAACGGGACGCAATTCACAGACACGGGATTTCGCAAACTAATGTTCGAGCTTAAAATTAAGCACCATTTTACTTCAGTAGAGCACCCTCAAACCAACGGTCAAGCAGAGGCTGCAAATAAAGTAATACTGAACGGGCTGAAACGACGTTTGGACGATGCTAAAGGAAATTGGGTAGAAGAATTGCCTTACGTCCTCTGGGGATACCAGACGACCCCCCAAAGCTCCACTGGGGAAACACCTTTTAGGCTCTCCTACGGCAGCGAGGCGGTCATCCCCGTCGAGATCGGCGAACTTAGTTGGAGAACGGCAAATCCCAAAACACAAAGCAATAACGATCAAGCCCTAAGAGAAGAACTCGACCTCATCGATGAAGTCCGAAGTCGAGCCTCGCTCCGAGAAGCGATCATCAAACAAAAGGTGGCAACCAGATACAACACCAAGGTCGTTCACAGAGATTTCAATCCTGGCGATCTGGTACTCAGAAGGGCTGACGTCGGTCAGAAAAACGCCTCCCAAGGAAAGCTCGCCCCAAACTGGGAAGGCCCCTACCGAATTTTATCTAAAACCGGCACGGGAGCCTTTAAATTGGAGACCCTCCAAGGAAGAAAGATTGAGAGAACTTGGAACGCAACAAAACTGAAAAGTTATTATCCTTAGAAAGAAGTCACTCACACCGATCTTATGTAAACTCGGAACAAGCTATTAATAAGAAGCTTGACATTTCTTTCAAACGCTTTCAATACTTCTCAAAAGTTTTTTCAAGTCGCCATACATTCTTGATTTTCATCAAACAGAATGAAGGGACCTAATTCCCCCCAACAGGAATCAACTGGGACCGATCTTAAATGATCTCCCCAAAAGCGACCACCCAAGGTCAAAAACTCTTTGAGAAAACAGTTAAATCCGAGCCGAGTCTTGGCAAACTATCTCAAAGAGACCGGGTCTTCAAGGATCGAAACGTCCTACGAACGACCATCGGCCACAGCTGCCGATACCCCTGTGGGGCGAGTTAAATCTGGGCCGAGTCCTAGTAAACTGTCCTATAGGTTCAAACCGGTAAATCGAGTTCCTCGTTTACCGACGTTTTTACGCGACGTGCAGAATTTAAAATCACTCGTTAAAAACTCGCAAAAACGACATACATGACATGCGAAATTCGAAAAGCATTCATTAAAGCTCGTAAAGGCCTTATAGGCATATTCCAAAAAGAGGTTACAAATATCTCCAGCTAGACCGAACAGAAGTTCCGGATCTATACAAAAATACACAAGTAAAAGCATACACCAGGAACTTCTGCAAAAGAAACGCTGTTAAAACATCAGGCAGTGGAGGTCGGGAATATCACACTCTTCGTCTGCGTCTGAGCATCGATCTTAAAGATCTTACCCCCTTCAACCTCATGGTCGGCGTCAATAATCGACCGATCCAAAATTACAGAAGGGTGGACCAAAGTAATTTGCTCCTGGGCGCACTCAAAACCCTCCTTGTACAGCTCAATTGCAGAGTTAGCAGCTTCCCGAGCCTCCCTCCTAGCCTCATTTGCAAGTTTTGTAGCCTCTTTAGCATTTCTTCTGCTTTGCTGAAGGGCTGCCTCAAGCTCTGCAATTCGAGCCTCCGCATCACCGCTCGTACCGACCCGTGCCTCAGATGCTTTCTTCAAATCCTCTTCCAAACCAGCTACACGAAACTCCAAACCTTTGATCTTCTCGTTGGCCTCGGCAAGTTGCCCCTCCAAAACTTTTTCCCTTTCTTCAAGCTCCTTGACGCGATTCTCCGCAAACTCCGCCCGACGTACAACCTCCCCTTGGCTTTCCTTCAGAACCAGAAGTTCTTGCTTTGTTCGAGCAAGCTCTTTCGATTTTAAAGCCACGTCTTCCACGAGCTTCACTATTTTTGACTTCTCGAGCTCCAACGAAGCTGCAAAATCGAAAAATGAGGGAAATCAGTTTATGAAGAAAGAGATGTTTTTATGAATGTAAAAAGAAATGATGTCATTTACCCTTAGCCCGCTGCTCGTATTTCTCTTTTTCGATCCTATGAACATCGGCCAAATTCGCCAACAATTTAACAGACGCCCCGACAGGATCCTCCCGCCATTGGGCGTAATTCTGCTCCAAAAAACCCTCCTCCAAGGGTACGGCCTTACTCTTATGCTTCGGTCTCCTCGAAGTCTTACTCCTTTTTTCTGGCCTCTGCTCGCCACTTGCCTCGGTGCGCACCCTTTTCGCCGAGGTACCCGCACCAACATCGGGAGCAGTCGAGGGAGGAGAACTGGAAACAAGATCGACCATAGCCTCATAGGCAAGGTCCTCCTGGGTAACAATATTTATCGGAGAAGCAGCAGTAACCGTCCCAACAACAGTCTCGGCCTGGGGAGACGTCGGAAGCGGAACACCAACCCCCTCAGCATCTCCAGATATCTCGACACTCCTCATCGCCAGCGCCTTCATTACGGCGAGCTTCTTTGGGGCCATGGTATCTGGAAAAGAAACATAAATCGGTCATACAAACTACGGTCAAAAATATGCAAATATCAAAAGCAAGAAAAACAAGGCTACCTAAGACAATTTGCACTCGTCTTCGCTTCCCGGCCTGAACTATCTTAGCCACAGGGATACCCCGATACTTATGTTTTGAAAACGGAATGTTCTCAGAAATAAACATCAGGATCCTCTTGGTAAGAAGATCGGCAGCGTTCAAACGATTCTGACTAACAGAAAAGGAATTGGTGGATCGTTCAAAATGGGCCTGACTCCAACCAATGGGAAACTTGGTGGACACCAAAGTCCGACCATCCTCTGAAAACTTTCCCACTCTCTCAATCGCTTCGTCGGTCACAGGTTCGACCCAATAAAATAACTCCTTCCAATTCCCCTTCAACGAGTCCGCATAGGCCTTAAAAATCTTGGCACCTCGCCTCGAACGAAGACTGACGTGTTCGCGACCGGACTTATTCTCACTACTATTCCGATTGATCTCAAACAAATGAAAAAAGAGCAACGACGAGACCGGCCTCTCCAGATGAAGACACATTAGCTCGAAAGCTCGAACAAATGCCCACGCGTTTGGATGCAACTGAGAAGGCGCAACATCCAAAGTCGCCAAAACCGTCTGCTCGAACCAAGTGAAAGGAGGCCTGATATTCATCTCGTTTATCAGCATATGATACAAAGTAAACTTGAGCTCTCCTGGCCACAAAGCCACATGCTCTCCCTTTTTCATTCCCTCAACTCTCCAAATTCGCTTCGAGCGACCCGAAGCTTTCCTCCCGACCCTCTCCAAATTAAACCCATGCTGGTACAACGATTCGATCTCCAAAATATTTTTGGAAACCCAATCATATTGGGAGACCTCTCGCACCGGTACGTCAAGGTCGCCACAACCAGTACTAGAGTACTCATCCAGAGAAACGGCAGAAGCTCGGCTGGACTCCGGTTGGCTCTTAGGGCGAGATTCAACTTGTTCTTCAACACCCTCTCTATCGGACTCTTCAGCAGAGTCGGAACTCGACCCAAGATCGACCTCGGAACCCTCTGATTCCTCCACTGGGATTTCCTCATCAGACTCGGAAGTAACAGCCATCACATCCACCAAGCAATCCTCCTCCACATCTTCGGGAGTATCGTCATTCGGTTCATTAGCATCGGTCGCAGGAGAAGAACTTTCGCTCTCAAAGTTATCTTCCGCCTTATCACTCACAGGGGCGGAAGCAGAGTGCTCTTGCACGTCCGGGGCGGCGACTTCGGAAGGCTCGGCACGGACCTCAGGGATTTCACCACCAGATGCCATCGCACTCGTAAACTCTTTCCGGTACTGAGTGACGTCTCTCCGAGTTTGTTTCGTCCTCGCCAGATCGAATCTACAGGAATGGGGGACGAAATGTCAGGAATAAAGATCGAAAAATGGGTTCGCGAGCAAGTCGGAACCCGACCTGACGACCCCCATTCTGAGATCTAAGGGGACGGGGGAAGGTCCAGGCACAAATAAAAAGTAAAGAAAACAAAAACCAAAATTAGACTAACCTCGAAACTATGTCGCAAGCTGATGATGTCTGGAAATAAACGGTTGTCGATCCGCAGAAACCGACCTTAAAGATACTACAAACACGTTCACTCTAAAGAAACTCGGGAGCTCTCGAAGATCGGCAAATCAGAACAAATGGACAACAAGCAACAAATGAATTGGTGAGACCCTTTATTTATAGCAAAACGAATCCAATGGGCCTGGGCCTGGAAGTCGAAACGTCACATCCAAACCATAGCCCATTAAAAATCCGCACGCTGAAGAATAAACGTCACCATCATGCGCCGCCACTACGAAGAGACGCCTTGTCAGAAACAGTAAAAGTGGCACTGATTCCAAAGCAGCACTGATTCCAAAGCAGCACTGAGGTCGGAGAAACTGTCCACGTCGCTCGAAAGTTCGACGGATAGGTAGCATCGTTCGAAAAACCCCGGCCCCGACATAAGCTCGATAAACGGATAGAACCTCCACTCAAAGTCAAGATCGCTCCTCATAGCGACCAGACTTGGGGGACCACTGTTATGGTAATTACAATGTCTTCTATTTGCACCCCTTCTCCAAAAAGCCCAATTGATGAGAAGCCCAATTGTAAATCAAGAGAGTCCAATCTTCAATGGCCAAGATCAGCCCGCAAGATCGGACGGCCCAAAAACGCCAACACAAACACATCCAAAACTCTATAAATACCCCATTCAATGCTCATTAATGGTAAGCACTTTTCTAACAAAACACTTATTCTCTCAAATACTGACTTAAGCGTCGGAGTATCATTGTAGGTACAACCTCGCCCTCCAAGATCGAACATCTCAAGATCGAACGCCTCAACATCGCCTCTCAAGGTCGAACGTCCCGGGTCGAACAAGACTTTCCTCTCAGCCTGAAGACAACGATAGAATCAAGGACAAAATATCTACCAACTGCATAATATCGATCCTCACGATCGGTAGCACGGTACAGAACAGAAATAAAAGACATAATAGTGTTAAATATTTAGTAATGAGTAGAAAAATTGTGCCCCAAACCCTTCGAAATCCCTCTTAGTTTATCTTTTTAGCACCTTCCAAAATTCCCCAATTGTAGAGGGTTTTTGAGGACCTCAAAAAATAAACTAAAAGAGAAAATTGGGGGAATAATTTTTCTCGCTATCACTAAAGAATTAACACTATTAGTCTCATACCCTCCCCACCCCTCTAAACTCTCAAACACCCTTAAACAATTCTTTCATAATCAAGATTCCTTAAAGAATTATTTTTAATAAAAATCAAAGTGAAATTATTTAATCTATGCGGCATAGCAGGTTGCAAATAAGGCTTTAACAATTTCCATTTAGATTTTTTTCCCAATTATAGAAATAGTTTATATTATTTTTTATGTCTGCATGCATTAGGAAAACAGTTAACTGTCTTTCAAAGAATTCAATATTACATTACTTGATTTTGATTGACCATTTAAATATTTCTCTAATGACTTTCAAATCTTCAAATATAATTTCACCATAAAATTTATAAGAATTATCATGTTTAGGTAAGCTTCAAGAAGTTTACAAAATGATTTCAAGTCAATATCAATGAATGATCTAAATTTATGTATGTGCGTGTGTGGGTAGTGTTTATATATATACAATAACATTTTGTCAAAAAAAATATATATATACAATAACATAATTTTTTCAAATATATTATATACTACTAAGTAAAAAAATGGTGCCCCCTGCAAAATGGGGCCTTGAGAGGCCGCCCCTCCCGGCCATGCTCAAGGCCGCCATTGATTTGTTGTTTTTGTTCGCAGGAGGTATTGCGAATGAGGTCAAGATCGCCCATGAGCTAAGATCATCGCCCAATTAGGGGTATCAAAATTGTAGTAGATGAAGGCATTCTCCACTGCTTGAGGGACTGTCATTTTCCTTACCAACTCTGGTTGTCTATAGGATTTGATAATATAAATATTTTCAGTGGCACTTATAATTTCATCTATATTGGTTAAAGAAGAGAATTGCAAGTACCAATTCGTATTTGTTCCTCTCAGCTACTTGGTGGATTTGGAGCACCCGAAAATCAGTTTTGCTTGGTGCAGGAAAGTGTCACAATCTTGCAGCTAAAGATTCAAATTTACAAATCTGGCTAATCTCTTGCAGAAGCTTTTCTTTTGTCCTGCTTTTGGTTCTTTTGTGCCCCGTTTAGTTTCATGTCATCCTAAGGAAGGACCTGAAGTTGTTTTAAATGTGGATGGTAGCAGCTTTGGTAATCTAGGTGCATCGGGATTTGGGGGTGTACTGAGACAAGCTAATGGTAATTGGATTTGTAGTTTCATGGGATTTGTGGGTATCAACCCCAGAAACTAACATTCCCCCACCCCGACTAACATTGCTTATAAAAAAAAATCCCATAATTAGGGGTATCAAAATCATCCAATTATCCACCATTCATCCAACACATCTACTAATAAATCCATCCATAACAATTAAAAAAACTTAATCGATTGGATCTAATCCATCCATTTAATCTAATGGATGATTTTGATCCATCCAAATTTTCCAAATCCATTGTATTAAATCTAAAGAAACCCATTGGATAGGAAAAATGAAGTCTTGAAAAAAATATTCTTTTACCAAAAAATATTTTTAAAAGTACTTTTCAGTTTTTAAGAAAATAATTTAATTCCAAAAAAATATTTTTTTAAAAAAAAAATTCAGAAAACACACACTCACAAAATATAGATATACTAGTGAAGTGATTGTTTGGTGGTGTCAGGCATTTGGGAATGTTTCCTTGACCAGCGGTGGGGACCACATTGGAGTTTCGGTGCTTCTTCATGTTTTCTTCAACCGCTCCAGCGCTCTAACACATTGTTTGGTTTCACTTAAAATACAAGGAAAGAAAGGGTTATAAGAGAAAGTTTTAGAAAATTGTGCCATCATTTGTTTGGTTCTCCTGTCAAAGAGGAAAGAAAGGCTTAAAAAGGTGGACCCCCTGCCTGGAGGGCTTTCCACCCAATCTGGCGAGAAAACTGACAGACAACCACCAATTTACAAAAATGACCTGAATGTCCTTGTTTTTGAAAAAAATAAGAGATTGATATATATATTCAATGTAATTAACTAATTATATAACCAACTCACATTTTCCAGCTAAAAAAAGGCTCTTCACTAGTTACATGCTCTGTGCCCGTCTCTGTGTGTGTTTTTTTTTTTTGAGAAGGGGTATTCTATTTGTTACATTAAATTTAAACATGAATATGTAACCAAAAAAATTTTAAACATGAATATATCTATTAGATACACATAATTTTTATTAGGGATATTTATCACATTTGCTAAATATATATCTTTCTTTCCCTTCACATTCTATTCATTTTCACTTCTACCAAACAACTCAAAAATCACTTCATTTTCTACTCACTTTCTAATCATTTTCTTTCCTTTAACATTCTTTCATTTTACTTTCTTTCCTTCAACTTTTTTTTCTCATCCAAACATGTCATAAGTGTCCACGTGCATTGAATACTTGCTTCCCATGCAAACTCTTTACCTCGGCCAAAACATCCTCAGCTATGCAACTTGTTTGGTCCTCGGCCACTAGCTGCTCAAATGAGTCACCTTCTACCCGAGCTCTTCCTCGTATCTTTGGCGTTTTAGCCCAAGATTTGTCTTTAAGCACCTTTATTTAGGCTTTTCTACCAAATTCCTTAGTCTTTAATTATTTCATGACTTCTTCGGGAATTGTTGCTTCATTGATGTTCCTAGCAAGCTTCACCATTATGCAGTTCTACCCATAACTGATGGCTTCTTCCTGAAGAGAACTCTCTATTCAGTGCATATACCCTTATCTCCTTGACCACATTCCTCCAAGGCTGCCATCATCAAGTATGTGGGTGCTTTTACTAGAAGCAACAAGAAAGAGTTGGGAGAAAAGGGTAAATCAAGTCTATTAAGTAAGTTGGGAGGAGAAGGGGAGTTGAATGGTCGAGAGGGGAAGGGGATCAGTTTTGGGATATTTTTGTTTTTTTTTACTTAAGCAGGAGGTGGCGGCGATATGAATTGGCGTAGGTGGTCATAACATAGCCCTTATTCTTACACCACACTTCAAATTGGCTCATGGTTTTTCTTGGGCTAATTAGATTATGGACCTTTAATTAATCAATAATATGTTGAAGTCGGCAGCCGCATGCACTGTTAGGCAGAGGAAAAGGTCCTGCTGCTCAAAGTAATCATCATGCATGATCATCAACTTGGACCAAAAAAAAGTCAGATCCACCATTTCCTATATATTGGCCCACAACTTCTAAGCAATAGCATACTGGTTTATTTATATATGTATAGTCTTAAACACAACTAGAAAACATGTATTCGTGCTTTTATTTTCACGGGTTAAAATATCACAAGGGGCCATTCTAGTATTTTTCATCGGTAAATACCAAATGGGTAAAGTGATTAACTGCAAAATATGTGTAGTATATATGTAAAACCAACCACTCAGCCAATCTCCATATCCATTAAGTAAGTTGAGATCATTTGGTCCTTTCAATGAAGGAATATAAGATAAGATATCTTGAGATTGCTGTAAGTCAAACGTGACACAGTAAAAGTTGGAAACATACTTCAACTTGTTTAGACTTTTATTTTACTCGGTTTTATTCATGGACTGCATATTTGAAACTATTTTTAGTATATTTTCAAGGAAACTCGTCTTTTCGATTCACTCTATTGAGGAGACTAAGCAACAGAGAAATGTATCACAGTATGTATTGGACTTTCGGTCGTCTAATCAATATTGCAGAACAAAATTATCCTCGAGCAAAACCGCAGCTTGTAACTAATATTCATAACTAGAGAAGCAGTTGTCAAATATTTTCATTATCAAAATAACATACTGGTCAAAGTATTAGAGTAACACATTCTAATGCTTTTGAAAAAAATTATAGCGCCACATGGGGGAGCGTAAATGATTAAAGGTGTCACGCATATAGTAACACATTCTATCCCCTGAGAGTTCAACTAATCGAGGACAGGTAACAAGCATTGAATTAAATTAACCTACACAACAAGAGGGTCCATGTAACATTATGACAAGCCAAATTAAAAAATGTCAAATTACATGCTCTTCTCACTGTGACGTGAGATCTACACAGAGAAAAACAACTCACCCACCCACATCATCTTACAACACCCAACAACTCTATTTATTTACAACATATGCACTGCACCCTTCTGAACAATCACATTTAAACACCAATCCAAATACACTACCACTCTCTCAAACTCTCCCTTACTACAGTCTACAATGAATACTCTCAAAAAAGCAACACCCTTTCTACTTGTTCTATTCATTTTCAGCATTGTTTTTCCTCTACTCTTTTCAAAAAACCATGTCACCGACACCCCAAAAGTCCCAAAAAAACACCTTCATTTCCAAAATCACATGCAAGTAGCTCAGTCAACATGTCAAGGAACACTCTACCCACACTTATGTGTCTCAACCATAGTCACATTCCCAGATCTCGTTTCAAAATCTGTCCCACAAATTATCTCCTCAATGGTAAACCACACAGTCAACGAAGTCAAATCATCATCCTACAACTGCAGTAGTCTCAAAAAGAAACTCAAAAATCTCAATCCACGTGAACACAGAGCTTTAGATGACTGTCTCAAACTATTTGATGACACAACTTTAGAACTCAAAACAACCATTGCTGATCTCTCTAAAACCACAATAGGCTCTAAACAGTACCATGACTTGCAAACACTGTTAAGTGGTGCAATGACCAACTTGTACACTTGTCTTGATGGATTTGCTTATACTAAAGGCAATGTGAGAAATAGATTCCAAAAAAAACTGCTTCAGATATCACATCACGTTAGTAACTCTTTGGCCATGCTGAAGAAAGTTCCCGGAGTCAAAAGAGAGTCAAAGTCTGAGGTTTTTCCTGAATATGGTGAAATGAAAGATGGGTTCCCTTCGTGGGTTTCTTCCAAAGACCGAAAACTTCTTCAAGCTTCTGTGAATGCAACCAAGTTTGACCTTGTCGTTGCTAAAGATGGCACTGGGAATTTCACCACTATAGGGGCAGCAGTAGATGCGGCTCCTAACTCAAGCACAACCAGGTACGTACAAAAATAAAATATATTACAATGTACGTGAAAATTGCAGTTTTAGGTTAACTCATGGATCTGGTCTATATTATTCTCAGGTTTGTGATACACATAAAAGCTGGGGCATACTTTGAGAACGTGGAAGTGATAAGGAAGAAGAGTAATCTGATGTTTATTGGAGATGGGATTGGAAAGACAGTAGTGAAAGCGAGTAGAAATGTTGTGGACGGGTGGACTACTTTCCAATCTGCCACTGTTGGTGAGTTTTTCTTCTTAATTTCTTTCTGCTAAATTAGCTTGCATGGGTATTATGGTATTCATTTTTTATAAAGGAACAAACAAAATTAAATAGGGAAGGTAAGCTCTATAAACAGTGAATATACGAGTGATTAGTAAAGTTTGATAAGTGATTAACCTCGAGGCAAGATAAAGACAAAGAAGTATGATTAGAATATACTTAGAAAAGGACAAACAAAAATGACAAGTTGACATCAACCCACATGTTGGCTAAGGAATTATTACTGGATTTTGGTTTTGGTAGGTTAAATCATTTTACAGGGTCTGAACAGACACGGATTCCATGGGGTATGTCAAGGAATCTTGTTCTTTTCTAAACATTGAATGAATTGAAAATACTTAGCTTTCTACGTACGTAAAGGAAGGTGAGGTAGATATGTATTTTATGATGCAATCTACTCTCCTCTTCTTATATAAAATTCAGATATCACGAGCCAAATCTCTGTTGTTTGAGAAATGTTTATAATTACTGTATTTCGATCTTAAGTACTACTATTCCACAATCTATTTTTTACACTTACGTTAAAAAGTAAAATATATATAATTATCACGAGCCAAATCTCAGTTGTTAGAGAAATGTTTATAATTATTTTGATCTCAACTTCTCAAGTATTTTTCCACTATCTATTTTTTACACTTACTCCTAAAAAGTAAAATGCCACCTTTTGTCTGTTGTGCACAACTTGGTTTTGAATGTCAGGAATAGGAGACTAGGGAAAATTCAAAAGATAAAAGGCGCCGCTGAAAACTGATAAGTCCATGTAATTATGTTTTATTTCCTAAAAGGTCAACTTAGTCCTCCTCAATTTTCCCTTTCCAATCACAAGATTGGATGTTTACCCTTTAGTGAGTGAGAACTAAAGAAAAATCGTAGTTAAGGCCTCTTCTTTTTTAAGGTTGGTCAAGATTTTTTTGCCTTATTAAAATTAATGACAAAATATTAAGCCTTTACGCTACAAGAATAATCGATTTTTCCGGCCAGGACTTTCCGGCGGATATGGATCCGCCGCAAATTTTTCGGCGGATTGTATCCGTCGCAAAGTTACCGACGGAATAATTGGCATTTGTGGCGGATCAATATTCGACTTGGTTTTTGCGGCGGATTTATCGGTTTTTGCGGCGGATTTGGGATTACAAAAATTTATTTTTTTTACGAGATTTTAACAATCCGCCGGTAAGGTTATTTCCGGCGGATATTTGCCGATTTTGAATTTCAAAAACCGCCGCAAATCCCCCTCCGTCCGCCGCAAATCCCATAAATCCGCCGGTAACTGTCGTTTCCGGGGGATCTTGCCTTTTGACCGTTTGACTTTGTTTCTCCTATATAAACCCCTTCTCCCCCTCTTCTTCTTCACGCCTCTACCAATACTCTCATTCTCTTGATACGGCACTCTCTTAATACGGCACTCTCTTGAGCATTGTCGGCAGCGGCTCCAATTGAGTGGCGTATGTCTCCATTTCTTTGTAAAGAAATTTCCACATTGCATGAACACCCATTCATCTTTTTCGTTAAAAGTAACCCCTTTATCAGCAAAAAGCTCCTCCTCATTATTTCCACCACAAGAGACATATACGCTCATCAAACGCTCGGTATCATCCTCCAACTTAACAATCCGTTCTTGCAGTTCCTCAAACTTTCTATTTAGAGATTCAACCATCTTTTCAAAAGTTGGTTTCTTGTGAAACTTTCTATTTTTTTAATTAAAATAATATATTTTTTAAAAACGATGGTTTCTTTAATAAAATAATATATTTTTTTAACTAAAACGATTTTTTTTAAAAAAATAATATTTATTTTATAAAAATAATATTTTTTTTTTAAAAAAAAGGGTACTTTGCGGCAGAATTTTAAATAAAACGTTTTTTTTAAAAAATTATATTTATTTATTTTTAAATAAAACGGGTACTTTGCGGCGGATAACGGGTACTTTGCGGCTTGGGCACTTTCTGACGGATATTTTGCGGCAAAAATTTGTGCCTTTTTCGGCGGATTCTGCAGCGCCACTTAATCCGCCGCAAACTTGCGGCGGAGTTCGTTTGCTTCGAGCTGGCTACCGGCGGCAAAATTCCGCCGCAAAGTCCAAATATCCGCCGCAAATTTGGCTTTTGCGGCGGATTTTGCCCGCCGCAAAGTTCAGTTTTTCTTGTAGTGTTAGTAGTCTTACCCTCAGACCAGACCAGCCGTGAGATAACAAGTGGGACGGTCAAATGAGGCATGAGGACCAAGACTGAAGTCTTTTTTATCAATATCCTTAATACGAAGAAAAATAAAAAGCGAGTGATCGATGTTTCTCATTTTTTTTTTGACAACAATGTTTTTCATTTATAAACTCTTTTTCTTGTCATATTATATTCGTAACGAGACTTGAGTTTTTTCCCAATACACCCTCTCGCGTCCAATATATATTATTGAATTTGGTGCGTGAATAACAATAATAATACGTGGCCTGATGGATCTGGGATAGACGATAAGTACTTCCAAGAGCTAAGCTTCCCGATTAGAGAAGCTCTTAGATAATACTTGTCCATTAAGAAAGGTGGGCCTTAATACCCATGTCATTTGGAGATGAAATTTGAGAATGTAAGGTTATTAGTGGGAGTCCATTTGGTAAATGACAAATTGATTTCAACTTTAGTTTGTCGAAGTTACAAGTAGTTTACTTCCCCTTGGGTAAGGTCTCGAATTCGAGTTTGATGAATAATAAAATTAGTTGTGATATTTTTACCCCATTTTATAAATTTACCTAACTTGACTCTTTGTTTACTAGAACCTAACTTAACTCTAATTATACCGAGTCTAAACCAAAAAAATAATAACAAAATTATTCTACCATTATAGGATACAATGTTGGTTACTATATGGGCCTCTCACTCATTTCTCTTTACCACAAAAATTTTACTCACGTACGAAAGCTATCACTAAATATCAAACATATGTAGCTAAATGTAAATTTGACATTTACCCACGGTCACTATCTCTGTTCATTATTCACGACGCATGACAACACAATTTATTTGTGTGTAAATGTTTTACCTACATCCATGTGATTTCACCTACAATTTTTTAACGGTGAGTCTGTCACAGTATCTTTTACATACCATTCAATACTTTTAATCACAAGTTTTTGACTGCCACTAAAAAAACCTACAGAGATAGATCTGCTTCTACGAAACAATTTGAAAGACTACAATTATGTTTTCTTCGGTCTTCCTTTGGTTAGTCAATTAATCCGCAGTCCAACAATATCAATGTGATAGTAGTGTACGACTTCTCAATCCATTATTAGTTAGATATCTAAACCGTTGGAGGAGAGTTGCGCAGGGAAATGGAAAAGAATAGAGAACGCAGAAAAATAGAAGGAAAACTAGGCAAGGCAATTAAACAGTAAATCAAAACAGTATTGAAAAAGTATATTTTTACAAGGTGTCGAAAATGTGTATATATATACAAAGATGCAGTGCCCATATTGGACCTATATTTCGACTGGGCCACATATTGGCTCATTGGATGTTTTACTAGTGACACCTAACAATACTAAGAGCAATTGAATTACAAACATATTCAATATTCCCTCTTAATTCACATTGCTAAGTGATATCATCCCTAGCATTGTTCTGAGTTCTTCAAATCTTCCCTTTTGCAATGATTTGGTCATTGCATCAGCTACTTGAAGTTCTGAGCACCAATATTGCAGGTTTAGCTTCTCATTGTTGACTTGATCACGCAGGAAGTGATATCTGGTCTCTATATGCTTCGACCTACCATGGGCGATAGGATTCTTGGCCAGATCTATCGTAGGCTTGTTGTCGATCAGCAACTTCATTGCTGTAATTTTGTGCAGGCTAGTTTCAGCCAATAGCATACTTAGCCATGATGCTTGACATGCTGCAAATGAAGCAGCCACATACTCTACTTCTTCGAGCACCATGAGATGGGTGCTGTTCCATACATGAAGACATAGCCACTTGTGCTCTTTCGATCACTCTTGTCTCCACTCCAGTCGGAATCAGTGTAACCAAACACTTCAGCGGTAGCATTCGACTCAGTCTTGCTAGGGAATAGAATACCCTGACTTTGTGTTCCCTTGATGTACCTAAGCACTCTTTTTGCAGCTATTAGATGGGAGGTTCTTGGCTTCTCCATGAATCTGCTGATCAGCCTCTTGTTTGAATCAAACAAGCTGAGACTATTATCATCCATTTCGACAGAGAATTTCTTCTCAATTATCTGCCCAAGACTCAGCAGATTACTCCTCATCTTTGGTACATAGAACACTTCCTGAATGTAGCACCACTTTCCATCTTTCGACAGAAACTTTATGGTACCAATTCCTTCTGCAGTGACTCTGCTGTTGACTGCAAATCTGATTCTTTTACTTATTTGCTTCATTTCGACAAACCACTCCTTATGGCAGCACATGTGGTTTGAGCATCTTGTGTCGAGATACCATTCGACAGATTTTTCTTCGATCTCATTTGTGTCTGCCTTCAGCAACAACAATTCTGTGTCAATAGCTGTCACGAAGGATAATTCTTCATCATTGTTGCTGGCTATGTTGGGGGAATCACCAGTGTCACCACTGCCCTGCCCCTCACACATTGCACAAGCATTTTGAGCATCACAAGTGTTTACACTTTCACTAGTGTTCCTTGTAACACCCATTTTCTACCCGGATAATTTTTGACAAAAATCAGAGTTTTCGAAAACGTTTTTCAGTACACCCACAAGGGATGCCACATTTACACCGTTAAAACATCATACGCCAACAATAAAATTTCACCATTAAAATAGTGCGACACATAGCACGTCATAACGTCACCACGCAGCGGAATAAAAATCAAGGTTCAATTGAATAATTATAACATCACCGTAAACTTCAGAAAATTACATAATAAAGACAACTAATAAATACTAGAGTTCATCCCCCCGAGTGCTACGTATCAGAGCGACGACATCGACTCTACTAGCGAAGGTAGACATGCCTTCACTCGCAATCACCTGCACGTTACCAGCATAGGGGTAACATTCAAACATAAGGGGTGAGATATCTAACATTATAATAGCATATATGATAGGCAATATGCTAGAGTTACGACAGCTATATCTACCACTTCACAATAACATCAAAATGGCAAACACCAATAGACATCACCAATATCATGGGTAAGTGAATGAGATGCAACCACACCAACGGGTATATGTATGTGGTACCAATCATCACCAATAAAACAACCAATAAGGGCATCATCACCTGTATGAGCATCACCATCAACACCTATAGCTCCAAGGTCGAAGCCATCATCACCAAAATAATGCATATGCAATATATGCGACACCATGAACAATGCACCAGAGACAATTAACAACAACAGCCATTTAATTGACACAACAACACCAAATTCAACAAATGGTCATAGACCCATCACCTATCACCTTAGCCAATAAAAATCGGCACGTCACCTGTTACATCATCACCAATAACACCAACACCTATAGGGTAGTCTAACAATTTGACCGTGCCATCAACAATCACCGACACCAAAGACACTAATGGATTTACAACAATTTTACAACACCGAAAACAACGACAAAATGACGACACTAGGAACAATACCAATTTACAGCAAACAGCGACAATAGCTTTAAAAACAGCAACTTAAAAATGGAGACAGCAACAGTGATTTTTCGTAAAACAGCAGCATGAAAATGGTGACAGCAACAGTGACTTTCCAGCAAAACAGCAACATAAAAATGGTGACAGCAACAGGGATTTTCCAGCAAAACAGCAACATAAAAATGGTGACAGCAACATCAATTTTTTAGAAAAACAGCAACATTTGTTTACTGTGACAACAACATCAATTTTTAGAAAAACAGCAACACTTGTTCACTGTGACAGCAACATCAATTTTTAAAATGCGCTAATGCTCCAAAGAACCAAAGCAACAGAGCTCCTCTCCTCTTCCTCTTCCTCCTTGGTGCGTCGTCCCCTCTCTTCTCTCTTCTCTTCGCAATTTTCTTTCTTTCTTTTCTCCAAATGCGCTAATGCTCCAAAACCCTAGCTAATGCCTTCACCTATGCGCCTAGGCCCTTGGGCTCTTGGATCACGGGCCCCCATCTACTACTCAGTTTAATTACTAACACCACTCCCTAATTTAAATAAAACATCATTTTATTAATTTAATATGACTATACTAATAAAATACCTAAATAATTTAATTAAATAAATAATTAAATTATTTGGGCGTTACATTCCCACTGTTTTGCTCACTGCTTTCAGCAACTGTTACATTGAGATGAGTGTCTTCTTCAATCTCATCATCTATGACTGCCATTAGCATTAATCCTTCTGAGTCAGAATCAGAGTCTGTGCCTCCATCACTTGCAAATTTGGCTTCAGCATCTTTGTTCCTAGGAATCTTCTTGTTCTTACATTTGTTCCTATAATGCCCAAATTGCTGACAGTTATAGCACTGCACCTTCGACAGATCTTGCTCCTTCTTGTCGAAACTTCCTTGTTCTTATTTCTTGCTGCCAGATCCCTTTTCTTTACCCTTCCATTTTCCTTTTTCTTTCTTGTTGCCTGCCTTCCAATTTTTCTTAGAGGAGTGTGATAGTAAGGCTTGTTCGGTCTCTTTTTCTGAACTTCTCTGCCTAATTCTCAATTCATGAGCCTCTAAGGAACCTTGAAGTTCATCTAACTTCATTTCATCTATGTTCTTGGATTCTTCAATGGCGGTTACAACATAGTCGAATTCTGGAGTTAAGGATCTAAGCACTTTTTCTACTTTACTTGTTTCAGATACAGTCTTATCATTGCCTTTCATTTGATTAGTTAGAGCTACTAACCTCGTAATGAATTCACCAATTGATTCTCCATCTTTCATCCTCAATGCCTCGTATTGCTTCTTGAGAGACTGCAGGCGTATCTTCTTCACTCTATCCGCACCTCTATATGCATTCTTGAGGATATCCCATGCTTCTTTTGCTGAATCATAGTCAATGATCAGGTTCAGAATGTTTGAATCAATACTTTGATGAATCAAAAACAACCCTTTTCCATCTTTCTTTCTCAGTGCATGGTGGTCGTTCCTCACCACTTCAGTGGCGTTTGCTATCAGTGGTGGAACACCATCATTCACGATTTCAAGTACATATTGAAAACGAAACGAGACTTTCATCTGCGCACACCATCGGTCATAATCTTTTCCATTAAAGACAGAGAGGTTCGTCGGAATTCCTCCGCCACTGTTGTCTCGCATCGCCATGATGAATCTTGAAGGATCTTTATAGCTCTGTTATACCAATTTGTTGGAGGAGAGTTGCGTAGGGAGAAGAAAAGAATAGATAACGCAGAAAAATAGAGGGAAAAACTGGGCAAGGCACTTAAACAGTAAATCAAAACTGTATTGAAAAAGTATATTTTTACAAGGTGTCGAAAATGTGTATATATATACAAAGATGCAGCGCCCATATTGGGCCTATATTCTGACTGGACCACATATTGGCCCATTGAATGTTTTACTAGTGACACCTAATAATACTAAGAGCAATTGAATTACAAACGTATTCGATATAAACTACAGAGAAATTAGTCTGGTAAATAAGTCAAATATTTTTGTTTTCTTGTTTCTAGGCGTGTAGTGATAGGCTTTCATTCGTGATCACAAAAAAGACAAAATAAATAAACAAAACACGCAGGTGTATGTCAGGCCTTTAGAGTTGAGTCGAAGAAGATGGTCCAAATCTCCAAATCAAATAAATGGCAATTTCATGCATGCGCAATGCTCATCATAGATCCAACAACTTTTCAGTGCCATTCGGCCTACTTTGCATGTTACTTCTCTCATGCTCTTCCTTTTGCTTTCAACAAACAACAAAAATATATTTTTTGAAAGGGAGAATAGTTATGGATAAAGTAAAAGTAAACCCATGACCATCTTTATTAACGTGGAAAAAATACTGTCTCTAACTAGTTCTAACAAGTTTAATATTTGTGGGATTTTTCAGCTGTGGTAGGAAATGGATTCATAGCCAAAAGTATAACATTTGAGAACTCAGCAGGTCCAGATAAACACCAAGCAGTAGCCTTAAGAAGTGGTGCTGATTTTTCAGCCTTTTACAAATGCAGCTTTGTAGGATACCAAGACACTCTCTACGTCCATTCTCTACGCCAGTTCTACCGTGAATGCGACATTTACGGCACAGTAGACTTTATTTTCGGTAATGCAGCTGTAGTGTTCCAAAACTGTAACTTATATGCACGCAAGCCAAATGACAATCAAAAGAATCTATTCACCGCACAAGGAAGAGAAGACCCTAACCAAAACACTGGCATATCAATCTTGAACTGCAAGATTGCAGCAGCTGCTGATTTAATCCCTGTCAAATCATCATTCAAGAACTACTTGGGTCGTCCTTGGAAATTATATTCAAGGACCGTTTTTCTAAAATCTTATATGGAGGATTTGATAGACCCAGCTGGGTGGTTGGAATGGAATGAAACGTTTGCGTTGGATACTTTGTATTATGGGGAATATATGAATAAGGGTCCAGGTTCAAACACGAGTGCTAGAGTTAAATGGTCTGGTTATAGGGTTATTAATAGCTCCTCTGAGGCAAGCCAATTTAGTGTTGGGGAGTTTATACAAGGTATTGATTGGTTGAACTCTACCGGCCTTCCTTTCTTCTTAAATTTGAGTTAGAGAAAAATTATTGGATATTGGTTGGCTACTATAAGTACGCCATTCAAATTCATAAGGGTGGCTAGTAAATCCCTTGTTTAAAGTTTTTACCCCAATTCAATAAGAACATCTTTAATGCAAGCAACTAATAAAGTTTCTTACGGTTAGTTCACCCATTTTTTTCTTTTCACCACTATAGTTGATTTAGGTGGCATCAAGTAAACTAAAATATTAGTTGATGGTAGAGCTGTCAATTTTGGCTCAGTGTTTTGGGCTAGGCTGGGCTCGTTAAATAGAGGCCCATAAACAAATCAGGTCATTTTGGCCCAGCCCAATTGGCTCATGGGACAAACTAGGACAACTTTTTTTAAATTTTTTTGAGCAATTTTTATGATTTCTTTTGTTAAAGTTAGATTGAGCCGTGGGCTTGCCCATCGGCCTTGTGTTTTGGGCTGGGCATGGGCTACCCAAAACACGACCCAGTCGACAATTGGGTGAGCCCAGCTCAGCCCACTAATATGTTTTGACCTAGTGGGCCGGCCCGACCCGCCCATCTTGATAACTCTAGTTGATGGTAGTGAAATAGCACACCCATAAGAGGAGTAAACTAACAATAAAAAAGAATTCTTTCTCTCTCATCAATAAATAAAAAATATGAATAAGTGGGGTCAAGTTCGGTTCCATATAAATAACTCCTATTGGAGCAAAAACCACTTGAGTCAACTAAAAATTGCTTAAATCCTATGTGGCTGTTAGGACCCACAAAAATCACTTTAGTTTACCCATTTAGTTTACCCTCGTTAAAGATGCTCTAAGTCCACTAAATAGTTTACTAATTTTATTATCTCAATTATATCTAGTAAATTTTGCATATGTAAGAATCCTCTTAATGATTTCTTCATTTGCTACCCGCATCTAGATTTAGGGCCCATCTTATGTTTGGCCAAATTTCAATAATACACAAATATCTTATTAGAATTTAAGATTGGATCCAATTAAGGAAATAAATTGTTTATTTATTTATATATTAACTAGAAATATACATGTGCATCTAGACAGAATTCAATTACAATGAATCTTTCAAGTTGTTAAGAAAAAATGAAGTCTCATAACTTTAAAATATTTTCTTCATTTGACATTTTTGATCGTTACGAAATACATTTTTTCAGTAAAAAATTATTTCCGTAACATGTAACATTTTTCCGTTGTATCTCAAACGCATAATATAAAATAATCATTCTGAAAATGTGTAAAGTTCCACCATAAAAAATTAATAGTAATGAAATCATAGCAACAACATGTAATGTTTACCCGTTGAAAGTAAAAAATAAAAAATAAAAAATATTTTTTTCGATAATATCTAGTATTTTCTTTTCACGGCTCAAAAGAAAATATTCACTTTTAAGAAATAAAGATATTCATGAAAACAAATATAAAAAATGATTATATCTACAATGTGTTACATTACCCTAAGAAATAAAAAATAACGAAATTATATCAACAACATGTAATGTTTACCCGTCAAAACTCAAAAAAAAAAAGATGAAAAAAAATTTATAAAAAAAACAAAATATCCATTAATAATGGTAAAAATATTTTCCCATCCAACATTTTAGAAATTTGTAGTTTGGTATTTTGGTAGTGATTGAATTGATTAAATAGATAGTTGAAGATAGTTGATCATTAGTATTTTGACTAAATAGATATCAGATATATTAAAAAAATGAAATGTGAAGAGAGAGAGAAACACAAAAAAATAGATACTAGATACATTTGAGTTGTCTTTATTTTGTCCAATGTGATACTTATTTTAACACCCTCCTCAAATTTTACGAGAGGCCCAATTGAGACTTAGTTTTTGGGCATCACTTTTCCCATATCCCCTCTTACTCACCACACACCCCTTAACTCCAAATATTCCAAGAATACCCTTAGGTAGAGCACGTGTTTACGTGTGATTCGGTTGAGGCCAATCGAATATATTCGGCTAAGGCCAACCAAAAGTTATAAAAAATAACAAGGGGTGTGTTGTTCAGCTTTGTCCGTTCGGGGAAGGGGATCCGAAACGGGTTCAGATCCTCTCCATTTACTGGATGGTTCTAGTAGAAGAGAGAAAGACACAATGAATAAAATAATAATATTTTATTTATTGTGTCTTTCTCTCTCCAACTGAAACATCCAGTAACTGAAGATGATCCCATTCTATCCGAAACTGTTCGGTTGGGGCCTCCCAAAATATTTCGGTTGAGGGCAACTGAATAGTGTGAAAAAAGAGAAATCACTGCCAATCGTTTAAAAAAGCAATCAATTTCAGAAGGGTCTGATCTTTTATGGAGCGATCAAAGCAAATTGGATCAATTTTTTTTGAATTTTTGTATAATTACAGGTATGTTTTTTTTGCAATTATGGAATAGCAAATTCAGAAGTATCTTATCTTTTTGTTGTTTTCTTTTCCAATGAAAAGAAACAGGCACGTACTATTCCTTCATCTCAGAGAAGATTTGTCTGATAATTTTCTAGTTCAAGGTGATTCATGTCATAGACTTGATTATTGTGAATATTAAAAGACATTTTTTGGGCCTCTTTTGCACCAAGGTTTTGCGACATGGATGAAAGACAGTTATGATCCTTATATTTACTTCTTTTCCCCATTCTTCATTGGGTTGAGGCCTCTCGAAATATTTCGGTTGAGGTCTACCGAATAGTGTAAAAGAGGTAAAAGAGAAGTGTCTCAAAAAAATACCAGTTCGGGTGTGTCTAACCGAAAGTATTTGGCTGACCCTAACCGAATCGTTAAAAATTTCAAAAAAAGAACACGAAGTGCGCTCATTAATGGCATATTGGTCATTCCACAGGTTTTGGGGGTGTGGGGTGAGTAGGAGGGGATGTGGGAAAAGTGATGACCTAGTTTTTTTGTACATTTTTCTATTTTGGGTTTGTACTCTTTTTATTTGGAGTTTGCTTTCCCCACACCCCCTCCTACTCCTCGCACACCCCCCAACTTATTTTTTCCCAAAATGACCTCGCGTGGGACGCTCGTGTAACACGGGTTAAGTGACTGTTCGAACGAGGTTATGCGAACCAGTTCGAACGACATTGTGCGTGTTAAGGAATTGGTACTGTTCGCATGACATCGTTCGAACCTGTTCGAATAATGTCATCCGTGTTAAGAAATATTGTTAACTGATGGTGTGAGGGTGTGTTTTGGCTGCCTCGAATGGCTTTATTCGAACGTGTTCGAATGGGTGCGTTCGAATAGGCGTTCGAATGGCCACATGCGAACCACTGTTATGCAGAAACAGAAACTAAATAAATCAGCACACAGTTTTGGTGATTTCAAAATATAAACATAACTTTAACATTATGTACCAAAATTATACAACATTGTGTACCAAAATTATAAACCTAACTTAACATTGACTACCATCACTATCTTTAATTAAATCTACACAAGGAAGGGGATGGGGGGGTTGTGATTGTATGAGCAAATTCTTCCACTTTTGTATCCGGCCAACAAAAAGCGAGTCCCAACCCTTTGCTATGGGTGCCCTATTAGTATTCCATATCAAATCCGGCAAGGGCATTGGACTTCCAGGCTTCATAAAGACCTTCAAAAAGACAACAAAAAACAGAATGTTATGTAATGTTTTGGAATTACTACATTGAATCTAAATAGAAGACAGTTTACCTGTACAAAGTGTTTGTGTTCTGGTACCAAAAGGATGTTGAACTGTCGGGCAGTTCTGAATGGTGCAACATTGAATGGAAAAATTGTGTAACAACAATTAGGTGACCAACAAGTCAGGACGACTTTGTACTTGTTACTGATTAGATACCCCATATCTGGTGTAGTCATCCAATTATCTTCAACATTATGTCCATGATGTGCCCTCAACAATGCCCTCATCAAAAATGTGACCTTACCAATACCACCATACAGTCTAGTGTAGAAGTCATTGTATTGGTTAAGCTCCTCCATCAGATCAGTTCTGACTGACTGCCAAGCCTCCTCACCCCTACCAAGAAATGCAGCAATACACCGGAAGCCACAATTTCCATCACCTACCACATTAACAATTTTTTGAACATAGGAACGCATGTATTCTGGCATCCCTATTATGTAAGTATTAAAAACATCAATGTGTGCAGCATCCATAGGTGTGGGTTTTGGATGAGGAGCTGGTGTCAAAGTAAGTGTTGGTGTCAAAATAAGAGCTGTTGAAACAGTAGTAGCAGCAGCTTCTGTAACAATAGGTGTGGGTGTTGGTTTCTTATGTAGTGGAGGAGTAGGGATTGTAGTAGCACTGTCAGCTTGAGTTCTCTTTTTGCTTTCTGATGGATTGGGTGCTGGACACGTTGACAAAGTAGGAGTGGAACCCGAACTGTGTGGGTTTGTAGGCGTTCCACTCCTACTTTGGGGAGGAGTAGGGCGTTTACGAGACTGAGCAAAACATCCACTAGATGAACCATCGGGGGAGTCAAATTTGTCATCTACATGCTCCCAAAAAGACTTGTCTCGCTTTGTTGAGTAATCAACTTTCCCTTTCTTATCTTTTTTTGGTGCTCCCTTTGTAATGATCGTATCCGGAGGTGGACACATGGAAGTCGTGTCTGGGAATGCCAATTCACGTGCTTTTGCTTTAATCATAACTCTACCGGCGTGATCAGAGGCCTCAAACCTTCTTTTGATAGCTTCAAGTTCAATGTCTACACTCAACTCATCATCCATTACCTCTGTCTGTATTTTGAAATTCAACCTCTGCCAATGTTGGTGAATCATGCTCAAGGGAATTGGAGTGCAGTCCATCATAACCCTACAAAAAATGCGACATTGATTTAGTGACAACCCAATTGACATAACAAAGTCTTTTTTGTAGACACAATATAATTATGAGTTTGTACATCATACCTTGAAAGCTCACATGCACATGGTAGTCCGTGTGTGGTCCGGAGCGTGTGTTGACATAATGATGGGTTAAGTGAAACGGATCCAGTGTGTTGCATCTCATCCAAAATATGGTCTATAGCATTAGATGAAACTAAACCCTTAATTTCATCAAAAATCTTCTTCTTCAAGTGGTGTACTTTCACTCTACTCAAACTATGCTCGAAGTGCATTTTAAGGTCAGAATGTTGTATCCTAAGCATGGTCTGCATTCCATCCCAGCACTTACACAAATCTCCCCTACTGTCTCGTAATATTTGCTTCAAGTGAGAGTGTGCAGACTCAACTCTGTTGGTGGTAGTGTTGCCAAGGTGCATATGGTTATTTATCCATGCATCAATGAATTTTTCCTTGAAGGGGTCTAGCCAGGTGGTCCTGACATACTCTATGAAACTGGGATAAGGTCCTGCCAAGTCGTTAAACAGACCCAACTCATAATCATACTCTTCTGTGGTCTTCGCATGCACAACAGATTGAAATGCACCCATAATGTCATTAACAACAGACTGGTCTTTCACAATGAGCCTTGCTTTGGCCCTCACATTTTTCTTAATGTGAAATTGGCACAACAAGTTTGCAGATGTTGGAAATATTCCTGCCAGAGCATTCATCATACCCGTGTCTCTGTCCGTAAGTATGACTTGTGGTACTTCATCCTGTCTCCTAAATAAACCCCTCAATTTCTCAAGAACCCATGCAAAGTTATCCATCCTCTCCCAATTGACATAAGCAAATGCAGCAGAGTAAGTCTTCTCTGTTGATGTTACACCAACGATCTCAACCAACGGATACCTGTACCGGTTGGTTTTATAGGTGGAATTGATCAACAAAACAACCGGGAAGGTGTTTAGAAGCTCAATGGAATCTGGATGTGCCCAAAAGATGTCCTTCACAACGGTAGTTCCCTCTGCAAGTCGAGTCCAGTAAACATAATTATCGCGTTGCAAATAAAACATCAGTTGTTGGAGCTCAGTCCTACCCTCACGCATAGCTGACCTTTGCCTTTGACGACAGTTGTAAATTTGTTTCACAACTGTATAGTTATCACCAGGCTTCATCAATTTCAGCTCATTCAGTATCAATTTTGGCCGAGTATGGTTCCTAGTCATTCTAGCCACTAGATCCTTCTCTTCTGAAGATAACCTACCAATGTACGGACGTCCTTCATGATAAGTAGCCATACCATGGTTATGAGTTCCATTCATAACCCTCAAAATCCATCCTCCAAGCTTCTTAATAAATTTCCCTTTCAGTCTGAACTGACAACAACATTTTCTAGTGTTCGTGCCTTCCTCAACATTTGTCTTGTAAGATCCAGCTTTATCACAAATCAACATGCAGTATTGTTTACCTGATCGTCGTCCGGTGTCAGATCTTCCTATAACAATCACCATCCCAAGAGATTTTCCAACCGCACGCACCCACGTCAGCAGCTCCTCACGACTAGGGAATAACTGAAATTCAATTACTAAGTGTCAGTTAAATAAATTGAATAGTTTGCTAAAATTAAAACAACTAATTCATTATTACCGTATCCGTTTTGAACGAACTAGTAAAATCTTGGGATTCTACGATGTCAGTTGTCATCTCATCTGCTACTGTTCGAACGGCCTTATGCGAACGCTGTTCGAACGCCCTTATGCGAACACGTTCGAATGATAGTGTTCGAACCTAGCAAAGTCACACCCCATTAAACACTTGTTCGAACACGATCATTCGAACATATTCGAACGACCCTGTTCGAACGGAGCGTGAATACAGAAAAAAAAATGGCGTGAAAAACTGAAAACAGAACAAAAATGAAAAAAGTTTGGTAGGGTTATTACCTTGAGCTAGTTGCCAATGTTGGGTAGTTGAATAGGAGTGAATGATGAAGGTGAGGATGGGTGGGTTTGGAGTGGAGAGGGGGGGGGGAGGTTTGGGATTTTAGAGGGGTGTGTTGTGTTGAAGGAGAAGAAGAGGGAGAGGGGTAAAGGGGGAAAATCAATTTTAAGTGGGGTTAGTTTAGTAAATGTGTAGGGTGAAGGGGTGTGTTTTGAGTAGGAGGGGGTGTGGGGAAAGTAAAACCCTTTTATTTTTGCGTCAAAGGCCTGGGGTCACTTTTTTTGCTTTGCCTGGGCTTGTGCCATTTGTTTAAGTTAATGACCTCAAGTTTTTTTTGTCAATAGACTCTAATACCATGTTAGCTTTTAGGGTTTTTTTGGTACCCCTATCACATAACAATCTACCCCTATCGATCCTGCGAAAAGTCTCAATTGCCCTTCACAAAATTTAAAAAACCCGAACGTATCCTGATTGCAATTTTTTTTTGGAAATCGGATTTATGTATCTGTGAGGTAAATCTGATTTCCACTGAAATTTTAAAAATTTAAAAGCGGATTTATTTAAGATGGGGTAAATCCGCTTTTAAAAATAACAAAGCGGATTTACCTTAAGTGGGGGTAAATTCGATTTTGTTATTTTTAAAAGCGGATTTACCTTATATGGGGGTATATCCGCTTTTAAATAACAAAAGCGGATTTACCTTATGTGGGGGTAAATCCGCTTTGTTAACCTAATTAATAAATAAATAAATTCGGATTTACCTAATTAAAAAATAAATAAATCAGTTAAAAAATTAGATACGAATTTCGACCGTCTTTTGGTTCTGTTTAGTGTGTAGTTCGTTAACACGTGACGATGTTGTACGTCGAGCGAATAATTTAGGCTAAAAAATCGGTTCTCGGGCAATCTGCTCAAATTGTAATGAAACCACATCCATTAAATCCGAAAAAAATCAACGTTCAAGACTCCTCAAAAAGGTACTTCTCTGAGGATAGGGGACCTCAGAATCCCAAATTCCATCGTTTACTATTTTTTATTAATTTTTTTAATTTTTCATAATTTCCAAAAAATCTAAAAAAATTCGCATAAACCTATTTTGGTTTTATTAGATTTTTAGTGGTGTTTAGATAATTTTTGGATTAGTTTTGACTCTTTAACGGATTTTTAGTAGCATTTTTATAGCCTTTTTCAAAAATTTAAATAAAAAACAATTATTTTTAATGACAAAATCGGATTTACCTTTTTTTAGTGGGGTAAATCCGAATTCCTTTTTTTAGGGAAATCGGATTTATCTACCCACTAGGTAAATCCAATTTGAAAAATAACAAAGCGGATGTATCCCCATCTGAGGTAAATCCGCTTTGTTATTTTTAAAGTCAGATTTACCTATTAGGTACCCCATTTGAGGTAAATCCGCTTTGTTATTTGGGCAGAGGTATTTTCGGGTATATAGGATGTGATGGGGGTATATGGGATGTGATGGGGGTAAAAAAAAACCCTAGCTTTTAAGGTAGAGCCCAATTCAGGAAATTGTATATTAAAATTTAGAGTTACTTAATTGTCTAAAAAGTCTAAACAATTAACACTCAAAAAATGGCCTATAGGGGTAGTTCATTTATAGGGAAATTCTCAATTGAATTATGTTGTAAACCGTTGCGGTGTATCAAATATGATCTAATGAGTTATTTGATTGTTACATGATGCAATGGATTTTTTTTACTAAAAAAGACATTCATTTATTTAAATTTGTAGAATACATCAAAAACAACACAAATTGAACATCGCTAAAACAGAAAAGAATGTTTCTTCGGCACAAATTCCTCTACTGTTTCTTCAGCTGGTGTGAGACTGGTTTCTAAAAAAGATGGATTGAGGTTTGTTGGGAGCTCCCTCCTGTTGGTTGTTGGTGTCTTAATACTGATGGTGCCGCTAAACATGTAGCTCGAGTTGCTAGTTGTGGGAGAATTATCTAGAACAATATGGGCGAGTGGGTTGGTAGATTTGCCAAATTCCTTGGCTCATGTTCTGTTTTGGAGGCTGAGTTTTGGGGTATTTTGGAAGGGTTGAGGTTGTGTTGGGCTACAGATTGGAAATCAGTCATTGTTCAGGTGGATTCTGCTGCTGCCTGTTCTATCATTCAGGGTGATTTGGCGAGGCATGTTTTGGAGTGGAGTCTTGTTAGAGAGATTCGAAATATGACGAATTTGGAGTGGGAGCTGAAGTTTGTGTCTATTTTACCGTAAGGCCAACCGTTGTGCTAACGAGTTAGCTTCTTTGCGTTATGGGTTCACGGAGTCCTTGATTTTGTTTCAGCAATGTCTGCCATCTTTGGGACCTCTTTTGCTCAGTAATAATTTGCAAATCTTCATTCCCCGTTGTATCTCATGTTAGTTGTAGTCAAAAAATGGCTTTGGGATCTCTTGCTTATAAAAAATAATATTCATGAGTTTTGGTCAAAAAATATTAATAATATTAGAGAGTTAAAGTGGGACCTAATTTTAGCTTATCCTTTTAGTATCATAAATAAGAAAAGTATTATTATAAATTATTATAATAATACTTTTCTTTGTATGTGAATCTTGTCACCTCCACAGCTCGGCTGCTGACAAAGAAGCAAAAGGAACATTATATTTGGATATATTTGGATTTGGATATCAAAGTTTTTATATCTCGGCATTTGTGGGAGGCTCCTTTTTTTAACCCCTATTGAATTCCATACCCCATTTTACCATAAATTCCTAAAATACCTCTAGTTTTTTGTAAAAAAAATAAAAAAATTTAAAAATTTTCAGAAATACATATATTTCTGCCTTCCGGAAATATGTGTATTTCCGAAAATTTTTAAAAAATATTATTTTTAAGTTAAAAAAATTTATGCGAAATAATTAAATGTAACGAAACTTGCTAAACAAATAAACAATAATAATCAGTATTAATACAGTAAAAATACAAAAAATAATACAACTAAATGTCCAAAAGCTGTAAAGCAGCCAACAGACTATCATAGACATCCCCAGGAATGTCGTCGAAGGCGGAGCTGGAGGTGAAGGCGGAGCCGGAGTCAGGCGGGGAATGGACACCTGGAAGTACCATGGTAGGTACTCGTCATCACAAACACCCTGGACATGTGTCCGTCGACCGCTGTCCCTGAAGGCCCGCGCTGGGGACTGATAGAACATCAGCTGCTGTATTATGACCTCCGGAGATGGACGTGGGCCCGAAATAGGTGGATCAGGAATCTACTGGACATATCCAAACTGCCAACGGACCCTGTCTGGCATATAAGGCACCGCCACATCCCCCCACAGCAGCCAACTCTGAATAATGAAATGTTGTGAAACCGGAGGTATTGTCTGTGGTCGTCCCAGGGGCTCCATATGACCTGCTCCCTCTGCAAGTCATCCAGCAGCTGCCGAAACTCCGGAAGCTTGATACTATCGCACTTCTTGTTCGCCCACTGTTTACCGCGATTTTTGGTAAACACCGCTAGTTACACGTGTGTGTTGCTTGCGAGACCAACTAGAAACATCTCAGAACATTTGTGGTAGGTTTTTTACTAATGTTTGCGGTTTGTTATGAAAAAGGGTGATGATAGTCGTTTTTTAATGAAAGAAAACGATAATGAAATGAACAAGTGTTTAAGAAAAGAAATGCAGAAATATAATGAATTGCAGTAAAGTGCAGGAAGTGTAAATGAAGAAAAGAAGATTTAAAAGCAGTAAATTGCAGGAATTCGTAAAGAAGAACAAGTAAACTGCAGAATTCTTTTAAAGGAATGGTAAATACATTGATGAATTTAAAGGATTGGTACACAGATCACATACATTGTTCGTACTTGACTCGTTTTCTCTAACGCGGAAGTATGAGTGTTTTTCTGAACTTTGTATAAAATAAATTGGACCCTTAAGTCTACGAGAGAACTCCTATTTATAATAAAAGAGTAAAACAATAACCGCCCATCAGTTTTCTAAATAAAATAACTGCTACTTCGACTAGACAACTGCTTCATCTTTCGTCCATATTGCTATTGCTCCCTTCGACAGCGCTTTTTGACTTGGCCTACTACCCGGCTAACATTCTTCTTTCTGTCGAAATATTGGCCTCAGCTTTCCAATTTTCGCTAAGTTATGTGCTACGCTGATTCTCCCTGTACATAGCTTCTCATTGTCGAAATATTAGTCCTTCTTCTTGAATCCACCGAGTCAAACTTTGTTGACATGTAACTGCCTACGCTTTCGACAGCATCACTGCTCTGGTCTTCGACTAAACTCCTTGACGTCTTTCTCGTCGAAACTTTGCCTTTAAACTCTCAGTTTCATTAAGTCTTGGGCATAGTCGAAATTACTCTTCACAACGCCTTCTCAATGTCAAATATCAACATCTCTTCTTTAAAATTACAAGTCAACATCACTGACTGCATTTAATTGTGCCTGTCGAAAATGCAGGCTAACAAATTGCCCCCCAAAAATGTCGTTTTCGACTGAGGCAGAAACGAAGATAGAAAATGACGTTTTTCGACTGAGAATTTCTTCAACCATTTGTTGGTTTAATTCAGCTTCCAAAGCCGTTTTTTCTTTGTTCTCGACCACATAAGCCGTAATTCTATCCCATGTATTGGGCTTAATCATCAGACCATTTAAGGTCTGTCCCAACCAGTAGGCTTGAAAGAGCCTCTTGGGTGGCTATCTTCATCTATAATTTTTCTCTCCCACACAAAACCATAATTTGGGTGTAGCGTGACAGAAGAGAAAACATTGTCTTGGTTTGTATAACCAAGGTCAGAAGAAGAGTATGGCGCAATATTCGCCAGTTGTTTGTCGAAGGTCTTTCTGGTTATACTGTTAACCTCTGTTTTGAAGTAACTCTGGTCACCTTTTATGTTTTCGACCAATCCATCCTCTCTCCATGTGATCAATCTTTGATGGAGTTTCGACATTTTGTCAACTCCCTTCATTTTGTCACCACATTGGTCCTCAATGACCACTTAGACATTGACCTTGGAGCTTACAGTGGCTCTTTTCACATTACCCTTTCCAACAGTATCACTAGACACTTCGATCATAGCAATGTCAACTTCGACATACATTGCTTCATTCGTTGGTAGAGGATTTGCATCAATTTTCATTGGAGGTTTTGACTTGTCTCCAAATTTGAGCCTTCCTTTGTTCAATGCTTTTTGAACCAAATCCCTGAAAAGGGCACAACGAGTAGTGTTATGGCCCAAGAAGTTATGAAATTTACAAAAACCTCTGTTCTGTCTTTGTTCCAATGGTGGTGTTTTTAGGCCGTTAGGCACTAAAATTTGACCATCAGCAACTAGCAGATCAAATATTTCGTCGCATTTAGAAACATCAAAAGTATATGTTTTTGCAACAAATTTATCAATTTTAGGTTCGACAGGATTTTTCCCGTCTGGAGGCCTTAATAGCTTACAAGTATAAGGAGGTCCAGGTTGTAATTCAGTAATATTAACCTCTTCTTCGACACTTTCATAAGATATGTCGAATTCTTGGTCATTGTTATTTGCATTGACATAGGCAACCTTTCCTATTTTGTCGAACCCACTAGTTCTGGCCTTTTCATCCTTAAGCCTTTCAACTTGTCGAACTCTATCAGCCAGTTGTGCCGTATCTCTTAGGTGTAAAGTATCTAACTTCTTCCTAATAGAGTAGTCTAGGCCACCAGCAGCCATTTCGACTAACTCATGTTCAGGCACTCGAGTAAAACACCTTGCTTTGAGTAGTCTAAATCTATTGAGATACTCATCAATCGATTCTGGCATGTTACGTCGAACACTGGCCAATTCTTTAAGGCTAATTTTTGATTGCCCCGTGTAGAATTGTTCATGGAAGGCTTTCTCTAATTGCCCCCAGTTAAATATGGAATGTGGGGGTAGAGTGGTGAACCAAGTAAAGGCGTTTTAGTTAGAGAATTGGGGAAGTATTTTAGCCTTAGGTTCTCATTGTGCGCCAAGTCTCCTGCCTCAGTTAAGTAACGGGCAACATGTTCGACAGTGGATTCATTAGTTTCACCAGCAAATTTGGTGAACTTAGGAAGTTTCCATCCCCTTGGCAACTCAGTTTGTAAGACATACTCCGTCAAAGGTGATACGAAGTTAGGCCTTTGGAGGACTACATTTAAGCCATTTTGGGCTAGTATGGTTTCGACAAGATTAGCCAAATTATTTTGAAACCCAAAATTATTTTGTTGGACTTGCCTCACTACTTCGTCGACATTTTGGTTTCTATTGACTAATACCATTTCAGGCACAGGTTCTTCGACAACCATCATTTGTCGTTGATCAATAGGAACTGTGTGGTTGGGCTTTTCGACAGGGAATTCAACAGGCCTAACATTCTGGACTTGGGGAATTCGCTGGTTATGCACTGGTGGAGTGCCAAAGAAATCAGCAATTTGACCCATTTGTGTTGCTAACATCTGGTAACTGTCATTTGTGTTTTGAATTAATGAGTTAAACACTGTACCAATTTGTTGTGTTAGCATATTGACCATATCATGGTTACTATCATCCATTTGTTGCCTTAATGCCAACAAAGATGATGTGGTTATCGATGGCTGTGCATTTCGACTATAAATATTTTCTGGTGAATTATGTATAGGCGAAAAGCTTGAAACTGCGTTTTCTGCATACGTAGATGCATTTGTTTGAAGACCCATCATCATGGTTGTTGGCATGCCATATGGATAATTTCTCTCTTGTATAGGAAAATTACATGGCATATTTCCAAACATAGGATTAGCCATTAAGGGATTTGTCGAACTTAACACTGGCGATATAGAAGCCATCATATTCGACACTAGGTTAATGGTAGGAGCGGTTATAGCAGTTACACCCATAACTGTCGAAGAAGGCAGTGGAGTGGTTATTCCCGCTATGGTTGGAGAAGGAACAGGAGCAGTTACTCCTGGGGAAGATACAGGAGCGATTACTCCTGAAGTATTTGCAGCGTTTGTATCATTAACTGACGCTTGGGAATGTGCATTTGATGTAGAAGCAATATTCATATTAGAACGTGGCATTTCAGTAAGGCGCCAACCACTTCTTAAACGCATGCAAAGTATAAAATACTGGTTTTGTGTTTGATAACAAACCCAGAATTGTTTAGTAAAAACTTTTACTGTTTAGCACAAATGTCCCACCGGGAGTGCCAATTTGTTTACCGCGATTTTTGGTAAACACTGCTAGTTACATGTGTGTGTTGCTTGCGAGACCAACTAGAAACATCTCAGAACATTTGTGGTAAATTTTTTACTAATGTTTGCGATTTGTTATGAAAAAGGGTGATGATAGTCGTTTTTTATTGAAAGAAAACGATAATGAAATGAACAAGTGTTTAAGAAAAAAAATGTAGGAAGTGTAAATGAAGAAAATAAGATTTAAAAGCAGTAGATTGCAGGAATTCGTAAAGAAGAACAAGTAAACAGCAGAATTCTTTTAAAGGAATGGTAAATACATGGCTGAATTTAAAGGATTCACCAGTGGAAAAAAGGGCTTTAAAGTCGGATATTTTGGGCTTTTAAAGTCGAATCCTAATCCGACTTTGATCGAGTCGACTTTGAAAGTCTGAAATTTTAAAGTCGAATAGACGTCCGACTTTAAAAGCCAGTTTTTAAGTCGGGTAAATATATACATCCGACTTTAAAAGTTTGATTATATTGTGTTTTAGCCTCTCTGTAACACTTTTAAAGTCGGATTAAGAGTAATATCCGACTTTAAAAGCCGTGTTTTAAGTCGGATACGTGGTCTAAGAGGAATATCCGACTTTAAAAGTAATTTTTTTTTGTTTTGATTTTTTTTTCTTCACCCTGCATATACAATCATTCCTACACATACTTTAAAGCAATTAAAATTCTACAATTTCAGCTAGGCAAGAGGGATATATATATATAATAACACAATTGGCAATTTCAATACAATACAAGTAAATAATAAAATTGATATGATTGGATATATATGTTACAATGTCACTGCATCATTATTTAACTCAAAAACAGGAAGTACAACAATTTTAAATATTCATTCAATACAAAATAAATGACAAAATTATTAACTCAATGTGATCTTCCAAAGAATCAAATCCCTTACAGGTTCCATCACACCTGAGTTCTTCACAAATGGAGCAACCTTCAACAATAGAATCAACAGCAGAATAGCCCTCAAAGCAACTCTAACAACCTCAACAAACGGCCATGTGCTCACAACTAATGGGTACTACTGCTCCAAATGAGTATGGAATGACCCTGTATAGGAAAGAAGAAAAATGTGAAGTAAACATATGGTGAGACATTCTGAATGGCAGGAGATGAATAGAACACCCTTGGTAAAATTAACACCAATATTAGCAATAGTAGCACTACTAGGCATTCACTACACAATATTAGCAAGTGAAACACAAGTTACTGCACTGGCAGTAGATTAGAAAGGAGAATGATTCTTTCCATGATTCTTGCTCAACAAATGAAAAAGATATAATACAAAACTTCAACATTCTTACTAAGTAACCATAAATAATCACACATTCAAGTAGTATATAGTCTTACTCACTAAACATAATTAAACAAGATGAATAACTATTTTTATTTGTTTGTGCCATTAATTTACATTAAATTTCATAAAAAATGCATAGAGGTGAAGAATGAGTAGATAATCCGAGAGACAAAGAAAGAGGTACCTACAAATAGGTGCGACGTCAACGGTGTCTTGAGAGCTGAATCAATAACAGCAAGCCTAACCCTCCAATGCCTATCCTCCGCAAGCTCAACAATGGTTGGTAATAAACATTTGAGATAAGGGATCGATTCCAATAACCTGTAAGAATAGCTTCATTAACATGACTTTGAAATGTTTGCTTTTAGTACACGCTTTCAATTTTGTGAGTATATGGTGGCATGCAGATGTAAGGCCTCAAATACAAGCATAGGTTCTGGGTGCTAGGTTTATAACATCATCAGAGGAAAGAAAATGGTTTTCAAAAGATTTCAGGGCATTCTGAAAATTAGAATAACTTCAGAAACTACAACAACCTGATTCACTTGATCAAGCTTGCTGATGATGTTGAAGCGCACATCAGGAAATTCATCCTTCATTGTAGTAGTTGAGATATTCTCTAACATAACAGCCATAGAATGAAGTAACTATATATGTCATTATGAACAACACAAAACACTCAACATTGAGTTTGAAAGCAAATTCATAGAACCTAGAAAGAGAAGAATACCTAAAAGAATTAAGTGATAGAAATAAGTAGGGGTGTCAAAACGGGCGGCCCGGCCCGGCCCGTTAAGCGACATGCCCGCGAAAAAACGGGCGGCCCGGCCCGGCCCGTTAACCGAACGCGGGCCGAAAATTCATGCCCTGCCAGCGAAGTGGCGGGCTGGCGGGCTAGCGGGCTGGCCCGTCAATTTACACTGAATTTAAAAAAAAAAAAAAGCTAAACGGGCGGTTTGGCCCGCCACAGTATTTAGCCCGCAGGCTAGCGGGCGAAGCGGGCCGGGCAACGCGGGCCGGCGGGCATCAATTCCTTAGCCCTGCCCGCCTTATTTTGGTGGGCCAACGGGCCGGCCCGACGGGCCAAGCCCGTTTTGACATCCCTAGAAATAAGTACCTAGTGTCTTGAAACCAATAAACCTTATCAAACCTGTTAACATATTTTACAATTCAAAACATCAAATTTACATTAGCTGGAACAAATCGAGAAGCCTAGTTTTAGGGAGGCTTTGAAGAGTTTCAATGTAATCCTATTCACAAATAGAAAGTCAGCTCAACTTACCAAACATATAATTTCATTAGGAAACAGTTCAAAAATGTTGAATCAGTACTTAAGGGAGGTTGGAAAGTACCTTAATTTCATTAGCTTCATGAGAAATATCAACATTGTTTCTTTAATTGCTAACCAACTGTAACAATTACAAGTAAATATCATAACTTACCTGCTAGTGCTAGTTTTCTCCAACTTAAAACACTTCCTATTAAGAATGAGATTATGATGCTCCAATAACCATCATAAGCTGCAAAACAATTATAGTCATTGCCAAAATTCTTCTTAATGAAACCTTAAACTTTTAACAAAAAGAAAAAAATATAATACATATTAATATTCCTCTGCCTGAAGTGTTGTTGCAACAGCTATGGGATAGAGAGAATTATCAGCCTCCACATGGATACCTCGGTCATCTCCCATAGCAAGACCAGTTCTAAGAGTATCAACACACTGAGAGGGTCCCATGCTAACAGCCACAACATCAGAAGCCAATCCAGATTCCCTGATCCGAAGAGCCTCTTCAATAAAGCTTTGAGATACAATCCAAAATAATCACAACTAGAAAATGCTTTGAGATACAACTTTAATAAATCTTTAAGATGAAATCCAAAATATGACAATTGGGGAAGAAAATGCCATCTTAGGCAATTTGGCAAAATTTGTCAATAACAGAAGTTATGATTAAGGCATTCAACTGTACCAGAACTTTAATAAACCTTACTTTAAATGTCTCAATAGTATTTTGCTCCTTTTCATTGGCAACGCCTTATGATGTAGCATTACTTCTAAGCTCCAAAACTACTAAAAGTAAGTATTCTGTAGATGCTAAAATGATATGCAGAAAACTAATAGCAGCTTCCAAGAAGTAGAATAAGAATTCATGCTTAAAGAATAGACAAAAGGGAACATTTAGAAGTGATAGAGATAACAATTTTCTTGAAATTCATCTTTGTTTTATTGATTTCTATTCAACTGAATGTTGATAGTTTAATTTACTATGCTAATCGATTCTGTAATCTAAACTAATTATTTCATCAATTGAAAAAACCAGTTCATTCCAACTTTCATAGTGCAAACTAGATCTCAATTTGGAGCATAATACACTACATTTTGGTATATGGGTAAGTACTCAGAGATGGATGAATTCCTATTAGTAGATCGGATTACTGTGTTTCTGAATACTTCAACAAAACAACATAAAGTCAATCATACGAGAATTAAAAAGACCAAGTGTTTTCATGAGACTCAAAAATACTTAAAAGTTAAAACATAATGCAACTCAAAAATTGTAATTATCAATTTAGAAATTTCAAGAAGCAAGGATTACTTCAAAAGATTCAGAAAGACACGTAAATCTAACAAGTGTTCAATAAACACTATATAAAAGAAGTTAACCTATTCTGAAAAAGACATGTAAATCTAACCAAGCATTACTGAGTTGATATTGGAAGAGGAAATAACAACATTAGGGATTTTGATAACTTGGACTCATTGATTCTATTTCTAAGTCTCCTACCAAAAAAATTGAACTACTTTGAATGCCTTAATCATAGGGTTCTGATACAAACGAAAATTCTAACACACAAAAAGAAAAACAAAACCCTAAAATTCTAACACACAAATAAACCAGAATCAAACTTGCTATAGGGTTTATATGCATAACTATATGAAGAAGTTAGGGTTTATAGCAAAAAAATTGGCTTAATCAAAGTTGGGATGAAGAAGAAGAAGGGTCAGAAATTAAAAACAGAAGTTGTGATGAAGAAGAAGGATCAGAAATTAAAAACCTGAGAAAGGGAAACCTGCGATTGGTTTCTGCAAGAGGCTGATTCGAAGGAAGGAAGGAAGGAAGAGCCGATTGTGTGAAGAAGAGGGAAGAGATGAAGATCAGTTGTCGTTGCGAGAGTGAGATTAGGGAAGAGATGAAGCTCTCGCTGTTGCCGTTTTGCGAGAGTAAGGAGAAGAGAGATGGAGACGAGAGAGATGGAGGCCTGGGCTTAGGGTTTCAAACGTGAAAGAGTGAGACGAGAGAGAGAGAGAGAGAGAGAGAGCGTACGCGAGAGTGAGACGAGCTCAGTCCTCTTTTTTTTTTATTTAGCGTTCAGTATTTTTTTTCTAAAAAAAACAATTACCATTTAAAGTCGGATATTATTTTACATCCGACTTCAAAGTTGAGCGCTTGAAAATTTTTTCCAGGTTTATTACAAAATTGCCACCGCATCCGTATTTTAAGTCGGATATTTTGGCATCCGACTTAAATATACCCATTCTTTTCCTGTTTTTTCACTAGTGATTGGTACACAGATCACATACATTGTTCGTACTTGACTCGTTTTCTCTAACGTGGAAGTATGAGTGTTTTTCTGAACTTTGTATAAAATGAATTGCGACCCTTAAGTCTACGAGAGAACTCCTATTTATAATAAAAGAGTAAAATAATAACCGCCCAGCGGTTTTCTAAATAAAATAACTGCAACTTCGACTAGACAACTGCTTCATCTTTCGACCATATTGCTATTGCTCCCTTCGACAGCGCTTTTTGACTTGGCCTGCTACCCGGCTAACATTCTTCTTTCTGTCGAAATATTGGCCTCAGCTTTCCAATTTTCGCTAAGTTATGTGCTACGCTGATTCTCCCTGTACATAGCTTCTCGTTGTCGAAATATTAGTCCTTCTTCTTGAATCCACCGAGTCAAACTTTGTTGACATGTAACTGCCTACGCTTTCGACAGCATCACTGCTCTGGTCTTCGACTAAACTCCTTGACGTCTTTCTCGTCGAAACTTTGCCTTTAAACTCTCAGTTTCATTAAGTCTTGGGCATAGTCGAAATTACTCTTCACAACGCCTTCTCAATGTCAAATATAAACATCTCTTCTTTAAAATGACAAGTCAACATCACTGACTGCATTTAATTGAGCCTATCGAAAATGCAGACTAACACCCACCTGCTGCAACGTGGAAGTTGGCTGGCACCGAAGTCTTTCTGCACCACGATGGTGGGGAAATACTCATATATCTAGCACTAAAATAATAAAAAAATAAATAAGTAATTATATAAATAAAAGTAATTAAAAAGAAATAAAATTAATTAATTAATTAGTTACCTGCAGCAGAGAAGCGTATCCGCCAATCTGCGACGTCTCCCAGTAACAAGCATCACTCAGCTGCTCGTAGAGAATATCTAGAGCAGCTGGACCCCAAGCCCACTGGCCACACAGGGCAAAGTCCGAAATAAGAGTCACCCACTTGACAGGGACAAATGTGTGACTCTTGTCGGTAAAAATGGTGCTGCCCAACAAGTGTAGCAGATAGCACCGTGCCGCCTGATCAAGATGGCGGCGCTCCATGTTCTGTGTGTATGTGGCCATCAAGAAAGAAAGTCGGAATGTCGGTCCCCTGTTGAACTGACACTCTGCCCAGCAGGCTGTGTGGTCAATGCCCAGCAGGTCAACTCCAGCTCGAATAGCATCGGCAGTGTCAAAATGTGGTCGATGCGCCAACGGTGTGCCGGTGAGCGGCAAGTGGAGCAACGCAGACACGTCGTCCAACGTCACTGTCATCTCCCCCACGGCATGTGGAATGAGCTGGTCTCAGAATGCAACCTCTCCACAAAAGCTGATATGAGCTCGTGGTTGATGTTGCCGAGAGGTGTGATGTCCAGCTCAAACAGATGGGCCTGCTGCAACCATCCTGCTATATGTGGGTGGTGTTGCCGAGGTCTCATATTCAGTATCTTCCCCCCATGAGAAGCAACTTTAATCTTACCCCGGTCCTGTAAAAAAATAAAAGTAATTAATAAATTATTAAAAGTAATTAATTGTTAAAAAATAAACAAATTATTAAAAGTATTACCTGTCCCGTCTGTAGTAGTCTCTTGACGCAGTGGACATGCAGCCGGTTTAACAAAACCTGCTCAGCAGCCTCATCATCATGCTGAGCAACCCCAACCTCAGCCTGGTCATCTACATGCACGGCGTCTGGCTCAGCCTCCTGCTGCTCTCACTCTCGGACACGTCTCTGACGCTCAGACGCGTGTCCGGCTTGTCTAGTCCTCAATCGGAACCTACTCCTACTGCCAGAAGGACTCTGCTCATCTCCTCCCACTCCTGAATGCTCGCCTCGCTCTATGTTTCCTGTTCTGGTTGCCACTGAAAAAGCAAAAAAAAAATTAATTAAAACGAAATTTCAAAAAAAAATATTCCGAAAATACCATTTTTTTAGGTATTTCCGGAAGGTTAAATTCCAGGGTATTTCCGGAATTCCCTGGAATTTAACCTTCCGGAAATACCTAAAAAAATGGTATTTCCGGAAATCTTTCCGGAAATACGTCTATTTTCGGGATGTTTCGGGAAAAAAAAACTTAAATTTTCCCAAAAATATGATGCAATAAGGAATGATTTCGTTTTTTAATAATTTTTTAGGAGTGTTTTGGTCCATTTGATAAATTTGGGGGGGGGGGGGGGGGAGATGGGGTACAATCGGGGTAAAAAAAAAAAAGCCTTTATGGGACAACATGCAATTGTATTGGGATGTCAAAGTTTCTATATCTCTGCATTTAAGTGGGGACTGTAATTGCGACAGCATCAACTATAATTCAAGTTGGTTATTTTAAAAGAGAGTTATAAACTAACTAATCAGAAGTTCAACTAGTCAACAAAAAATAATAAAATAATTCAGATTAAACTATATATCCATATATCCTTGTCATGAATTGGAATTTGGAGTTTATATTTTCCCGGTGAGAAATGTGGTGTCAGCCTTTTCAGCGAGTTCTGATAAAATACGACTTACATTACATTACATGTGTCGTCTACCATCTTTTGTGATGTGAAGAAAATAGGCATGAAACGCCTATTGTTGCATGTGGGAGGATAACAGGAGCACATGGCATTGTGTCATTGCGTCAAATCCGTGCAATCGTTTTCAAACATTACTCCATTACATATTTGGTATTATTGATGTTGAAGTCCAAATATAAGAAACCAAGAGAGGCAGAACGAGGAAAAAGTTCACTTTGTTTCCCAGCTAATTTTTCGCTTTTACAACTTCTGATTACAAGTTTTCCTTTTACCCTTTGTTTTTCTTACAAGTAAATGGCTAAGTAAATGGCTAGGAATGAGTGTTAGTTGTTAGAAGCGAGAGGCAGCACAATACGAGGCTTGTACGCCAATATTTTCACTCAAACATGTGAGCTAACCTTCTAGTTTTTTCTCTGTTGTTTTCGAAGAATGGACCTAAGAACTTTAACATTGTGTTTGGTTGAAAGATGGAGGAAAGAAAGTGAGTGGAGAGAAAGAGAGTGGAAGGATAGGTTTTCCCTTGTTTGGAATATTTGAAAAAGTGGGAGAAAAGAAAGTGCATGCTGGCCGTTGGGTCCTACGTAAAAAATGCTTCCTCCCATAACCGGATGGAAAGCCATAACGAGACCTAGTCACCTGGAGCTGAGCCACTTGCTTTGTGACGTCATGCCTAGTCACCTGGAGCTGAGCCACTTGCTGAAGTCGGCGATACACATAAAAATCAAGTTGCAAGACTCAAACTTATCTAAAAGACATGTGGCACTTCTGTTAGACTATCTGATAACCTTAGAGGGGGGTGAATAAGGTTATGTGTAAAATATGAATTCTTTTCGGTTTTCAAAAACTTATGAAATGCTTTGTTTAAATCAAATGCGGAAACTGAGATTTAAACTTGTATGATGTATGCAAGCAGGCAGATCAAGCACAGTATGATATTACTCTATATTCAATATACAGAATAACTAGATTATTTATAGGCAGCGCAGTGATATTGAATATAGCAACAGACAGATCTACAGTAGTGATATGGATAATAACAGATCAGCAAAATAATATAACAATAGACAGATCTGAGTAGTGATATTCAAAACAGATATAAACAAAACAATGAATATCACAGCTATATAACAATAACAAATATAGACAATAAAGTAAAGAGAGTAGGGATAGAGATACACCAGGAATTTAGCGAGGTTCGGGATAAAAGCCCTACGTCCTCGGCCTCAGGCTTTGCAACCTTCGGACTTTGATGGCAACCACTATATTGAAGAATTGTTTACAAACAGGCAACTTCAAAATAGCAAATCTCAATTCCCCCGAACTGAGAACCCGAGCACCTAGCTAAGGATTTCAACACCGCTTCAATCTCCTGATTGAACGACCCAAGAGCACCTCCCAGGATTTCACTACCGCTTCAATCTTCCCCGATTGAACGACCCAAGATCACCTCCCAGGATTTCAAACCAACTCAATCTCCTGATTGAGAGACCCAAGAAAACTTCCCAGGATTTCAAACCAACTCAATCTCCTGATTGAGAGACCCAAGAACAAATCCCAGGATTTCAGAGTGACCTCACAAATAGAGTAACGAATACAAACAGAGATCTATGATCCAATCACCTCAGATATAATGACAGTATAGTGACTAAGAGATGAGTGATATGGAAAATAGAAAATGATATGAAAGTTGAAGCTCTATTTTCTCTCTTTCTCAAATTTAGAAGATGTATGTGAGAAGTAGAGAGGTTTAGAAAAATGTGGTGTGTGGTATCTTCGAAATGTGAATCGCACCCGCCTATTTATAGGCTTTAGAAAAATATAGGATTCATAAATGTGACTTAAGAATCGATTCATGAGTGATGTTAAAATATAGTATAATCGATTCTTTATATTTAGAAAACATAGGAATCGATTCCTTGGCTTTTGGAAATATGTAGGAATCGATTTTCAGGACATCCTGAATAGGTAAGAATCGGTTTCAATATTTAGTTAAAGTAAGGAGGAATCGATTCATAGCCTATAGAATAGCTTGAAAATCGATTTCAAGGTGTTTTATAAAAGAAGGAAATCGATTCTTGGTTTGGCTTGAGATAAATGTAGAAATCGATTATTTGCTTTTATGGAAGTAATGGAAATCGATTGTTTTAAGAAAGGAAAACAAGTAATCGATTTTATACTCCTATGAGACACTATAAAATCGATTCATAGTCCAATGTATTTAGTATATAATCGATTTTATACTCCTATGAGACAATATAAAAATCGATTCTTTTGCTTTAAAATGTTTTTCCAAGTTATGTGCCTTTCTCATGCAAGCATGCATTTGAATAAAATATTTTTCAAACCCTAATTGATGCATAATGCATGTTTTCAAAAGTCATCTCTCAGCTACTAAAATGTCATAAAGCTGAAGGGATAGGATCTTACATTTGAGTCCTATCAAAAACAGATAAACAATTAGGTCTTCAACTTCATTGTTGCTTCTTCTGCAAGCCATTGCACTTTAGTCCCTGCTCTTTGATTTAATCCTCGTTCTTTGATTTTGTCCCTGTACTTTCATTCAACTGCAACCATTAGTAGACAAGATGTAATTTGTTATCATTCAAAACAACGAGTGTTTGCCCTTGGTTCAACAACTTCTTCAATGGACCTCATCTTTTGTTATGCATGCAAGCGACCAAACCTGCGCAGCTTGCTTGATTGGTTGTCAACAAACTAACCATGTTCGGTTCCCTCAGCTGATCTTTCACGCCAAAGGAAACCCCTTGCAAGAGGAAAGCTTTCAAGCCTATAAATAGAAGCCATATCTTCACTAATCGATATATCATCTTTCACATCTTTAAATCTTTCATCTTTTAGTTTAGTTTAGGTATAGTTTATTTTCATTTCCAGTTTCTAAGGAGAGGAAGGTGAGGAAGTGCTTGACAACCATTCCCTTCACTTCTACTTTGAAGAAATTCGTGTAAGAAATCTTTATTGTACTTCAACTTGGGAACTTAATGCAAAAGATCTTCTATTCAAGTAATCTCTACTCTTTTAAGTTCTTTTGCTTTATTATTCATTTACTTATGTTCTTAGCATATTCTTTGTTTTATAACATGAGTAACATGAGCTAAATTCCCTTAAGTTGAGATGTTCTAACCTTGTAATGAACTTCTAAATGTATTATGGTTTATGTAGTGTAAACACTTTAAACTCTTGCATAATACTTCTTTCAACTTATTCTGGAATTGATCACTTTAGAATAGGTAAAACTTGTAGCAGCAGACATGGGCTACATTTATGAACTCAAGAGTTAATAGGGACAAGTATTTAATAAAGGAAACTTTGTTAAATACATGCTAACACCTAGACATAGGATAGCATAGTCCTTAGGATAATAAAATTACAAGAGTGAACCTATTTAGCAACTTGGATCATTGTTAGGAGGCAAGGGAGGAATTGACAAACCTTTCTTTACTGTAAAAAACAAAGATCATAAGAGCTTGTAATGAAACTCTGAAGAGAAGTGCTGACAGGCACAAACTGATGCACCCACATCCAGTGTTTCCACACTACATACTCCATTAAGACACTTAGAAAGTAAAGTATTTGGTGAAAACATCTCAACTACTTTTTGCAACTGATTTCTCACACATTTTATTGCTTATTATTATTTTACTTTGAAAACTCCAAACCAAAAATACTGAATAGTGTAGACACACTAAGTGTACACTTTGAACTACAAAAATTTACAATACATAATCCCTGTGGGTTCGACCTTTCTTATCACTTTATTACTTGTGTGACTATGTATACTTGCATATAATAAACCACACCAAGTTTTTGGCGCCGTTGCCGGGGATTATAGTAAAATTTTGGTGTTTAGATTGTTAATTTAGTGTTTTATTAGTACTACTGGTATTCTGTTTTTTGTGCAGAAACACTCAGTGAGGAAACATTAGTTTATGCCCAGAGATAGACCACCAGAATTTGATTGTGATCCAGAAATTGAGAGAAGATTTAGGAGACTGCTAAGACAGCAAAGACAAAGACAACAAGACTGCAGAACAATGTCTCACCACAGTGAAGATGCCTCAGTAAGAGGAGGACCTAATTCACATCAACAAACTGAAGGTGGACCAGATCACAGACAACAATTCATTCAAATGGGACCAATAGGTATGATTAATGATAGAGATAGACCTATGAGAGACTATGCTCAATATGACCAGCAGCACATACAAACTAGTATTGCTAGACCTCAAATTGATGCTGTTAATTTTGAATTTAAACCTATGATGTTTCAAATGTTGCAAACAATTGGTCAATTTGGTGGATCTCCACATGAAGATCCCCATGAGCATTTAAAGCAATTCATAGAAGTTTGTAGTAACTTTATCATTCCTGGTATTAGTGAGGATGCATTTAGGCTTAAGTTATTTCCATACTCTTTGAAAGATAGGGCTAAATCATGGCTAAATTCTATGGAGCCCAATTCTATTCATACATGGAATGAATTAGCTGAAAAATTCTTAAGCAAATATTTTCCTCCTATTAAAAATGCTAGGATGAGACATGATATTACATCTTTTAGACAAAAAGAATTTGAATCATTGTTTGAAGCATGGGAAAGATGGAAAGAGCTTTTAAGAAAATGTCCACATCATGGTTTACCTGTCATTATACAAATGGAAACTTTTTACAATGGTCTAAAACTACAAACCAGAGTGATGCTTGATGTATCAGCTGGTGGTGTTCTTTTGAATATGTCTTATAATGAAGCATGTGATCTTATTGACAAAATTGCTACAAATGGTTCAAGTTGGCCTACTGAAAGGGTAAATGCTCAAAAGAGAACCTCTGGAGTACATGAGATTAATGATATATCAGCCCTATCTGCTCAAGTAGCCACTTTAACAAATCTGATCAAACAGTGCACTAGTGCACCTACATCTAGTGTAGCAACACCAAAAGAAAACACTGCAGCAGCTATAGAACAAGCCTCTCCAGGAACTACAAGTTGTGTGTATTGTGGAGGAGGCCATCTATATGAAGAATGTCCTAGCAACCCTGTCTCTGTCAATTATGTAGGTTACAATAAAAATAACAACCCTTACTCTAATACCTACAATCCAGGATGGAAGAACCACCCAAATTTTAGGTGGAACAATTCTAATGCACCTGCACAAAGTGCACCTGCACCAAATACTCCTCCTGGATTCTTACCTCAAAACCAACAAAGATCAAACCCACCTGCCAGTGCCAACTCTCTAGAAGAATTGCTTAGATCATTCATTAGTGAAACTAGAACTGCTAGGCAAGCTCATGATATATCAATTAAGAACCTAGAGAACCAAGTAGGGCAATTAGCAACTGCTTTGCAGCAAAGACCAGCAGGGACTTTTCCATCAAACACAGAAGCTTCACCCTCACAAAGGCAAGGTAAGGAGCAGGTCAAAGCCATATCTTTGAGAAGTGGCAAGGATCTAACAAAACCATATGAGCTTGAAGGTACAGAGAAGGGAGAAAAAAATAAAAATGAAAAAAATTCTCAAGATGCAGAAACACCTGGTGTTCCTACATCTCCTACTCCAAGGTTAGTACCAGAATACCCTCCTCCTCCTTTTCCTCAAAGATTGAAAAAAATACATGAGGATAAGCAATTCAGTAAATTTTTAGATGTTTTAAAACAATTGCATATCAATGTTCCCTTGATAGAGGCACTTCAACAAATGCCAAACTATGCCAAATTCATGAAAGATGTGCTTTCTAAAAGGAGAAGATTAGGGGAATTTGAAACTGTTGTTATGTCAAAAGAATGTAGTCTGATTTTACAAAACAAAATTCCAAGGAAGCTAAAGGATCCAGGTAGCTTTACAATCCCTTTTTCAATAGGTAAGTACTATACAGGAAGAGCATTATGTGATTTAGGTGCTGTTTGCTGGTGTTTTTAGCAAACAATCACTGGTTTTATTAGAAAAGTTTTGTGAGATTAAACCAGAAATCTCTAAAGCAATTGCCTTTAAACACCACCGTTTGTCAACAAATATATTTTAAAAAGGAAACAATTCACCATGAACATTGAAGTAAAAGTGAAAGAAATGGTAAAACGGGACGCAGAAATATTAAATGACTTGTATTGAAAGCAATAAATTGCATTGAATGTAAAGATAATGGTGTACAAATTTACATACGTTGTACAAGGATTCTTTTACTCTGTTTTCGCTGTGACTTGGAAGTTAGAGTTTCAGAATTGTGTGTTGGTATAATAATTTGCCACCCTTGATTTCTACATAGAAATCACTATTTATACAGAAAACAATGACTGAAATGTAAACTACTATGAACACGTGGCTACGTCTCATTAACCAATGATGGATTTCGTGCCACGTTCGACGCCACAACTGCCCACGTTGTGTTAACCGTAGTCTTGAAATTCGACACAACTGTCTGCTAGTAACTGCTTGACGAATTCTTGAATACCCTATCCTGTCGAAAACTCTTCTCTGTCGAAATGGTGAAGACCTCTTCTGTCGAAAATATGCTAAAATGATATAAATGTCACTTATTCTTTCTGAAGGCAATATGAATGTTCTTTAATGACAAGTCACACCCTATTAAATAACCATTCAAAAGCCTTGTCGAAATTCTAGGCTAACAAATTGCCCCCCAAAAATATCTTTTTCGACAACACAAATGTTAAGGAAGAAAAAGAATATTTTTGAAGATCTCGAAACGTCACCTCCAACAACTTTGCATTAAATGGTGAGAGAAAAATGCCATTATGATTTGCCCAGATAAAGTGGCGCAGCTAAAATGGCACGGATAACATAAACTGCCTAATTGGGCCACGTGGCGTAGTTGGTGTGAACCACAAGCTCCACTGTGTGTTTCAGAAACTGCTAAATATGCCTCATTTTCACTAAGACATTTCAATAATATCCCTTCAGGAGTTTTCTTAAACAATTCATTTCCTATTATCACATAGCTTAAAGCTCTGTACTTTACCTTTTTGTTGGTATTTCCTGTGGGATTTTGCAAGTATTCTACAATAGGTTTTCGCCAATCATCATTGGCCATATTGTCAATAGCAAAAACTTCTGCTAAAACAACTTCATCAACAATGTGATGTTGTTTAATACATTCCTCATCTGTATTTGTTGCCCCCCCAGCTTTTGGTGTTGACAATAATGAGGAAGAAATATCATCAGATACGAGTTTCTCTTTTATTTCTATTAATTCTTCAAGGCTTTGTTTTGAAACTCTATAACCTGATGCAATTTGGGCCAAATCATTCGCCACTTGATTATCAACTCGTGGTAAATGTTCTAAATGAACAGAGTCAAATCTTTTTAACAAGGAATTGGCCATAATAAAGTATTTAATAAGGTGTTCTTTAATACATTTATATTCTTTGGTCATTTGTTTGATAACCAATTCTGAATCACCTTTTATTTCGATACATCTTGCCCCCAGCTCAAGTAAAATTTCAAGGCCTATAATTAAAGCCTCATACTCAGCTTCATTATTTGAGCAATGATTTCGAATCTTATACTTGTATTTCGTTGGAATGTTATTTGGTGAAATAATTAAAACACCAATCCCAACTCCTTTTTTATGACTTGAACCGTCAAAATACAACCTCCAAGGATATGTGTCTACGAAATGTAACGTTTCTTCGACAACAGAATGGTCTACTATAAAATCAGCAACCACTTGTCCTTTAGTTGATTTTAAAGGTTGATAAGTTAAGTCATATTCAGACAAAGCTAAAGCCCACTTACCAATTCTACTATGCATTATTGGTTTCGACAGCATATGCTTAATAATATCAGAATGCGAATAAACACAAACATTAGCTGGCTTTATATATTGCTTTAACTTTGTGCAAGAAAAATATAAACAAAGGCACAATTTTTCTATAGAACTGTACCTAGTTTCAGCATCTATTAAAATTCTACTAAGGTAATATATGGCCCTTTCGACACCATTATCATCCTCTTGAGCTAACATGCTACCAATTGTTTTTTCAGATGCTGCTATATACAATTTGAGCACTTTGTTTCTAATAATAGGCATTAGAATTGGTGGTTTCATCAAATAAGACTTAATTTCTTCAAAAGCTGCTTGGTGAACGGATTCCCATTTGAAAACTTCTTCTTTCTTCAGTCTCAATAATGGCGAAAATGCTTGAGTTTTGCCACTTAGATTTGATATGAATCTTCGTAGGAAATTGATTTTTCCCAACAACGACTGAAGTTCTTTTTTGGTTGAAGGAGCTTTCGTTTCAATTATAGCTTTAGTCTTATTCTGATTGATTTCAATGCCTTTTTTGTGCACCACAAAACCCAAGAAATCTCCTGCACGCACACAAAAGGCACACTTTAATGGATTCATTTTCAATCCATATTTCCTCATTCTTTCGAAAGACTGTCGAAGATGGTCTAAATGACCATTTTCTGAGGAAGATTTAACTACCACATCATCTATGTACACTTGCATAAAATTTTCAATGAAATCATGAAACATACAATTCATTGCCCTCTGATATGTAGCACCAGCATTTTTTAAACCAAATGGCATTACTACCCATTCATAAATACCTAATGCCCCTGGACAACGAAATGCAGTTTTCGAAACATCCTCTTCAGCAATAAAGATTTGATTATACCCAGAATAACCATCAAGCATGCTGAGGTATTCAAATCCTGCTGCTGAATCTATCAACATTTCTGCCACAGGCATTGCGTATTCATCTTTGGGAGTGGCATTATTTAAATCTCTAAAATCGATGCAAACTCTAAGAGTGCCATTTTTCTTAATTACAGGAACTATATTAGCTAACCATTCGACATACCTGGCAGTTCTGATGAATTTGTTTTTGAACAACCTTTCAATCTCCTCTTTAATTTTAGTTAATATCTGAGGAGCAAACCTTCTTGGTATCTGCTTCACTGGCTTCTTCTCTGGTCGAATTGGTAACTGCAACTCCACAACGTCTCGACTCAAACCAGGCATTTCGTCATAGTCCCAAGCGAAGCAGTCTTTGAACTCCCTCAGTAATGTTATAACTTGGGTTTTCAATGCAACATCCAGGTATGCGCTAACAAAAGTTGGCCTCTTCTTTGAACCATCTCCCAAATCCACTTCCTCCAATGGATCTTGAGCCTGCATTCGCTTTGTTGAATCTCTAGGATCTTTTTCAAACCCTAATGGCTCATTATCATAAATGCAATCAAGCTTTTCATTCATAATAATGCCATTTTCGTCTTCAGAATCTTTGGCTTCGACAGCCATTGTTTGATGAATTAATTCGGCTTCCATCGCCGCTTTTAACTTATTCTCGGCCATATAAGCCGTAATCTTGTTCCATGCATTAGGAACTGACATAGGAAACATTTCAAGAATCAGAATACCACCCTTCAGGTTGGGCAGTAGCATCTCCTATTATTTGCCTTTCCCAAACAAAACCATAGTTTGGATGCAAATTAACTGAAGCAAATACATTATCAGCAGGAATGTATGCCTCATTAGAAGATGAACATGGCGCAATGTTCGCCAATTTTTTCTCAAAATTTTCCTTGGTGATGTGATTTACATCAGCACGAAAATAACTTTGGTCTGCTTCAATGTATTCGACAAGACCATCTTCTCTCCACATCACTAGTTTTTGATGTACTGTTGAAGGCACGGCGCCGACTCCATGTATCCACTCTCTCCCAAGCAACATATTAAAGTTTGCTTTGGAAGCAATTACTAGGAACAGAGTGGTCCTCTTGATAGTTCCAACAATCAATTCCACTTCGATGGCTCCAAGAGAGTAGCCAGTTTTGCCTTCGTAATTACTTAAGACAATATTGTGTGGCTTGAGGTCAGTGATGGATATGCCTATCTTCTTCATAAGTACTTCAGGCATAAGATTTACAGCAGCACCTCCATCAACTAACACCTTGTTGATGCCAATACCATTAACCTTAGCTTGAATATACAAAGGCTTCAGGTGATTCTGCATACTCGTATCTGGCCTCTCGAAAGTAGCCATCTGATCTTCGACACAGCCATCATTCATCACATAGTAACACATGGGTTTGTGACAAGCCATATCTTCCGTGAAATCTTCTTCTTCACTGTTAGGCACGGTTATGACATCATACTCTAGTGGCAATATTGACACCACGTTGCAGACGACGTCAAAATCATCATCAGAATCATCAAAACCAGAGCCTATGTCCTCATCAAAATCAGATTGAGGCTCTTTCCCTTTGTATGTCGAAGGTGGAGGGCAGATTCTTTCAAGTGCAGGCCTTCTAGGTTTTTCCATCAAGGCATCCTTGCCTTTTGCCTTATTTACCCCACTTGTAGGCTTAGCCACATCAGCACTGGTATTTGCTTCGACCTTAGAAGCCACCTTCTTATCACCTACCTGGACTTTGATTCCAAAGTGCCTAGGAACCTTGTTCACGTCTAAAGATGCTTTTTTCTTCTGGTTTCTCTGAAAACGACGCCATTGGGTTTTAGTCATGGGATTCTTACCTTTATAATTATTCCAATAATTATACTTGCTGGAATCACCTTGATGGACAACTTGAGCGTTTGCATTGTTGTGAACCCATTTTCCAACAGGGGAGTTCATTTGTGGAACGAAGGATTTACCAAACAGTCTTATGGATCCTTTCTTTCCTGGCTCTTGGCTTGTCGAAGGCTTAGTCGAAGCATTAGCCTTGCTAGATGAAGGCTTAGTCATAACACTAGCCTTGTAACCAGGGAGCTCAGTGTTGCCAAAATCAAAAGATGGCCTATTGTCAAGCCATTTCCTCTTTCGATGTTCCTGATCCTGGTACCCTTCAACAGCTTTGGCTGCTTCTTTGTCGAAAACAGCACTGCACCTAGGACATAACATGACTTCAGAGTTATTCCATTTACATCTGTTGAGGAAATCTATCAATTCCTCTTCAGCTTTTGGGAACACAGCATGTAGCTTCCCATCATATTCTTTCAAGGTTATCTCTTGTTTTTTCCCTTCAGCATATATAAAACCTTCCAATTTCTTGGTGGAGGATTTAAGTTTCTTTGGAGGATCTTTCATTTCAGCATCTACCATGTTTACACTTGTTTCAAACGGTTCTGTATACATAGCTTCAGCTTTGGGTAAAGGGTCATCTACAACTTGCATTTGAGTTTTCATCTTTCTATCTTCAAATTTTAGTCTCCCTTCTTCGATTGCTTTTTGCACAAGATCCCTGAAAAGCACACAACGGTCAGTGTTATGTCCCAAAAAATTATGGAACTTACAATAACCCTTTTTCTTTCTCTGGTCAAGAGTTGGTACTCTTAAGCCATTAGGTACCAATATCTGACCATCTTTCACCAACAGATCAAATATTTCATCACATTTAGTAACATCAAAAGTATATGTTTTAGGCACAAATTTGTCATTTTTTGGCTCGACAGGATTTTTCCCATTAGCAGGCCTTAGTAATTTACAAGTATAAGGAGGACCAGGCTTGAGTTCAGCCACATCTATCTCCTCTCTTTCGATATCACTAAATGTGGTGTCGAATTCGTCTTCGACATAAGCTACTTTTTCTTTTTTATGAAACCTAGTTGACATAGATTTTTCTTCTTTAAGCCTTTCTACCTGTCGAACTCTGTCAGCTAATTGGGCCATATCCCTTAAATGAGATGTATCCAATTTTTTCCTGATTGAATAATCAAAGCCACCAGCAGCCATTTCAACAAGTTCATGTTCAGGCACTTGTGTGAAACAACGAGCCTTCAGTAGCCTAAATCTATTCAAATAGTCATCAACAGTTTCAGGCATTTTACGCTGAACACTGGCCAATTCTTTGAGAGTGATCTTAGATTGGCCCATGTAAAACTGCGCATGAAACGCTTTTTCTAATTGCCCCCATGTAAAAATAGAACCAGGGGGTAATGTAGTAAACCAAGTAAAAGCATTTTTTGTTAAAGAATTTGGGAAATATTTCATCTTCAAATTCTCATTTTGGGCTATATCCCCAGACTCAGTCAAAAACCGAGCAATATGTTCGACAGTAGATTCTTTTGTGTCACCACCAAACTTAGTATACTTAGGAACTTTCCAGCCCCTTGGCAACTCAGTTTGCAACACATATTCACATAATGGTGATATGAAATTTGGCCTATGTAAGCCTACATTAACGCCATTTTGTGTCAATATAGTTTCAACTAAAGTGGCTATGTTATCTTGAGCGCCAACATTATTTTGTTGCACTTGTCGAACAACTTCATCAGCATTCTGATTTCGATTCACCAGGACAACTTCAGGGACATGATTTGCCATTCCCTGTCGTTCACCTACATTTACTGGGACTTCGACTGGAATTGTTCTTTGGGTATGAACAGGTAATCCATTATTTACTGTATTAGGGACCTGCCTATTACTAGTATTTGGAGCCCCAAAGAAATCTGCAATTCGACCCATTTGTTTTGCTAACATTTGGTAACTAGTATCAGTATTTTGAATCAATGGATTAAAAACTGTACCAATTTGTTGGGTTAACATATTAACCATATCATGATTGCTCTCATCAACTTGTTGTCGTAAGGCAAACAAGGATTCATTGGTTAATGCCGTAGGATTTCGACCCATTACACTTTCAGAAGAAACATGTACAGGAGACATAGTCGAAATATGTGGCATTCCAGTAGGCATGCCATATGATCCAGAAGGAAATGCAGGAAAACTTACATTATGAAAATGTGGATTTAAACCGCTTCCTATTGCCATATAAGGACTATGAAGTCCCATATGTAACGGCAAAGACGTAGGCATAGATGCCATGTTTGACTGCGTTGATCCAACGTTAGTCATTGATACTGAAGGAACGGTTGTTGATGATGATGGGGATATTGTTCCTACAACCACCCCTGCATTTACGTTTGCAGAGTCTACTATTGTTCCCTGTTCTTGTGGAACCACAGGATTAGAGCTAGACGCATTATTAGTATGACGAACCATTTTTCCACTTCTTAAGTGCATGCAAATACAAACACATCAAAGAACATAGAAAAATTATGTTTAAAGGCAAACTGTCCCACCGGGCGTGCCAATTTGTTTGCTGGTGTTTTTAGCAAACAATCACTGGTTTTATTAGAAAAGTTTTGTGAGATTAAACCAGAAATCTCTAAAGCAATTGCCTTTAAACACCACCGTTTGTCAACAAATATATTTTAAAAAGGAAACAATTCACCATGAACATTGAAGTAAAAGTGAAAGAAATGGTAAAACGGGACGCAGAAATATTAAATGACTTGTATTGAAAGCAATAAATTGCATTGAATGTAAAGATAATGGTGTACAAATTTACATACGTTGTACAAGGATTCTTTTACTCTGTTTTCGCTGTGACTTGGAAGTTAGAGTTTCAGAATTGTGTGTTGGTATAATAATTTGCCACCCTTGATTTCTACATAGAAATCACTATTTATACAGAAAACAATGACTGAAATGTAAACTACTATGAACACGTGGCTACGTCTCATTAACCAATGATGGATTTCGTGCCACGTTCGACGCCACAACTGCCCACGTTGTGTTAACCGTAGTCTTGAAATTCGACACAACTGTCTGCTAGTAACTGCTTGACGAATTCTTGAATACCCTATCCTGTCGAAAACTCTTCTCTGTCGAAATGGTGAAGACCTCTTCTGTCGAAAATATGCTAAAATGATATAAATGTCACTTATTCTTTCTGAAGGCAATATGAATGTTCTTTAATGACAAGTCACACCCTATTAAATAACCATTCAAAAGCCTTGTCGAAATTCTAGGCTAACAGGTGCAAGCATCAATTTGATGCCCAAATCTATCTTCACAAAGCTAGGGATTGGAAATGCTAAACCTACCACATTGACACTATCTTTGGCAGATAGATCAATTGCATATCCAGAAGGAATTATTGAGGATATATTAGTGCAAGTTGACAAATTTGTGTTTCCTGCAGATTTTGTTATACTTGATTTCATTGCAGATGAAGAAGTGCCAGTCATACTTGGAAGACCATTCTTGGCAACAGGGAAAACACTGATAGATGTGCAAAGAGGAGAGCTAACCATGAGAGTGAATGATCAAGAAGTAAAATTCAATGTCTTGAATGCTTTGAAGTATCCTGGAGAGGAGAGTGAAGAGTGTTCATCAATCTCACTTGATCATTTGGTAGAGAAGCAGTTCCACAAGCAGTATAATCACCTTGCCAATGCACTAGCACCTGATGTTTCTGCATTGCCTGCTGAGGAATTTATTGAAGAAAGCATATTGCCCAAGGAACAAGCTACACCTAAGGTATGGGCTAGAACTTATGAATCTCTTAATTTAGAAGATCCCAACCTTAAAGAAAATGTACCTTCTGTTGAACAACCTCCTAAGCTAGAATTGAAAGAACTACCTAAGCATTTAAAATATGTTTTTCTAGGTGAGAATGATACTCTTCCTGTAATCATAGCATCTGATCTATCTTTAGAACAAGAGCTTGATTTAATTAACACCTTGAGAAAACATAGAAAAGCTATAGGTTGGCAAATATCTGACATTAAAGGGATTAGCCCCTCAACATGCATGCATAGGATAATTTTAGAAGAAAATTCTAAAAATAGCATAGAAGGGCAAAGAAGATTAAATCCAATAATGAAAGAGGTTGTTAAGAAGGAAATAATTAAATGGCCTAAAAAAGATGCAAAACCTAGGCTAATAAGATGGGTTCTACTACTTCAAGAATTTGATCTTGAAATAAGAGATAAGAAAGGAGTAGAGAACCAAGTGGTTGATCATCTCTCTAGACTTGAAAGTAATAATGCAGGTACAATTGAAGAAATCAAGGAAAGTTTCCCTGATGAGAAATTACTAGCAATTACCATGAATGCAGCCAGTGTTTCTGCACTCAGTGTGGCCACACCTAATGCTTCAACACCATGGTATGCAGACATAGTAAACTTCCTTGTAAGCAAAATTGTACCATGTGACATGAACTATCAACAGAAAAGAAGGTTCTTCCACATAGTAAAACAATACTATTGGGATGACCCTTACCTATTCAAGATATGTCCTGATCAAATCATGAGAAAGTGCATTCCTGAAGAAGAACAGCAAGCAGTACTCCTGCATTGTCATGCTGCACCATATGGAGGTCACTTTGGAAGCCAAAGAACAGCAGCTAAGGTACTTCAATCAGTTGATCTATATGATGCAACCACTGATACCACTTTCAAAGTAAATGGACAAAGAGTGAAAATGTACTATGGAGAGCATGTAGAGAGAGACAAGATCACCACTCACTTTGCAAAACCTTAGACCAAGGTACAAGTCAGGCTGTAAGACTCTTAAAACAAGCGCTTGAGGGAGGCAACCCATCACTATATAGTTAATATTATTATTTTGTGCAATTTCATGTTTTGTTATTTAGCAGAGAAGAAACAGATGCTGGGATACACAAGAAGAACAATGAAGCCAGCTCCAACAAAGAAGATGTGGACAATGTCCTCTCTCTATGCTGAACAGGGTACAGGAGCAGAAACTGGTGACAAGGCAACAAATAAAGAAACTGAAGAACAAACTGAGAAGGTAGCAGAGCAACAACCAGAGGGAATTGAGGAACAAACAGAACACACTCCAGTGCAGAGTGGTGTACCTGCACCTGAAGTCCAAACACTGGCTACACCAGATGTTCCTGCAGAAGCTACACCTGAAGAGGCAGAAATGCCTGAGGCTACTGTAGATGATCCTGGTGTGCCTACCTCTGATGTGGCCACTGCTAAGAAGCCAAAGAAGACAAGAGCCAAGCATAGCCCTGCTGTGAGAGCCAGCCCCAGATTCCAAAACAAAGAGTAAAAGGATACTTTTTAATGTTTATTCCTAAAACTATATTCTGCTTTACTTTCAACTGTTTAAAAATACTATGTGGTAGCTGTTGCTATGTGTTAAATACTTTTGTTTGTTTCTCCCAAATTTAGTACTCCCCTGTTTCCTAAACTTAGAGCAGTGAGGACACTGCTCATCTTTAAGTTGGGGGGGGGGGGAGAGTGGAGAATAGTATATCTTTTGAACTAAATATGCACTATGTGAAAACTAATATATGCTATGAATGTCTTAGTAGTATATGTATGTGAATATGCAATATTAGTATGTGTGTTTAGATGTACTTAACAAAGCATGCAAATGACATGATCAAAAATGTTTTCAAAAAAATAGAAGAACTAAGTACATCATATGTATGTTTTAAAAACTTAAATAAATATGAAACATGATCAATTCATCTTTTTCTCAAAAATTGAAGAAGTGTATCAATAAGTTGAATTTTGAATGAAAAGCCTTGTTTTCGAAAAATGATCAGTTTTATAAATACTTTGACACAACAAAATTGAGTTTTGAAAAGAACCATGCTAGATCAAGAGCTATCTAAAGCCAAGAAAATTTTGGAAATTTGAGGTCAAAATTAGATTTTTATTAAAAATTTAGAAGAGCATAAAGACTTAAGTTTGGGGGAAATTCCATGAATACAAAGGCCAAAGAGTGACAACTTGAAAAGTGCAAACCACAAGTGTCAAAACCACTCAAAAATACCAAAAATATCCCAAAAAGGAGCTACACTTGCCTGAGTCATATAAACTGAACCTGTCCCTTAAGTGCAATTTGGTCTGAAAAATATGAACAAAGTTCAAGGAGAAAAAGAAAAAAACAAACCAAGAAAAAAAAGAAAATGCATGTGGAGGTCAGTGTATGCTACAAAAAAATACTCAAAGAGTTTCAAGTGTGGTAACACTTAATGTGCCAACACCATCTACATCAAAAGGCACCTACACTCAAAATAAGGTGAACCTACAATCCAAAAATGATGTTTTTGCACTCACTGCATTACATCATCAAAAATCAAACACCAAGGTATTGGCTTAACAAGTTGGAACACCAAAAGCCCTTTGTTGTGCTTAAGAGTCCCCTAAATACTTGAAGAAATTGTTAGTCTCGGCCATATTTTGAAAAATCTCTAAGAGTGACCAAAAGAGTTCCATCTTTTTCAAAAAGCTAAAGAAAAACTCTTTTCAGTTATGGAACCAATTAGAAACTCAATGGGCCACACACTCACACAAATGAGTTTTTATAACTCTGAATGTTTTAAAGAAAGCAAGGGCATGAAAGAAAAAGCACCAAAAGAGAAAGGCTCATCAATACACTTCAAACACTTCTTGAAAAACATGAGTTGAGATGTCTTCATAATTATATAAATCTTGTGTTTTTTGTTTCTTGTCGTTGCTTGAGGACAAGCAACAATTTAAGTTTGGGGGTGTGATAACTCTATTTTATATAGAGTTATTCATACAATCAAGCTTGAGTTATTGCTTATTTTCAAAAACATTTATATATATTTATAGCTTATTTATCAAGGAACAACATTCTAAGTATTCAAATTGGATAAAGGGCAATGATCTAGGCAAAATACACAAATCTTGTTAGGTTTGATGTTTCTGTTCAGTGCAGCTACTGCAGGAGTGGAAACACTGCCAACACCAGGAGTGGAAACACTTGGAGTGGAAACACTGCCAACACCTGCTAAATTCTGCAGTTTATACTAAAACATTCAAAGACCATTTCAATGCTTCCACACTTGATTTGTGACGTCATGCCTAGTCACCTGGAGCTGAGCCACTTGCTGAAGTCGGCGATACACATAAAAATCAAGTTGCAAGACTCAAACTTATCTAAAAGACATGTGGCACTTCTTCAATGGACCTCATCTTTTGTTATGCATGCAAGCGACCAAACCTGTGCAGCTTGCTTGATTGGTTGTCAACAAACTAACCATGTTCGGTCCCCTCAGCTGATCTTTCACGCCAAAGGAAACCCCTTGCAAGAGGAAAGCTTTCAAGCCTATAAATAGAAGCCATATCTTCACTAATCGATATATCATCTTTCACATCTTTAAATCTTTCATCTTTTAGTTTAGTTTAGGTATAGTTTATTTTCATTTCCAGTTTCTAAGGAGAGGAAGGTGAGGAAGTGCTTGACAACCATTCCCTTCACTTCTACTTTGAAGAAATTCGTGTAAGAAATCTTTATTGTACTTCAACTTGGGAACTTAATGCAAAAGATCTTCTATTCAAGTAATCTCTACTCTTTTAAGTTCTTTTGCTTTATTATTCATTTACTTATGTTCTTAGCATATTCTTTGCTTTATAACATGAGTAACATGAGCTAAATTCCCTTAAGTTGAGATGTTCTAACCTTGTAATGAACTTCTAAATGTATTATGGTTTATGTAGTGTAAACACTTTAAACTCTTGCATAATACTTCTTTCAACTTATTCTGGAATTGATCACTTTAGAATAGGTAAAACTTGTAGCAGCAGACATGAGCTACATTTATGAACTCAAGAGTTAATAGGGACAAGTATTTAATTAAGGAAACTTTGTTAAATACATGCTAACACCTAGACATAGGATAGCATAGTCATTAGGATAATAAAATTACAAGAGTGAACCTATTTAGCAACTTGGATTATTGTTAGGAGGCAATGGAGGAATTGACAAACCTTTCTTTACTGTAAAAAACAAAGATCATAAAAGCTTGTAATGAAACTCTGAAGAGAAGTGCTGACAGGCACAAACTGATGCACCCACATCCAGTGTTTCCACACTACATACTCCATTAAGACACTTAGAAGTAAAGTATTTGGTGAAAACATCTCAACTACTTTTTCCAACTGATTTCTCACACATTTTATTGCTTATTATTATTTTACTTACTTTGAAAACTCCAAACCAAAAATACTGAATAGTGTAGACACACTAAGTGTACACTTTGAACTACAAAAATTTACAATACATAATCCCTGTGGGTTCGACCTTTCTTATCACTTTATTACTTGTGTGACTATGTATACTTGCATATAATAAACCACACCAGCCTCGCAGGCTAACCTAATTGAATAGTAATTTGTTGCTATATATTTCTGAAATCAACATTGTTGGTGAATGCGAAAGTCGGTGGATGGTTACGGGCTTCGCTCGTCGTGATCATGCTATGTTTTAAACATACACCGTTGCTGAAAATAAGAAAACTATATTGAGGTGATTTTTTTTAAACAATGATATTTTTTTAACGCATTGTTTACTTCATCTATCGGAAGTTTGTTCACTATATTAACTTTTACACATCTTTGACTTTGACGTGTAAACAAACGCATTCTTTTCAATAAGAGCCAGATAGTTTTTTTCAAAAGTTATTTTCTTAAATGACTTAAAGAAAAAATTGTGATTTTTGTAGTCAAGCAAGAATTTTCAGGACTTCGCATAAATCAGTAAGGAAATCTGAGTATTAGTTTTGACTCATTCAGATATATGCGAATAAGATAGAACGTTAACCAGAAATGGAAAACGATAGTTTACGACTTTTATTTATAATTGATTTGACTACATTGTAGTATACTTTGTGAAAAATAAAAGTGAAGTGCTTGACATATTCAAAGTTTTCCATTATAGATTTTGAAAATCAATTAAGTAGAAAGGTTAAGAGTTTTTATAGCGATTGAGAAACAGAGTATGATTCCCATTAATTTAATGGAATTATACATGAAACGACTGCACCATATTCTCCCGAAATGAATGGTAAAGCAGAAAGAAAGCATAGAACTTTTACCGAATTGGTAATTGCTTTTATGCTCTATTCTGGCGCTGCATCTCACTGGTGGGGGGAAATTTTGATAACTGTATGTTATGTCATGAATAGACTTCCAAAGTCTAAGAGCAAAATTTATCCTTATGAGATCATAAAGAAAAGACAACCAAATGTGTCTTATTTCCGAATCTGGGGTTTGCTTGACTTATGTCAGGATCCCAGATCCAAAAAGAGTTAAACTCGCCAGTAGAGTCTATGAATGTGTATTCATCGGGTATGCAGTAAACAGTAAAGCTTACAGGTTTTATGACCTTAAAGCTAAAATGATCATAGAGTCAAATGATGTTGACTTTTATGAAAATGAATTCCCTTTTAAACATAGAAATAGTGGGGGCACCGGAACTAGTCTAGTCTCTGTGCCTAGAAACGTTGAAAACAACAAACAAAGGGAAATAGAACTTCGAAGAGGTAAGAGAGCACGTGTTGCTAAGGACTATGGACCCGATTATATGGTCTATACGTTAGAAGAGGATCCAACTAGCATTCAAGAAGCATAGTCTTCTTTGGATGCCGATTTGTGGCAAGAAGCCATCAATGACAAGATGGATTCTTTAGAGTCTAACAAGACATGACACTTAGTGGACTTGCCTCCTGGTTGCAAACCAATTGGTTGTAAATGGATTTTGAAAAAGAAACTAAAACCTGACGGCACTGTTGATAAATACAAGGCTTGCCTTGTAGCCAAAGGTTTTAGACAAAGAGAGAATATAGATTTCTTCGACACATATTCACCTGTTACTAGAATTACATCCATAAGGGTACTAATTTCGTTGGTCGCTATTTAAAATTTGGAAGTACACCAAATGGATGTCAAAACTGATTTTTTAAATGGTGAATTAGAAGAAGAAATCTATACGGAGCAACCTGAAGTTTTTGTAGTTCTTGGGCAAGAACACAAGGTCTGTAAGTTGGATAAGTCTCTGTATGGTCTCAACAAGCTCCTAAACAATGGCATGAGAAGTTTGATAATTTGATAATATCGAATGGGTTTAAAGTGAATGAAAGTGACAAATGCATTTATTACAAAACCGAAAATGACATTTGCACAATCATATGTCTCTATGTAGATGACTTACTCATATTTGGATCAAACATTCATGCTGTAAATAAAGTGAAATCACTGTTGTGCAACAACTTTGATATAAAAGACCTTGGAGAAGCAAGTGTAATACTTGGTATTAAGATCACTAGGTCCAAAAAAAAGGAATTTCTTTGGATCAATCTCATTATATTGAGAAGATCTTAAAGAAATACAATTATTTTGATTGTAAGCCTGCTTGTACACCATATGATCCGAGTGTCAAACTTTTTAAGAACACTGGTGACAGTATCAGGCAAACGGAATATGCGAGCATCATTGGCAGCCTAAGGTATGCCACTGATTGTACTAGACCCGACATTGCCTATGTTGTGGGATTGCTATGCAGGTTTACTAGTCGACCTAGTATAGAGCATTGGCACGCTATCGAGAGAGTCATGAGATACCTTAAAAGGACCATGAATCTCAGACTACAATATCAGAGATTTCCAGTTGTACTTGAAGGATACAGTGATGCATATTGGAATACTCTATCAGATGATTCCAAAGCAACTAGTGGCTATATATTCAGTATAGCTAGTGGTGCTGTCTCTTGGAAATCTAAGAAACGGACCATATTGGCCAGTCCACTATGGAGTCTGAAATGATAGCATTGGCAATCGCTAGTGAAGAAGCTAGCTGGTTGAGATGCTTACTAGCAGAGATCCATTTATGGGAAAAACCGATGCCAGTTGTGTTGATCCACTGTGATAGTACCGCGGCTATTGCAAAAATAGAGAACCGTTATTTCAACGGTAAAAGACAACAAATACGTCGTAAGCACAACACTGTGAGAGAATGTCTCTCAAAAGGAGCTGTGAGAGTGGATCATGTACGCATTGATCAGAACTTAGCTGATCCTTTGACAAAAGGATTAGCTAGGGAGAAAGTCCAAAATACATCTCAAAGGATGGGACTACTGCCTTTAGAATCATGAGTCACTCACGATGGTAACCCGACCCAAAAGACTGGAGATCCCAAGAATTAGGTTCAATGGGTAATAACAAGTTGTGAAGTGATACGAGATGAACATGCTATTATAAGTAAAGAAGCATGATTCCTGAAGCGACGTAAGGTTGAAGTAATAGAAACTCTTAATGAGATCTATACTCTATGTGGAGTGGAGTACCTAGCTACAGGAGTACTCTTGATAGACTCACCTTTGTAAATGTGGAAGTGGGGCCGCTTCCTATGGAATCGTTGGCAGGATTCCTAGAGCGTTCACTAAACCGGGATAGACGTGCAGGGCCACAAAAGCACGGGCTAATAAGAATACACCCATGGAAAAGGTTGTGTGTGGTTTTGATGTTAGAGATAGAGTTCAAGCTAAAGAGTGGTTTTTCATAACCAAAATTTCTTTCTTCTCTAGAAAGCTTGAAGCATTTCCAAGCTTAGTTTCTAAAAAGTGGTTTTTCATAACCATATTGAGGGTGAATATCTTAGAGCGAATTTTCACGGTGCAGTGAACTTTCGTAGCAGTTTGGACTGGGCTGTTTTATCCCGGGGACGTCGTGGTTGATAGCCTGCTTGCACCTTGGAGCAGTGTCACAAAACGTTTTAAAGAAAGCGACCTAGTCCGCGACTCATCCCAGTAATCTCTTCGGCTTGTTCTTGAAACTAGTGTTGTTTGGGGAAAGTTCTGGCTAGGAAAGACTTGGTACTTAAGAGTGTCCATTGTGACTCACCTCTCTTTCCTGAAAACCTACTCGGATTAACAGATATATGTTGATATTGTGGGTTTGATTTGTTTGCAAAACTAAACTTTGTTGTTCGTACAAATTAAAGGGATCTAATAAAACATAATGATTTACTAAAAAAAATAACATTTTTAACTTGGTTATTTGGTCAAAAAAAACTTGGTTATGAGTAATAACCGATCTCGAAAGTATTTTTATTTAAAAAGTTTTTTTAATCTATTTTTAGAGCAACAAATTTAAGAAATGAGCTTTTTAAATTGATTGTTAAACAACCGGCTTGAAAACTTTTTTCCGAAGACTAAAATCAACATTTTAATCACTTTTCTGAAAAAGCATTTTAGCCTATAAGGAACCTGTTATGAATATTATTGGATATTGGATGTCCATTTCTCTTCTCCCATCATCTCCTTTATGGTTGACTACTCACTTGTCCTTCACCACCCTATAAATAAGGACTCACCCCATATGTAAAGATGTACTTGTGAAGAGAAATACAAAGACTCCCAAATTCTCTCATTCTCTCATTCTGTGGTTGCTATAGTTTTGATTATTCTACAACACGTTATCAGCACGAAGTTCTAACAATCTAAGGTACGTAGTAATATTGGTTCCATGGTTAATCACTTCGATTTTACCTTACATGCTATGTTTAGTTTTATGTGAAAAATCCATGTGAAACACACTAGCTAGAAGTTAACATAGGATTTATGAAAAACATTTTATTTGACTAAAATAAAATGCTCTAGATTTCTTAAAAATCTTCCATGTTGGAAACTATTCGGTACCATCAAATCAATACCATACTTTTATTAATATCTTACTTGGATTAAATTCATCTTTCTAGATAACGGTTCATCTTTATGTACCTCCATTAGCTTCAATCCTATAATCCTATAATTTTTATCATTCTCTAATATTGAATGCCATGATCAGCTTCCAAAAATTTTGATGTTTCAAATTCTGGGATAGATAGTTCATGATATTACTTGTTATATATAGTTAGCATTTTTTTTCCATAAACTATGAGTAGGTTTTATTCAAAGAAAGAAATTATGAGTCTGATTTGAAGAATTTTTTTCATATATGACAATTGCATAAGGAGTTTAGAAGACAATTTTATAATATGTTTTAGATTTTGTACAAAATGAATTATGGTTGTTTTCCCGTGAGTGTGTCTTGATCGGTTATAAAAAGGGATGTTTTCAGGTGGTATATTCAAAATCTAGTATTAAATTCTCTTACTTTGGGTTTGTTTTTCATATAATATATATGTTCAGTAACACTATTGAACTTGAAAAGAACAAAGAAAGGACAAAATTGCAATCGCTTTTTTTTGGGTTAATGATTTTTGTAACTTCGTTATTGTTTCTATTGGTATTGGTGTATGGTTTGGATTTCTTATCCCAGACTTTATTTTAATGTGTTACTTTGTGTTCGTTTATGTTTAGTTTTTGATTTTCTTCATAATGTTATGTTTAATCTAACTTGTTTAATTTTATATTTTCATGATAGTTCTAAATATGTCGAACCTTACTAAACTTGATTTTGAGGCTCTTGACATTTCGGGAAAGAATTACTTGCTATGGGCTCTAGATGCTGAAATTCATTTGAATGCCGAAGGGCACGGAGATACTATTAAAGAAGGAAATAAAGCATCTAATCAACAAAAGGCAAAAGCCATGATTTTTCTTCGCCACCATCTCCATGAGGACCTTAAAAATGAATACCTTACGGTAAAAGACCCACATGTCCTTTGGAACGGTTTAAAGGAAAGATATGAGCACCAAAAATCTATTATCCTCCCAAAAGCTCGTTATGACTGGATGCATTTGCGTTTACAAGATTTTAAAAGTGTAACTGCCTATAATTCTGCAGTATTTAGAATCACTTCCCAATTACAATTATGTGGAGAAAAAGTGACTGATGAAGATATGTTAGAAAAAACATTCTCCACTTTTCATGCATCCAATGTGCTCTTGCAGCAGCAATATCGAGAAAAAGGCTTTCAGAAATATTCTGACTTGATTTCTTACCTTCTTGTGGCCGAGCAAAATAATGAACTTTTGATGAAAAATCATGAAGCTCATCCCACTGGCACTGCTCCATTCCCAGAAGTGAATGTAGCAACACACGATCACTATGGACAAACTCGTGGTCGTGGTCGTGGTCGTGGTCGTGGTCGTGGTCATGGCTATGGTCGTGGTCATGGTCTTGATCATAGTCACAGTGGAAATTACAAGAACACGTCTTTTCACCAGAAGTGGAAAAATGTTGGAAAGAATGAAAAAAGTGGGTAGAGTAGCAAAAGTAATGAAAATATTTGCTATCGTTGTGGAGGAAAAGGTCATTGGAGTTGTACTTGTCGTACACCAAAACATCTTGTTAATCTCTATCAACAATCAATTAAAAATAAAGATAAAAGGATTGAGAGTCATTTTGCTTATGAAGATGATGGTAATACAAATGCTACTAATTTGGATGTTGCTGATTTCTTTGCTGACCCTGATGGAAATATTGGTCACCTTATTGTGGATGGAAATATAGTCAAGAAGTAGATTTTCTTAAATATCACAATAATAATAAAGTTTGAGAGTGTCTTTGAATTTTCTATGATGTTTTGAATATCCTATGCTAATAATAATAAAGCTTTATATTTAAGTGTGTTTTCAACTTCTATAGTTTATGTTCAAATAATTCAATCATAAAATTTTTATTATTTCTCATGCTTCTCTCTTATCATATTCTTTTCTTCTTTGGATAGAATGAGTATTGACACTAGCATCAATAATGGAGATACGTGTCTTGTCGATAGCGGAACTACCCATACAACTTTAAAAGATGCAAAATATTTCTCTTATTTAGTGAAGCGAGAAACCAATGTTAGTACTATATCTGGCTCTTCAAAGATAATTGAAGGCTCTGGAATAGCTAATATAATGTTATCCCGGGGAACAAATTTACACGTTGAGAATGTATTATATTCCCCCAAGTCTAGCTAGTAGAAATTTATTAAGTTTCAAAGATATCCGTTTAAATGGATATCATATTGAAACAAGAGATGAAGGAGATATTGAATATCTCTATATAACAAGACATACTTTGGAAAAAATAAGTGTAGTGGAAAAGCTGCCCACCTTTTCCTCAGGTTTATACTACACTTATATCAGTGCAATTGAAGCACGCGTTGTAAATGAGAAATTTACAAATCACAAATTACAATTATTGGATATTGGATGTCCATTTCTCTTCTCCCATCATCTCCTTTATTATCTTTGTGTAGTGGCCTTTATGGTTGACTACCCACTTGTCCTTCACCACCCTATAAATAAGGACTCACCCCATATGTAAAGATGTACTTGTGAAGAGAAATACAAAGACTCCCAAATTCTATCATTATCTCATGTTTTGGTTGCTATAGTTTTGATTATTCTACAACAGAACCGATTTAAAAGCATTTTTTACGTCAGTTGTAAAATCGATTCAACAAGTCCCCACAACCACAAACTAATATTGAGAAATCTTTTTTTTGGTGAATATATTTCTCAATTTTTAGACTATTGAGAAATCTAAATCTCTTAAACAACCGACTTAAAAATCCTAATTTAACCGATTTAAAAATCTACAATATTTCTTCATTTTCTATTAAAATTGATTTTGGTTATTTCAGTGCACGAGTCCGAAAAAATACCTTTAGTAAAAAAATGAAAGAAATAAAAAAAGAGAAACATTAATTAGAAGTGATGTTATAATAATATTGGATGAAAAATATATAAAAAGAAAGAAAAGATATGTAAAATTAAGGGTGGAATATAAAAAAGTCATGATTCAGTTCATTTAATTTTATCTATCTGGCTCCTTTCTTTCTCTTTTGACAGCTTCATCGAGTGCACTTCCTGATTCCCGATAACCATTTTTTCATGTGCCATCTTTCTATCCACAAGATTACAACCAATGGTCCATATCTGCTGCTAAGATTCAAATTTTATGTCTCCTTCCCTTCTCAAGACCCTCTTGTGATAAAACAGTAGTTTAAGGAAAGTATGTGTTAATCCAACCAAATAATGTTGTATGGCATATGCAAACACTCCAATCATTCATAGGATAATAATCATGGTGGAAAGTTATTCTTCCCCACATGCTAATATGCCTAATGATCGATATATACTCTTTGCTAGCACTCTGATTTCAATAATATAATTTTAATAATATCAATTATAATTTATTTCTGTAAACTGAAGTTTAGTTTAGGAGACCCCTTGGAATTTCTGGTATAAGATATCATTTGCTACAAAATAAAATTTCAACCACTCAAGGAAATATATTTTTCCAAAAAAAAAGATTACACTATTGGAAAAAGTTAAATTAATAACTAAATTAGTAACAGAAAAAATAAAATTTGTCGCTAATTTTGTATTCACAAAAATTTAGTGATGGAATTCGTATTTTTTGTCATTACTTTTTTCCCTCTAATTTTATATTTTTTAGTAGTCAAAGAAGCAATTACTTTTTTTTTTCAAAACAAGTATTTCTGTGTGTGCAACTGTATAGATATTAATCTCTCGAGTTTTGGGTAGGACTACAATTAATGGACGTCAAAACTCTCTCTTTCAAGAGAGAGTTTTAACGCTGCTGCATTCCTAAGACTGAATTCAAACTCAGGATTTTGATTAGGTTGGAAGAGACTCAAATCATCTCATCTGAGCGGTTACTCAGAACATTCCTAAATGAAAAAAATTCAGGTATCAAACTAACAAATCACTAATTACCTAAATTCAGGTATCAAACTAAAAATTCACCCCGGAAACTAACATTCCCCCACCCCTCACTAACATTGCTTATAAAAAAAAACAAATCACTAATTGCCAATGTGACTTACCATATTTACCTTAGTTGACATCTATGTTTTTTTATGAGCAATGTTACTGGGGGAAGAGAATGTTAGTTTCCAGAGTTTAAACTCGAGACCTCCTGTTTGCACTCCTTTAGTGCACTCCATTGATATCTTTTAGCTCACCAACTGAGCTATCTACTTGGGACGAGTCTAATTTTCTAACCTATTCAAGTGGGACAAAGCCATTTGATTGAAAGTATTGAAAACAACAAAAGAACGAGAAGTGCGCTTGAAATCCACACTACAAATTGCAATCTAACAGTTGCACCCCAATTATGCAATGTTGAGTCTATCCATTCCAAATGGAAGGACATGTAGCGTAGGGTTAGGTTGGTGCAACGTGGGATCCGAGCCAAATGCTGAACTTGCTTTACATCCATAGATGTTCCATTAGTGTGTGTTGCACCCCGAAAAATCCCATTTGGACTTCTCAATGTACAACGTGGGAAAGGTTTGGAGCCGCCACCAATATTTTAATTCTTGGACCAAAACATTGAAAAAATGTCCTTTTGAAAAAGGCGGGTGGTCTTTGAAAAACTAAAGACATAGGTTCGGGGGTCGATTACACGTGAGGAAGGTATTAGCACCTCACATGTCCTTTCTACCGAAAGGGAACCTCTAACTAAAGTATGTGGTTTCAATGTTTGATTTGGAAAATACCTAGGTTTGCCTATTTATTCCTTTGTTGAAAGATGCATTGAAAAGGATTTAACGAAAACCCTATTTATTATGGAAAAAGGAGAAAAAGAGCTTTTTAGAAAAAGGGCTTGACGGGACATGGCCCGCTCCTACGTATCTCCCGGTGCGATGGAGAACTCAAAGCTACGTAGTTCTTCTTTGTTATGAAAAGGGGTTTTTGTTTTTTTATCTTGTTTAGGTGAGTTTTCGAAATAGGACGAGCACCTAGCAAATGATTAAACTAACCAAAGTTATGGGTAATCACTGCTAAGTACTCTTGAAAATGAGAGTCAATACCATTGGTCAGACGAACCAAGGTTCTGATTGACCATTAGTAAAGACTCGTTTTCATTTGATACTTCGAAAATGGTTTTCGAAAGAGGTTATTTGGCGCGAGTGATCAAACTAACCAAAGTTACGGATGATCACCGCTTTATTGTTCTTTTTGTGAAAAGCCATTGATACCAATGACTAGACGAACCAAAGTTCTGATTAGCCACTAGTAACAATGGGTTTGAAAACTTTTCTTTTGTTTGTTTCATGAGGATGGTTTGCTTATGATTGCAAAAAAAAAAAAAGTTTTCATTTGTTTTGAAATGAAGTGTTCATGATAACCAAACTAACCAAGGTTATGGGTGATTATCACTAATAACTTATGTTTAAAAGGATGTTTTTGAAAATTGAAAGCGTTCGTGATAATCAAACTAACCAAGGTTATGGGTGATTATCACTAATAACTTATGTTTAAGAGGATGTTTTTGAAAATTGAAAGCATTCATGATAATCAAACTAACCAAGGTTATGGGTGATTATCACTAATAACTTATGTTTTAGAAAATAGTTATATGAAAGAGAAAAAAAAGTTTTAATGAAATGCAAAAGGGTAAAAAGTTAAGAACAACAATGACCTAATTTTATTTCACTCAAAATAGATCAAAGGGGTAAAATTTCAAGCACAACATATGCACAAAATATGGCCCTTGGCCGAATGTTCTTCATGCAAAAATCAAATCAATTTCATACAAGTTAGCACATAAAAACATCACAAGATGCAACCCTATTCTACACATGAGATTACTATACAAACATCAAATTAATACATGCCTTTATTCAACATAACAATTAAAGGAATAAAAAAAAACACGGAACCCTAATTTTCACCCTCAAACCCAAAGTACAAACTAGCCCCAAATCAAGTCATTCTTCCACTACAAGTCATCAAATATTCAAACAACACATGAACCCTATTTTTTCATCTCTTGGCCGAAACATCTTAAGCATTAATTCATCTTCGATTTCTTACTAAAACCTTACAAATTAGCATACAAGAGGAACATAAGGCACAACCCTACACTTTAAGCGTTAAACAAAATTGAATCATATAGAGTAATCCTTTCACTTAAATTAAAGTGCCATGGGCACAAGTGAAAATCCACTTACCCCATCATCAACATCTAGCAATGAGTAAAATGGAACACATAAACCAAGAAAATAAAGTTGAATCCTCTCTAGCTATCCCCTCCACTTAAATCAAAGTGCACTAGGCACTAGTGGAGACTCACATAGCTAAATCATCAACAACTAACCAAAAACCAATTAAAGGAACATGTGAACTAATGAACTAGATTAGGGTAAAGATACATGAACAAGTAAGCTAGTTTAGCAAATTATCATATGAAAATTAGAGAGCATCTAAATAAAGTAGAATCCCTTCTAACCATCTCCTCCACTTAAATCAAAGTGCACTAGGCACTAGTGGAGACTCATATGGCTAGATCATCAACAAATAACAACTAAAAAAAATATTAAACAAGGAAAACTCATAAACAAAGTTGAATCCTATCTTACAATCTTCTCCCTTAAATCATGGTGCTCTAAACACAAGGGTGAATCAAGTTGTAAGATCATCAACATATAACAACTAAAAAAAATATTAAACATGAAAAATTCATAAACAAAGTTGAATCCTATCTTACAATCTTCTCCCTTAAATCATAGTGTTCTAAACACAAGGGAGAATCAAGTTGTAAGATCATCAACATCACAAGGACTAAAAATCACTTTTAACACAAAACTTTAAACGCTAATAGTAAAAAATAAACATACTCAAGTGAAAAGAAACCACAAGATAATTTTAAAACAAAAATATGCGAGACATAAGAGAGTGAAAATCACATGTTTATTTCACTTAAAAACAAAGATCAACACAAATTAACAACAAGCTACATTATTCAAAGGTGAGAAGCCATTTCTCACCCTAACAACAACAATCTACATTTTTAAAAGTGAAAATGATGAGTGCACAAAAAATAAGGAAGAGAATATGAGATGAAGATGATAAGATGAGTCTTGATGCAAAATGTTTGAAGATGATGCTAAGATATTAGGGTTTTTTACCTTATCTCTAAAATAGGTAGAAAATTGAAGAAGTAGAGGAGAAATAAATGAAAGGAGCTTCGGCCTTGAATGAAGAAAGGTATGAGGGGCTGTTTTTGGTTTGAATGGAGGGGAGGAAGAGAGGAATTATGTGCTTGATTTTTCTTGAGTGTGAGAGGAGTGGATTGGAGGTGGTTTGATGATGAATTGGTGAAGGAAAGTTGAGAAATGGAAGTGGTTTTAGGATGGAGGAGCTACGGTTTCTTGGAGGAGGAGAGGAGAAGAGAATTGTGTGATTTTTGAGAGTGAGATCAAATGAGAGCTAAAAAGGCCTCTTGTGAAGAAAGGGAGGGTATTTATAGTTTTTTTCTAGGGTTAAGGGCACTTTGGTCTCTTATTTTTTAGGTGCTCTAGGATTGCATCTAAATTTTGAACCAAGGGTCAAGATCAAATGTCACATGGATTAGGGGCAATTAGAAAGCACAAAGTGAGGAGAGAGAGGGCTGAGGGGTGTAGCTTAAGGAGGTGGGTGAAGGATAAGTTTAATTACAAAAATGTATTTTCTCATGAAGCATATTACAAGAGTGCCATTTTAATTCAAATGAAGGGTGAGGATTGCATTTAACACTTGAATGGAAGGCCATGATTTAAACACAATTTGCAATCAATAAAATAAACCAAAAATGGGGAAAAAGGGCTGGAATTCGCAGCCAAAGGATAAGAGAGTGAGTGGAATTGCAACTTGTACTATTGTACTACACTTGACCTTTCAAAATTCAAAGGAATATTGATTATTCCTTTCAAGATAATTCTTCTAAATTCTTGCCATTTTGGGCCATGTCCCATGATTCAATGATTGGGCTCTGAATTTTATGATCTCACCAATCCCAAAATTGATTCATTGACCCTACCTCAAAGGAAATGACCATTTTGCCCTTTTGTTCAAAAACCGAATTTCATGCCAAAAATACTCCTATGATGCATAAAAAAATGCACAACTCCACTCACTTGGACCCACATAAATTCCTCAAGAGATGCATAGTGGTTTTTACTGAGAAATTATTTATTTTAGTGAAATGACCAAAATGCCCTTTTGGTCCCCAAAACCCTAATTTGCTCCAAACTTCATTTCCACTCTAACAATGATCCTGAGACCCTTTGGATGACTCTAAAACTCTAGAAATGCATGCATGATGAGAAAATATGCCTTTTTGGCGAAATTACCAAAATACCCCTTAAACTGGGAAAAACCCTAGAAGCCCTACAAATTCTCTAAAATGTTCTAAAATGCCATGCAATGCTTTTCTAACCCTAAAATGCATTCTGAAATTTCTAAGATGTAAGCATGATGCTCTTCCTAACCTCTAGGATGAATACCAAGACTTGATTTATTTATTTTTGATTGAAAATTAAGGTTTTGACCTAGGCCGGACAAAATTGGGGTATGACAGCTGCCCCTCTTTATCTGAATTTTAACGAGGAATATGAGTTGGCCGAAACATATTCCGAGGCAAAATAAAGATAAAGAATTCAGAAATTATACCGATTTTGTCTGCTTATGGAAACCCGAACTTTCTCCTGCTTCTTCTTTTAAAAAAACAATAAATAAAAACTGGTGTGCAAGCAGAAAAGGAAAATGGGCACTTCGTGCAGAAAGCGGTAAAATAAGCACCTGGCGTGCGGAAAGAAGAATAAGCACCTGGCGTGCAAAACAGAAAAATAAGCACCTGACGCGCAAAACAGAAAAATTAGCACCTGACGTGCAAAACAGAAAAATAAGCACCTGACGTGCAAAACGGAAAAATAAGCACCTGACGTGCAACACAGAAAAATAAGCACCTGACGTGCAAAACGCAATAAAGAAAGAAATAAAGAAAAGGTATCGGCCCACAGTAAGCCGACACCAAAGGCTGCCTAAAGCCTTTTAACGAACCGCGAACGATCCGAGCTTGCCTATGGGCATGGTGGTCTTCACGAGCGACCGGGGGAGGGTACTTTATCAAGTCGCGATCTCGATATTTCCCTAGGACTGCGCCATGTCTTAGGCTAACACAACTATCCTTTTCGTCTGGACCTAACGAGGTCTGAAGGACTTACCTGTAGCTCGAATACAGGGAGAAGTCTGAAGGGATTCACTAATCCTGTTGGTTGATTGGCACCTGGCCTGAAGGGACACTGGGTCCTGAAGGGATTCACTAATCCTGTTGATTGGTTGATTGAGGTACCTGCATACGTCAGCTGATGCAAGGAATGATGCAAGGAGTGTGGATGCATGTTATGCGAAGGCATGTTATGCAGATGCATGCTATGCGATGAGTTATTGAGATGATGAATGTTCATGAAATGCCCTTTATTCTTTTACTTTGGTTTTCGTCATGTGAGGAATGCACAAGATGCGGTCATGCAAATGTAATGCAGATGTATGCTACGTAGATGCATGTGACGCTGATGCCTACAATGCTGGATTTACGGGCCGACAAGCCTGGTTTATGGAGCAATATGTGTCTGCATATTGGTCTGATTTATGGACCCCAAAGGTCTGGTTTAAGGACACAAAGGTCTGGTTTATGGATCGCAATGATCTGGTTTAAGAACACAAAGGTCTGGTTTATGGATCGCAATGATCTGGTTTAAGGGCCGACATGCCTGAGTTATGGAGCAATATGTGTCTGCATATTGGTCTGGTTTATGGACCCCAAAGGTCTGGTTTAAGGACACAAAGGTCTGGTTTGACCTAATGGTTTGTGGAATTTCGGTGCAAGTGTATGCAAGGGAAGACTTCGCTTTTGTTTTTTCTATGAGATGCACGATGCAAATGCAATGCTTTGATGCAAGATTTTTGTTGTTCTTTTCCTTTTATGAAATGCAAACATTAAGATGATGCAAATGAAATGTTTGAGTCCAACTGCTATGGTACATGTAGCAATAATATGAAATGGTTGATTGGGAAACATTAGGATTTTGGATGGCACGCGATGAATGCATGAAATGTGAATGCAAATGAGATATTTGGATGCAAATGTTATGATTGTTATTTTCTTTTCCTTTCTCCTATGATGAATGCAAATGCAAATGTCTGAATTTCTCTTTTCTTATTATTATTTCCTATGTCTGAGGAATGCATGATTTTATGTAATGCATGATTGTGTTTGTTTATTGCTCTTTTGCTTATTATTATTATTATTATTATTATTATTATTTTTTTTTTTTTTGGTTCAGCCAACCCACGACACTCGTGACACGAGACTGAGGAACCTGTTGGAATTGCGGGGCTCACGGGCCGAGTACATGTTGGTTTTGACTTTGCTGGTTTGAAGCAATCGTGGATGTAGTTGCTTTCTCCTTCATGGTTAACTGGCTTTGGGGAATTGCCTTCTCCCGGGACTCTTAAGAATTTCGTAATAATTTGCAATGCTCTATGATGTATGCACATGTTTTACAGTTCAGGACCATCATCATCATAAAACGTTTATTTTGAGCAGAAAAAGCAGAAAATAAAAGAGTGAACAGATACGAGAAATTTGAACTTTATTAATGCGGAAACCGGTCGCACAAGAAGTTACGCCGATTGTTTATTGCATTTGAAAGTTTAAACTATAAAAAGACACGAAAAAGAGAGAAACTGAATTCTGACTGTCCGCCTCTGTGGAACAGTGCCAAACATCTATGTCCTTGACCTTGATCACTCCCTCATCCAAGCTTGTAGGAGAGCTGTATGCCTTTCTTTACTTTTCATGCCTAAGTTTTCAGACCCTAATTTTTGCCTGGATCGCCCTTTGCGGGTTTTCAATCCACCGGGTCGCTCTGATTTTGCCTAGGTCGCCCTTTGCGGGTTTTCAACCTAGCGAGCTAATTCTTACTTGGCTTGTCTTTCTCTTTTTTCATCTATTTCTTTTAGGCATAATACTTCTTCACTTGATCTGAATTGACTGGATTCCTGAGATCTTCGCCGTCTATGTTTATGAGTATCGGCGCTCCTCTGGAAAAAGCTTTCTTGACTTCATATGGACCGTCATAAGTGGGCCTCAACTTCCCACGGAGTCAGTCCGGATAGGTAGGATCCCTTTGAGTATAAGGTCTCCTTCGCCGAATTCTCGAAGACGGACTTTCCTGCCGAAAGCTGCCTTCATCTTTTGTTGGTACAACTGGCCATGGCGCAGGGCAGCAATTCTTTTCCCTTTAACGAGATTCAGTTGATCTAGACGAGCTTGGATCCATTTTGCTTCTTCTAACCTGGCCTCCTTGACTACTCGTAGAGAGGGTATTTCAACCTTGATGAGAAGAACTGCTTCTGACCCATACACTAGAGAAGAAAGGGGGTTGCCCCTGTATGATTTCAATGAATGTGAGTGCGACAATGGATGAGATAGGTGTAGGGTCAATTTCCCCAGTTGTAGGAGGGGTGAAGAGCGACAGAATTGCCCCACTTGGCATATTGTAAACAAATGAATTTACTTGTCCTTGAGCTAAAACTTTGAGAAAACAACAGCAATCAAACATTGATCGGGATAGACCTTTCGGGATTGTGGTGTTTTGTGGAGAAGGGATGACTGAGCTTGTCGGAGTGTTTGGGGTTGATGGGAGGATGGGTCTTATTCAGCGTTGGCTGATGATCGATGGTTTATGATGGTTAACTGGCTTGATGAGGTATTAGGAAGTTTTATTCCTGGCTAAGGGTCTGTGGAGGGCGGGTTATCGCGGTCAAAAGGAGAGTGTTTGCGATTTATGAGAGGTATAGGAATGATACAGTGTTTGAAGGTTTATTGAGAGGTATGGGAATGATACAGTGTTTGAAGGTTTATTGAGAGGTATGGGAATGATACAGTGTTTGAAGGTTTATTGAGACGAGGATCTCTTGGGTTTTGTGGTAACACGTATCAACTCACTACTTACATTTCTGTTGTATTTTTCTTTTGATTTTGGGATTTTCCCTTTTTTTTTTTTTGAGCTTGGGTGAACTGATAAAGAACGATGCACTGTTTTTTTTTTGTGATCCTTGTCTAAGGTGACTTTTGGATTTTTGGTTTTTTTTTTTTTGGCTTACGGTGGGTAGGAGAGGATTTTGTTTTTCTCTTTGGGATTTTCTTGGCTTAAGGTGGGTAGAAATGGATTTTCTGGAATTTTAGGTTTTTGAGGGTATGGAGGGATGGTCCAACTTCATTTCAAATCATGATTGCTCGTTTTCTCAAAAATTAACTCAAAGACAATAATTTACTTATTTTTATTTCTTTCTGTGCTCTAATTTTCCTTTATTGAAGTACCCATCTTGATCTCTTTTCTTGCTGTCCTCTGCGGTACCTAAATTGATCACTTCAGTTGATTCCCCGTGAGGCTGAATAACTCTTTCTTCTTGTATCATTAACCTTCTGGAGGATCTTCCCGGTCTTCCTCAACATCCCCCTCTGCTTGATTGATAAGGTGATCAAAGTCAAAATATGGACTGTTGGCACTGTTATTTTGAGAGACAATTGATGTGGATCCGCTTTTTACTGAGGCGAAAAGGCAGAATGAAAGGCGAAACAAACAAACAAGCAATAATAATGCAAGGAAAAGACACACGAAATGAAAAGGAATTGATTTTTACTGATTGAAATTCAAAAACAACGTTTTTATTAATGATGATGATTCTGAAAATAAAAACATGATTGCCCCTAACAACTTGCTCTATGACCTTGGGCAGAGCCACAGAGTTGCATTACAATGATCATTTTAAATCAAAGGTCCCAGGAGGATCAACAGTCTTTCAATTCTTTAATTCTTTCACCAGCACTGCAGCGACAAACCAGGTTTGCACCACCCTCTTCTGACTTAGGACCGTTATTGATGACAGCAATTTGGTCGTATTGTTCCTCTTCCTCATCCCATCCTGTGGGCTGGATGTCTTCCATTCGGATTTGAGCACTCTCGGGAACGTCATACCTGACCAAGTAATCAAACTTTCCACTGGGCTCCCCTAGGGTATCCCAACATCCCTCTTCTGACTTAGGACCATTATTGATGACAGCAATTTGGTCGTATTGTTCCTCTTCCTCATCCCATCCTGTGGGCTGGATGTCTTCCATTCGGATTTGAGCACTCTCGGGAACGTCATACCTGACCAAGTAATCAAACTTTCCACTGGGCTCCCCTAGGGTATCCCAACATCTCTCTTTCATAGGCACCGCTATTACTTCCTCATTGATTTCTTTTTCATCTTCAATATCATGGGTCCCTATCTGAACCACGCACCGATCTATCAGGTCTTGCAGGATCACCTTAAAGCTTTCGCAATTCCCCACGCATGCGGAATCAGCACATCCTTCTTCATGGCAACACCCCTTTTTAACCACTCCAGCATGACATAACTCAGAGTAGATAACATCCAACGGGGTCTTAACCTTCTTCACGTCCTTTACCAATTGCCCGACAGAACCTTCTAAAGCATTGATAGCTGGCCTTTGATGATCTGGCACTGGATCAGTCGTTGTGCTTGGGCTGTCCTGTTTGAACGAGATCCACCTAGCATCTACTAGGTCTTGCACTACATGCTTGAAGGCTTTACAGTTCTCCACGACATGCCCCACCGCTCCCTCATGGAAGGCACAGGTACTGTTAGGGTTGTATCCTCTGAAATATGGTGGTCGGACGGGTTTCATTGGTCTTGTGGTAATGAGCTTGCTTGTGATGAGGTAGTTAAAGAGATCTGTGTATGGCATGGGGATGGAGTCAAACTGACGCGACTTTCTTCGTTCCCCTATAGCATTTTTGGCGCCAATAGGATTGCAGGGGACTCTTCCTCTTTTTATCTCGACTTCGAGTCTTGCCCCTACTCTGATCACATCTGAGAAGCTTGAAGGTCCCCTTCCGATCAGACGTTTGTAGAAAACAGCTGGGAGGGTATCCATGAACATAGACACTATTTCCTTTTCAGTCAACGGGGGCTTCACTTGTGCAGCTACACTTCTCCACCGCTGGGCATATTCCTCAAAAGACTCACGATCTTTCTTTCTCATAAACTGTAACTGAGACCGGTCTGGAGCTGGGTCCAAGTTATGCTGGTAGTACTTCAGAAATGCTTTAAAGAGATTCTTCCAACTATGAACATCGGAGGATGGCAGCTGCATATACCAGTCTAGAGACGCTCCAGTCAGACTGTTTTGAAAGAAATGGATCAGCACTTTATCATCATGGGCATAAGCTGCCATCTTCCTAACATACATTTTCAGATGGTTAGATGGACACCCAGTGCCGTGATATTGATCAAAGTCAGGTATTTTGAATTTAGGAGGAATGAAAGTAACAACTCCTTCAGGATTTTCAACAGCGATAGCCCCAACAGCGGCCTCACCCCTCTGCAGCATACTCATTTCCTCGGTTATCTGTGCTTCTTCAACTTTAGTCTTCGGAGCTTGACTCTCCCGATCCAGCTGCTCAGGATTAAGAACCTCTGCAACTAACTCCTCTTGGCTCCGGCGGCCCTTATTCTTAAGATTCCTATTACTAGCCATCAACCTTGATTGCAGACGGGTGGAGTATCGGTGTTGGTGAACCAGCTTACCTTTCATTTCTGTTTGTTTAGATTTTTATTACATAAGAATCAAGATAAATGTATGGATGTATGAATGTATGTACAATGTTTACTTGATGCCGGGAACTACAGGTGTCTTATCTTGTCACAAGCGCATAAACTTTTTGTTTTTGATCTAGGAAGTGAAGTAAACGAGGAATTGAAATAGCAACTCAACCTTCTTCATAACTGGGAAGCGAGAAGTAAGTGAAGCCTTGCTATTCGATTCTATTCTGATGCACCTATGACAAGACGGTACACTATTTGGTGATCCCCAGCAGGCAAAATGCAAATGAGATGTAATATGAATGCAAGCAAATGAATGCGGTATGATGCAATTATGATATGAATGATGCGTGTGGAAAAAATAAAGGCGATGCATATGGACGGAAGTTCAAAAATTGAGGAGCCACGCTACGTGCCGCCTCACGCACTGGTTTATTTGATGAAGGGAAATATATTATTATTTTTTTGAAAATGAGGACCGTACGTCATTTCATATGGACCGGTATGAGAAAGGCTACAGCGGTAACTCTTTCTTTTTTTTTTTTTGAAAATGAAGTGGGCCATATGTTACTTCGTACGGACCGGCAAAAGAGGAGGCTACAATGGCAACCCTTTCCTCTTTTCTCTTTTTTTTTTTTTTGAAAATTTCTTCTTTTATTCTAGTAAAGACATGCCTAAACCACAATGCAACATGCAATTCGTATGCCCTCGTGTCCTACCAAGGTGGGAATCCTAAGTTCTAGGGCAACTTCAAAGGTTCCTCCCATGTAGCTCTATTCACTCCCTTACAAGGCCACCAGAGCTACAGTCCCTTTCACAAAACTCCCCACAAATGCAGCAAACTGCTAGGTGTGAGGCATCATGAAAGAGCACAACTCTGGTTGAAACTTTCGCAAGTAGCCAAACGGACAAAGGTCCTGATGGGCTCTCACTACTCGAATCCACTCTCCTAAATTTGCAGACCTGGGTTATGGTCCCACTCAGAATATGTAATCATATGGTACAAGTGTAGTGTGTGTCAAGGGCATTTTCCCTAACACTACCCCACCTGCAAATGAAAACCAGACCAGTCCAGAAAATAGCAATCAATATCAAGTTGTCTACCCTAGGGTTTCATTCCTAAGATATCTACAAACAAGGATATTACTTACCTTAAGAAGAGGAGCCAAGAAGAGGGAACATAATAGAATAGGGAGAAAGATGCATAAACTTACCGAAGAAAGGGAGCGAAGAGGAAGGGATCATGGGGATTAGAAGGATGCATGTGCATAAGCAATAAAAGAAGAGGGGTAGAAGAAGACAAATGCCTATGCTTATAATTATCTATAAAAAAGAAAGGCAAACAAGATATTAATCAACTCACAATACATTGAACCACACGTTTTAGTTAGTTAGGCTTGACCCTCGTCTTTTTTTTTTAAAAAAAGGTCCCCAGTGGAGTCCCCAGCTGTTGCACCCGGAAAAATCCCATTTGGACTTCTCAATGTACAACGTGGGAAAGGTTTGGAGCCGCCACCAATATTTTAATTTTCGGACCAAAACATTGAAAAAAGGTCCTTTTGAAAAAGGCGGGTGGTCTTTGAAAAACTAAAGACATAGGTTCGGGGGTCGATTACACGTGAGGAAGGTATTAGCACCTCACATGTCCTTTCTACCGAAAGGGAACCTCTAACTAAAGTATGTGGTTTCAATGTTTGATTTGGAAAATACCTAGGTTTGCCTATTTATTCCTTTGTTGAAAGATGCATTGAAAAGGATTTAACGAAAACCCTATTTATTATGGAAAAAGGAGAAAAAGAGCTTTTTAGAAAAAGGGCTTGACGGGACATGGCCCGCTCCTACGTATCTCCCGGTGCGATGGAGAACTCAAAGCTACGTAGTTCTTCTTTGTTATGAAAAGGGGTTTTTGTTTTTTTATCTTGTTTAGGTGAGTTTTCGAAATAGGACGAGCACCTAGCAAATGATTAAACTAACCAAAGTTATGGGTAATCACTGCTAAGTACTCTTGAAAATGAGAGTCAATACCATTGGTCAGACGAACCAAGGTTCTGATTGACCATTAGTAAAGACTCGTTTTCATTTGATACTTCGAAAATGGTTTTCGAAAGAGGTTATTTGGCGCGAGTGATCAAACTAACCAAAGTTACGGATGATCACCGCTTTATTGTTCTTTTTGTGAAAAGCCATTGATACCAATGACTAGACGAACCAAAGTTCTGATTAGCCACTAGTAACAATGGGTTTGAAAACTTTTCTTTTGTTTGTTTCATGAGGATGGTTTGCTTATGATTGCAAAAAAAAAAAAGTTTTCATTTGTTTTGAAATGAAGTGTTCATGATAACCAAACTAACCAAGGTTATGGGTGATTATCACTAATAACTTATGTTTAAAAGGATGTTTTTGAAAATTGAAAGCGTTCGTGATAATCAAACTAACCAAGGTTATGGGTGATTATCACTAATAACTTATGTTTAAGAGGATGTTTTTGAAAATTGAAAGCATTCATGATAATCAAACTAACCAAGGTTACGGGTGATTATCACTAATAACTTATGTTTTAGAAAATAGTTATATGAAAGAGAAAAAAAAGTTTTAATGAAATGCAAAAGGGTAAAAAGTTAAGAACAACAATGACCTAATTTTATTTCACTCAAAATAGATCAAAGGGGTAAAATTTCAAGCACAACATATGCACAAAATATGGCCCTTGGCCGAATGTTCTTCATGCAAAAATCAAATCAATTTCATACAAGTTAGCACATAAAAACATCACAAGATGCAACCCTATTCTACACATGAGATTACTATACAAACATCAAATTAATACATGCCTTTATTCAACATAACAATTAAAGGAATAAAAAAAAACATGGAACCCTAATTTTCACCCTCAAACCCAAAGTACAAACTAGCCCCAAATCAAGTCATTCTTCCACTACAAGTCATCAAATATTCAAACAACACATGAACCCTATTTTTTCATCTCTTGGCCGAAACATCTTAAGCATTAATTCATCTTCGATTTCTTACTAAAACCTTACAAATTAGCATACAAGAGGAACATAAGGCACAACCCTACACTTTAAGCGTTAAACAAAATTGAATCATATAGAGTAATCATTTCACTTAAATTAAAGTGCCATGGGCACAAGTGAAAATCCACTTACCCCATCATCAACATCTAGCAATGAGTAAAATGGAACACATAAACCAAGAAAATAAAGTTGAATCCTCTCTAGCTATCCCCTCCACTTAAATCAAAGTGCACTAGGCACTAGTGGAGACTCACATAGCTAAATCATCAACAACTAACCAAAAACCAATTAAAGGAACATGTGAACTAATGAACTAGATTAGGGTAAAGATACATGAACAAGTAAGCTAGTTTAGCAAATTATCATATGAAAATTAGAGAGCATCTAAATAAAGTAGAATCCCTTCTAACCATCTCCTCCACTTAAATCAAAGTGCACTAGGCACTAGTGGAGACTCATATGGCTAGATCATCAACAAATAACAACTAAAAAAAATATTAAACAAGGAAAACTCATAAACAAAGTTGAATCCTATCTTACAATCTTCTCCCTTAAATCATGGTGCTCTAAACACAAGGGTGAATCAAGTTGTAAGATCATCAACATATAACAACTAAAAAAAATATTAAACATGAAAAATTCATAAACAAAGTTGAATCCTATCTTACAATCTTCTCCCTTAAATCATAGTGTTCTAAACACAAGGGAGAATCAAGTTGTAAGATCATCAACATCACAAGGACTAAAAATCACTTTTAACACAAAACTTTAAACGCTAATAGTAAAAAATAAACATACTCAAGTGAAAAGAAACCACAAGATAATTTTAAAACAAAAATATGCGAGACATAAGAGAGTGAAAATCACATGTTTATTTCACTTAAAAACAAAGATCAACACAAATTAACAACAAGCTACATTATTCAAAGGTGAGAAGCCATTTCTCACCCTAACAACAACAATCTACATTTTTAAAAGTGAAAATGATGAGTGCACAAAAAATAAGGAAGAGAATATGAGATGAAGATGATAAGATGAGTCTTGATGCAAAATGTTTGAAGATGATGCTAAGATATTAGGGTTTTTTACCTTATCTCTAAAATAGGTAGAAAATTGAAGAAGTAGAGGAGAAATAAATGAAAGGAGCTTCGGCCTTGAATGAAGAAAGGTATGAGGGGCTGTTTTTGGTTTGAATGGAGGGGAGGAAGAGAGGAATTATGTGCTTGATTTTTCTTGAGTGTGAGAGGAGTGGATTGGAGGTGGTTTGATGATGAATTGGTGAAGGAAAGTTGAGAAATGGAAGTGGTTTTAGGATGGAGGAGCTACGGTTTCTTGGAGGAGGAGAGGAGAAGAGAATTGTGTGATTTTTGAGAGTGAGATCAAATGAGAGCTAAAAAGGCCTCTTGTGAAGAAAGGGAGGGTATTTATAGTTTTTTTCTAGGGTTAAGGGCACTTTGGTCTCTTATTTTTTAGGTGCTCTAGGATTGCATCTAAATTTTGAACCAAGGGTCAAGATCAAATGTCAAATGGATTAGGGGCAATTAGAAAGCACAAAGTGAGGAGAGAGAGGGCTGAGGGGTGTAGCTTAAGGAGGTGGGTGAAGGATAAGTTTAATTACAAAAATGTATTTTCTCATGAAGCATATTACAAGAGTGCCATTTTAATTCAAATGAAGGGTGAGGATTGCATTTAACACTTGAATGGAAGGCCATGATTTAAACACAATTTGCAATCAATAAAATAAACCCAAAATGGGGAAAAAGGGTTGGAATTCGCAGCCAAAGGATAAGAGAGTGAGTGGAATTGCAACTTGTACTATTGTACTACACTTGACCTTTCAAAATTCAAAGGAATATTGATTATTCCTTTCAAGATAATTCTTCTAAATTCTTGCCATTTTGGGCCATGTCCCATGATTCAATGATTGGGCTCTGAATTTTATGATCTCACCAATCCCAAAATTGATTCATTGACCCTACCTCAAAGGAAATGACCATTTTGCCCTTTTGTTCAAAAACCGAATTTCATGCCAAAAATACTCCTATGATGCATAAAAAAATGCACAACTCCACTCACTTGGACTCACATAAATTCCTCAAGAGATGCATAGTGGTTTTTACTGAGAAATTATTTATTTTAGTGAAATGACCAAAATGCCCTTTTGGTCCCCAAAACCCTAATTTGCTCCAAACTTCATTTCCACTCTAACAATGATCCTGAGACCCTTTGGATGACTCTAAAACTCTAGAAATGCATGCATGATGAGAAAATATGCCTTTTTGGCGAAATTACCAAAATACCCCTTAAACTGGGAAAAACCCTAGAAGCCCTACAAATTCTCTAAAATGTTCTAAAATGCCATGCAATGCTTTTCTAACCCTAAAATGCATTCTGAAATTTCTAAGATGTAAGCATGATGCTCTTCCTAACCTCTAGGATGAATACCAAGACTTGATTTATTTATTTTTGATTGAAAATTAAGGTTTTGACCTAGGCCGGACAAAATTGGGGTATGACAGTGTGTATGGACCTTCATCATGGACCATATATGGAAAGATTTCTGGGAGGAATAAATTGTGGAAGGGAGATGAACTAGGGTTAGGTTTTTAAAAAATTTAGAAATATAATGCTTATGAAATTCAATTAAATTTTTTTAGAACGTATCACAATAATTTTAAAATTGGTTTTATTCTAAAAAAATATTCATAAATTAAAAATTTATATACGTCATTCTCTTTCTTTTGTTTGTGAAAATATACGACATTCTCTTATAAGATAGCATAAAATGACATTTTATATTTTTATATATCACAATTTAAAAATTAACTATTACTTTTCAGTTTTCATACTTCAATTTATCTATAGATTAGAAGTTAGAATATTAATTCCAATATTTTTTTCTTCAAATTTTAAATATTTCTATTAAATATATAAGGAAAAATAAGTATTAAGCATAAAAATGAAAAAAATCTTAAAAAAGGTACAAATAAAAAGAAATATAATAAGTTGTGGCCAATAAGTTCAAATTTACTCTTTGAATTGCAAACAGGTAAGTATACTAGACTGGACAGTACAGTACTGAGCAGTTTTTTGTCATGTACACTATTTGGTGAACAATAGACAGCACAAGTAAAAGAATGAAAATTTACTATAATTCCCTTTCTAATATTTATAATAATTTTATTTAACAAATATTATAATATAATTAGAAAAATGTGTGTGGGAGAAGATAGAAGAGAGAGAGAGAGAGAGAGAGAGAGAGAGAGAGAGAGAGAGAGAGGAGAGAAAGAGAGATGAAGGAGAGGTCATGATATGAGAAAATATAAGTGAGATCATAGGAGAGAGGGAGAGAGGTCATGAGATGAGAAGATGAGAGAGATGAGAAGAGAGAGACAAAGAGGGAGTGGGAGAATGGAGAGAGAAGAATGAGATGAGGGAGAGACAGAGAGCGAGATTATTGAGTAGGAAATAAAAATTGTATTTTTGTAATTTTTGGGTGAATAGAAAGTTGTACTATGGTTTTGTGAGGAACATGAACTTAAATCTTAAACACACCCTAAGTAGTACGGTGCATCACCTAGAGTTGTGCACTTTGTTTTATGTATTTACTATCTAGCGTAAGTTTGTTTTTCTCCTTTTTCACAATAATATGGATGTGGACGTGAAAGTTGGGTTTTGGAGCTTCATTGTGGATGTGAGTTTACCGATGTGAGACCTCGTTCCAAACACAATCTATTCCTAGATTTATATTTGGTTTTGCATTTGTGTTTTTTTAGTCGTGACATCACTTCCGCCCTCAATATCCAAAGTTGCACGATTTTTTTTCTTTTGTCACATTTGCCTCCAGCCATGAGAAGAGGGGGAAGAAGTGAACTGAGTTTAGCATACCTTGCTAAAGGAAAGAATCTCACGTTGAATTTCTTGAATGACATGTTAACGAAATAATCTTTTCTTGCTATTGAAAGATATCAGCCTAACTAGGTGGCTCTCGGCCTAGATAGATTGTCATCCTAGAAGACCACATGGTCGACCCAAGGCCCAAGCCACTAAAGAAATGACTTTAGGCCTCAAATTGACTTTTTACTGAAATTAAGCAATAAATTTGCTATTAACTAATAAGTTGCTGGATTCACGGTAAGATCAACTTGGACATAGAAGATATAATGGATAGCTTTAGTTAAATGTGTGTTTATACCCCCTCGTTGTGGGTCCAAACACCCACTAAATACTTTATTTCTTAGGGCGTGTTTGGATAGTTTAAAGTGAGCGGAGTAGAACGAAATGAAGCAGGGTGGAATGGATCATTTCATTGTTTAAGAATTTTACGATGGAACGAGCAAAGTTGTCACTCCATTGTTTCGACAATGAGCGGAACAAAATGAATTATAACTCTTTTATTCATATTTTATTCTTATTATTATTTTAAAAATATCTACTATTGTATGTGTGATATTTTTTTAATAGGTGATATATGCTAAATAAGAGTGATACATGCCGCAGTAAACAAAAGAGTGATATATGCTGAATAGAACATTATTTAAATTAGGGTAATATATGCTTAATGGAACACTATTAGAATTATGCATTACCACATATAATTGGAGCACATATATAGAATTAGAAAAACCCGATGAATATGTTGAATTAGAAAGCACACACACTACAAAAAAATGACTGATTAGCGACGGAATTTAGCGACGGACTATTGGTCCGTCGCTAAAAAAAGAATTAGCGACGGAATTTTACTCCATTAGCGACGGAATTGATTTTACTAATTTAGCGACGGAATTGCACTCATTTAGCGACGGATTTGACAAAGCGCGAAACTTGAAAATTTTGGTTCGAATTAGCGACGGAAATCCGTCGCTAAATCCGTCGCTAATGTTTGGAAAATTGTGCCACCGACCGTTGCAGTTGATTTGACACGTGACAGACATTAGCGAGGGAAATCCGTCGCTAAATCCGTCGCTAACGGGTAATTTTTTTTTATAAACCCGAATCCTTCCTCTTCCTCTTTCATTTCTTCCTCTTCTCCGTTTTTTCCTCTCTTTCATTTCTTCCTCTTCCTCTTTCATTTCTTCTTACCACCACCACCATCACCTTCTCCCTTCAACACCACACCACACCATCCTCTTTCATTTCCTCATCTTCCTCTTTCATTTCTTTTCCTTCTCCATTTTCCTCTTCCTCTTTCATTTCTTCCTCTTCCTCTTTCATTTTTTCTTACCACCACCACCATCATCTTCTCCCTTCAACACCACACCAAACCACCACCACCACCACACCATCCTCTTTCATTTCCTCCTCTTCCTCTTTAATTTCTTTTCCTTCTCCATTTTCCTCTTCCTCTTTCATTTTTTCTTACCACCACCACCATCATCTTCATCCTTCAACACAACACCACCACCACCACACCATCCTCTTTCATTTATTTTCCTTCTCTATTTTCCTCCCCAACCCCTTATCTCTCCCTCTTTCTATCTGAGATTAGCATTTTAAAAAAAAAAAAAAGAGATTAGCGACGGATTTTAGCGACGGATTTCCGTCGCTAAAATTGGTCAGTGTCACTGTCAAATCAACTGCAACGATCAGTGTGCACAGTGTTTAGCGACAGATTTTTGCGACGGATTTTCCGTCGCTAATTTTAGCGACGGATTGTATTCCCTCGCTACCCAATTAGCGACCAGCTTTTTAGCGACGGAATTGGTCCGTCGCTAATTCCGTCGCTAACAGTCATTAGCGAGGGAAAAACAAGCATTAGCGAGGGAAAAATCCGTCGCTAATGCGCTGTTTTTTTGTAGTGACAAGACCCAAAACTCTTGAGAGAGAGAGAGAGAGGGAGAGAGAGTTTTGTTGTGCCTTTTGTGGTCATGCAGCTTGAGGGTTGCGCGCAGAGGATACTTAGTATACACCAAAAAGAAAGCACACAAGAAAGCAACGAAAAGAAGTGTTGGCGGTGAACAACGTGAAAGGAAACAACGAGAAGAAAGAGATGTCAAGAACGCAATGTAATAGTATAATTTTAAAAGGGTAAATATGTAATACTCCATCCGTCACTTTTTTTTTGACTCATCTCCATCCATCTCTTATTATATGATATTTTAGCCAAAAAAATGTTGTCTCATATTACCTGGTGTTTTACAATGCCAATGAAATATTAATTTTTCTTTCCCTATCATACTCTTCTTTATTTAATAATTTCTCTTCTAATTCTATTAATTTTTCTTTCTCATACAAAATTAACTATATTTGTTAATTTGTGTGAAATGACCAGAGCGACATATAATATGGGACAAGGGAGTAATCTAATTAGTGAGTGAATCCATTCCATATATACTCACAAATTGGAGAGATAGAAGAATGAATGATGTGATGGAATGAAGTGGAATAGATACCATCACTTATCATTTAATTACATCAATTTTTTAAGGCTTAAAGGTACATTTGGTCCCTGTAAATATACAAAAAATCCTGTTTCGTCCCTGCAATTTCAAAAATTTTAAAAAAGTCATTGCAATTACCAAACGCGTTTAATTTCGTCCCTGCTGTTAACTTTTGTGACATGTCTGCCATGTTGGATGCCAAGTTGGATAAATATTATTTAATTTCAATTGAAATCACACATCAGCATTAAACTTTTTTAATTGATAAAAACAGAAAAATCAAAATCCAAATCATCCAAAATCAAAACTCAGAATCAAAAAACTCACCCAGAAACTCAGAATCAAAATCAAAATCATAATCAAAATCATCCAAAATCAAAATCCAGAAATTCAGTGTTAACTGTTCCTCTTCTTCAATCCTTCAATCCTCACCCAGATCTGTTTTCCTTCATCTCATCCTTATCCTCTTTTTCAATCTTCAAAATCAAAACTCAGATCTTCAATCTTCTTATAACGTGTAGTGTTTTAATTTGTTGTGCCTAAAATCATAAGGATAAGGAAAGGATGCAGGGTAACGAAGCGAGAAGAGAAAGCGGCAGTGAGAGAGGGAAGAAAGTGCTGGAAGCTGCGATGAAGAAGAAACAAACGTTTTTGAGATTTTTGAGATTTGACCCGAAGGTTTTTGAGATTTTTTATCCTTATCCTCTTCTTCAATCCTTCAATCCTCACCCAGACCTGACCTGAAGGTTTTTGAGATTTTTTATTTATGAAATCCAAACGGGGTTATCATTCCAAACGTGCTTTTGTTGTTTTGATCTGGATCGGAGAAAAGGATTAGATTTATAGCTTTGTTGGAAAAATTAGTGAATGAAATTTTCGGTTCAAAAAAAAGAAGGATAAGGATGAGATGAATGAAAATCTGCGTTGAGAAGGAAAAAGAGAAGAAGAAAAACAAAATTAACATGAAATTGATGTTGAAGATGAGAAGAAGAATAGAAAAGATGAGAGTTTAAGAGAAAAAGGAATGAAAGAGATGATGGGTTGGCATCCACGTCACCCAATCATTAACATTGTTAGTCAAAAATTAACGGCAGGGACCAAACTAGAAGCGTTTGGTATTTGCAATGGTTTTTTTAAAATTTTTAAAATTGTAAGGACGAAACAGAATTTTTTGTATATTTGCAGGGACCAAATATACCTTTTAAGCCATTTTTTAAATATCCAAATAGTGGAATATCAAGGCATTCCATTCCAATTCAAACATACCTTTAGAGAGGAAACTGAAATCGGGATGACACTGTTTAAACAGGCTATTTGTGGGCACTTGTCCATGGTAGGCAAATTAAGAGCATGTTTGGTTCGGTGGTCACATATCCTAAACGCATGGTGAAAGTGTCAAACGTGAGTTAGTCATATATTGTTGTTTTGGTTTTTGTTGTGAAACTGGTTTTTGGTTTTTAAACTCAATTCTAGTTGAAGCAGGAATTTGTAGCTTCTACGTTGATGACAATCAATTCTACTGATTGTCTTTTATTTTTCTAGTCAGTTTTTTTTTGTCAGTTGTCGTGTTTTTTCTAACATTGTTATTCTCTTTACTGCTAAAAAGAAAATCAAAGTTTTGAGTTTAAATACAGTCTTGGGCATGTAGCTTTTAAATCTTTTGAGGGGGAGCTTTACTGTCCATTGTGGTCCTACTCGGCTCGTGGGATTAGTCACTGCAGTTGCGCGCAGATGATACCGATTTTTTTTAAAAAAATTCAATCCTAAATTATTGATTCCACATTACTTTATGCTCCATTATTTTTAAAGTCAACATATAAACATGTCAATGACATAATTTTTTGGAAGAAAATAAATATTCATCTTTTTCTAAATTATAAATTTTTTATTATTATACAATTATTTGATACTTTACGTTTTCTACTTTTTTTTTGCTAATCTAATCCTTTTGTAGCCTATTCAAACAAATTTTAAGTTACAACCCATTTCGATAATTTGTCATTCAAAAGTAATTTTATTTCAACATATTCAAGCAACAATTTTTTTTGGGTAAACCCGGGTATCCACCTCACGGACAGTAGTGGCTAATCTCTCGCTCATTGTAGGTGCCTCGAGGGGCAGGACAACTGGCCCAGATTTTTAACGCTGCTCCATACCCAAAATGGGGATCGAACCCCCAACTCTCGGTTAAAAGAGGTTCAGGGCCAACCGCTGAACCCCACGCTCTGAGTTTATCCAAGCAACAATTTGATAAAACTCATTTTATACAATTCTTGCAAAATCAATTCTTACCGGAACAAACACAAGCTAAGCCATGTGAGCACGGTAAAAGCCACTTTCTACTATTCCTTGCGTCTCAAATTAATTGTCACACCAACTAAAGTTGTTGTTTCAAAATAATTGTCACTTTTTAATTTTAATTAAACTTTTACTAATATTACCTTTTAATTAATACTATGAGCATCACTCATAAAGTTTCATTATCTACTTTGCATTTATGGTAGTGGTGAATACACAAATTATCAATTAGGTTAATTACGTAAAATTCTTCTTTTATTTATTTCTTTGTTTTAAACTTTCTTCTTAATATGTGTGAAATCCCAAAAGCGACAAATAATTTTAGATGGAGGGAGTACCTCTTTTTCAAAATAATAGTCTTTTAATGTTGTTTTGTACAAATCAATAAATAGCTTTCAATTTGGTCAAAAAAATAAATAACTTTCATTACAAAGTAAATTTCAAGTATATTCATATCTTTTACTCCCTCCATTCCAAATATTTTGATGTTTTAGACTTCAAATTTTGTTCAAAAACTTTTGATGTTTTATAAACCCAATGCTATTTTAACTCATTCCTTCCAACTTTACCCTTAACAACTATATTGTATTAGTTATGAAGAATGCATCTACCAAAGCAAAATTGTGGAGAACAATATACTAAATGAGAGTATTTTAGGCTAAATTTTACCTAATTAATGTTTTCTTATTCCATGTGCATTTGCTAAAGCATAAAACATCAAAAGATTTGGATCGGAGGGAGTATCGGTCTTCTCACATATTTACACTCCCCTTCATTAATGTAAGTGTAAAATAATTAATAAAATAGAGGTATAATTGATAAAAAATGTAATTAATGTTACATTGAAACTTGAAAACGACAGATGCTCCATCTGATTCCTACTATACGAAGATTTTACAAAAATCACAAAGACCAAAGAGGTTATTTAATGTTATGCAACTTAAGTCTTATCGCAAATATATTCTTAGTATTAAATTTTTATTGCCACTATGTGACTTTTTCTATTAAACTATATCTCACCATAAATAGAGGTATAAAAGAAACTTTAGCAATTAATATACTTTAAAAAATGTAACTTTTTCTTATAATTCGAATAAAAAAAGTAATCAAAAATTCTCTTATAATAGGAACCGAAAGGAGCAGATTGAAACAAATTTTAACAAAAAAAAACCTACGATTAAAATGAAACGAAGGGAGTAGTTATTATATAGTTAATGAACTCGAAGAGATAGCAGCTTGAAAAGCATGACCCTGGTTAGGAGTAGAATGTGAACATAATTATTGTTGTCTTGTAACGAAGCAGAACGTAACAGAAACAGCTTTTACTTTTATAAATAGCAGAGCTCCAACAAGAAAATACTCCACAGTTCACAACTCACTGTCACTTGCAGGGGGAAGTTTGTTCATTGGCTGTGTGGATTTTCCTTTTGACAGAGTTCAAAATGACTTTCCTTCTTTCCTTCACCACTGCCCTCTCTCTTTTCTCTACCATTCTGCTACTCGGTAATGCCTACCCCTTACACCATACCCACCACCCTCACTTTGCCACTCATAACTACAGAGATGCTCTCACCAAATCCATCCTTTACTTTGAAGGGCAGAGATCAGGGAAACTCCCTTCTAATCAGAGAATCTCTTGGAGAAGAGATTCTGGTCTCTCTGATGGCTCAGCCATGCATGTAAATCTCACATCTTTCGTTAACATATACCCTTTGTGTTTTTTGTTGCTTATTTGGGTTGTACAATGTAGGTTGATTTGGTTGGTGGGTACTATGATGCTGGAGACAATGTTAAGTTTGGTTTTCCCATGGCTTTCACCACTACCATGCTTTCATGGAGTGTTCTTGAGTTTGGTGGGTTAATGAAAGGTGAGCTGCCGAATGCTAGAGAGGCTATTCGCTGGGCGACTGATTATCTTCTCAAAGCCACTGCACATCCAGACACCATTTATGTTCAAGTTGGTACCTTTTTCTTTTCTCTACGTGTGTGATAAAACAGAGGAAACAGAGGAACTGAGATTGGTTTTGGTTTTGTAGGTGGGAGATGCTAAAAAGGACCATGCTTGTTGGGAGAGACCAGAAGACATGGACACACCAAGAAGTGTGTTTAAGGTAGATGCAAATGCACCTGGTTCTGAAGTTGCTGCGGAAACTGCTGCAGCTCTTGCAGCTGCTTCTCTTGTTTTCAGAAGAAGTGACCCAATGTACTCTAGACTCTTAGCCAGGAGGGCTATCAGGGTATAACTTTTTGATTCAAGATTTTCTTCAAAGGTTGCATTTTTCCTGTTCCCTTTTGCTTAAAATTAAAGATTGTATTTTTTTTCTTGAGTGTAGGTGTTCCAGTTTGCTGATAAACACAGGGGATCTTACAGCAATGTATTGAAGCCCATTGTGTGTCCCTTCTATTGCTCTTTCTCTGGTTATCAGGTAAAGTTTTAAACTTTCCATGTGGCCAATAATAAAGTTTGTTTCTTTTGTTAGTGGGATGTATACTCAAATAATTATTTTGTTGATGTGATGATAATTTGTTTAGGATGAGCTGTTGTGGGGTGCTGCTTGGCTTCACAAGGCTACTAAGAATCCAATGTACTTGAACTACATTCAAGTAAATGGCCAGATCCTTGGTGCTGCAGAGTATGATAACACATTTGGGTGGGATAACAAACATGTTGGAGCAAGAATACTTCTTTCTAAGGTCCAAATTCCATCACATCACATCACATCACATCACATGTCTTCTTATGTCTATGGCTGAACTAGAAATAATAGTGATTATTTGAAACTAACAAGTTTTTGTTCTCTTGATTTTAGGAATTTCTTGTTCAAAAGGTACAGTCTCTCCATGACTACAAGGGTCATGCAGACAATTTCGTCTGTTCTCTAATTCCTGGAGCCTCTTCTTCTGCCCAATATACCCCTGGTAAGTAAGGTCCCTTTTTCTCAGTTTCAACCGAGAGTCATGTGGTCCAATTTGTAACGGTTTGTTTTTGAAATGAAACTTTCTGCAGGTGGGCTTTTGTTCAAGATGAATGATAGTAACATGCAGTATGTTACCTCCACCACCTTCTTATTGTTAACATATGCAAAATATTTGACCAAATCTCATACGTTTGTTACCTGTGGTGGAACCACAGTTACACCTAAAAGGCTCCGAACCTTAGCTAAGAAACAGGTAAAAAGAAATAAGTTAATAGTATGCTGTAACAAATTAAAAGTGCATTTGATTTAATATTTTTAATTTTCAGGTGGATTACTTGCTAGGAGACAACCCATTGAAAATGTCCTACATGGTGGGGTATGGTACAAGGTATCCAAGAAGGATACACCACAGGGGATCATCTCTTCCTTCAATTGCTGTACACCCAGGAAAGATTCAATGTTCAGCTGGGTTCAGTGTGATGAATTCACAATCTCCAAACCCAAACATTCTAGTTGGTGCTATTGTTGGTGGACCAGATCAGCATGATAGGTTCCCAGATGAACGGTCAGATTATGAGCAATCAGAACCAGCTACTTATATTAACGCACCACTTGTTGGATCACTTGCTTATCTTGCACATTCCTTTGGTCAACTTTAGCTAGAAAGCAAGCACCATCTGATGTTTTTAATTTATCCTCACTAGTTTGTTTGGTAGTTTTTATTTCCTAGAAGAAGTTAAGTTTGAGTTGTGTCGCTGTGAGTAACTTTCATTGCGGTAACGCTTCTGATATTATTAAATGTATGTTAAACTGTGTATGATTCTGGAAAGTAGCATACTGTATCCAGTGATGCTCTTCAAATCAAATTGTCTTAAGAAATTTAAACCAAATTCCGTCTAGCTTTGCGTGTTACTACTTGATTTAGCAACTTCCAACACATCGGTGAGGGAAAATTGATTAATTAAAGTTTGGGATAGAGGCATGGGTTGAAATAAAAAATGTTTAACCTTTTCCTGGAAACTTGGAAACAATCCATTGTTAGACCAGTCAATCAACGTGATAGAAAAAAGTGTAAAAATATTTAGTCCCTTTTAACTATTTTTAACTTGGAATAAATTATCACATCTCTCTTTATTGAGCCGAGAGTGTTGGCAACATTGATTGTCTCACATATCTCCCTCTCACGCCTTAAATGAATAAAAGATGGAGATGATGGATAGTATTTCTTTTTTTAGTTATGTAGATATAGCTAGCTAGGTAGAGTGAGGTTAAAATCAAAGGAAAGAAAGGGTTAGTATTGTAGTAAGTATTTGACCGTTGAAAATGAGGGATGGAGAGAGAGAGAGAGAGAGGAGAGACATGTGAACGAACGAAGCATGAAGAAAAGAAGTGGAATGGCTAAGCATCTGTCACAAGTGTCAGAAGGGAGACTGAAGCACTTTATTGACAAGGAGGGTACTTCCCCAAAATTATGGTATTAACGATTCCAAATCCCTGATGACAAATGGGCGGGCGGGACCCAAAGACATTCCTTCCATCCGTGTCTCCATGAAGAACTTTTGTATAGTTCCTAGCATTGCCACATGGGTTTCCACTCCCAGCAGAACTTCAATCAAAACCTTGGATAACGAAGATGTTTGGAATTGCATAAATAAAATGTCTATAATTATAATTTTTGTAAGATAGAGGTAGTAGCCCTTAATGATTCAAGTTTTTCACATTAAATTTAGTACATTAGTGAAATCTAGATCTAGATACTCCTACGGACACTCCACATTATCAAGATTAGTGGAGAGTTAGGTAATGAAGTGCTTGTTTGGTTCGGCGGTGGGAGGGCTAAAATCGCTTTTGCTATGGTTGGAATCACTTTTTTTTGGTTATCAACATGTTTGGGTAGATGACTGAAAATCAATTTTGCAAAATAACAATGTTTAACTTGCCAATATTCCTTTATTACCCATCAACAATAACTCCATAGCCTCCAAAAATGGAGTTTATGCTTCTTTCTATTTGACTGCTGCGGCGTTTTTCCGTTCCTCAGTTGCAAATGGTAGGTTAGGGATGACACATTGGGCCTCATAAATGCCCATCTGAAAGCTATCATTGTTAGGACCAACAAAAAAAAGGAGTTTTTTTATACTCCCACAGTTCCCCCATATACCCCCACAAAATATGATATTTTCAGAATGCCCCTCAGAGTTACAACTATCGGATTTATCTATTTTAAAGATAAATCCATTTTTGGAAAAAAACCAAAAACGGATTTATCTTTTATAACAGATTTACCCCCACTACAGATAAATCTGTTATTAAAAAATAACAAAAACGGACTTATCTATTAAATAGATAAATCCGTTTTTGTTATTTTTTAATAACAGATTTATCTATTATTAGATAAGTCCGTTTTGGAAATATTCAAAACGGATTTATCTAATAAATAGGTAAATCTGTTGGGTATTTAAAAGTATTTTTTTTAAATTTTTTAAAAAATGGTTATAAAAACACTACTAAAAATCCATTAAATAGTCAAAACTAATCTACAAATTATAAAAACACCACTAAAAATCTAATAAAACCAAAATAACGTTATGCAAATTTTTTTAGATTTTTTGTAATTTATGAAAAATTCAAAAAATAGTAAACGATGGAATTTGGCATTTTGATCCCCTCAGTCCTGAAAGAAGTCCTTTCTTGAGGTGTCTTGAGGCCTAATTTTTTTCAAATTTACTGGCTGTGGTTTTATTACAATCGGAGTAGGTTGCCCGAAAACCGATTTTTTAGCCTAAATTATTCACACGACGTATAGCATTGTCACGTGTTAACGAATATCCACCGTTGATATTGTCAGTGCAATCTACACCGTTAAAAATATATCCGTTGGGGCACAATTATCAAGACGAACAAAAGTGGGTCGTTGATCAAATCTAGTAGCAGAATCGTGTCCGTTAAATCTAGTAGTGGAATCGTGTCCGTTAAATATAAATCCGTTTTGATAATTGACAAAACGGATTTACCTTTCAAGTTATGCTAAATTTTATACAAAAATTATACTAATGTAGCACTTTTAATGTTAATTTATCAAATTTTTACTGTCAATAAAAAAATATTAATGTATCAAATTTTAAATTTCTAAGATAACCGTGAGGTTGGACCTTTTTTATCTCTAACTATATTTTTAATTTAATATCAATGATTGAACATCTCCGTCACGATTCAGGATCAAATTATTGAGTATAAAAAAATAAAAGTAGATTAGTTTCCAGCAATGGACTGAAAGTGCAATCTTATTCAAAAAAACAACAAACAAATTAAAATGGAACGGATGGAGTACTTAATTTTAGTTTCCGGCAAAGATATAACATCCGTCAACTAAACTTACAAGACATTTTCTCTCTCTCATCAAAACATAAAATATGCTTCAATCAAATAAATAAAAACAGAAAAATTTAAACTGGTGGGATCGGGTATGATCGCTTATAAACAACCAACATTGGAGTAAAAATTACTTTTGTCAACTACGGGTTGCTAAATCCTATGTGGCAGTTGGGCCCACAAAAATCACTTTAGTTCACCCACTTTAGTCTTTTAGAGTGGGCTTTTGGCCGATGCAAAATGTTGTTTTTCTACTAGTGTTATGATATGATTTGTTTGACCCCATGTTGCATTCTCATAGATATAAGGTGACTCATACGACCTCTATGAGTAATTTTATGACTTGATTTAGCCGTCTATATATACTAGAGACGATATGGTATGAGTATTTGATGACACGTCGCGAGACACACAAGTGTGATAGTTGCGTACCTAGAATACTAGATCGAGTGGGCAAAGTTTTAAAATCATACCACATTATAAATATTATGATCATAAGGAATGCTAAATTTGCATATTCATCCTTTTCAATTTTAGCAATGCTGAATTTGTGTTATTTTTGATGTAATCAATCAATTTGAATAAATGATTATCTTTTTTAGTAAAAAACTAAGGAAAATGTATATTATATACATGATATAATGTTGAGTATTAGGGGCCTTTAAAAGCCTAATACATCCTAAAAGTTGAAGGCGAAAAACAAAATGAAACACCATTAAGATCTCAATAAGTAGTGGATCACCCCAAAATTAAAACTAGTTGACACCACATGACAAATACTCTTATTCATAGGAAAGACATTAAGAGTCTACTTAGTAGAAGTTAGTAGCCACTTTTATGAATAAATTGAAAGTCTTGGATATCTCAGGCAATGTGATTTCCTTCTGTGAGCCCGGCCGGGACTTATAGTCTTCTTCTATAGTTTAGTTTGAGAGCTACAGCATTACAATGTATGCACTCCAAACTTTGATATTCACTTTAATTCTTAGTTTTAATTAGTTGAGGCGGAACTTCTTTATTTTCCAACATTGGCATTGCCACCAAATCTAAGGCAGTAATTTCTTCCTCTTTTCTCATTCTCCAGACAAAACCCTCTTTAAAGATGATACATACATTTTCTCTTTCTCTCAAACTGAAATTGATTCATAATAACTACAAATAAATCTAAATGTGAAGGACCTTCTAATGCTTGCAATATTGTCGTCAATGATTTGAACAATATATAACTGTTTAACAGTATAAGATCGTTGTATTATAAGATTTGGTTTCAAATTAAGGGTTCGGAAGAGGCCAGCTATATATGCACTTAAATTATTTAAGCTATTTTGTTAACCTAAGTGGACATTTTATAGCTAAATGTGGAGGAAGAAAATACTAAATATAGAAAAGCTAAAATCAAAATGACACCCATAATACCGTTAAATAGGAGAATGGTGACCAAAGATAGACTTCAATTCATATGCAGAGTATGAGGTTGTTCTCTTGTATATAAATACGATTATTCAAGTCATATAATAGAATTGATTAATCCAAATTATACTTTTTAAGACAGGTTCTAAATTGCAGTTTAGGTTGCAATTACAGCAACCATAATAAAACCAAAAAACTGCAATTTAAAACGTTGTTAAGGTTCAAGCTGGCCGGTAATCACCATGGCTACGGCAAATTCTCTTTTTTTGTTAGGCATTGTTTTGCTTTCTTGTAGCATGATAGGTGCATCACGTGACCTTGAGACCCGCCGTAGCCTCCTTGTAAATGGTGGTTCTCCAATTTTTGATATAACAAAATTTGGTGCTGTTGCAGATGGCAAGACTGACAATGTTGAGGTAAGCGCAAACAATATTGATAAAAATATTAATGGTGGAAAATTGAAATTGCAAGAGCTAGCTCATTTTGTTTGTCACATAGAAGATATGAAATTATATACATGAATATGAAATAATTGAATGTTAAAACTTGTATATAAGAAGATTAGGTGTTTTGATGAAAAATTATTAATTTTTGTATTATTTATGCAGGCAATTATGGCTGCATGGATAGCAGCATGCAAAAACAGTACCGTTCCAGCAACGGTTTTGATCCCAAAAGGAATATTTGTTACTGGCCAAACTTTTTTTGCAGGGCCTTGCACAAGCCCAAAGCCCATAACCGTTGAAGTTGTAGGAACTCTTAAAGCCGCAACAGATTTATCTGAGTATTATAGTCCAGAATGGTTCAGTTTTATAAGCGTTGATGGCTTGGTATTGAAGGGCAATGGAGTTTTTGATGGCCAAGGAGCCGTTAGTTGGCAATATAATGACTGCAAGAAGATGAAGACCGATTGTGCTCCCCTCCCAGCTGTAAGCATACACTTACAATTTTCTATTAGCAGATAAAGAACATTTTTTTGTCGACTTAAACAAAATGATAAATAAATACACAACACTTACTATCATAGTACGTATCATACCATGACATCCGAGTTTAAATTCAGGAGTTGACGTCCCCATGTCACAGAAATTACTAACACAACCAGTAGTGAGGATGCAGATAAATAATTTTACCGTATAAAAGCTTAAACCATATAATTTAACAAATTTAATAAAATAATTGAAAAAGAGATACTAAAGAAAGTATGTTAAAGCCAACGAAGATTGGCTCAAATGGTAAGGAGTTGGCTCATTCTCAGCAAGGGTGTGGGTTCAACTCTGGCTGACAGCGTGAGAACCTCTTTAATGACTGATATGTAACTATGTAAGTACCTATGTTAGCGCCCAAAGAGCCTTGAGACCCGTCCTGACCTGATGAGTCGGTGGAACCCAACTCAACTACCATTTTTGTGTAAAAAAAATGGTAAAAAGGCTTTTTTGAGCATCAATTCATTGGTGATAAAATGTTACTATTGGCTAGTGACAAGTTTATATACATGTGCAGTCTCTGAAATTCGATAAGGTGACTAATGCCGTCGTGACAGGCATCACTTCACTAAACAGCATGTGGTTCCATTTTCATCTTTATGGATGCAGCAACATTGCATTCTCTAATCTCAAAATAATAGCTCCCGGAACAAGTCCAAACACAGACGGCATGCATATCAGCACGAGCGATACGATTAATGTCACTAACAGCAATATTGCAACCGGAGATGACTGCATTTCTATTGGACACAGCACATCTAACATTGCTATCAGCAACATTGTCTGTGGTCCTGGTCATGGAATTAGTGTTGGAAGCCTCGGTAAGAGACCAGATGAGAAAAGTGTGAATGGTATTACCGTTAGAAATTGCACGTTTATAAACACGACCAATGGTGCTAGAATCAAAACGTGGTTGGGATCAACACCACAGGAGGCTAAAAGCATTGTCTTTGAAGACCTTGTCATGGACGGTGTACAAAATCCCATTGTTATTGACCAGAGTTATGGCGGCAAAAAAATAGTGGTAAACATCTTAAGCTTCCAATTTAGTTAATCATTTTACTAGCTTTTTAGTTAATTAATTAATTAATTAATTATCTGTGATCATGTATGTAACCAAAAAAAAAATGTAACTTATGTGAATGTACAGCCATCAACATCGGTGTGGAAGATAAGCGATGTACATTTCCGTAATATAAGAGGAACAACAGTGTCAAACGTTGCAGTGTCTTTGCAATGCAGCACAAAGAGCCCCTGCGAAGGTATTGAGGTAGCCAATGTTGATTTGGCTTATGCTGGTCGTCCCAAGAATACAACGTTCGTGTCTTCATGTTCAAATGCAAAAGCTGTTTTCGGAGGAAAACTCAACCCACCAGCATGCTTATAATTTTTGTGGCGTGTTGTGTGTACTTGGTTATGAACATTTGATTACAGGCATGTATAGGATATACTAGCCATTTGATGTGATGTGATGCGAAGTATGTAGATTCTCATTCCACACTCTTTGCTGAACAAGTCAAGTGTATAGGTGTCCTCGGCGGGGGAGGTATTTTGCATCCTCAAAATAAAAGCTACTTGCCTCTAAGCTCTTGTTTTCAATTCTGCTTTCTTTGAAGCTGAGCTTGACCGTAACGATTTTCGTCATGTGTTGTTTTCTAAAGACCTATCTATATACAGTGGAAGTACAATGATGGATAATGTTAGACAGTATTACTTTTTTATTAGGAGTTTTTTCTTTTTTTTTTCTGGAGCCATAAATTGTCACAAATAATATAACATTGTATATATGATTTTTTTTTTTAAGAACCCTGGCAGCATACAAAGTGAAGAGACCTGGGACTTTGAATCCCGATTGAATTGTTGAATAATTATCCCCAAGTTTGAAAGTTAGATAAATCCAATCGGGTCTCTTCATTTTTACCTTGAATGCCTTCAAACTGGAAGTGAATCTGGCCATTAATTTAGGCATGCTTTTTAGGAACTCAAATTTTATAATTCCGAATGAGCCTAATGTCAAAAAATAACACACGATATTGTTTACGCAGTTCTGCCAAAGTCGGCCTACGTCTGCGACTACAGAGTAGCTGTAGTTTCGTTTTATTGATAATGTCTCAGTGATCCCCAATACCAAATACAAGACAGTTTAAATAGTCTTCTCTAAGAAGACCTAACGGGTCTGAGCCAAAGTATAAGCATATAAATAAATCTACGCAACTACTATTTACAGCTTTCTTATTTTCCTTATTCACATCCCCCCTCAAATTGATGCGGGTCATCAAGGAGCATCAATTTGCTGACAAGAAACTGATGACGTGGAGAAGGAACAGCTTTGGTCAAAATGTCTGCAACTTGAAATTGAGTATTGATATGAGGGATGGATATAACGTGATTATCATAGGCTTCACGAATTGCATGACAATCAACTTCGATATGCTTAGTACGCTCATGAAAGACCGGATTTGCAACAATCTGAATGGCACTTGTATTGTCAGCATAGAGAGATGTCGGTTCGGTTTGAGGAAATCCAAGTTCACCCCAAAATACCACGAAGCCAAAGTATTTCTGAGCTTGCCGTAGACATAGCACGATACTCCGATTCGGTTTAGGACTTCGAGACTCTCGCTTGCTTCTTACTTTTCCAAGAGATCAACGAAGAACCAAGAAACATGCACCAACCAGTGACAGAGCGGCGAGTGTCGGGACACCCAGCCCAATCAGCATCACTGTAGGCACTCAACGTAAGTGGGGTTCCATTAGGAAAGAATAAACCCCGTTGAGAGGTACCTTTCAAGTAGCGAATTGTACGATGAACCGCTGCCAGGTGAAGATGACGAGGAGAATGCATGAACTGACTTACTTGCTGAACAACAAATGAAATATCCGGTCGTGTAATGGTCAAGTAGTTAAGACTACCCACGAGCTGTCGATACAATAACGGATCAGTCAAAAGTTCTCCCTCGTCACGGTGGTATTTAACATTAACTTCAAGAGGAGTATTCACAGGATTAGCAGATTCGAGGCCAGGCATAGCAATAAGGTCGGTGTTGTACTTATGCTGATGGAGAAATATGCCCTTAGAAGTAGAATGAACCTCGAGTCCAAGAAAATAATGTAACAGACCAAGATCTTTCATTTGAAATGAGGCTTGAAGCTTTTGTTTAACTTCCTGTATGGATGCTGCATCAGAACCCGTAATGATCATATCATCAACATAAAGAAGGAGAAGAACAATGCCCATAGATGTGCGGTGAATGAACAAAGACGAATCATACTGACTTTGAGTAAAAGAGAACCCAAGTAGAGTGGAACGGAATTTCGCATACCATGCTCTAGGTTCCTGTTTCAAATCATATAGAGATTGTTTGAGCTTGCACACCCCCTTAGATGAAGAGAAAAGGCCCTGAGGGGGAGTCATATAAATATCTTCAGCCAAGTCTCCATGAAGAAATGCATTCTTGACATCCATTTGGTGGAAAGACCACCCATTAGAAGTAGCGATAGAGAGCACCATTCTAACAGTAGTCATTTTAGCAACTGGTGCAAATGTCTCATCATAATCAATACCATATTCATGCTTGTTGCCTAAAGCAACCAATCGAGCCTTATACCGATTGAGAGATCCATCAGAATTCAATTTCACAGAATAAACCCATTTACAGCCTATGGATTTGATACCAGGAGGGCAATGAACAATATCCCTGGTGAAGTTGTCCTGAAGAGCCTGAAGTTCCTCATTCATGGCATTTACCCAAGACACATCTTTAACAGCCTGCGAGTAACAAGTAGGAATAGATGTGCCAGATAGAGAAGCAGTTAAAGCAGTATGAGAGAAACCAAACCTGTCTGGGGAATATCTGTCAGGTGCTCGAGACGTTCTACCAGAACGCCGTGGTGCCGGCGGTATAGGTTCAGAACCAGGATCAGGATCGGGATCAGGATCAGGATCAGGAGCAGGAGCAGGAGCGGGAGCAGGAGCAGGATCAGTGTCGGAAGGGGAAGTGGGAGCGAGTCCTGTTTTATCAAAAAATTACGGAAGTATAGAAATATCATTCAAACCAGGAGAAGAGTAAGAAAACATAGACTGATTATCAAAAAATGTCACATTCCTAGAAATGCGAAAACGATGGTTAGAGACATCATAACACACAAAACCCTTATGAGACTGACTATACCCCATAAATGCACATTGGACAGATTGTGCTCCAAGCTTATGTCTTTCAATGGATGGGAGGTGCACAAAACATACACACCCAAAAGTATGTAAACGATTGTAATCAGGCTGAGTTTTAAAAAGGCAAAAGTAAGGAGAATCAAACCCAAACACCGTGGAAGGAAAACGGTTGATCAAAAAAACAGCTGTGGAAAGAGCCTCCACCCAGAATTTGGATGGAACAGATGCCTGGAGAAGTAAGGTACGTGTCACATCCAACAAGTGACGATTCTTACGTTCTGCAACACCATTTTGCTAAGGGGTATTGGGACAAGATCGTTGAGACAGTATACCTTTTTGCTGTAAGAACTCCTGAAACTCATGAGACATATACTCACCACCTAAATCAAACCGGAGAATTCTAATACTGGTTTGGAATTGATTTTCAACATACATCAGAAATTTCTTAAACATAGAAAACACTTCAAATTTAGATTTAAGAAAATAAATCCAAGTAAAACGGCTATAATCATCGATAAAGGTGACAAAATATTTGTAGTGAGCGTGAGAAGCAACAGGAGAAATCCCCCAAACATCACTATGAATCAACTCAAAACACGTAGAAGCACGATGTGCACCAGACGGAAAAGGAAGGGTTTTACTCTTAGCTAATTTGCAAACAGAACATGAAATAGAGGTACTAGAATCTATCAATTTAGTACCTAACACACCAGTCTTAAATAAGTGAGACAAAACAACAGAGTTTGGATGGCCCAATTTCCTATGCCAATCCTCACATGCATTCAAAACACTATTACAAGCAAGAGATAAATGATTTGAATGAAACTGGAGTGGAAACACTCTTCCAACTTTAGGCCCCTTCGCGATCACCTTCCCTTACACCCGATCCTGCACAAGACAACCAGCCGGAGTAAGATTAACATCACAACCTTCATCCACTAATTGACCAGCAGACAATAAATTTGAGGCAAGCCCAGGTGCTACCAGCATATTTCTAAAAGTAGAATTTATGTCACCAATATTCGTTATAGGAAGGGTACTACCATTAGCAATTTGAATTTTTTGATTACCAATATAAGAACGTAAATTGTGCAGGAGTTTAGAGGAACCCGTCATGTGATTCGATGCATCAGAGTCAAGTAACCAAGCAATGAAAGAAGACATACCAGTAATACCCAAGGCAGAAAGAGCAGATAGTACCCTTTGTTGAATTAACTCAGGCTGAAGAGCACCACCATCAGACGCAGCAGGGATGGAAGGACCAGCAGTAGAGCTAGATGCACCAGTGGTCGAAGGACCAGCTATAGAGCTAGTAGTGGCATGGAATTCCTGTACCGGACGCTTAGTCGGTCGAGGAGGACGCGTGGGACATGCAGAGATGAGATGACCCTGCTGTTTGCAGTAATTGCAAAATTTCTTAGGACAACTACGAGCAACATGTCCAAATTGTTTACAACTGAAGCATTGAGTTTGGCGCATATCACGACCCACGCCTCTATGCTGCGCAGCATATGCAACTGTCACCGGTTCAGAATGGACGGGATCATGAAGCATGTTTCCTTGAGTATTAAGACGCTGTCCTTCCCTGAGCAGTTCACCAATACAGGTATCTAAGGAAGGAACGAGGTTCCTATTCAGCAGAGCACCTCGAACGGCCTCAAATTCCGGACGAAGTTTCATGAGAAATTGGTCCCGTTTACTAGTATCATAAACATCACGAACGACCGACAGAGACACCTTGGGAACAACAGCATATATAATAGCAGAGTGTTCTGTCCATAAATTTAAAAAACCAGAATAAATATTCTTGAATTGACAAAGTACCTTGTTTGTAATTGGCGATCTCTAACTCCAATTGAAAACACTTGGCTGTATTGTCCTGGTTGTAAATACGCTGCAAATAATTCCATATTTCCTGAGCAGTTGAAAATGCTCGCAAATTATTGATCATCTGAGGATCAATATTACTGAGGATCCAAGAAATAATCTGAGCATCTTAGACTTCCCACGCGTCCAAGGCGGGTTTATCTGCTGGCGCTTTAGAGACCCCATCAAGGTGACTCCATAATCCTTTTCCTTTGACATACATCTTGAATTGAAATTCCCAAGCAGCATAAATCTTGCCAGTAAAGCGAACAAAAAAATTATCTCTTCCTTCCGAAGCCATTAAAAAAAATTACTGTAGCTTGCAATAATAATAATAATAATAGGAACACTCAAAGTCAAACAAAAAAACAGCACCCCACACACCCAAAGATAGGAACGGCTGGAAATCACAATCAAAGCAAGGAACAGTGGCGCACCATAGCCCACCCTACCAGCAGCACACAGTAGCGCACCCTACCAACAGAAGCGCACAGTAGCGAGGAAGACATGGTGCGCACAACTAGCGAAGGAACAGACGGCGAACAGCGACGTTGCGAAGAGAACGGCACAACCACCACGAAGGAACGCAGCGCGAGCAGAGTACGTGCGACGGCGCGCAGAGAAGATCGTGAACCAGAAGCGGAGCTGCGCAACCCGACAAAGAGATCCAAACCGAACGGCGCAACGAAATAGAACAGATCTACGAAACCCAGATCTACGGAGGAACAAACCCAGAAACGGCGAACAAAACGGAGATCCACGAAGGATCCGAACAGCGACGGCGAACCAAACGGAGATCCACGAATGATCCGAACCAAACGGAGAAGGGGAACCAGAACCGAACCAGATCCGAACCACAACCAGGAACCAGAAACCGAACCACGAAGAACGCCGTTCTTGAGCGAAGAGACCAAAATCACAGGGATGATCGCAACCCTACTGATACCATGTCAAAAAATAACACACGATATTGTTTACGCAGTTCGGCCAAAGTCTGCGTACGTCTGCGACTACAGAGTAGCTGTAGTTCCGTTTTACTGATAATGTCTCAGTGATCCCCAATACCAAATACAAGAGAGTTTAAATAGTCTTCTCTAAGAAGACCTAACGGGCCTGGGCCAAAACATAAGAATATAAATAAATATACACAACTACTATTTACAGTTTTCTTATTTTCCTTATTCACACCTAAAGTGTATTTGTTTTCGTTAATGTATCCAAGAGAAAGTGGCTCAAATTTTGTAGTTCTGGATATGCCTGGGAAATTTTTGTTAGTATTGCAGTGGATAGTGGCGGAGCTTGACTGAAAAAGTCGGGTGGGTCGCTAAAGTAAACATAATATATAAAATAAATACACAAATATTAATGACGACAAAAAAATTAAGTTGTAATAAGCACAAAATTGATAATAAAAAATTAAGCTACATACCTTAAAGTAATGCTCTACGTGTTTCAAGTGATTTGAAATCATCAATAATAGACTCAGAACTAATAGTTTCCCTAATTTCCCTTTCAATGTAAACCGCCATGCTATCAGCTAGAAACCCATTTTCCATCGTGCTTCTCAACTTAGTCTTGATGATTTTCATTGCCGAAAGAGATCTTTCAGTTGTGGTGGTAGAAACTGGAAGAGTTATGATATGGCGGAGCAGTCTTTCAATCAAGAAGTACATTTCGTTCTTGTTTGTTTCAACCAAACACGAGCATAATTCTTGTATAGTTGATAAATTCTTCAAATTTGATTCTTGACGGGCATTAACTGCAAATAGCCGAAGTTGAAATTGCAATGGTTTGAGGCATAGAAGTTATCACTACTTCTTCAATTCTTGGAACTTCAGCAGGTTGAGGAGTAGAAATTACCACTTCAACTCTTGGAATTTTAACCGATTCGGATATAGAAGTCCTCACTTGTTCATCTCTTTCATTTTCACAAGCTTTCCTCTTAAAAAATGATCAATTGTTCTACTCTTCTTTTTTACAATCTAATATCAACAAAAATCAATATTAGCAATGCTAGCTAAAATTAAGAAAAAAATGATCAAATGTTCTCCCAATCAATTCCCAGAATGTAGAACCAACAACAACGATAAACACCAATCTAAAATCAACAATAATGATCTCCCAATCAACAACAACAATTAACACCAATCTAAAATCAACAACAATGATAAGTGGTTTTTATCTTTGGCTGCGATTTAACATTGGGGATTTTTAAAGCCCTAAAGCTAATAACAATTACAATGACAATGGCTGAGAGACTTACAGTTGAGGAATGACGAGATTGACGGTGAAGAACGGTGACAAGCAACAATGATGAATGGCAAGTAGCAACGGCAATGAGCAACGGCGATGAACGACGATGAATAGTGAGGAACGACGACTGAAGAAGAGAGAAGAAGAATCAGTTCAGTTTTGCTGGTTTTAAGGAGAAGAGGATGGATGAGGATTAGAGCTACTCGTTTTCTTCTGCGTTGGAGAAAAAAGAACGAAGAGAAAGAAGTGATGTTGTGTGTCAACGTGTGAGAGGTAATAGAAAGAAGAAGATTTGTGTCATTTTTTTAAAAAAATAAGGGTACTTTAGTAATTTTCTCTATATGAATTTTTTTACTTGGTGGGCCGCGCTGTGGGCCCATGAGAAGCTCCGCCACTGGCGGTGGATGAGGCAATATTGGCGAATAACATGGCATTCATGGAAAACAAGAGAGAAAATCTTAAAGGTCGGCCTCACTAAGTTTGGCGAATAAGTTTGATTAAAATAAAAGTGATACAAAATGAGAAACATTGAATAAAATGATTACATCAAACTTATTTATAGGCACTCACTAACTACTAACGGTCCATATATCTAGGGGTGGGAATAGGCCAGGTCGGCCTACAGGGGCCTACGCCCCAGCCTACATCAGGCCCAGGTCAGGCCAAACTTCTTTCTAAATAGACAAGGCCAAGGCTTTTTTAAAAGCCTACTTAGGTAAAAATGCCAGGTTACAGGCCATTGAAAAAGCCTTTTAGGCCTACCAGGCCGGTCTATTTAAATAAATATTAATAATATTTTTAATTACTATTATTATTATATTAAATTTTCCACTTTGTTTATCTTGTAAATTTCCCTACATTTTATGTTTGTTCAAAATGATGACCTACATCAATTTTTAACATATTTAAAAGTATTATTATAAAATAAAATTTAAATAAAATGTCCTATAAAGATAATTCTCTAAAAGATTTTGTAAGATCTTGAATTAGATCTTAATTTCATTGATCGATTAACTTGTTTGTCTATTTACAAAGTCTACACTACTCAAAGGTTGTAGACTTTCGTAAATTTTTTTAGTAAAATAGGTTTTTAAACAGGCTTGCAGTCCTCGTCAGGCTTTCCAAAAGGTCAGGTCAGACCTCAAAAGTCGGCCTATCACAGGCCAGGCTCAAACCCAATATTTTCAATGCAGACCAGGCTCAGCTAACTCGGCCTGACCTATTCCCCACCCCTAGATATATCTAACAGCATTTGTTCCTTTGGCAGTTGCTTGGAGTTATCAAACCATAACTTCCAAATTAACTTGCTATCCTGTCCTCTTATATAACCAGTCTTACAAAGGTTTCTTTCGGTTTTAAATAAAATAGAGAATTTTTTATTCTAGTGGTCAAGAGTAGATTTAATAACGGTTGATTTTGGGTGGCCTATTGATCACAGCTCACCAGATTTATGGAAAAACAGGGCGTTCATGAATGCAATGTTTTGCCCACATTGAGCTGACATTTGTGTGTTCAGGGTCTCCTTATTATATCCTATTTCCCTCGCAAAATATAAGGCCGCAAAGTATATGTATCTAAATTAAATTTAGTCTACATATATATAGACTTTATATTTTGGAACTGAGGGAGTATTTGTTCTAAGTCACTAATCCACCAAACCCTTAGCAACATACCCAGGCCAAAGACTCAAAATTCAAAGGTATTTATCAACATTTCATTAAAAAACTGAAAGTGACCATGATGGTAGTGTGAGACTTGGTAGCTGTATGGCTCTAAACATCATCGCTTTTAAGACTTTGATTCTCTACAACTTAAAGATTTAAACACGACTACAGTTAAAACCTTGGATTTTATTTAGAGAAGTGTGAAAGATAAAAGAGGTACTATATTCACTTGTGTACTATATTCATATATGGTACACAATAATGGGTTCAATGGCTTAATCTATCTGGGACACGAGGGTCGACAAGGTACTCTTGGTTCAATTCGTGCAATGTGAGGAGCAGATTTGTGAAGCTCCGAACATTTCGTTATGGGACTTCTAATACTTCTGGCTCTATAAACTCATTCAAGAAAATGCCTGGTGGTTGGAAATTTATATTAACGAATTATTAGGGAAAGATTTTGTGTCTGTCAAATCCTAATGTCTGTTGGTGGGAAACTCATATGATGGAATGATTACAGAAAAAAAATTGTTGGATATGATCGATAAGCAAAAGTAGAAGGAAGAGGAACGGTAGCAACAGGAGGAGCATGACACGGGTAGGCAATTGAAACGAGTGTGATGCTGCTGATGATTGATCACTATCTTTCTCATCTGAACTTGCTTCAGCTGTAACCGTCACCGCCTCAATGGCTGCATCAGTAGTATCTATTTTGTCTGCTTCATTGGCAAGACAAAAACCTTGATTCAGTAATGATCCATCTTCTTTGTCAATCTCTGAAACAACCTCACCACCACCCTGTGCTGATGGTTGATCTTGATGGCTATGTTTCTCATCTGAACTTGCTTCAGCTGTAACACTCACCCACCCAATGGCTGGATCAGTATCCTCTTGTGCTTGACAAAAATCCTCTTGTTTATCAATCTCTGAAACAACGTCACCAGTAGCACCACCCTGTGATTCTGTTTCTACTTCTACGAAATGTTCGATCTCTTGTGCTTCCACTTTCACATCTTGTGCTTCAGAACAAACCTGCCCATCGATGCATTCTTCCTCAATACCACTATCTCTTAATAACAAGGCCTCACTTTTCGGGTTAGAATCATCAGAGGAAACAATTTCATGTACCTCTTCACTCATGGTGCTAAGGTCGGGGACAGCTTCAATTTTCTCCTCCTGAAAAAAACCAAAATTGCCGCATTTTATCCAACTTAATTGTTTCCTAAGTAATAACGTAACCCATTACAACACAAACTGTAAACAAAGAAGAATGGATCACCGTAATAATACAAGTATTGTTGATAGTTCTCTTCATATCGTCGCTCCCATACCTGTAGCAAATTAAAAAGTTAACATATGTTGGGGATAAATAAATAAATAAAGGTTTAATTGCATTTTGATCGCAACTTTCACAATCTGACGATTTAGATCATCTATTTTGATCTCTAATTTTTTAAGAACATAGATATATGGTGGTAGTACGACTACCTCTTTCGTCAAAAACATACGGAGTGGTAATTCACCAAATAAAGCCCTAATAAACCTACATATTCGGGAATGTGGTGAGAGTTAAAACTATTCGTCCATTTTGTATCGTACTATTTAGCATTTCTCAGGTAGGGGCTCAAAAGTAAAAACAAAATAAAAGGGTATGTTAATAATGTTACCCCGAGGCAGAAGCATCTCCGTCATTGGTTGAGGTTGTTGAAGGTTGAAGAAGAGCGCAAAGACCTTCTTGGATGGTTTCAATTTCATGATAGTCTTCTTCGCTATTGTCCAACGACGGATGTTGATGTTGATGTTTAGGATTTGGGTTAGTGGCGGCATCCTTTTTCTTATTTTTGTTGAATGCAAAAGAGGCTGCCGCTACAAAAGCAGCAGCTGCCAAGGCTCCACCGAACATGAGAAGCCCCACAATCTCATTCCCACCACCACCGACGCCGTCGCCTACGCTTCTGCCGCTTATCAGCTGTCTGTTCTTCTTTCGCGCTCTCAGCCTTTCGCCTCCCATACTGCTGCGTTACGTTACCACTTCAATTCATTCCTCGACGCTTAACGAAGATGGAGAGTCGTCGTGGGGTATATAGAGATTGCAAATATTAAGGTCGGTCATAAATTCATAATAACATTTAATAAATCAAACTCATTTTCAAGGTTTAGTATTACTCCATAATTAAATACTAATATTTGTTACCTTTTAAGTATTTTAAGAAAATATTTGAATCTTTTTAAATATAAGAATTATCAAATAATTTGTATAACTTATCAACCAAAAAGTCAAAATTATTCTCTAATAATAGTTTTTATAGAAAACTAGGACAATCACCCGCTACGATGCACGAGTGTGGTAATTTGGTGCGAATGTGTAGTAGGAACAAATGGTGTACAATATGTAATGCACATGTAGAACTGTCAATTTGGCCCTAAGCCCCAAGCCCAGCTCCCTTGGCCCCTTACTAAGCCCCATAAAATTTCAGCCCCCTTTTAATGGGGCTTTTTTTAGCCATAGGCCACACTTTTAAAATTTTTAGTGGGTTAGGGCTGGGGCTTTGTGGGATGGCCCCAAAATTTTTTTGGCTCATTCTTTTCCCACCCCTCACTTTCATTCGTTCACCTACCCTTCCTGTTCACCCTCACTATCACCACCACCTCCTTCTTCCTCTCACCGCCATCACCACCACCACCATCACCACCTCCCACTCACCACCACCACCACCTCCTTTTACCTCTCACCACCAACACTACCTCTTTCTCCCTCTCACCACCACCACCCCCCTCCTTTTCTCTCTCACCACTATCACCATCACCACCGCTTTCTTCCTCTCACCACCACTGTCACCTCACACATGAACATATGCATTAACATCAGCAATGTAAGCATTGGGATTCATTAGCTAAATCACTTTCAATAACCAGTAACAATTAAGCCATCAAACTAGACACTAAGGTTAACGGAGCAGGCAAGGGCATCGAGACTCGACTCAGGGAGGTCTAGCTTGAACATGTTTCACCTCCCCCCTCAGCAACCAGGCCCTTTGTTTGAACGAACATATGCATGCATGTTAAGGGAAAGCGATGCCTTTTTCAGCACTTGTTACAAAAATAATACTAATAAACGTTATTTATCTCTCTAATATGTTCTAATCGGATCACTTACTATTCTAACTTTCTGTCATTATTAGGAGATTTTCTCTATCGTTTGCAATGCATATACAACTGTTATATAAATATATATATATATATATATATATATATATATATATAGAGAGAGAGAGAGAGAGAGAGAGAGAGAGAGAGAGAGAGAGAGAGAGAGAATAGGTAGAATCTATAAAGTTCTCTGCATTTATGAATGATCCTGAATTCAAGCAAATTGTTACAAGAATCTTATGCGAGTCGGTTAAATATTGGATGTGTAAATACATCGCATGATGCTGCGAAAACTGTAATGTGTTTCTGAAAATTTTAAATGTTATCCATAAAATCTGAAACTTGTTTTTGGTATTCATAAAATAATATGAAACATGTCTTCCCAATGCATATTATTACTTGCAACAGAATTTTGCTTGCAATTAGAAATACCTTAAATATGCATAATTTCCAAGTTTTTTTTGAAAATAGGCCCATGGGCTGGACTAAGCCCACAAAGTTGGGTGGACCATTTTCCATTTTGTTGAAAAAATAAAAATTCAGGGCCTATGGGCTGGGTCCATAGGGACTTTATGGGCTTTGGGGCCTATGTGGGCCTTGGAGTAGTGGGCTTTGGGCCCATAGGGCCTTTTGGCCCTAGGACCATGTGGGCCTGGTCTGGGATGGCCCACGTGGGCCAAATTGACAGCTCTATGCATAGGGTGTGGTAGGAATTAATTTACATGGATATTGTGTTAGGCACCAATGGTAATAGAAGTTTACTGTAACACCCTAAATCTTGACTTCCTTTGTATGTATTATAACTGTGTATTTACCTTATGTGATATAATAATTAAATTAGTATCTAGAAAATGTTTTTAAGAAAAATAATTTTCTAGAACTAGAGAGAAATATTATAGTAAGTTATCAAAAAAAATTGAGCTTAAAACTCTATCAATATATAGCTCAAAAGTATCTGTCAGTGTAAATTTGTACTGCACTAAAAAGTTCAAACTTATCAGAAAATTTTGAAATTTAGATATTTGAGTTTTATAAAATATAAAGATCGAAATGACATCTGCAGAATTTCTTTTACCTAGAAATATGTCTTTTATTATTACCGAAAAACAAAATAAATAGATATAGATATAGAGAGACTGATGAACAATAAATAAACAGCCACATGTTTACCGGTACGTGTTTGTTCACTTGAATGGGTGACCTGCTCTTGCACCTATAAATAGAGACCCACCCATCACTTATTTTTCAGAACTTCTGAAAAGTTTTTCAACAGGTTAGACACAATCTAACATCTCTTCTTTCTTTTAGTTTCATTTCTTTCATCTCTTCTTTCTTTTAGTTTCATTTCTTTCTTTGCTTATTTTATTAGTTTTCTTTCTTTTACTTTGTTTTTCCCTTGTCCACTAGTTACTTTCTTTCTAGAAAACTAGAAGTCTCTGCTACCAAAAGCAGTGGGTAGTAAAACTTTGTTCTTTTTATATATACTTTTTTCTTTCTTTCTTTTATACAAACTCGTTTCATTTTTAGGTTGGCAGCATTTCAGTTTTAGGTTTTTATTTATTTTTAATCTATTTCAATATTCGAGTTTGGTTTAGAGTATATTGCATTATTTTAAAATAAGATAAAATTGGCTATTCAAAAAAACTTGATTTAATTAGATGATGAATTAGATTAAATATCTAGGATTAAATTTTTTTACCTAAAATGTACATGTCTTTATGTACACTTAGACATTGATTCAAAATTTTGTTAACTCTAGTTTATTATATATTCTCAATGCACCAAAAGTTTGTGAATGGAAAATATGCCTAAAAGGGGTTTTTCTTTAAAAACAAATGCTTCTTTACATTTAGAAACAAGTATTAAGTAGAACTTTAGAAAATACTTTTAGTTACGATATAGTTATGATTATAGTGAGTTAAGACATAGTTGTTTTGATGAGTAATAGGTATTGACTATTGAGGAAATTGAACAAAGTGTTCATCAAGCTATTTTGATAAAGTTCTAAGGTAAGGGGAAATACTAATAATAAGTTGATGGACACAAATTATGTGTTCTTTGTATATATATTTTATCTAGTTATTCTTAGATGATTTGTGTGCTTGGTGATTTTGTTTGCAAGAGTGTTATGACTGGGATTAGCAATGAGTTTTGTAGGTAAGTATATATTATTATACTTCCTACTTTATTTATAGAAACTATGATATTTGTGTGAGTGTGATTGTGATTTTGAAGTTCTATGTCAAAATAAGTACATCTTTAGATTTAAGTGAAATATTGGGTGTCTATTTTACTTATTGACATAACTTAGGAGGATATTGATAAGCTAATGTGTAATCTCATAAGTTGTTTTATGGATTTTGGGAACTGATTATCAAGTTGATTATGGATTAGATGAGTAAGACTGATGATTTTACTAAGAGCTAATACAGGATGTTTCTTATAATACTATCAAGTATATAAGACTGAGGATAGGTTCGTTTGGGTCGACTACAGACCTTCTGGGGGCACTTGTGTTTCGAACTCCAACAATAGTCAGTTGTACCATCGGTCTCTGGCTGGAGGAAATCGTACTACCCGACACGGTGAGCCTGACTGTACAGGACTATCTATAATAACTTGCAGCGCTCGGGCCAGAATGATTGGAGTATGGATTAGATATCTTCTCATTGCAAACAATCATGTTATGGCAGTTGAAACGGCCTTACGCTCATTGGTTTTTTTTTTGTTCTACTTAGAGTATAAGAGTTTTTTTTTTTTGGGATTTAGTCTGGCTTGTAATCTCTTATAACTCTAACTTTTGATACAGTGATTATTAGGCGTTTCAGTATATTAGCTTGACTGCTTAGGTTTCAACCTAACCTATGGTATATATATATATAACCTTATAGACCGTACCACCTTTTGGGACATCTTGGTGACGTGGTACTTAGACGATAACCTATGTAAGCCCATGACTATGATCCAACTGTTAGTGATCAATATATGATGCATATTTATATATATTTCGATGTTGTATGATATGACTAATTCTTTATGCTTCTCACACATTTAGAAAATTATTTTTACGTAAGGTGAGAATCGAAATTTATATCTACTTTGAATCAATATATTTTCAAAAGAAATTAGAAATGGGAATATTAGTTAAGTGTAGCACGACTTTTAAAGGTTAGAAAAAGGGGGTGTTACATTTATTTAATGGGTTTTTTTATACCCCCACCACATGCATCTATACCCCCACACAATTTGATAATCCGAAAATACCCCTCAGTAAAACCACTTAACGAATGTATCTAATTAAATATAAATCCATTTTTGGTTTTTTTTCCCAAAACGGATTTATCTATTTATTAGATAAATTCGTTTTGGGAAAAAACCAAAAAACGAATATTGAATTATATAAATCTGGTTTTCAAAAATAACAAAACGGATTTACCTAAGAACTACATAAATCCGTTTTGGTTATTTTACAAAATAGATTTATCTATTTATTCGATAAATCCGTTTTGAAAATATTCAAAACGGATTTATCTAATGAATAGGTAAATCCATTTTGTATATTAAAAGTAACAGTTTTTTATTTAAATTTTTTAAAAAAGGTTATAAAAACACTACTAAAAATCCATTAAAGAGTCAAAACTAATCTAAAAATTATAAAAAACTAAAAATTTAATAAAACCAAAATAAGGTTATGCAAAAAAATTTAGATTTTTTGGAGATTATGAAAAACTAAAAAATTAATAAAAAATAATAAACGATGAAATTTGGGATTTTGAGCCCTGCTATCCCGAGAGAAGTCCATTTTTTGGGAGTCTTGATCCCTGATAACCCCACCATAGATAAATCTGTTTTTGTTATTTTCATAAACGGATATTTATCTATTACTAGATAAATCCGGTTTGCAAAAATATAAAAAACGGATTTAGGTAAATATTTTTCTTGAAAACGGATTCATTTAATTTTAACATAAATCCGTTTTGGAAAAAAACCAAAAACAGATTTATCTTTAAATTAGATAAATCCGTGTGAAGAAATGTATCAGGAGTATTTTCAGATTATCATATTTTGTGGGGGTATAACTTGATAAGGTGGGGGCCTGGGGGGTATAACTTGATAAGGTGGGGGTACAAAAAAACCCATACTTAATTAGCTAAGTAGTACTTAATGCAAACAAGCTCACTTTGTCATCATAGCCTTTTAGAATGTCATTTCTAACAACAGTAGCTTATAGGAAAGTACAAGTAGATTATAGGAAAGTACAGGGATTGTGAAAGGAACAACCAAATTTTTGAAATGGAAAGCATCTATAGATACACATATTGTCAATGTAGCCTTTTACATGTCTATTCACTACAACAGTATCCTATAAAACAAGTGAGAGCATGTGATAGAAACAGTATTATAGGCAAACAAATTGGAGGGATTTTTGCCGCTTCTTTTGGTAGATATAGATCCAGGATTAATATAAAGAGATTAAGTATTAGTAGTTTGATTATAGCAAAAGGAGACTTCTCTATACAAATAAAATAAGTAATGTTCCAGATCGCTCAAAGCCATATTGGCCCAAACGAACAAGGCCCATGATCCATTCAATGGACGGTTCTGATCCGCTCTCTCCATCACACAGATCAAATACTCCTCTAATGCGCACTCTGTCATTCCAAACGCGCCACGTGTCAACACTATTCCTTAAAAAAGTGTTGTCCCATCAATGCACCAGGTACGCATTTATTACTGCATATCACCTATTCTCAATGTGACTTAAGCTTCGGAGTGTGTGCAGCTACCACCCCCTCGCCAGATCAACGCGAGCAGGAGCATCCCGGCATCAAACTTGGAGCGCTCTAGCTTCTCAGCTTGGTGAGCATCTCGACCTATCACTCGACCGGGACCTGCAGCCAGTACAGTTGAAGTAATATTAAAGTAACTAATTTTTTTTGGTAACCATGTCATTTGGTGCATAGTTTACACCGGCTTTTCCGATGACTAATCTACGCCGGGGAACCTGGCTGGCCACGAGTACCTGGCTTTGCCGGCCCGTGTGATTCTCCCCTCCCAATAGAGTTTTTGCCACACCCAATATTCGAACCCGAGACCTTGGGGTGGGATCCAAGTCTAGTTACCACTTGGACCAACTCTCGTTGGTAATAGAGTAACTAATTTAACAACCCTTTCAAAAAAAGTATTCCAAAAAAAATAAAGTAACTAATTAAAATATATATGTGTACATGCATTTTTTAATAATAAATATTACAATACATGCATTTTTTAATTATAAATAATCACTCACCTATTTTTTGTTTTTAATATCATAGTACATGCATTTTTTAATAATAAATATATTAGAATACCAACAATATTTCTTATATATTAGAGTAAAAAAATATGTTTTTAAAACTAAATATATATATATATATATATATATATATATATATATATATATATATATATATATTTAATTGGAAAACATAAAGAGTATTTGTCAAAAAGTGTATTGAATATTACATGTCCAAAATTAATTAGTTATATTATTCAAGAAAATTCAATGAATTTTTAGACCAAATCAATTAAATAACTATAAAATATTAAAGAAAAATAACTTTTAATAGTTAATTATGTTTAATTTATTCAATATTTTATATTTCTATGTCTTTTGATTTAGTAACTACATAGTTACCATTTAAAAAAAATAGAACAATAAATAGTATATATGATTCATGAGAATCAAACCAAACCAACCAGTTGGACGAATGGGTTGAACTACAAACCGATGGGGTGTCTAGTTTAGTTCGTTGGGAAAATCGACTTGTTTCAAAACCAGTGGAAATCGGCCAATAATTAGTCAAATCGGCCAAGAAACGGTGAAAACTGGCCAAAAACTGATAGGGATAATAACTAGTTGAAACCACCTCAATCAAAAATTTAAAACCTTTTAGATTTAAATTAAAAATAAATTTTTAGCCAAAAAAAAGGCTAGTCTCAAGTTATAAAAATGCATATAAATAATTTTTATTATTTATTCTTTTAATTAATTTTTTATCACATGAAATATATAATTATTTTATCTTGGTTTATAGTTTAATTATATCTCGAGGTTATCATTTAATATAAATATAATATTAAAAAAAATCTATTTTAACCTAATAAATTCGATTATCATTTTATATAAATATAATATCTTGACCATTGAATCTGGAACAAATGGCTTCATCAGTTCAATGAATGATTTGGTATTCAAACTATTGATAAGTCAATATATCAATAATTAAAAGAAAATAGAATATGTAATGCAGATTTTATATAAAAAAACAGTATTCTTACTATTTAATTACATTAATTTTTTATTAGATGAATACTAAATGTTTTTTTAACAATTATTGAAAATTGAAGGAAAACAAAATATGCAACTCAATTAAGTAATTTTTTAATTAACCCTGATTTCTGATATTGAGAATAAAATACGCGTTTTTACTAATTTTTTTTACGGATTTTGGAAATTACATTACTTTTCAACTTCTCCTCTAATTCTCTCTTTTTTGCAAATTGCATGGACCCTGAAAGATTTAAACAATATATACCTCTAAATCGGGATCTAGTTAGACCTTAATAGTTACTTTCTCCTTCCAATGTTTTATGTTTCAAATTTTCATTGATTGAACCCTAGAGGTTATCATATCATTTGAGTCTCTCTCTTCCTCTTTCCCTCTCTCTCTCTCTCTCTCTCTCTCTCTCTCTCTCTCTCTCTCTCTCTCTCTCTCTCTCTCTCTCTCTCTCTCTCTCTCTCTCTCTCTCTCTCTCTTTTCCCTCTCTTTCTCGCTTTCTCTCTCATACACACACAAACCACAACAAGTCAAACATGATTTTGCGTTGGGTAGTTGATTGTGGCTTGTCTCTCTGTGGTTGCGGGTAAAAGTAGCGTTATAAAAAGCATATTCGAAGTCAAAAGCATTGAAACTTTTAATGATTATAAGTTAAGGTCTTATAAGAGGTACTAAATTGTTGGAATTGCCTTTCCTTGAAACCCAATTTCAAATCAGTTTTACTAACTTACGAGGTACTTACTTTTAAATTGGAGAATTGTTATATACTATATACTAAATGACTACTTGTGAAGGAAAAAGTTTTAGAAAGTGTATTTAACACTAATTGTCATAATGATTTTGATAAATTTTGTGCTTATAAAATCTTTGCATGCACTCCCTATTTTAGAGAGGGGTTTTCACGTGGATGGTGGCTTGAGGACGACGAAAATTGCTTGTGGATGGTGGTTTTAGGATGGATGACAATTTAGGGTTTACAAAAAATGTAAAAATGGGTCAAATTGGGTCAACCCAACTCGACTTTATGGTCCAAAATGCAAAAATGGCCAGATTGGGTCAATCCATATATCGATTAGATTGTGCTTTGCACCCAACCCCTGCTCTAATCACTAAGTTGTCGGTCAGCTCGATCGGCCCAATATTTTAATGAACAAAACTAAAAAAATAATTTAAAAAGCATGAAATACGGCCAAGTCAAAATGACCCAATTTTTTGGACCTTTATTTAGCAAGCTCGAAATGCCGAGCCATTAGACCAACTTGTTGGGTTGGGGCAAAGTTGTCAACTCTAACAACGCACTTAGTACGATACAAAGTGTTCTCCACTAAAATTGTAGCGTATCACAAAAAGCTTTTTTTTGTTACCATGTTATTGGTGCGCAGTTTTCACCGGCTTTGCCGATGACTAATCTACGCCGGGGAACCTGACTGGCCACGAGTACCCGGCTTTGCCGGCCCGAAAGTTTTTGAATTGGGGTGATTCTTTGAATTATTTCAATAATTTGGGTGTACTTTTAGTGTAGAAATGTACAAATAATTTTCTAAACAACTGAATATAAGTTTTATGGTGATCACTACTCTTTACGTTGGTAATTCATTGGTATCAACACCTTAGACAAATTAGATCTTTTGTTTACCTGGTTATTGGTGTGCATAATCTATCAGCTTTGTTGGTGATTAATCTACATCGGGGAACCTGACTGACAACGTGTATACCCGACTTTACCAGTCAGTGTGGTTCTCCCCTCCTAACAGAATTTTTGTCACACCCAAAACCCAAACCAGAGAGACCTTGGAGTGGAATTCGAGCCTAATTATCGCTCAGATCAACCCTTGTTGGTCCTTAGACAAATTAATCGATGACACATATGTCTTTTTTACTTTTAAAATAATTAACTATTTTAACAAAAAGTAATTAACTTTACCTCAAATTTAACTTTCAAAATTGATTTTTTTCGTTAAGAGAGGGACAAATACCACCAATAAACTAACACATGAAAAGTAAGGTTTTCGGGTTCGATTCCAAGTAACCACAAAATATTCAGCTTAATAACATTAATTTTTCGAGCTATATTATGTTTTACAGTGATGTTATTTACAGCGAATAAAAATTTGTGAAAAGCCCCACGAAGTGACGTGTTGCTTTCCTATCAAACAAGAAACACCTATTACTCTGATTCTGACTGAAGAGAATATGGGTCATTGTTGTTGATCGGCTAACCCAACACAGTTCACAGGCAGGGACGGATCCAGGAATTTCAACTCGTGGGGGCAAAATTATTTACTATGAATATTTATAAAAAAAATAGATAAACGCATAACCGATAAAATGATGACATCATTACTATTAAGCAAAAAAATTGAGATTACAAAAATTATATCATTGTATATCCAAAAATTGAAGACACTTAAACATATAAGAACTATAATTGCTCTCTACGTGTCTTCATATTTTGAAAGTGTTGTATGATTTGTTCATTGTCAACACTATCAAATATATCACTCTCTATATAACTGACCATACAATCATTCAAAAATTCATCCCCCATACGATTGCGCATTTGATTCTTCACAATCCTCATAGCAGAGAAACTCCTTTCAACTATTGCAGTTGCTACTGGCAAAAGCAATGCCAACTTCAAAAGTAAATACACCTTTGGATAAGAAATGTGCTAATTTCTAGTTTCCACCATCATTCTTGAAAGATCACTAATCCCATTCAAATTAGAAAATTGTTCACTAGAACGAACATCCATGATATAATTTTCAAGGCTGCCCTCGAGTGTCATAATCTCCACAGAAGAAAACTCATACGGGTAAAATCAAGCCAACTTAATCAACTTCTCCTTGTCAAATGCAAAAAATGAATCTCTTGGGTTTAAGCTTGCTACACAAATAAGCAATTCACTACTCATATCTGTAAATCTGTTATTAAGCTCTTGAAGTTGTCTGTCAATCACCAAGTAAAACACTTCAACTTGAAAGTGATGCAAATTTGAAACTTTTTCAACTTTACGTCTTGATCTTCCTTGCATCATGAACTCATCATCCATTATCTTTTTGACAATATCTTTTTGAATGCTTGGTGACACTAATTTGAGATTACCACGAGATTTTTTCAATACTCTATCAACCTCTTCATTACTATTAGCAAGAAATTGTAGAATGCGAAGAAAATTGCCTTTCTTCTTTGAATGCACTGATTCATCATCACCACGAAATGCCAACCCCAAGCTCAATAAAAGTCGAATACATTCAATTGTCGCAGTCAAATGAATCTGATATTCTCTTTTGATCACATTTGATTGTTTTCTAAGAGCGACTTCAATATGTTGTTTCTGATTCATTAATGCATTACATTTTCTCCAAGCTTGATTGTGAGCACTATTAGGGCCTCCATCTGATTCATTAATGCATTACATTTTCTCCAAGCTTGATCTGTCAAAACACAGCATCTTTTGATACACTATAATCCAACCAATTACCAATTTACCATATTCAAGAAACCAGTCGGGATTAAACTTACGTAAAGAAGTCCCAAATTGGCGTTGGGGAAAAACATGGTATCTTGGTTGACAAGGCCCTTTTTGCAAATAAGCTCTTCGGATTTCATCCTGATCATTTGGATGATAACACGATATCTGTTTCCTTTCTCCAGGATCAGCAGGAAGATTTTCCAAATCAACATCTAAGAATCTTTTTTTCAAAGATGGGCATGGGCCTGATTGTTGTCTCGATGTATTGTCCACTTCATTAATTTCTTGAGACTCTATTGTTGATTTTCTTTTGAAGTATTTTTCTATTTCTGACATTAAAAAAAATACAATGCTAATGAATTACTTGATTCTAATACAAACACAAATAGAGTAACAATAAAAAAATTGGGGAAAAATGCTAAATCTCAATATTCAATACAAGACAAGACACAATAAGCTAACAGGTCAGTGGCAACAATAAGCTAAATTTAAATTGACATTTTTTTAGAGATAAATTTCAATAGATATAAAAGGAACTGAAAAGAGAATAGGGAAATTTGTTTACCTTCATAAAAGTGGTTCCCTAAGTATGAGTTGCAGGCAGAAGAGATTAGAATAATTTGTTGGCTTGTTGCTAACTTGCTCTTGAGGAATAAGATTAGAATTATGAGAAAGGAGGAGTAATTTGTTGCTAATTTGTTGCCTGCCGCAGTGCCGCCTGTGTTCCCTATTCTTTCTGAGTACTGACGTTTCCTTTCTTTGCTTTCCTTTGCTTCATCTTTTATTTTATTTTATTTTATTATAAAGCAAAAAGCAATCTCTTGTTTTTTTGTTTGTTAAAAACAATAGTATCTTGTTTAAAAGGCTTGCTTGAGGTACGAGGCTTTTTAAAAGCTTGTGGACCACCGTCGGTTTTCTAATATATTATTGGTATACTAAATTTATTTGGTCTTACATGAGTGCTATGTGTGGGGAGTGGGGTCACCATAAAATTTAAAGTGGGGTCAAAATACACAATACTATTATTTTTTGGTTAGAAAATTATTGAGGAAGTGGGGTCAAGTGCCCCCAATTGTCACTACATAGATCCTTCACGTCACGGGGTATTTGCAATGTATTCTCGCGATAACCAGCATTATTCTATGTTTTACCCAATCCATAATTAAGTGAATATATATGATCCCAATTGCGAATCCCTTAACTTTAATATACAAATAAAGGATTAGGAGAGTTTCTCCCCAATAAATCCGTTTTTTCTCCCTTTCATGATAGGACTTTCTCCTTGTAGTAATCAAAAGGACGACGATCCAAAATGCAAAACAATCATCAAATACATAAAAACAAAAAACAAAAGAACTCCGTGAGCTGGAAACTACAATTTAGAATCATCTAATACTAATACCCATTAGGTAGTGATGTGAAAGCGAAAGGCCCGCCGACAGTATACAAATTAAGCTTCTTGTCATGGAGGAAGCGATAAGAATGAAGCACAGCACCACTTATCCCTTTGTTCACATCTGTGGGATAACTACAATTGTCCAAAGGAGAGGCCTCAAGAAAAGCCCTGCACTCCTTCAGCACTGTTTTTCCCACAACCTCTTCTTGAAACAACGTTGCAAGGAAATATCCCTTCGCGTTGGTTGCTTCACTTAAGAAAGAAAATAGCCTCGTTTCAAACCCAAATTCATCAAAAGCCTCGCATGTTATCCTTGTCACGGCCCCTATAATATGATAACACGAAGCACATTTAATAATGTTCAGTAAAATGCTAATTAGTACGAAAATCTTTTTCGTCAAAACACAAAAACTTGTTAAAAAAAAACAGAGAGCTCACAACTCAATTCGTTGACTTAGTTTGGTTACCTTCAAGTGGGATGAGTTTGGAGCCAGATTGACAATAAACAAGGCCTTGGATGCCAATATTGGTGGACGGTAGTTTTTCATCAAATTTTGGTTTATTGGCCACGTCTTGTTTTTTGGAGTCATAGTCATCGCTGCCATAAGCAGAATTACCAGGGACCAACAGGGACGCGAGAAGCAGGGAAGCTAGAAAGCGCATATTGATTCTCATATCTCACGTTGTAAGGTTAATTGAAAACAGGGTGAGTTCATAGATTAAAGAAAGGGAATTTTCAATGTTAACAATGCACTGTTCGGATTAATATTTATAGGATTTAGGAAGTAGGATATGACATGGATGCACGATGAAGACGTGAATTGCATGTCCGAAACATGATTGGATTATCACTACTACATGGACGTACAGTTAATTAACATATTTTCAATCATACTATTAAATATTAAGGTACGCATTGCATGAATTATGGAATCTTGAAGAATGCCTCTCTTTTTTATTTCGTCAATCCTATTATAGCTGGTAGAATCGGTCAATTTTCTGTGTTTGGCTCTCATACTCAATTCTATATGAGTTGTCAAAGCACTGAGCAAAAAAACATATAAACTTCACTAATCGAAATACATACATATAGCGTGAATCATCATATATTGTTCAATTTGTATGTCTATTGTGTGTCTATAATAAAGCACATTTATATCTATTTATTTATAATGAAAATAGGAATCAATTACAATTAAGACTAATTAAACCTAATTAATACTAATTGATATGAAAAATCATATATGATATTCTAACACTCCCCCTCAAGCTAAAGCTTACTAAGTTTTTAAGTTTATTACAATAACAAAACATTTTCCCCATAAAACTTGAAACTAAATCTGGCATCGATATTTGTGAGTCATAACCAACATAATACACCATTGAAATGACCGTCGATGGGAAGGGAAGTCATCATTAATGATTAATATGTGGGAAAGAGTCACCACTGGAATGATCATCGATAGGAAGAGAAGACACTACATTATAAGTCATTAATGAGAAAGAAAGGAATAACGGACAAAACTAGAACCAGATCTGATGTTTGAAGAGGAGAGAGAAAGTGACAGTTTGAACTGTAACGAACCATTCATGCACCAAAACCAAAAAGTAACCACAAATCCGGGACTTGAAGAGGAAGGCGACTTCGATGACAAAAAGAACAGCATGAACAGTGACCGGACACGCCGGCAGCGAGTGGAAGACTTCGCCGGAAGTAGATTGGCGCGTACGGGCGTGTGACTGGGACAATGAGGTAGGAACTTAAACCGTTGGGTAGATTGAGAGGAGACAAACCTGATGGTGGTTTCGTTGGGAAGGTCGCCGGAAAATTTTCCGACGTGGTGACTGACGATGGTTCAGATGGAAAACACGCCGGCAAGAGGAACACGGTGGCAAAGCAGAAAATAGGAAAACTAAAATGGTGAATGTAGCCGTGAAAAGGAAATAAATAGAAAACTGAAAAAAGTAAATTGAACTTAATTAATACTAATTGATATAGAAAATCATATCTGATATTCTAAAATAAATACATACCTATTATATATATTCATCAAATCTTTGTGTTTGTCCAATTCAAGATGCAAGGAAATCTAAATAGTATATCGTATCTAGATCAACATTGATTGCCAACAATATACACTGTTCCCTACAAAATTATGGAATAAGGAAGTCACAAATATTTCGCAAAATCTTGTTTATGCCCCATATATATATATATATATATATATATATATATATATATATATATATATATATATATATAAATAGTATATCGTATCTAGATCAACATTGATTGCCAACAATATACACTGTTCCCTACAAAATTATGGAATAAGGAAGTCACAAATATTTCGCAAAATCTTGCTTATGCCATATATATATATATATATATATATATATATATATATATATGTGTGTGTGTGTGTGATAAATTGAATGACTCGCCATAAGTTGACAGGTGATGAAAATAGGTTATCATTTGCTTTCTTTGCTAATTTGAAGCACATAAGCTGTCATTTAATCTCTATTTTTGTTTTGATCCCAAAAATGTTATTTGTGGGCACAAGAACACATATTATTGTGTTGGTTCGGTAGGGATCAATATTCCATTGTATAAGTATATTTAATTAAAATGTAAAAATTAAATACATATTTTACCAACTAAATACATGGAATAACAATAACATCAATAGTTAGGCTCTATTTGGTAAAAAGTAGCGGATAAGCTAGCGGATAGCGGATAGCGGATAGCGGATAGCAGATAAGCTAACTGATAGCAAATGATGTGTGTTTGGTAAAACTAGCGGTTGAATGATAAATGTAAAATGTCATAAAAGGGCATATTTATTTAATTCATGATTACATTTATTTAATAAGGATAGAAAAGTAATTTAAGAAAAATAAAAAGGGTAAAAATGCCAAAAAAAAAGTGAGACGCTATCCGCTATCCGCTAGCGTTTGAAAAAACACTACTTGAATTAGCGTTTGAAAAAACGCTAAACACTAGTGCTTACCAAACACGTGTACTCTTCACCCGCTAGTTTCATCCGCTAGTTTCATCCGCTACTTTCATCCGCTATCCGCTAGCAAATGGGACGCGCCAAACAGAGATGTTCTGTACTGTACTTACGAGCTTTATGATAAGATCGAAGTAGTTAGTAGGTGTTTTATCCTTGATAATGTGGCGATCTTAAAGTGACGGCCTTGTTCGATTTTGGGATAGTGGTCTTTGTTCGATCTTGAGATGGTGGTCTTTGTTCGATCTTGAAATGGTGGTCTTTGTTCGATCTTGACGTGGCGGTGTTGTACCTGCAATAACACTCCGAAGCTCAAGTCAGTGTTTGAGTAAATATGTGGTGGTTGGAGAAAAAATTACTTACATTTATGAGTATTGAAGGTGGTATTTATAGAGTTTGTGTGATGTATGTTCTGACGATCTTGAGCCGTCAGATCTCGTCGAGTTATCTGAGCCATTGGTCGATTGGGCTAGATTTTCTGGCTATGGGCCGGTTTGTTATTGGGCCTTGCAGGGGGGGTGTAAATATTGCTGAGGCCTTTTACTTATTACCATAACAGTGGCCCCCCAAGCCTGGTCGCCTGAGGGGCGATCTTGGCTTGAGATGTACCGAGCTTTCTTTACCGAGCTTCCCTTTGAGCAGTTGGATCAGTGCCTTGGAGTCAGTACCATGCATTAAATGTTTCTGACATGGCGTGCATTACGATGGCGGCTAATGATGGTGACATTTTGTTTTTAGTGCCTGACCTTTGGGATTTGATTGGACGCGTCGATTCGACTTTCAGGCCCAGCCCATGATATTCGGTCCACTATAAATAAAGGGTCACTTGCTCTTGTTTTGTTCGCTGCATAACTTCTTCTGCTCTGACTACCGGTCTTGATTAACTTCTTCTGCTCCGACTTCCGATCTTCAGGTTGACAAAAAGAGTTCTTTCAGAACCGATCTCCGTTACCGCTTTATTTCGAGCTTAGTTTTTAATGTTTTCTATTTGTATTTTGTGTTTTGTACCCTGATAAACTCCAATTTTATGTATTTTTTAGAGACATTTTTGAGTCACTTTTAGAGTAATTATATATCAATCATGTAAATCACTGACTTAATTTGCTCTATATTTTACAGAATGGAAGAAAAGATAAAAAAGAATGGAAGTCAATTATTTGAACCATATTATCTAATATATATATATATATATATATATATATATATATATATATATATATATATATATATATATATATATATAAGATAAATAAAGGGGCGTGTAAACAAGTCCAGCCCAAAAAAAATACAATGAAGCTGACGACAATTAAGAAGAAAAAGAATTGGAAGATTGAAGGCACGCAACCCTAGGCGGCTTCAATTACAAAAAGTGCCGCACAAGATAGAGAAGAAAATGGCCGCAACAGTAAGAGGAAGAGAAAGGAACGCGGACGGCAGAAGGAGAGGAGGGGTTTTGGGTACCCGTTCTTGACACCGTGAGAGAGCTTTGGAGTAGAAAAAGGAGACTGGAGACTCAGAATAATAATTTCTCTAATTTCCGAGTTATTTTTATCTCTGTAATTCATGACTCTAATTTCTATTTTATTGTTCTTTATGACTTTGGATAGCTAAATCCTCTTCTAGGGTCTTAGGTGGATCTTGTCAGTTTAGAGACCTTTATGTTATAGTTTATTATTTAAATTCCAGCTTTATTTCAATTAATATTGTCCTATTGTTTTAATCACATAAGTAGGATTAGCTACCCTATGCATGTTCATAATCAATTAGTTGATCAGCGACCGTACTGCAATTAGTTGGTGGACCTATAGGATAATTGGGGCTATAATTAATGCATGACAAAACTTTAATTTAGTCTTCCAATCATTCAACCTTTTTGCTCTTTATGCTTTTCTTAAATTTAAATTCTTGCATGACCAAACAATGGTTAGTTCAGGAAAAAGAATATTAATCGCGAATGACCAAACGGATTAATAGCTTTAGTAAAGGGGATTGGTAATTAAATAAAATAAAGGAATTCAAGTAGGAATTAGACATAGGGGAATCGAAGCTTGCAAGTGAAACCGTGACCTAGATCTCTCTCCATTTATTAAATCTAGTATTTTAATTATTGTTATTTATTTCTTTTTATTTGTTTTCATTACAACTCAATTACTAGTTCGTCTAAACAATAGACAATCTTGATTAGTTTGGTACTTGTTAATTAATCACTGTGGAGACGATAATCTTTTATACTACTTCTGCGAAAGAGTACACTTGCTCTAAGTGTGTTTTTAATGCAACAAGTTTTTGGCGCCGTTGCCGGGGATTAATTTAGCAATATTAAACGAAAAATATTTTTATTGCTTTAGACATTTTTTTTATGCACTAGTTTTATTTTTTTATTTTTCTTATTGAAAAAAATACAAAAAAAAAAGCTGCTAATACTTTCCCAAGAGACCGCTGCAGTTCACCTTTTTTGCAGATAAAAGTTTAAATCATGGTTAAGACAATTGGAGATTATATTAGATCAGGCAGAGGCACAAAGGAATTTGGAGAAGTCGTCTTGGTATATGCCTCAATGTCAGATCTCATTTCCTCCTCCTCCTCCTTATGAGCCTTATTCTTGACTATGAGCCACCTTTCTATTCCTCCAACTGGGATAATTATGAGCCACTACATCTTTATAGGCAAGAGGAGGAGATACAAGATACCAATGATGTATTGGCAAAGTTTATGCAGCAAACAAATGAAAACTTTGGAATCCTTGAGGGTCAAATCTCAACTCTCATTGCTTTGTTATCTCAAGAGGCCCAAGAAACTCCTTCACAAACTGAGTCTACCCAAAATGAAGAAGCTGAGCAATACAAAGAAAGTATTCATTCGAGAGATGAATGTGTCTCTATGGAATATAATCTGGAGGAAGAAGCTCTCAAAAAATATGATGAGACTCATACTGAAGGGAGTCAAATCAAAATAGTAGCTCCTATTGAAGGGAGTCCTATTGAAACAAAAGATTCTACTAAAGGGAGCAATTGTGAGGACAGTGAGAAAGATCCCATGGTTCTAGATTTGGAGAAAGAGGAGAAAGCGCCCATTTTTGGGCAAATTGTTTTAACCATTGGTGATGCTGTGATTGAGGTTCACCGGGGAAAGGTAACTTTGAGGAGTGGTAAAGAAGATGATGTTATTAAAGCTTTAAATTCCAATGAAATTTTCTCTTCTTTAACTTCTCCTTATTTTGATGATGTGGTTGAAACTAACATTTTTAGTGAATTAAAGATGCAGAACCTTTTGGAAAAAAGTCTTATTTTGCAGGATCCTAGCATAATGGTGGATGGAGATAAAATAAAAATTTCACTATCCTTTGAAGTTCATCCACCACGTGGAAAAAGAAAGAACAATGTGAACCACATGGTTAGAAAGTTAAGAAGGTGTACTGCGTTAGATGTAAAATTTGCTCTTGGAGGGCCCCCTGATTAAGCACCAACTATCGTCAGGCTCACGCGTTAAACAAGCGCTTCGCAGGAGGCAACCTGTGTTTTATTTTCAGTTATTTTTATTTTATTTTGTTTTGTTTTTAGGAATAAGCTCAGACTGCAAGCTCTCTCATGGAAGTCACTCTTACTCTCCCTCTTTTATTTATTTTTGTGCCAATTTAATATTTTGCATTTAGGACCATGCTTCATGCAAGTGTGGGGGAGGATATTATATCTTGTCACTTGATCTCTATTAATGCACATACCCACTACATGTGTTGATAGCATTTTTTTCTGGCTAGTTTTGGATATAAAACTGAAAAAAATAGAGATTTTGCCTTTAGGGAATCCCATAATTAATTTATTTGACAGACTTGTGCTTAATTGTAACTGTGAGGTTGTCCTTAGGAAGCTGATAATTAGCATTTGTCCCTCTTGAGTACTTTTTGTGAACTAGCTTCTAAAGGTGAGATTTGAGCCTTCATAAGGGGATTGATATTAAATCATAAATTTTTACCCATTTTCTTTGTATGAGTGTGTTTCCCAATTTGCTACATTCTAGAATTTGTCTTTTGACCATTTCAAGGCGAAAATTGATTTGCATCATGTAAAAAGATTTGGGGAATTTAGGTATTTTTCTGGCCTCAGAGATGTTTGTTGAATTTATCCATTAGTTGCCCCATTTGAGCCTATTTGTTATATATATATCTCTTTGGTACCCAAATATAATTTTTTCTTTTTTTTTGTGGTAACCATTTGAAATTAAATTTGGAGCAACTATTGAAAGTTACAATTTTGTTCTGTATTTTAATTGTCTTTCTCATCGAGACATAAAAACAAAAAAGGAGTGGCTAATGTGGTTACAAGTACCTTTTCCTCCTAAGAAAAATATAGAAAAATGAAAAGTTAAAATAAAAAGAGAAGAAAGAAAGCAAGAAGGAGGAAAAGGCAAAGCAAAAGAAGAAAAGAGTCTACTCAAGAGAAAAAGAAAATCAAAAAGAGTTGACTCAAAAGAAAAAGAGTGAAGAAGGAAGTGAAATTAATTTAGAGTTTCGGCAAAATTTGTAAACTAGATAGGAGCTCCATATTTGGTTTCAAAGGTTACTATTTATTTCTTGTTTTTTTAGCCCTTTGATTATCCGTTCCTTCTTATTTCCTACCCTGCATGAATTCACTCTGGCCCCATTACAACCCATGAAACCCCATCTTTTGCATGCATGTGAACTATTTAGTGGAGATTTGGTCAAATTACAAGCTTATGGTAATGTGCATTTTGCGGAAACTTGAGTGTATATTTCCCTAGTCCCTAAACACTTAGAGAGATTGTGAGCGAGTGCCTCTGTTCACAAAAATGTATTCTTCAGGGACATGAGCCTCTAATTGGGCAACCTTTTGACACATCATAGGTGCTATGTTGTCTATTGTCTGTCATTGTGCTTCTAATTTTGGGTCCCTCATTTGGCTGTCTCTATTATTCATTTGAAAATTTTATTGAGCCAGGAAATTTTCTTGATGACAAGCAAAGGTTAAGTGTGGGGGAGTTGATAAATTCCAATTTTATGCATTTTTTAGAGACATTTTTGAGTCACTTTTAGAGTAATTATAAATCAATCATGTAAATCACTGACTTAATTTGCTCTATATTTTACAGAATGGAAGAAAAGATAAAAAAGAATGGAAGTCAATTATTTGAACCATATTATCTAATATATATATACATGATTAGATAAAATTGGAGCAAGATAAAGAAAGGGGCATGTAAACAAGTCCAGCCCATAAAAATACAATGAAGCCCACTAAAGAATTGAAGCTGACGGCAATTAAGAAGAAAAAGAATTGGAAGATTGAAGGCACGCAACCCTAGGCGGCTTCAATTACAAAAAGTGCCGCACAAGATAGAGAAGAAAAGGGCCGCAACAGTAAGAGGAAGAGAAAGGAACGCGGACGGCAGAAGGAGAGGAGGGGGTTTTGGGTACCCGTTCTTGACAACGTGAGAGAGCTTTGAAGCAGAAAAAGGAGACTGGAGACTCAGAATAATAATTTCCCTAATTTCCCGGTTATTTTTATCTCTGTAATTCATGACTCCAATTTCTATTTTATTGTTCTTTATGACTTTGGATAGCTAAATCCTCTTCTAGGGTCTTAGGTGGATCTTGTCAGTTTAGAGACCTTTATGTTATAGTTTATTATTTAAATTCCAGTTTTATTTCAATTAATATTGTCCTATTGTTTTAATCACATAAGTAGGATTAGCTACCCTATGCATGTTCATAATCAATTAGTTGATCAGCGACCGTACTGCAATTAATGCATGACCAAACTTTAATTTAGACTTCCAATCATTCAACCTTTTTGCTCTTTATGCTTTTCTTAAATTTAAATTCTTGCATGACCAAACAAGGGTTAGTTTAGGAAAAAGAATATTAATCGCGAATGACCAAACGGATTAATAGCTTTAGTAAATGGATTGGTAATTAAATAAAATAAAGGAATTCAAGTAGGAATTAGACATAGGGGAATCGAAGCTTGCAAGTGAAACCGTGACCCTAGACCTCTCTCCATTTATTAAATCTAGTATTTTAATTATTGTTATTTATATCTTTTTATTTGTTTTCATTACAACTCAATTACTAGTTCATCTAAACAATAGACAATCATGATTAGTTTGGTACTTGTTAATTAATCCCTATGGAGACGATAATCTTTTATACTACTTCTGCGAAAGAGTACACTTGCTCTAAGTGTGTTTTTAACGCAACATACCCCTCCTAGTTTTTCATTTGTTCGCTCAGAGTGGGGGTCGTCAGGTCGGATTCCGACTTGTTCGCGGACCCATTTGCAATTTTTTGTCCTGACACTTCGTCCCCCATTTCTGCAGCTTCTTAGATCTGGCGATGACCAAACAAACCCGTAGGGACATAACCGAATATCGAAACGAGTTTGTGAAGATCATGGCTTCTGGTGGTGACATCCCTGAAAGTCGAGAGAATCAGTCAATGGTTGGTACTCCTGACGAGCAAGATCATCCGCCCTCTGCTCCTACCAGCGAGCAAGCGGAGGAAAATGTCGATGTTGAGAGTTTTTCTCCGGTAGACGATGTTAATGAGTCCGCCCCGGAAGTTGTGGGAGCTATGGAGGAAGACCGGAGGATCGATGTTGTGGCTCTCTCTTCTGATTCTGATGAGGAGGTTCGACCGGAGGAAAGACAGGGGAGCTCGGATACTGTTGAGTCGGAGAGCTCTGATGCTGATTCCGGGACGAACTCAGTGCTTGGAGATGACTATGATCGGGTCGATGCCGATGGCATGGATCAACCAGGCACGAGTCGTGCTTCTGATGTTTCAGTCGATGGTTATTCCAGTACCGGTCCTGGGGGCTCTGTTTCTGCAACGATGTACTCTAAGATCGGAGTGATCCAATTGTGAGTTTCTTCTTTGACGTAGATGGTCGAGTTAAGATCAGGGTCGAGGAACACACTGGGTTTATGGAGCATTTCTTGGATGATCGTTCTCTGATTCCCAGGAGCCTTGGTGCTTGCGAGTTTGGCGAGGACGTCAGCTCGTTGGTTTTCCGCTCTTGGCACGTGTTTTACCTCATTTGCTTCAAACTGGGCTAATAAAGCTCGTACCCGGAATAGGTATTTTTGTAAGATCGGCTCTTTGGTCTCGTATTGTTTGCTGATTTGGGAAACTACCAATAGAGAGTCGGTGTGCAGTGTTATCCGAGGTACTCGGAATTCCATTGCTAAGCGTAAGCCAGCGATGCAAGCCTCGTATTCTGCCTGGTTGTTCGAGGTTGGGAAGCTAAAAGTCAGAGAAACTTCAATGATGATGCTGCTCGGGATTTCTAACATAATACCAGCGCCACTTCCCTTTTGGTTGGAAGATCCGTCGACGTGCAGGATCCAAGTATCTGTTTCGACGTTTGCTGGTGTCATTTCTGCTACGAAGTCTGCCAGGACCTGTGCTTTCAGAGCTGTTCGAGCTTTGTATTTTATTCCGAATTCCGATAGTTCTACTTCCCACTTGATCATTCTCCCTGCAAGGTAGGGTCTGTGGACAATTTGTCTGATGGGGTAGTTAGTCCGAACGACTATCTGGTGAGCAACGAAGTAAGGTCGAAAGCGTCGAGCTGCGATGATGAGAGCCAGAGCGATCTTCTCGATCTTCTGATAGCGACTTTCCGATCCGTGTAGGGCTTTACTCTCGAAGTAGATTGGGCTCTGTCCGGTTTTTAACTCACGCACAAGAACGGCTCCTATGGCTTCTTCCGAGATTGCTAGATATAGAAAGAGGGTTTCACCTTCGTTTGGTTTGGTCAAGATCAGAGGTTCGGAAAGGGCCTTTTTGAGCTAGTTTAAGGCCTCATCTTATTCGGAGGTCCATTCGAAGTCTTTCTTTTCTTTCTTGAGCAGTTTGAAAAGGGGGAAAGATTTGAATGCTGCATTTTGGACCTCTTTTTTCGACGTTGGGGTTCACATTTCAGTTATGGAGCGACATTTATCGGGACTAGCTTCGATCCCCTTTTCTGTTAGGTAAAAACCCAAGAATTTTCTAGCTAAAACTTCGAACGTGCACTTATCTGGGTTTAACCTCATTGAATTCTTCCGGACCTCGGAGAATATCTCTTTAAGGTCGCTTATATGTTTGTTGTCGTCCTTACTTTTGACGATCATGTCGTCGAAATATTCCTCGACACTCTTACCGATTTGTTTTCGAAACACTTTGTTCATCATCCTCTGGTAGGTGGCTCCGGCATTTTTTAACCCAAAAGGCATGACTCGGTAAGCGAAGTTACCTTGATCGGTCATGAAAGCAGTTTTCTCTTGATCGGGTGGGAACATGGCGATTTGATTATAGCCGGAATATGCATCCATAAAAGATAACAAACAAAAACCTGAAGCGTTGTCGACGAATCGATCAATGCTGGGGACAGGAAAAGCATCTTTTGGGTAAGCTTTATTGAGATCGGTGTAGTCTACGCACATGCGCCATTTCCCGCTGTTCTTCTTTACCAGTACCGGGTTCGATAGCCAAGTCGTATATGTGACCGCTCTTGATGAGATCGTCAACCGCTCTTGAAGCAGCAATGGCTTTCTCACTGCTTTGAGTTTGCTTCCTTTGGGCGACCCACTTAACTCCTGGGTTGATTGAGAGTCGGTGGCAGGCAACCTCCAGTGGAATCCCGGGCATGTCCTCTGCCGACAAGGCGAAGATGTCTGCATAGTCTTTAAGACATTGGGTTAAGTCGATCTTAACCTCTTCTGGTAGATTTACCCCGATTTTAATTGTTCTGCGGGGTTTTCGCTGAGTTGTATTTCGACGAATTCCCCATCAGGTTGAGGTCTTATCATTTTTCGTTTGAGCTCTTTTGTAAGCCCGTCGTCGTCTTCATCCTCAGTGCTTTCTGGATCATACCGAACATCCAAGTCCGTTGCGTTAACTTCGGTAGATCGAATTTTAACTTGCTTGGGGGTAGCGATTTCTGGAGGGGGAACCCCTTCTTGTTCTAACGCTTTTTGCTCTGTTTTGGACCATAAGAAGAAGCATCTGGAAGCAGATTCCAGATCGGAGTTTGTCATACCCCAATTTTGTCCGGCTTAGGTCAAAACCCTAATTTTCCAAAAACTAAATAAATTGAAGAGCGAAGAGCCTTATGCACTACATTTCGGATCCTAGAAGGCATTCCAAGGTTCTTGAAATCGTTTTTAGGGTTGGAACGCACTTTTCGGGCAAATTAGGGTTTTAGAGCCAAAAAGGGTATTTTGGTCAATTATAACGATTTTTTTCTCTCACTTTCAAAAAGGCTCAAAAATATGTATAATTAAAAATAGAAATCTGAAATCAAAATAAAAAAATGAATAACAAAATAATATTGGATGCTTATGGTATTTTTAGAATTAGGGCTAATTCCTTTTAGGTGCTTTTTGCTTTTATCCATTTTTGGCCAAAGTAAGCACCAATTTCACAAGCAAACAACCTCCCCCACTCCACCCTCATGCCCTTAACTTCAGCCCCATCAAGTGCACATCACAAAAAAAAGCCTTTCATCATGACAAGCACACCTTTGAGTCCAATAATATTCAATACACAACATATTTTTACCTTCCTTCTCTCTACACCACTAAATACACACTAATTTATTCACCTCCTTCACTCCACCCTCATGCCCTTCACTTCAGCCCCATCAAGTGCACATCACAAAAAAGGCATTTCATCATGACAAGCACACCTTTGAATCCAATAACATTCAATACACAACATATTTTTACCTTCTTTCTCTCTACACCACTAAATACACACTAATTTCTTTATTTCCCTCTCACAACCTTACACCCATTAGATCTTTGGCCTCCCAATGATTTGAATAAGAACAACTCACTTCTCTCCTCTCCAAAAACACCAAGAAATTCGTAGCCCCCCCCCTCCTCTTCCTCACTTTCTCTTGTTTTTTCTTTCATCTCAAAGGAACCTTCTCATTTTCTCCTACACCAAAAACCCTAACAAACAACTCACCTCATTTGCATCCCTCTTTCACATACTCCCTCCATTTCTCATTCAAAGTTCAAGCATCATCATCAAGTAGGCACTTCTTTGAAGGATATTGGAGTTTTGTTGATTTGTGCCTAGCTTCATCTTCTCATCTCACTTTCTAGCTCAAAGCTAAGGTAATCTTTAAAACCTTGCATCATCTTTGAGTATTTCCTCAAAAAATATAAAAAGCATTCATCCTATCATCTTCATATTCTCATATTGTTGATTGTTGTTGGTGAGAAGTGTCATAAGCACTTAGGGAGGCTTGGGTGCTTATGATGCTTCTCACCCTTTGATAAATGTTGATTTGTGTTGATCTTAATCCTTGCCTTTCATGAAATAAAATGTTGTTTTATGGCATGTTGTATTTCGCATACGCTCATAAAAATGTGATTTGCTAGTTGTTGTTGTGTTTTCTCACATTTCCTTGCATATTCACTCTTGTTTGCATAACTTTCACAAAATAAGAAACTCATTTCAAGCATGATGACATTCGGCCATGGGCCTAGGTTTAGGGTTCTTGAATGCTTTTGTCTATTTCATGATTTGGGGATGAATAATAGTTGATTTAGGGTATGTATGCTCCTAGGTTTTAACATAAAAAATTAGGGTTTGGGTTTGCTTTAATAAACTTGTTTTTGTTGATGATTGGCAAGTGATTCACACTTGTGCACTTGTGCACTTAATCTTAAGTGTGAGGATTGACTAAAGTGATTCAACATTCTTTGATACTTTGGTTGCTAAATAATTTGCTTGCTTATGCTTGCCCATGATCATGATTGAGGCAACTATTTTCCTTAAGCTAACAATTTCATTGTCCACTCTCATATAAGAATATCATCAACACTTAGATAGGTCAATTCCATACATTGCATCTTCCAATAGATGTGCATTTAGATTCCCTTGCATCTTGTAGAAATATTTGAGTATGGTTCTCACCTAGCATCTTCCATTAGATGTGCATTTAGGTTCAATCTTGCCTACTCTTGTATTCTTACTTAAATGCCCACTTCAAGTTCCTTCCTTGCCTACCTTTGTGTTGTGATCTAATATATATAGTTTAGGCTTGATCCCTGTTTGCAAATTCAAATGTTGTTGCTTAATGATTTGATGCCAATGATCGTGAATTCACTAATTCTTTCTTGCACTCATTGTTTTCATTTCTAAACGACTTGCCATAAAAATGGTTACTAGTGGCAATCCGTCACAACCTTTGTTGGTTCGATTGTCATGAAAGCCTCAATTTCAAAAGAACTTTCGCAAGCATAAAGCAAGCTACTAGTGATAATCCATCACAACCTTTGTTGGTTTGGTTATCATGAACGCATCCAATTTCAAAAAGCATTTTTCTAAGTATCAAAGAATCAAAAACAAGTTATTGGCGGTGATCTATCATAATTTTTGTTAGTTCGATCACCATGAAAGTTTGCATTTACAAAAGGCATTTTCAAAGAGAGTTACTAGTAATGATCCATCATAACCTTTGTTAGTTTGATCATCATGAAAGCTCTCATTTTCAAAAGAAGATTCAAAAAGATTTTTCAAAGCTCGTTAGAACTACGTCGCTTTGATTCCCATTTGGGATACGTAGGAGCGAGTCACATTCTCGTCAAGCGCAACCATAAAAAGTTTAGCATTTGCATAATAAAAAGAAAAGAGTTATTTTCATAACAAAAAAGAATCACTTTTGCAAGCCAAGATCTTTTTTAGAACAAAAAACCTTTTCCTTTCTAAAATCATTTTCAACCCATCGTCGCTAGTGGCTAATCAGAACCTTGGTTCGTCTAGCCATTGGTGGCGATGTCTTTTTCCAAAAGAATAATGAATGATGATCCATCATAACCTTTGTTAGTTTGATCATCACGCAAATCAATCTCTTTCGAAAATCCCTTTCAAAAAAAAGATAATAAAAACGAGTTGTTATTGATAGTCCATCAGAACCTTTGTTCGTTTGACTAACGGTACAACTCTCTTTTTGAGTATTTAGTGGTGATTCATCATAGCCTCTGCTAGTTTAATCATTCGCTAATGCTCGTCCTATTTCAAAAACTCACTAAAAAAGATAAAAGACAAAAACCTTTTCAGGACAAAGAAGAACTACGTAGCTTTGAGTTCTCCATCGCACCGGGAGATACGTAGGAGCGGGCCATGTCCCGTCAAGTGTTTTTCTTAAAAACCCTTTTTCCCCCTTTTTTCATAATAAATAAAGATTTCCATTAAGAATTTCTCAATAAGAAGTAGAGAGGCAAAATTAAGTATTTTCAAGTCAACACACTAAAACCACACATTTAATTAAAGGTTCCCTATCAGTAGAGAGGACGTGCGGGGTGCTAACACCTTCCCCGCGTGTAACCGACCCCCGAACCCTATTCTCTAGTTTCGCAAGACCAATCGCTTTCCAAAAAGGTTTTCCATATATTTTCCTTAATAAATATTGGTGGCGGCTTCATTGTTTTAAAAAGTTGTGAACGAGGAAGGTTCTCCCTCGGGGACTTTTTCGGGCGCAACAGAGTTTATTGTGATCACTTTATTGCAGAGAGAGTGGAATTTCATTTTTAAGTGCGTGGTAGACGTCACTGCTCCGAGCCTGCCCAAGGCCGGTCTTCCAATGATAGCATTGTAGATGGACTCGCAAGGTAGGATCAGGAATTTTGTCTTGATAGTTCTTACCATTGGCTCGGTTCCATAGGAGACCATGAGTTCCAAATGGTCGAGTGGTTTGGTCCGGGACCCGTTGAATCCGGATAGGGCCGTTCCCCTGTATGGAGTGAGATCTTCCCTGTCGATCCCCATTTTGTTATAAGATCGACAAAAAGGATGTTAGACGAGCTCCCTTGGTCTACCAAGGTTCTCCTTATTCTTTGTTGGCTATGATCGCCGAGACTATGAGGGGGGCGTGTTTGTTAGGTTTACCATCCATAAGATCTTCGTCACCGAAAGATAATGGAGGTCGATGTGAAGTGGACGGGGGTGCCGATGTTGAAGCTACGTTCAATAAGTCTTTCCACTTTCGTTTCATTGATTTTCCGGATCCTTCATGCTCAAATCCTCCTGTGATCATCATTATGACTGAGTGAGATTTCGACCTTCTATAATCTTGCTTTTCATCATCGGAATTAGCTTTCTGCTTACCCCTTTTTCTTTGTACCTCATCTTCTCGCTCTTTTTTAACCTCGTCGGTGGGTGCTCCGGGCTTTTTGACATAACCGGACAATTTTCCTCGTTTGATCAAGTCTTCAATGTCGTCCTTTAAAGCATTGCAGTGGTTCGTGTCATGACCATTGCTTCTGTGGTATCTGCAGTATTTGTTAGTCTTTTGCCCAGGTCAGTGAGGCAGAGGTTTGGGTGTTCTGACGTCTTTGAACTCGACGTTCCAACATTCCCCCAACAATTGGGCGTTGGAGACGTTGAATTCTGTGTAGACCTGGTGACGATTCCGAGGAGGTCGGGGATCCTGTTTCCTCGGTTATCGTTTCCTCTGTTGTATTTTTCCTGGCGAGGTCTTGATGGTTCAGGTTGGGATGACATTTTCCCGATCTTGACGTTCTCCTCTTCGTTGATAAAACACTGGGATAGCTGGAGAAACTCCTGCAGGGTGCTTGGTTCCCAAGTGTTGATATGTTTTTTGAAAGGACTTCCAGTAAGTAGGCCCTGCGCCATGAAGAAAATTCTGAAAGCTTCGTCCAGTTCTCGAACTTGGAGAGCTTCAGAGTTGAATCTTTCTACGTATTCTCTGAGGGGCTCGTTCTCCCTCTGTACTACAGACATTAATACGTTTTTGTTTTTGGGTTTACTTTTGGAATGGGCAAAGTGTATTGAAAAGAGTTTTGCTAATTGGTCCCAAGAGGAGATAGTGTTTGATCTTAAAGTCCTGAACCATTCTGATGCCACTTTGTCGAGCGTTAATGGAAAGATTCGACACTTCATCTCCATTGGTACATTTCTGTATTGCATGCTTGTGTCGAATTGGTCGAGGTGCCTATCAGGGTCGCCGACTCCATCATATATTTTCAGACCTCCAGGAGGTTTTTCGAGATACCTCAGAACTCTGTAGTTGTCGATGCTCGTTGTGATCGGGCCTTTGCGCTTGGTTAGCAATGGCCGTGGTTGAGCCTGAGTCAGGTGATGATGATCGGGATAGTCGTTTTCCCGGCTTCTTGACCGTTGATGTGGTGACGTAGATGCCAAAAATGAATGAGGGCGGTGATAATTTGCTGGATCTTCCAGATCTTTATACTGTCGAGCCGGAGGAGAACGGGAACATTCCCTCGGTGATGGCGAGGATAATTATGTGGATCTTCGAGATCGTCTAATTGTCGAGTCGGAGGAGAACGGGAACCATTCCCTCGGTGATGGCGAGGATAATTATGAGGATCTTCGAGATCGTCAAATTGTCGAGCCGGAGGAGAACGGGAACCATTCCCTCGATAACGGCGGGGGGGAGACCGATGATAGATCCTTCTCCTTGGTGGAGATCGATGTCTCTTTAGAATCGGATTTCTTCTTAAAAGGGATTCGGTTCTGGTGATTCCTGGTCCGAAATATCTCGTGCCTGGAGCCTTGCTACCTCGGCCTCGAGGTCAGTGAAGCGGGTGCTTCTTTCTTGGTTTACTACCCCCTGTATGGCCAGCAATTGGACAAGTTGTTGAACAACATCAGTTAGGGCCGGAAGTAACGGAGGGGGAGGTGGTAAATCGGTCCCGCCGGGGATCACTTGTACTTGGGCAAGGTTTGGATTGGGGCATTGAAGACGTGCTTGGGTGGAATTGGTCAAGCTTTGAACATGGCCTTCAGGAGTTTGTTGAGGCTGAAGCCCGGGTATGATCGGTTCCAAAATGGGTCCGACAACAAAACTGACCGATTTTGAACGGAGTTTAGGTGCCATTGAGTATCAAGGAAATGAGAGAGGGACTAGAGTGTTTGGACCTCCCACTGTGGTCGCCAATGTTCTGAACTGTACTTACGAGTTTTATGATAAGATCGAAGTAGTTAGTAGGTGTTTTATCCTTGATAATGTGGCGATCTTAAAGTGACGGCCTTGTTCGATTTTGGGATAGTGGTCTTTGTTCGATCTTGAGATGGTGGTCTTTGTTCGATCTTGAGATGGTGGTCTTTGTTCGATCTTGAGATGGTGGTCTTTGTTCGATCTTGACGTGGCGGTGTTGTACCTGCAATAACACTCCGAAGCTCAAGTCAGTGTTTGAGTAAATATGTGGTAGTTGGAGAAAAAATTACTTACATTTATGAGTATTGAATGTGGTATTTATAGAGTTTGTGTGATGTATGTTCTGACGATCTTGAGCCGTTAGATCTCGCCGAGTTATCTGAGCCGTTGGTCGATTGGGCTATATTTTCTGGCTATGGGCCGGTTTGTTATTGGGCCTTGCAGGGGGGTGTAAATATTGCTGAGGCCTTTTACTTATTACCATAACAAGAGCCTTAAAGAATAAAACACGCGTGTTGTTTACTTTTGTTTCGGATCGGCCCAAGAGGCCCAATCCGCGACTATAATGGGCCAGTTCCTTATAAAGTTCGGACCAGCAAGACATCCCGCCCCCGGCATTCACATCTATGGTCCAGGTCGAAGCGCCTCAATCCAGGGCCGGTTCCTTATAGTAAACGAAGGAACTTGGAATTTTGAGCTTTGATTTTTTTTTCAGATTTAATGGTTGTGATTTCGGTTTAATCAGAGTATTTTGTCCGAAAACTAATTTTTTCAGGCTAGATTAAATATCCAATGTACAATATCGTCACGTGTAATGAATATTTACACACTAAACACAACCAAAAGATCACCTGTATCCATATCTATTTTATTTAAAAAAATAAAATTAATTATAATTTTTATAACAAATTAGAAATAATTACGGATTTATCTATTTAATAGGATAAATCCGTAATGTATTTTAAAATTACAGATTTATTAATTAAATATATAAATTCAATAATTTTAAAAAAAATTACACTACAAATTTATCTATTAAGGTGTGTACTATTGGACAAAAAAAAATTCAAGGACATCTTAGAGAACGCACCGCAACTCCGCCAAGACCGAATAGACTCTAGAGAGTCTAGATTATAGCGGTCGTCAGCCACGCAAGCGAGTATTTGGCAAGGAAAGCAAAAGCCAAAACGAATTGTCACAGCGTGAGTAAATAAACAGGAAGGTTCCGGTCACATCTGTCACGCACACTTACTTTACCCTCCCATTTTCCAACTACATAAACCCCCTACCCTCAATTTCTTGTATTCACGTCCTGTCAATTTCACACACGTAAAAACAACATTTCTTCCTCAATAAGTATATCTCATCTCAACCACAAATATTTCTTACCGCTTAGCTTACCTCACAACATAACATCCCAACTCCTCCTACTATCAACAGTCTAACAAAAATCCTCTATTAACCAATTACCAACATGTGTGGCGGTGCTATCATCGCTGACTTCATACCTCGCCGTGGAGACCGCCGTCTCACTGGCTCCGAACTCTGGCCTAACTCATTCGCTAAGCAGCAAAATGACTCCTCCAGCTTCGATATTCCACCTATTGCTCCTTATCAACCATCTTCCACCGCCAAAAGATCCCAATCTTCCACAGGTCAGTTAGTCAGTCCACTTTTCTCATATATGTAACTGTTTTTCTCATTTATTGAATCGCTCACCTTAAAGGTGATTTTTATCGAACAGGTGGTGAACAAGCTGAGAAACCTGTGAAAAGGCAAAGGAAAAACCTCTACAGAGGAATTCGGCAGCGTCCATGGGGAAAATGGGCGGCTGAGATTCGCGATCCAAGAAAAGGTGTTCGTGTTTGGCTGGGTACATTCAACACCGCTGAAGAAGCTGCTAGAGCCTATGATCGAGAGGCTCGAAAAATTCGTGGAAAGAAAGCGAAGGTTAATTTTCCCAACGAAGACAATGAATATACCATTCATCCACGTCATCGCAATAATCCTCCACCCCTTCCACAAAACCCTCCTCCTTATCACCACCAACAATACCGTTGCGATCTCAAAAATTCCCCTCTAAATCTGAACTTTGAATTTGGTTCTAATCTCAACCAAACTGAGACGGTTTCTTCCAACCATGTTGCAGTTGTAACTGAATCGGTTGGTGATGAAAAATCTGAATATGGGCCTGGGTCTGGTTTGGGATTAGGGTTGGGTTCTGAGGGTGGTGGTGCTTACTCTACAATGGGATTCATGGACTCGAATCAAAGTGAGAGCAATTATTTTGAGGCTATTGTGAATGGGAATGAGAAAGAGACGAAACAACAAGAGGCGATTGATGAAGCTGGAAAGAGTGAAGTGCAAGAGTTATCAGAAGAGTTGATGGCGTATGAGGATTACATGAAGTTTTATCAGATTTACTATGATGGTCAATCGGTGGCGCAGACAAATCTTCCAGAAAGTGTGGTTGAGGATTTATGGAGTTTTGATTGATTTCTTCAACCACAACATGCATTTTCGATATTCTTATGATTCGGTTCTGTCTATTTTACCTTGGGTTGGGATCGTCTTTGGAATTGTAAATTTGGGAGGGGTACGTGGTTAGAATTTGGGTCATGAATTTCGACTCTCTAGTTTATTTGTTTTAATTAATTTAGACTTTAGGTTATCTTCCAGTCCAGTTTTGTTCAATTGTAACTTCTCTTTTTCGTGGTATGCTATGCTAAGTGCCCTATTTAGGACCCTAATAATCAGGGCCATCAAACTATTTAATTTTATAATTATAATGCGTAAAGTAATTTTTTTGGGTAATATAAAGAGAAACAAAGCAAGCAAGCAAGGTAGAGAAACTGCCACAAACCAGCGCAATAACATGAGTAGAGTCCGAATAACACAACAACTTTCTAACACCCATTTTTCAAGCCAAAGTGAAACTCTTAAACAAGGCCAACAACTCAGCCCATATTTCAAGCCTAAGTGAGACTCTCAAACAAGGCCACCAACTCAGCATGAAGGTTATTTGAGATACCTATATAGCCATAGAAACCAATTAGCCAACATTATGAAGAATTCCCTCAAAACTTGAAGGACCTGGATTGCCAACACAGCTACGATCAACGTTCAGAACCGTTGAGAGTATATGCATTAAAAAATATATATAAAGTAATTAAAGAGAGAATACATGCCTCAAAGTTGGTCATAAGCATTTGACTCATTTTTTGTTAGGACAAATTTTTAAATCATCTTATCGATTTAAGGTCTCTCTACTTCTTCCATGCTAAATATAAATAAAATAGTACATAAATGTGGACCGACTAAACTATGTTATTTTTACTTATATTTTAGTACGAAAAGAGTATTATTAATATCTCTATAAGTGTTTTCTAGTAATTAGGCTTTCATTGTGAGTCTCTTGAAATTCAGCTTAACTAAATTTTTTTTAAAGAGTGTCTCACTTAAAGAGAGGATTTTCTTTTGAAAATGAATCAAACTTTCATTGGCGGTGGGCATGATATTCCAAAGGTATTGGTCAAAATAGTTAAAACTCAATTTATCATAGTCCGTTTATTCACATATGAGTTGGAGCAATTTTTATCGTGTTATTGGTGCACCGTATTTATCAGCTTTATCAATGACAAATTTATGTCGGAGAATCTAACTGACCAGTGACCACGATCTGTGTGGTTCTCCCCTCCCAACAAAGTTGTTGTCATACTCAAAATTCTAACTCAAAACCTTAAAGTGGCATCTGAACCCAGTTATCGCTCGAACCAACGTTATTAATTGAGTCGCGTATCTTGTTAAAATAATTTGAATTTTTACGTCAATTACTACTAGATTAGTAAGAGGGGTTGTGTACTACAAGTTTCTTTTTCAAGAGGAAAAGAATATCCCTAAAATAATATAGAATTGGAGGTGAAAAATAATACAGTTAGGAAGGTAAAAAAACAAATTTATAAATTTAATACATGATATTTTTAATTTTCATTCCAAGAAAATTGTGTGCGCTTTTTTTTAACCGGACGAAATTTTGCCTCGCAAGTCGCCAGGGCACCAACCAGTTACAAATGTTAAAAGTCAAATCAAATTGTAGTGTTTGTTACTATGTTGTGATTAGATGAACTTTGTTTTTATTTATTCTTGTTAAACAAGTTTTTATTAGGTTGATGAAACGGGGACACGAACTATAATTAAATTAGAAGACGTTAATCAATTTCAATTTTTTTAGATTATTATATGTTGGTGGTGATACAGTAGTAGTAGATAACGAAATACTTTGAATCTTTGAATGCTATGATTGTCATGTGACGCAAAAGCAGATTGAAGCATGTGATCATTGTAATGGAAAGGCGTGAAAAGGAAAGAATCCAGTGGCGCAGCTGGTTTGGGTAGTTTCAAGTTTCAGCCGCGTTTCCTTTTCTAGAAAGAAATTAAGCAAAACAACGGACGCCGCACTCCGTGGGCGCCTATGGGTTCAAAAATACTCACTTTGTACTGGGTGACTTGCTCGCTCACTGTACTGCTGTAACAGTGGTATCCCGTGCAAACACCGTGTTCGTTTTTAAGACAGCGTGGACAGTTTGACCCAAAAAAAAATAGCGTGGACCGAAGAGTAACCACGTTTGACAAAAAAAGAAAAATAATAACCACGTTGACCTTGTCTCTATCCAACGCAACAACACAGATCCACTACATGCCTATTCAAACTCAATAAAATTAAGAAGTTTTTTGGACAATATTTCTCATTCAATCTTTTAACTTAACTTAAAATATTGAATTCATCATTTCTTTTTAATTTCATCCTTTAAATTTCAAAATGTTAATATTATTGACATTTGTTCTTCAATTTCTGTTTATTAAATAAAAAACCTATGTGACATTTTATGGTGCTGATGTAGACCTAACATCGCTTATGTTATGGTAATATGTCTTAAATAATAATTGCACCCCTCATTTAGGGCCCATTAACAATTTGGCCCATTAACAGCCCAACCAAATCAACGGCTCAGATGTCTTCTCAAGATCGGTCGGCTCAGAATAAACAACACAAACACATTCAAAACTCTATAAATACCCCATTCAATGCTCATTAATGGTAAGCACTTTCTAACCAAACACTCATTCTCTCAAATACTGACTTGAGCGTCGGAGTATCATTGCAGGTACAACCTCGCCCTCCAAGTTCGAACATCTCAAGATCGAACACCTCAACATCGCCCCTCAAGGTCGAACATCCCGGGTCGAACAAGACTTTCCTCTCAGCCTGAAGACAAAGATAAAATCAAGGACAAAATATCTACCAACTGCATAATATCGATCCTCACGATCGGTAGCACGGTACCGAACATTGGCGACCACAGTGGGAGGGAACAGTACCCGATTTTTCTCACCATCTCCTTGAACTTATTGAATGGCACCAACACGCCGCTCGATACCGACTCGTCTCATGGCCGAACCTGACCTCGGCCCTCAGCAAACTCCTGAAGGCTACGTCCAGGGACTCACGAATTCGTCACAAACACCAAGCCGACTTCCCAACACGGGACCTTCCCGGGCACAATCGGGCGCAGATGAGACGAGCTTACCACCTCCCCCCCAATTACTCCCGACCTTGACAGACGCGGTTCAACAGCTCGTTCAGCTATTGGCTCGGCAAGAAGCAGTAAGTGAAGAAAGAAACAATCGTTTCGCCAACCTCGAATCCGAAGTAGCGAGACTGCAAAATCGAAACGTCCTGGATCAACAATCATCCGGGCAGAGCTCACTGGAAGAACGACGCCCAACTCGAAGGAGACTTTTTCATCGATCACCCCCTCGGAGAAAGCTCACTCATCGCTCCCCGCCGCGCCGCCACCGAGGGAATGGTTCCCGTTCTCCTCCGGCTCGCCAATACGACGATCTTGATGATCCTCATTCTCTGCCACGCCGCCACCAAGGGAGTGATTCCCGTTCTCCATCAGCTCGACAATATGACGATCTTGATGATCCTCATTCTCCTCCACGCCGCCACCGAGGGAATGGTTCCCGTTCTCCTCCGGCTCGCCAAATTGAAGGCTCGACCTCGTCAAGGAGACGATCGAGAAGCCATGACAGCGTTCAAAACAATCAAACACGACGATACGGACATCCTGAACCCCATCACCGACGCCAACCACTGTCACGGGCTAATCAACCAGGGCGAAAAGGTCCTTTCACAAGATCGATTGACAACTTCCGGGTTCCCCGGTATCTCGAGAAACCCCCTGGAGGTTTGAAAACTTACGACGGAACGGGCGACCCCGACAGGCATCTAGACCAATTTGACACGACCATGCAGTATCGAAATGTACCCATGGAAATGAAATGCCGAATATTCCCTTTAACCCTAGACAAAATGGCTTCCGAATGGTTTCGGACGTTAAGGTCGAATACCATCTCCTCATGGGACCAGTTAGCAAAACACTTCTCGGTGCACTTTGCCCATTCCAAGAGCAAACCCAAAAACAAAAATGTTCTATCGTCTATTGTCCAGAAAGTAAATGAACCCCTGAGGGAATATATAGAGCGATTCAATGTTGAAGCTCTTCAGGTTCGGCAGTTAGACGACGCTTTTCGAATTTTCTTCATGGCCCAAGGTCTGCTACCTGGAAGCTCGTTCCGAAAGCACATCAACACATGGGAACCCAACACCCTTCAGGAATTCCTCGAACTATCCCAGTGCTTTATTAACGAAGAAGAAAATTCCAAGGTCGATAAAACGTCGTCACATGCAGAACCATCAAAACGCCACGTCGAGATCGACCCTCGTAAAAACTCGTGGAACATCGGTAAGAAAAATCGTCACCAGATATACACCGAACTCAACGTCTCCAACGCCCAGTTACTAGGGGAATGTTGGAACGTCGAATTCCGGGACGTCAAGCCTCCCAGGTCCTTGCCTAGCCGACCTGGGCAGAAGGCCAACAAATACTGCCGATACCACAGAAGCAATGGCCATGACACAAACCATTGCAACGCCCTAAAAGATGACATAGAAGATTTAATAAAACGGGGAAAACTATCTTCTTATGTCAAAAGGGAGGGAGAACGATCTGACAACCTCGGAAGAGAAAGAAATGAAAACCTCAGGGCAAAAGGAAAAGAAGTGATCGACGCAGACCGCGAAGAGCTGGATAAAAAACGCTCGGTTATCATGATGATAACTGGGGGATTCGATCATGAAGGATCGGGAAAATCCATGAAGAGAAAATGGAAGGAATTGTTGTGCGTGGCTTCAACGTCAGCGACCCCGGTCAAGACTAACCGACCTCCATTATCTTTTAGTGACAACGACCTTATTGACGGAAAAGCTAACAAACACGTACCTCTCTTGATATCGGCAATCATAGCCAACAAAGAGGTACGTAGAATCCTGGTCGATCAGGGGAGCTCATCAGACATCATCTTTATCGATCTTCTGAGCAAAATGGGGATCGATAAAGAGGAACTCACCCCTTATAGAGGGACGGCTTTGTCCGGTTTTAACGGATCTCGAACAAAACCCCTTGGACATCTGGAGCTAATGGTTACCTACGGAACCGAACCAATGGTCCGAACCATCAGAACCAAATTCCTCGTCTTGCCTTGTGAATCCATATACAACGGCATTATAGGAAGACCGACCCTCGGCAGGCTCGGGGCGGTTACATCCACCACTCACTTAAAGATGAAGTTCCACTCTCTTTGCGACAGAGTTATCACTTTAAACTCTGACTTAGAGTCGGCCTCCAGGTGTTTTTTCCTATGGACTAAGAACGAAAGAAAAGCTTCGGAGCATGAAGGGGTTCCCCCTTCGGAAGAACTGGCGACTCCCAAAATGCCAAAAGGGAGATCGACTGAAGTTAACACCGCCACTAACGTAGGAACCAACTGCGGTCCGGATGTCGAAAAACAGATAGATGTCGACGAGCTAACAAAAGAGCTCAAACGCAAAATCAGAAGACCAGAGCCTGATGGAAAGTTCGTCGAAACACAACTCGGTTCAGACCCCTCCCAAAAAATCAAAATAGGGATCGACCTTCCAGAAAAGATCAAGACCGAATTAACCCAATGTCTTAAAGATTTCAAAGACATCTTTGCTTGGTCGGCCGAAGACATGCCTGGGATCCCGCCAGAGATTGCCTGCCATCGCCTCGCAATTGACCCAGAAGCAAAATGGATCGCCCAAAGAAAGCGGGCCCAAAGCAGAGAAAAAGCCATTGCTGCCACCTTAGCAGTAGACGACCTCATCCGAGCCAACTTTATCTCTGAGGTTAAATACACAACTTGGTTATCAAACCCTGTCCTGGTGAAGAAGTCTAACGGAAAATGGCGTATGTGTGTCGACTACACCGATCTTAATAAAGCTTGCCCAAAAGACGCCTTTCCGGTCCCCAGTATCGATCGTTTGGTCGACAGCGCTTCCGGTTTCCAGTTGTTATCTTTCATGGACGCATACTCCGGGTACAACCAAATCGCCATGTTTCCACCAGATCAAGCAAAAACCGCCTTCATCACTGACCGAGGAAACTTCGCGTACCGTGTTATGCCCTTTGGTTTAAAAAACGCTGGAGCAACTTATCAAAGAATGATGAACAAAGTTTTCCAAAACCAGATCGGTAAAAGCGTAGAGGTTTACCTCGACGATATGATCGCCAAAAGCAAAAATGATGCCGACCATGTGAGCGATCTGAAAGCAATTTTCTCTGAGGTACGAAAAAACAGAATGAGATTAAACCCAGAGAAATGCACTTTCGGGGTTCGAGCTGGGAAATTCTTAGGTTTCTTCTTAACAGAACGAGGTATCGAGGCAAACCCAGACAAATGTCGATCCGTCACAGAAATGCGAACTCCGACGTCCAAAAGAGAAGTACAAAAACTCAATGGAATGATAGCTGCTCTATCTCGTTTCATATCGAATGCAGCATTCAAATCTCTTCCACTTTTCAAAATCCTCAAAAAAGAAGAAAAAGATTTCAAATGGACACCCGAGCAAGACGAAGCTTTGAAGCAACTTAAAAAATCTCTCTCCGAGCCTCCAATTTTAACTCGCCCAAATGAAGGAGAAACATTATACCTATATCTAGCAGTCTCGGAAGAGGCATTAGCTGCCGTTCTAGTACGCGAACTCGAAACCGGGCAAAGTCCCATCTACTTCGCAAGCAAGGCTCTGCACGGGGCTGAAAGTCGTTATCAGAAAATCGAGAAAATCGCCTTGGCCCTCATTGTTGCAGCTCGACGTTTTCGAGCTTATTTCGTCGCCCACCAGGTAGTCGTCCGCACTAACTACCCAATCAGACAGATACTCCACAGACCCGATCTGGCTGGAAGGATGATCAAATGGGCCGTAGAACTCTCAGAGTTCGGTATCAAATATGAAGCTCGAACCACACTTAAAGCACAAGTTTTAGTCGACTTCATCGCCGAGATGACACCCGCTAACACCGGCTCTGACATATGGATCCTCTACGTCGATGGTTCCTCAAATCCAAAAGGGAGTGGTGCTGGGATTATGCTAGAAAGCCCGACTGGGGTCATCATCGAAGTCTCCCTTGCATTCGGTTTTCCCACCTCGAACAACCAAGCAGAGTACGAAGCTTGCATTGCCGGACTTCGCCTGGCAATTGACCTCCAAGTCCAAAAAATTAAACTCCATACCGACTCTCTCTTGGTGGTCTCCCAGATCGAAAGCAAATACGAGACCAAAGAACCGATCCTACAAAAATACCTACTTCAGGTACGGTCGCTAATAGCTAAATTTGAAGCAAGCGAGGTAATTCATGTCCCAAGAACGGAAAACCAACGAGCTGATATCCTCGCCAAACTCGCAAGCACAAAAACCCCGGGTAACCAAAGGACGACCATCCAAGAAACACTACACAATCCCAGTGTATCTATCGAGCCGCTGTTTAACCCGACCATCTACGTACTTGAAGAGGCAGACAGCTGGATAACCCCAATTCTAGAGTACATCGTCTCAGGAACGGAACCCTCAGACAGAAACGACGCCAAATATATCAGGAGAAGAGCCTCGGCTTTTTCAGCCATCAACGGGACGCTCTATAAACGAAGCCTCTCTTCCCCGTTAATTAAATGCATCGAGGGAGAGGAAGCGACCTATGTATTGACAGAAATTCATGAGGGGATCTGCGGCCAGCACATGGGAGCTCGATCTTTAGCACGAAAAACCCTTCGAGCCGGCTACTACTGGCCGAGCATGATCGGTGATGCTAGTGATCACGTGAAGAAGTGCAAGAAATGTCAAATCCACGCCAATGTGCACATAGCTCCCCCCACAGACCTCACGAGTTTATCCTCCACATGGCCCTTCGCATGGTGGGGAATGGACTTGCTCGGACCTTTCGCAAAAGCACCAGGACAAGTCAAATTCTTGATCGTCGCCGTAGACTATTTCAGTAAATGGATAGAAGCGGAACCCCTGGCAACCATCACTGCAAAAAACTGCATAAAGTTCTTCAAAAAAAGCATTATGAGCAGGTTCGGGATCCCCGAGGTAGTAGTAACAGACAACGGGACGCAATTCACAGACACAGGATTCCGCAAACTAATGTTCGAGCTTAAAATTAAACACCATTTCACTTCAGTAGAGCACCCTCAAACCAACGGTCAAGCAGAGGCTGCAAACAAAGTAATACTAAACGGGCTGAAACGACGTTTGGACGATGCTAAAGGAAATTGGGTAGAAGAATTGCCTTACGTCCTCTGGGGATACCGGACGACCCCCCAAAGCTCCACTGGGGAAACACCTTTTAGGCTCTCCTACGGCAGCGAGGCGGTCATCCCCGTCGAAATCGGCGAACTTAGTTGGAGAACGGCAAATCCCAAAACACAAAGCAATAACGATCAAGCCCTAAGAGAAGAACTCGACCTCATCGATGAAATCCGAGGTCGAGCCTCGCTCCGAGAAGCGATCATCAAACAAAAGGTGGCAACCAGATACAACACCAAGGTCGTTCACAGAGATTTCAATCCTGGCGATCTGGTACTCAGAAGGGCTGACGTCGGTCAGAAAAACGCCTCCCAAGGAAAGCTCGCCCCAAACTGGGAAGGCCCCTACCGAATTTTATCTAAAACCGGCACGGGAGCCTTTAAATTGGAGACCCTCCAAGGAAGAAAGATTGAGAGAACTTGGAACGCAACAAAACTGAAAAGTTATTATCCTTAGAAAGAAGTCACTCACACCGATCTTGTGTAAACTCGAAATAAGCTATTAACAAAGAAGCTTGACATTTCTTTCAAACGCTTTCAATACTTCTCAAAAGTTTTTTCAAGTCGCCACACATTCTTGATTTTCATCAAACAGAATGAAGGGACTTAATTCCCCCAACAGGAATCAACTGGGACCGATCTTAAAAGATCTCCCAAAAGCGACCACCCAAAGGTCAAAAACTCTTTGAGAAAACAGTTAAATCCGAGCCGAGTCTTGGCAAACTATCTCAAAGAGACCGGGTCTTCAAGGATCGAAACGTCCTACGAACGACCATCGGCCACAGCTGCCGATACCCCTATGGGGCGAGTTAAATCTGGGCCGAGTCCTAGTAAACTGTCCTATAGGTTCAAAACCGGTAAATCGAGTTCCTCGATTACCGACGTTTTTACGTCACACACGACGTGCAGAATTTAAAAAGCACTCGTTAAAAACTCGCAAAAACGACATACATGGCATGCGAAATTCGAAAAGCATTCATTAAAGCTCGTAAAGGCCTTATAAGCATATTCCAAAAAGAGGTTACAAATATCTCCAGCTAAGACCAAACAGAAGTTCCGGATCTATACAAAAAATGCATAAGTAAAAGCATACACCAGGAACTTCTGCAAAAGAAACGCTGTTACAACATCAGGCAGTGGAGGTCGGGAATATCACACTCTTCGTCTGCGTCTGAGCATCGATCTTAAAGATCTGACCCCCTTCTACCTCATGGTCGGCGTCAATAATCGACCGATCCAAAATTATAGAAGGATGGACCAAAGTAATTTGCTCCTGGGCGGACTCAAAACCCTCCTTGTACAGCTCAATTGCAGAATTAGCAGCTTCCCGAGCCTCCCTCCTAGCCTCATTTGCAAGTTTTGTCGCCTCTTTAGCATTTCTTCTGCTTTGCTGAAGGGCTGCCTCAAGCTCTGCAATTCGAGCCTCCGCATCGCCGCTCGTACCGACCCGTGCCTCAGATGCTTTCTTCAAATCCTCTTCCAAACCAGCTACACGAAACTCCAAACCTTTGATCTTCTCGTTGGCCTCGGCAAGCTCCCCCTCCAAAACTTTTTCCCTTTCTTCAAGCTCCTTGACACGATTCTCCGCAAACTCCGCCCGACGTACAACCTCCTCTTGGCTTTCCTTCAGAACCAGAAGTTCTTGCTTTGATCGAGCAAGCTCTCTCGATTTTAAAGCCACGTCCTCCACGAGCTTCACTATTTTTGACTTCTCAAGCTCCAACGAAGCTGCAAAATCGAAAAATGAGGGAAATCAGTTTATGAAGAAAGAGATGTTTTTATGAATATAAAAAGCAGTGATGTCATTTACCCTTAGCCCGCTGCTCGTATTTTTCTTTCTCGATCCTATGAACATCGGCCAAATTCGCCAACAATTTAACAGACGCCCCGACAGGATCCTCCCGCCATTGGGCGTAATTCTGCTCCAAAAAACCCTCCTCCAAGGGTACGGTCTTACTCTTATGCTTCGGTCTCCTCGAAGTCTTACTCCTTTTTTCTGGCCTCTGCTCGCCACTTGCCTCGGTGCGCACCCTTTTTCCCGAGGTACCCGCACCAACTTCGGGAGCAGTCGGAGGAGGAGAACTGGAAACAAGATCGACCATAGCCTCATAGGCAAGGTCCTCCTGGGTAACGATATTTATCGGAGAAGCAGCAGTAACCGTCCCAACAACAGTCTCGGCCTGGGGAGAAGTCGGAAGCGGTACACCAACCCCCTCAGCATCTCCAGATATCTCGACGCTTCTCATCGCCAGCGCCTTCATTACGGCGAGCTTCTTTGGGGCCATGGTATCTGGAAAAGAAACATAAATCGGTCATACAAACTACGGTCAAAAATATGCAAATATCAATAGCAAGAAAAACAAAGCTACCTAAGACAATTTGCACTCGTCTTCGCTTTCCGGCCTGAACTATCTTAGCCGCAGGGATACCCCGATACTTATGTTTTGAAAACGGAATGTTCTCAGAAATAAACATCAGGATCCTCTTGGTAAGAAGATCGGCAGCGTTCAAACGATTCTGACCAACCGAAAAGGAATTGGTGGATCGTTCAAAATGGGCCTGACTCCAACCAATGGGAAACTTGGTGGACACCAAAGTCCGACCATCCTCTGAAAACTTTCCCACTCTCTCAATCGCTTCGTCGGTCACCGGTTCGACCCAATAAAATAACTCCTTCCAATTCCCCTTCAACGAGTCCGCATAGGCTTTAAAAATCTTGGCACCTCGCCTCGAACGAAGACTGACGTGTTCACGGCCGGACTTATTCTCACTACTATTCCGATTGATCTCAAACAAATGAAAAAAGAGCGACGGCGAGACCGGCCTCTCCAGATGAAGACACATTAGCTCAAAAGCTCGAACAAAAGCCCACGCGTTTGGATGCAACTGAGAAGGCGCAACATCCAAAGTCGCCAAGACCGTCTGCTCGAACCAAGTGAAAGGAGGCCTGATATTCATCTCGTTTATCAGCATATGATACAAAGTAAACTTAAGCTCTCCTGGCCACAAAGCCACATGCTCTCCCTTCTTCATTCCCTCAACTCTCCAAATTCGCTTCGAGCGACCCGAAGCTTTCCTCCCGACCCTCTCCAAATTAAACCCATGCTGGTATAACGATTCGATCTCCAAAATATTTTTGGAAACCCAATCATATTGGGAGACCTCTCGCACCGATACGTCAAGGTCCCCACAACCAGTACTAGAGTACTCATCCTGAGAAACGGCAGAAGCTCGGCTGGACTCCGGTTGGCTCTTAGGGCGAGATTCAACTTGTTCTTCGACACCCTCTCTATCGGACTCTTCAGCAGAGTCGGAACTCGACCCAAGATCGACCTCGGAACCCTCTGATTCCTCCACTGGGATTTCCTCATCAGACTCGGAAGTAACAGCCATCACATCCACCAAGCAATCCTCCTCCACATCTTCGGGAGTATCGTCATTCGGTTCATTAGCATCGGTCGCAGGAGAAGAACTTTCGCTCTCAAAATTATCTTCCGCCTTATCACTCACAGGGGCGGAAGCAGAGTGCTCTTGCACATCCGGGGCGGCGGCTTCGGAAGGCTCGGCACGGACCTCAGGGATTTCACCACCAGATGCCATCGCACTCGTAAACTCTTTCCGGTACTGAGTAACGTCTCTCCGAGTTTGTTTTGTCCTCGCCAGAGCGAATCTACAGGAATGGGGGACGAAATGTCAGGAATAACGATCGAAAATGGGTTCGCGAGCAAGTCGGAACCCGACCTGACGACCCCCATTCTGAGATCAAAGGGGACTGGGGGAAGTCCAGGCACAAACGAAAAGAAAGGTAAAGAAAAATCAAAAATAGACTAACCTCGGAACTAAGCCGCAAGTTGATTATATCTGGAGAAATACGGTTGTCGATCCACAGAAACCGACCTTAAAAGTACTTCGAAACTTTTTCAAACTCGTTTACTTTAAAGAAGCTCGGGAGCTCTCGAAGATCGATAAAACGAAGACAAATGATCAGCAAGCAATAAATGGGAAGGTGAGACCCTTTATTTATAGCAAAGCGAATTTTATGGGCCTGGGCCGGGAAGTCGAAGCGTCACATCCAAACCCTAGCCCATTAAAATTCGCACGATGAAGAATAAACGTCACCATCACGCGCCGCCACTGTGAAATCACGCTTTGTCAGAAACAATAAAGATGGCACTGATTCCAAGATGGCACTGATTCCAAAGCAACACTGAATTCAAAAACTATCTACATCGCTCGGAAGATCGACGACCATTTAACATCGGCCAAAAATCCCAGGCTCGACATAAACTCAAGACTGAAGAAATTTCTACTCAAAACAAAGACAAAAATACAAGGCTACGTCGCCCATCAAGTCAAGCTCGCTCCTCGAATCGACCAGACTTGGGGGGCCACTGTTATGGTAATATGTCTTAAATAATAATTGCACCCCTCATTTAGGGCCCATTAACAATTTGGCCCATTAACAGCCCAACCAAATCAACGGCTCAGATGTCTTCTCAAGATCGGTCGGCTCAGAATAAACAACACAAACACATTCAAAACTCTATAAATACCCCATTCAATGCTCATTAATGGTAAGCACTTTCTAACCAAACACTCATTCTCTCAAATACTGACTTGAGCGTCGGAGTATCATTGCAGGTACAACCTCGCCCTCCAAGTTCGAACATCTCAAGATCGAACACCTCAACATCGCCCCTCAAGGTCGAACATCCCGGGTCGAACAAGACTTTCCTCTCAGCCTGAAGACAAAGATAAAATCAAGGACAAAATATCTACCAACTGCATAATATCGATCCTCACGATCGGTAGCACGGTACCGAACAGCTTATATGGTGGTAAATATGTGCCATGGTTTTAATTTAACTCTATTAAAAAAATTAAATTAAGGTTCTAAAAAAATAAACTCCATCCTCCTTTCAATCTCTCTAACTTTCCTTTCTCTGCCAACCACTTCCGAATCTTGGTTGGCAAAGGGTGGATGGAGGAGAAAAGAAACCCACTCATGGTGGCAGCTCTAGGCTGTGTTGTTGGCAGAGGCGAACCTGTGTGAGGTCTATAGGCCGATGCACCCCCTCAAATATATAAAAATTAACTTAATTTTTTAAAAAATCGACGGTGATAGTAAAGGCTGACCTATGTTACTAAAGGTGATGGTCGTCAATAATATTGACAAATTTTTCTAGAACTTACAAGCACGTGTCAATAATTACAACAGTAATAGTAGAAATGACCACAAAGGTCTCAATGACCATCATATTCAATGGTCATTGCAGAATCACCATTAGGAATTTCCAGAAGTTCCGTGCAAATATCTTTCTTATGTCCATAACGTCCACAACGGAAGCAAATGGAATGTAGACCTTCGTACTCTATATAAAGCTTAACACCTATGTAAATTGAGACACAAGTGGCTTTTCCAAGTCTAATTCAACACATATACGTGTAAACTTACCTCTATCATGTAGTGAGGCTAACTTATCAATCTTCGCCATAGTTCCCAGAGATTAACCAATTCTTTTGAGAAAGTTGTCATTACATAAGTCGGGAGCTATTTTTGGTAAATGCACCCAAATCACAACCTTATGAGTGATTAATGCTGATTTGGAGAAGAAAGGGCGCTAGTGCAAAAAGATCAAGTAGTGATCAGGAGGGGAATGCCTATGGGTATGCTTGGGAGGGGGTTTTTGGAGGGGAAGGGAGGGGAGGGCATATTTTTCAACTCTAATTTGAGGAAGCTATAAAATGTCTCTAAATATAAATCAAATGTGATTAAAAATATTATATTGATATCTGTTCGGTACTGTGCTTCCGATCTTAGTGATTGGTATTACGCAGTTAGTAGATGTTTTATCCTTGATTCTGTTTCTGTCTTCAGGCTTTGAGATGTTCACTCTTGTTCGATCTTGAGATGTTCGATGTTGTTAGAAGAGGCGGTGTTGTACCTGCAACGACACTCCGACGCTCAAGTCAGTATTTGAGTGAATGAGTGTTTTGTTAGAAAAGTGCTTACCATTAATGAGCATTGAATGCTGTATTTATAGAGTTTTAGTGGTGTTCGCTTTGGTGGATTTGGGCCGTCCGATCTTGCAGAGTGATCTTGGCCATTGATGAATGGACTTTGCTTTTTGAATGGGCCTTATATCAAATGGGCTTTGGAGGAGGTGTAAATAGCAGAAATTCGAAATTGCCATAACAGTGGCCCCCCAAGTCTGGTCGCTTGGGGAGCGATCTTGACTTGATACGATGATGTGGCCTCGAGTTCTTGTCTCTTTGAGTAGAAGTTGCTTTAGTCCTGAGCTGATGTTGAGCTTAAAATTTTGGTTGATGTTCAAAAACAATCGAGCTTCTGAACGAGGTAGACAGTATTTTGGAATCAGCAGAGCTTAAAATTTTGGTTGATGTTCAAAAACCGTTGAGCTTCTGAACGAGGTAGACAGTATTTTGGAATCAGCCGAGCTTCTAAGTGAGGTAGACAGCTTCTTGGAATCAGTGCCGCATTGGAATCAGTGCCATGTTTAATGTTTCTGACAAGGCGTGTGTTACAGTGGCGGCGCATGATGGTGACGTTTTGTTTTTTAGCGCGCGAACCTAATGGACCTTTATTGGACGTGACGTTTCGACTTCCCGGCCCAAGCCCATCAATTTCGCCTTACTATAAATAAAGGGTCACACCCTTTCATTTGTTGCTTGGCTTTATTTGTTTTTTATTGTCGATTTTCGAGAGCTCACGGGCTTCCTTTTCGAGTGAAACAAATTCGGAGAGCTTTGAAGCACTTTAAGGTCGGTTTTTGTAGATTGGCAACTGCGTTCTTTCCATATACGATCAAATTTTGCAGCTCCGTTTCGAGGTTAGTTTCTCGTTTTTTGTTTTTCTATTCTTTGTAGTGTCTGGACCTCCCCCAGTCCTTTATGATCTCAGAATGGGGGTCGTCAGGTCGGGTTCCGACTTGCTCGCGAACCCATTTTCGATCCTAACCCTGGCATTTCGTCCGCCATTTCTGCAGATTCGTCCTGGAGAGGACAAAACAAACTCGGAGAGACGTTACGCAGTATCGTAAGGAGGTTACGAACGTCATGGCCTCTGGTGGCGAAATCCCTGAAGTTCGTACCGATCCTATTGAAGTTGCTGCTTCTGATGTGCAAGAGCACTCTGCTTCTGCCCCTGTGAGTGATAAGGCGGAGGATAATTTTGAAGGTGAAAGCTCTTCACCTGTAAGTGATGCCAATGAGCCAAACGAGGGTGCTGCTGAAGATATGGAAGAGGATCGTTTGGTGGATGTGATGACCATCACCTCTGAGTCTGATGAGGAATTCCTACTCAAGGAATCAGAGGGTTCCGAGATCGACCTCGGGACAAGTTCTGACCCTTTTGATGGGTCCGATCAAGGCGACGCTGGAAAGCAAACTGAACCCCGCCCTTCGAGTCAACCAGGTTCCAGTCGAGCTTCTGTTGCTTCTTTTGATGGTTACTCCAATACTGGTTGTGGGGATTATGACGTACCGGTACGAGAGGTCTCTCAATATGATTGGGTTTCTAGGAATATTTTGGAGATCGAATCTTTGTATGGGTATGGTTTTAATTTGGAGGCGATCGGTAGGAAGGCTTCTGGGCGCTCGAAGCGAGTTTGGAGGATCGAAGGTATGAAGAAAGGAGAGCATGTAGCTTTATGGCCCGGAGAGGTTAAGTTTACCCTGTACCATATGTTGATTAATGAAATGAATATCCGGCCTCCTTTTACCTCTTTTGAGCAGACGGTCTTGGCGAGTTTAGATGTAGCGCCTTCCCAATTACATCCAAATGCATGGGCTTTCCTTCGAGCCTATGAATTAATGTGCATTCATTTGGAGAGACCGGTCTCACTATTGCTCTTCTTCCATTTGTTCGAGATTAATCGAAACAGTAGTGAAAACAACTCCGGCTGCGAGCACGTCAGTCTTCGCTCGAGGCGAGGGGCCAAGGTTTTTAAAGCTTATGCGGACTCTCTGAGGGGAAATTGGAAAGAGTTGTACTATTGGGTCGAGCCGGTAACCGATGAAGCAATTGAGAAAGTAGGGAAAACTTAACAAGGATGGTCGGACCTTGGTGTCGACCAAGTTTCCTATTGGTTGGAGTCAGGGCCATTTTGAATGATCCACCAATTCTTTTTCCGTGGGTGAGGGTCGACTAAGTGCCGACGATCATCTTACCAAGAGAATCCTGATATTTATTTCTGAGAGCATTCCGTTTTCAAAACATAAGTATCGAGGTATCCCTGCGGCTAAGATATTTCAGGCCGGAAAACGAAAACGAGTGCAACACGTTTTAGGTAGTTCGCCTTTCTGGGGTCGATTTTTGTGTATTTGATTTTGATTGTAAGTTGCATAACCCAGTTTTCTTTATTTTTTTAGATACCATGGCGCCAAGGAGGCTCGCTGCGATGAAGGCACTGGCATTGAAGAATGTCGACATTCCGGTCGATGTTGAAGAAGGGGATGTTCCTGTTCCAATGTCTCCCCAAAATGAGATCGCAGTCGAGTCTGCTATCCCTGCTTCTCCGATCAACACTGTCACCCAGGAGGATCTGGCTCATGATAGGATCGATCTTGTCTCTGGTTCTCCTCCCCCAGGTGCTCATGATACCGGTGCAGGGACCTCAGCAAAGAGGGTGCGGACTGATGCTGGTGGTGAGTCAAGACCGGAGAAGAGGAGCAAAACCTCGAGGAGACCAAAACACAAAAATAAGGCCGTTCCTTTGGAGGAGAATTTCCTGGAGCAAAACTATGCTCAATGGCGAGAGGATCCTGTTGGAGCATCAGTTCAGATCTTGGTAAACCTGGGTGAGGTTCACAAGATCGAAAATGAAAGATATGAGAAACGAGCTAAAGGTATGGGTTTCTTTTATGTCGTTTTTTCTTGTTGATTTGCTTTATGACTTTTCCCTCGGTTTTGATACTTTCTTTATGTGTTTGCAGATTTGCTGGAGCTCGAGAAATAAAAAAGGGTAAAGCTTGCGGAAGATATGTCCTTGAGATCAAAAGAGTTGGCTCGTACCAAGCAAGAGCTTCAAACTTTGAAGGAAGGACAGGGGAAATTATACGTCGGGCCGAGGTTGCAGAGGCTCGTGTGAAGGATCTTGAAGAAAAGGAGAGAAACCTAGAGGAGCAGGTGGCCGACGCTAATTGAAAAATCAGAAGCTTGGAGGATCGAATCGCCGTTCTAGAAGATGATTTGAGAAAGGCCTCCGAGGTAGGGATTGGTACCAGCAGGGATCATGAAGCTCGAATCGTAGAACTTCAAGCAGCCCTTCAACAGAGTAGGAAAAATGCCAAGGAGGCTGCGAGAATTGCGAATGAAGCTACGAAGGAAGCCAGGGAAGCCGCAAATTCTGCAATTGAGCTATACAGGAAAGGTTTTGAGTGTGCTCTTCAGCAAGCTGCTTTGGTCAATCCTTCTATCCATTTGGATCGGCCGTTTATTGATGCCGACCATGAGGTTGAGAGGGGTCAGATTGTTAAGATCGATGCTCGGACTGAAGAGAAGAACGTCATCTTTCCGACCTCTACTACTTGATGATTTTAAGCGTGTTCTTTTTTGCAGAAGTTCTGAGTATATTTTTTTATCTGTGTAGGTTTTGCATAGATCCAGAACTTCGACATGTAATTCAAGATCTTTTTGAGGGCCCGGTTATATCCGAGATGTTTGTAATTTTTTGGAACACGTTTTACCAAAGCTTCTTCTTTTTAACCTTGTTACGAGCTTAATGAATGCTTTTTTAATTCTGCATGTCATGTACGTCGTTTTTCCAGAGATTATTTTCGGAACTCGTTACGAGTTTATATGAATGCTTTTTTAATTCTGCATGTCATGTATAGTGTAAGAACGTCCGTGAATGAGGAACTCGATTCACCGGGTTCGAGTCTATAGGACAGATTACCAGGACTCGGCCCAGATTTAACTCGCCCTATAGGGGTATCAGTAGCTGTGGCCGATGGTCGTTCTTAGGACGTTTCGATCCTTGAAGATCTGGTCTCTTTGAGATAGTTTACTGAGACTCGGCTCGGATTTAACTGTTTCTCAAAGAGTTTGCGACCTTGGGTGGTCGCTCGGGGAGATCATCTAAGATCGGTCACATTTGCTTCCGCAGAGGGAAATTTGGTCCGTACATTCTATTTTGATGAAATCAAGAATGTGTGGAAACTTTGTAAGAACCTTGACAAGCTCGACGAAATTTTCGTGAAAAAAACCTTTGAAAGTTTACTTTATTCATTATAAATAACTCGCTTTGTGTTTACATAAGGTCGGAGTACATTACAGTGCCCCTTATGTAAAATGTACATGATTCTTTTTTTCTAAAGATAATAACTCTTCAACTTTGTTGCGTTCCAAGTTCTTTCAATATTTTTTCCTTGGAGGGTCTCCAATTTAAAAGCTCCTTTTCCGGTTTTAGACAAAATTCGGTAGGGGCCTTCCCAGTTCGGTGCGAGTTTTCCTTGGGAAGCATTTTTCTGACCGACGTCAGCTCTTCTGAGTACTAGATCACTGGGATCGAAATCTCTGTGGACGACTTTGGCGTTGTATCTGGTCGCTACTCCTTGTTTGATGATTGCTTCTCGAAGGGAAGCTCGACCTCGGAATTCATCAATGAGGTCGAGTTCTTCTCTTAAAGCTTGGCCATTATTGCTTTGAGTTTTAGGATTTGCCGTTCTCCAGCTAAGTTCGCCAATCTCGACAGGAATGACCGCCTCGCTGCCGTAAGAGAGCCTAAAAGGCGTTTCTCAAGTAGAGCTTTGGGGGGTGGTCCTATATCCCCAGAGGACATAAGGCAAGTATTCTATCCAGTTTCTTTTAGCATCGTCAAGACGTCGCTTTAGTCCGTTCAGTATTACTTTGTTTGCCGCCTCTGCTTGCCCGTTGGTTTGAGAGTGTTCTACAGAAGTAAAATAGTGTTTGATTTTTATCTCGAGCATTAGCTTTCGAAATCCTGCATCTGTGAATTGAGTTCTGTTATCCGTTACTACTACCTCGGGGATCCCGAACCTGCTCATGATGTTTTTCCTGAAGAATTTTATGCAGTTTTTTGCAGTGATGGTAGCCAAAGGTTCCGCTTCTATCCATTTGCTGAAGTAGTCGACGGCGACGATCAAGAATTTGACTCGTCCCGGAGCTTTTGAGAATGGTCCAAGCAGGTCGATTCCCCACCATGCTAAGGGCCATGTGGAGGATAAGCTCGTGAGATCTGTGGGGGGAGCTACGTGGACATTGGCGTGGATTTGGCATTTTTTACATCTCTTCACATGATCACTAGCATCGTCTGCCATGGTCGGCCAGTAATATCCGGCTCGAAGAGCTTTCCGAGCTAAAGATCGAGCTCCCATGTGCTGGCCGCAGATTCCTTCGTGAATTTCTGTCAAGACATAGGCTGCTTCCTCTCCCTCGATGCATTTTATCAAGGGGGAAGAGAGGCTTCTTCTGTATAGCGTTCCATCGATGACTGAAAAGGTCGAGGCCCTTCTCCTGACGTATTTAGCAACGTTCGCGTTTGGGGGTTCAGCTCCTGTACTGATGTATTCCAAGATTGAAGTGATCCAGCTGTTAGTTTCTTCGAGCATGCAGATGGTCGAGTTAAAAAGAGGCTCGAGAGATACACTGGGTTTGTGGAGTGTTTCTTGGATGGTTGTTCTCTGGTTTCATGGGGTTTTAGTGCTTGCGAGTTTGGCAAGGATGTCAGCTCGTTGGTTCTCCGTTCTTGGCACATGAATTACCTCGCTTGCTTCAAATTTAGCTAATAGTGCCCGTACCTGAAGCAGGTATTTTTGCAACATCGATTCTTTCGTCTCGTATTGGTTTCCAATTTGGGAGACCACCAATAGAGAGTCGGTATGTAATTTTATTCGCGGAACTCGGAGGTCAATTGCCAAGCGTAGTCCGGCGATGCAAGCCTCGTATTCTGCTTGATTGTTTGATGTTGGGAAACCGAAAGTTAGGGAAACTTCGATGATGATCCCTGTTGGGCTTTCTAACATGATTCCAGCACCACTTCCTTTTGGGTTAGAGGATCCATCGACATATAGGATCCATACATCGGATTCGATGTTAGCAGGGGTCATTTCGGCCATGAAGTCCACCAAAACTTGTGCCTTTAATGCTGTTCGAGCTTCATATTTAATTCCGAATTCTGAGAGTTCCACGGCCCATTTAATCATTCTTCCTCTAAGATCGGGTCTATGGAGTATTTGTCTGATGGGGGTAGTTAGTCCGGACGACCACCTGGTGAGCGACAAAATAGGCTCGGAAGCGTCGAGCTGCGATGATGAGAGCCAGGGCGATCTTCTCGACCTTCTGATAACGATTCTCAGCTCCGTGTAGAGCTTTGCTTGCGAAGTAGGCTGGGCTCTGTCCGGTTTCTAGCTCGCGCACCAGAACGGCAGCTAAAGCTTTTCCCGAGACTGCCAGGTATAGATACAGGGTTTTACCCTCGTTTGGTCGAGTTAAGATCGGAGGATCGGAGAGAGCTTTCTTTAGTTGTTTTAAGGCCTCATCTTGTTCAGATGTCCATTCGAAATCTTTTTCTTCTTTTTTGAGAAGTTTGAACAATGGAAGAGATTTGAACGCTGCATTAGATATGAAACGAGATAGGGAGGCTATCATGCCATTGAGTTTTTGTACCTCTTTCTTGGATGTCGGAGTTCGCATTTCTGTAACGAGTCGACATTTATCAGGGTTTGCCTCGATTCCTCTTTCTGTTAAGTAAAAACCCAAAAATTTCCCTGCTCGAACTCCGAATGTGCATTTCTCCGGGTTCAATCTCATTCTATTTTTCCGAACCTCATAAAAATTGTTCTTAGGTCATTTATATGCTCGTTGTCATTCCTGCTTTTGGCGATCATATCGTCGAGGTAGACTTCTACGCTCTTGTCGATCTGCTTTTGGAACACTTTGTTCATCATTCTTTGATAAGTCGCTCCTGCGTTTTTCAACCCAAACGGCATGACACGGTACGCGAAGTTACCTCGATCGGTCATGAAGGCAGTTTTTTCTTGATCTGGGGGAAACATGGCGATCTGGTTGTATCTGGAGTACGCGTCCATAAAGGATAATAACCGAAAACCGGAGGCGTTGTCGACCAGTCGATCAATGCTGGGAACAGGAAAAGCATCCTTTGGGCAAGCTTTATTGAGATCGGTGTAATCGACGCACATACGCCATTTTCCGTTGTTTTTCTTCACCAAGACTGGATTTGATAACCAGGTCGTGTATTTAACCTCGGAAATGAAGTTTGCTTTGATGAGATCGTCTACTGCTTTGGTAGCAGCAATAGCTTTCTCCCTGCTTTGAGCCCGCTTTCTTCGGGCAATCCATTTGGCTTCTGGGTTAATTGCGAGCCAGTGGCAAGCGACCTCTGGTGGGATCCCAGGCATGTCCTCTGCCGACCAAGCGAAAATGTCCTCAAAGTCGTTAAGACATTTGGTCAAATCGATCTTAACCTCTTCTGGTAGGTCGATCCCTATCTTGATAGTTCTGGAGGGGTCCACTCCGAGCTGTTTTTTGATGAACTCTCCGTCAGGCTCTGGTCTTTTAGTTTTTCGTTTGAGCTCTTTGGTTAGCTCGTCAACATCCTTATTCTCGTTGTCTTTTGGGTCGCATCGTGTCTCTATGTCAGTGGTATTAACTTCAGTCTATCTATCTTTAGCTTGTTTTGGAGTTGACAGTTCTTCTGAAGGGGGAACCCCTTCTTGCTCCGAAGCCTTCCGTTCGGTCTTCGTCCATAAGAAGAAACACCTGGAAGCAGACTCTAAGTCGGAGTTCAAAGTGATAACCTTGTTGCAGAGAGAATGGAACTACATTTTTAAGTGTGTGGTGGATGTCACCGTCCCAAGCCTGCCTAAGGTCGGTCCTCCTATAATACCGGTGTATATGAACTCACAAGGTAAGATGAGGAACTTGGTTTTGATGGTTCGAACCATTGGTTCGGTTCCGTAAGTAACCATTAGCTCCAAATGTCCAAGGGGTTTGGTTCGAGATCCGTTGAAACCGGACAAGGCCGTTCCTCTGTAAGGGGTGAGTTCCTCTTTGTCGATCCCCATTCTGTTTAGAAGATCGACGAAAAGCATGTCTGATGAGCTTCCTTGGTCGACCAAGATCCTACGCACCTCTTTATTGGCTATGACTGCCGAGATTAAGAGAGGTACGTGTTTGTTAGGTTTCCCGTCTATAAGATCGTCATCGCTGAAAGATAATGGAGGTCGATTTGTTTTGGTTGGGGTCGCCGACGTTGAAGCTATACTTAACAATTCTTTCCATTTTCTTTTCATTGATTTTCCGGACCCTTCATGATCGAAACCTCCTGTTATCATCATTATGATCGAGTGTCCTCTTGATCTTTTATTTGATTCATCGTGGTCTGGCTCGGTCACTTCTTTTCCTTTTGTTCTAGGATCTTCTTTTCTTTCCTTTCTGAGATCGTCAAATCGTCCTCCCTCCCTTTTGACATAAGAAGATAGTTTTCCTCGTTTTATCAAATCTTCAATGTCATCTTTTAGGGCATTGCAATGGTTTGTGTCATGGCCATTGCTTCTGTGGTATCGGCAGTATTTGTTAGCCTTTTGTCCAGGTCGGATAGGTAGGGATCTGGGAGGTTTGACGTCCTTCAACTCGACGTTCCAACATTCCCCCAATAATTGGGCGTTGGAGACGTTGAGTTCAGTATATACCTGGTGACGATTCTTCTTGCCGACGCTCCATGAATTCTTTCGAGGATCGACCTCGACGCGGTGTTTTGATGGTTCTGCATGTGATGATGCTTTGTCGATTTTGGAATTTTCCTCTTCATTGATGAAACACTGGGATAGCTCAAGGAACTCCTGTAAGGTGTTAGGTTCCCAGGTGTTAATATGCTTTCGGAACGGGCTTTCAGGAAATAGACCTTGAGCCATGAAGAAGATTCGGAAAGCGTCGTCTAGCTGTCGAACTTGTAGAGCTTCGTTGTTGAATCGCTCTATGTATTCTCTTAGGGGCTCGTTTCCTCTCTGGACGATAAATGCTAAAACATTTTTATTTTTGGGTTTGCTTTTGGAATGGGCAAAGTGTACCGAGAAGTGTTTTGCTAATTGGTCTCAAGAGGAAATGGTGTTCGACCTTAAAGTCCGGAACCATTCGGAGGCCATTTTGTCCAAGGTTAATGGGAATATTCAGCATTTCATTTCCATCGGTACATTTCGGTACTGCATGGTCGTGTCAAATTGATCGAGATGCCTGTCGGGGTCGCCCGTTCCGTCGTAAGTCTTCAGTCCTCCAGGTGGTTTTTCAAGATACCCTGGAACTCGGAAGTTATCGATTGCTCTTGTGAACGGACCTTTTCGCCTAGGTTGACTCGCCCGAGATTGTGGTTGATGTCCGTAATGAGGATCGGGACGTCCGTAGCGTCGAGGTTGATTGTTGTTTTGAATGTTGTCATGGCTTCTTTAACGTCGTCTTGGCGAGGTCGAGCCCCAGAGTAGATGATGTTGAGGGGGATTATTCGAGCCTTCCAGATCGTCATATTGTCGAGCCGGAGGAGAACGGGAACCATTCTCTTGGTGGCGGCGTGGGGGAGAATGAGGATCGTCTAGATCGTCATATTGTCGAGCCGGAGGAGAACGGGAACCATTCCCTCGGTGATGGCGTGGGGGAGAGCGATGGTTGAGCTTTCTCCTTGGGGGAGATCGATGAAAGAGTCTCCTTCGGGTTGGATTTCTTTTTTCAAGGGAGTCCTGCTCCGGTCGATTCTTGATCCGTAACGTTCCGTGCTTGGAGCCTCGCTATTTCGGCTTCGAGGTCAGTGAAACGGTTGCTTCTCTCTTCATTTACAGCTTCCTGTCGAGCTAGTAACTGAACGAGTTGTTGAACAGCGTCGGTCAAAACTGGAAGCAATTTAGGGGGAGGTGGTAAACCAGCTTCATCTGAGCTCGAATGTATCCGAGGGCCGACCTGTGTTGGGATATCGGTTCCGAGCTTGTGACGAATTTGTGAGGTCCTAAACGTGGCCTTTAGGGGTTTGTTGAGGGTCGACCTTAGGTCCGGCCGTGGGACTAGCCGATCTTGAACGGCGCCTTGGTGCAATTTTTTAAGATCAAGGAGATGGTGAGAAAATAGAGTATTGATTCTCCCACTGTGGTCGCCAATGTTCGGTACTCTGCTTCCGATCTTAGTGATTGGTATTACGCAGTTAGTAGATGTTTTATCCTTGATTCTGTTTCTGTTTTCAGGTTTTGAGATGTTCAATCTTGTTCGATCTTGAGATGTTCGATGTTGTTAGAAGAGACGGTGTTGTACCTGCAACGACACTCCGACGCTCAAGTCAGTATTTGAGTGAATGAGTGTTTTGTTAGAAAAGTGCTTACCATTAATGAGCATTGAATGCTGTATTTATAGAGTTTTAGTGGTGTTCGCTTTGGTGGATTTGGGCCGTTCGATCTTGCAGAGTGATCTTGGCCATTGATGAATGGACTTTGCTTTTTGAATGGGCCTTATATCAAATGGGCTTTGGAGGAGGTGTAAATAGCAGAAATTCAAAATTGCCATGACAATATCTATCAACTTGTTCTTTTAATTTTTTAAAATCTCAAATACATATTAAAATATAGACAAATCTTTTTCAAGCCCTCCCCTCCCTTCCCCTCGCAAAACCCCCCTCCCAAACATACCCTATAATCCTCTGCCGAGGAAAGGCTGACCAAATAAAAATCATATGCTAAGTCTGTGATTTTCATTGTCCCTTATTTGACTCGAGCCTTTCTTAGTTTCCCTTCTAAAGGTCTAAAGCTGACTCTGGTTCCCAAAACTTTCACAATGAGAGTATTACGCCATGCTTTGGACCATTTTGAAGCTCTTCATCCAAAAGAGGAATCAGAGGGCCTTGCAACACCTTCTCGCCTGGATTCTCATCATCACCATTTTGTACCACTTATTTTCTGGAAGATCTTCATCATAACAATCCCCCATATCTCATCATTCTAAAGAGCATTTCAGAGAGCTTTATTGTTCGCGTCAGGCTAGTCCAGTACCTCAAGGTTAAACACACCAATATTATTTCTTTTCACTTAGAGTGGTGATTTTTGAACACTCAATTTCTCTACCTATTGAAACACTTCAATTTTCTCTTTATCTCTCTCTTCTTATCAGATCATTCACCTATTACATCTACCATATCACTTTCTATTCTCTTATCTCTCTTGGTGTTGTTGGGGTGTATTGGGTGTCCAAAAATATGCTTCCTTTCACTTAAGCATTCTCAAATGCACTCCATCTTAACGGACAGACTTGGCTAGTACTCTGGTTCGATTCCCGGCGATAGAACAAATTGGAGCTTGGCTTTACTTACCTCCCGGCCGAACATCAAATTATTCAGGACCTCTTTCCCCTAGACACCGAAGGGGGTCAAAGACCCCTATACCAAAAAAAAAAGTCCTTGGATGTTTGCTACCAAACCCGCCTCATCGACCAAAACTTTCTCCCCCTCTAGCGCTGCTCTTGCTTTGACTGATTTTGTACTTCATTGAAGAAGATCATCTTTCTAAATCGAAACAGTGTAAACCCTAGCGGACCATCGCCTTTTATCTAATCCCACGCTACACTAAATATTACAATTCAGGAACCACTTAAAAAACAAAAGGAAAGTATAATTCAAGGACAATAAACAAAATTCCTTTTCCTTTATTTGTTGTCTCGTTACAAATTTGGAGGATCTCTTTCCTCAAGAATGCCAACTAATAATGAAGTCAAAATCATTGGTTTTTTGGATTGCTATTTCCCAGTTAATTCAAAGGGTACGCTTCAAAATACTAATCCAATGTAACTGATAATGATCCAAACAATTATTAGAAGAAAAAAATCATCATATGCTAATTAATCAGATGGTCCAATCATTTTTTCAGGTACCACAAGAGTGTCGAAATCTTCAGAGCTCAGCACTCCAAGCTTCAATGCAGCTTCCTAAAATATCATTTCAATCTCGATAATTCAGAAAATTTGTTGAAACAGCAATAGAAATCATTAAATAGGTGAAAACTCATCCATACAGACAGCACTTGTATCAATGACAGCCAAAACAATGCAAGAGTTGAATGGTACTTGCAGAAGTATATGCTTCTTAAATTTAATTTTTTAAGAACTAATATTTTCCAGATTTTTCTTTTATATATTCATAATCATAAAGCACGGTCAATTTATGCAAGACAAACAGGAAAACAAGAATAACAATGAATCATCACCTTAAGAGTAGTCCCCTCTTTGTGGGCTGTCTTGGCAACTGCCGCTGCCTTGTCATAACCAATTTTCTGGAAAAGACAAATTAAGTTCAATTTCAAAAGCATGTAAAATTTAGGGAGTGACAGGATAAGACAGGTGGAAACTTACTGGGTTCAAGGCTGTGACGAGCATTAGTGACTGCAAGATAAATGAAAAGTGAACAACAGCATATATTATTAGCTCGGGGATCTAACATTTGGCAGCATGCGAGTTTGTTTCAAATAAGTCATCAACTCACCTCATGAAGTAACTTTGAAATTCTTTCCCTATTAGCTTGAACGCCTCTTACACAATTCTTTTCAAAGGAAGCAGATGAATCTCCAAGAAGTCTTAGTGACTACAGAATCAATATAAATATTCTGAGTATTTAAGTACATCTTCTAGGTAATGTAGGAGGATATATTATTCCAAATTGCATAAATTTGAAACCAACAATACAAAAGTCAACATGGTGTCCTTAAAATGCACACACCCATCCTTTATCTTCTTTTTTGGCCCATTACTTTATACCATGTCATCACTGATGAAACACATACGCAGCCTAAAAAAATCTCAAAACATAATCTAACATAGTAAATAGTGTGTTTAACTTTCCAGCCAAGTCCATCCGACTTGTATCAGAATATTTTCTGATGCCAAAATGTCAGAAAGGAATACTAATATACTACATAACTTAACGTTTGCTTCAATGCACTAAACTTATGCTGCATAAACAGCTCTGTTTTTATGTACCAGTGTGCTCCGACCAGTTCAAAAGTTCAAGCATTAGTAAACAGAAAACGATTTTCAGCTACTTTTTGTCAATATTATACCAAGAGACAGAGTACTCTAACTAAGTTTTTGCCTATCTAATATCAGATAACAGATTGTGAACCAAATCAAAAGCTTCCCTATTCATGAGATTTATAATCAGAAAATAGAATTAACACAAGACAATGGATATAAAACATACATGAAGAAGGCTACTGGCAATCATTGGCTTGAATACATTGAGCTCAAAATGACCATTTGATCCACCCACGGTGATTGCAACATGGTTTCCCATGACCTGAAATATGTGAAGCACGACATCAACTTAGAAATAGTTACAGTTACTGTTAGGGAACTAAATAACTAAAATAAAATCAAAAATAGAATTCCATGAGAATGAATTAAAAAGAGCACCAATAACTGTATTATTCAATACTCAAGGAACTTCTACACTGTGATTTCAATAGCTCAAAGTTCTTGTGGAAAGACTATCACCCTATCCAAACAGCATTACGGTAAAAATTCTCCACACGCCCAAAATACCACTAGCCACACGCTCCCTCTCTCTATCAAACTTCAACAACCTCATTAACATATCTAACTCCCTCACGGCAGGACATTATCAATCACCATATATTTCATAATGTATGACTTTATTACAAGTAATATAAACTGTTTGCTAATCGGTACTCCATAACTCTCAACATCAAAGTATTTTAATAAAATAAAGTGAATTGATGCCTACCTGTGCACAGACCATTGTCAAAGCTTCACACTGGGTAGGGTTAACCTTTCCCTGAAACAGAATAAGGTGGTGCCAGAGTCACATCCCAAATGTAAGACAAACGAAATAATAAACAATAGCAAGTAACAATAGAACAGCTTGTTTAAATAACAATTATATATTCACTTAGCATGAGGATCTTACAGGCATAATACTGCTTCCTGGTTCGTTTTCAGGAAGAATGAGTTCACCAAGGCCACAACGAGGACCACTGCAACAGTATAGCAATAAGAAAGCCCGTGAAAAATTAGTTTTTCACACACACACATACACACAAAAGCAAATTGTCAAACTGTCATATTTCTAGCATTCTACCTTCCTAATAGCCGTATATCATTAGCAATCTTCATTAAAGAAGCTGCTACTGTGTTGAGGGCTCCACTAGTTTCAACAAACGCATCATGGGCAGCCTGCAAAAGGAGAATGTGAACACACTGCAGGCGTATGTTTTGGTGGTGCATGTGATGCAAGATTCATAGTAGTGTAATGAAAATAGCATAAGACTAACAAAGGACAAGGAAAATAAAAGGTTTAGTAACAAACCAAGGCCTCAAACTTATTTTCTGCTGTGACAAAAGGAAGGTGTGTTTCCTCAGCTACTGCTGCTGCAATCTTAGCATCAAACCTGAATATCAGCCAAAAAATTATCAGTGTTTAACCAAATTAATTTCTTCAAAAAGTAAAACATAAATGTTTTTTTCGAAATAAAAAGGCAGGCCTAGGGCATTTCTTTTTATAATAAAATACACTCATACCATATCCGTAGGATATTTAGAGAAAATGGTCTCTAATTTTCAACAATTACATGATTCATAATAAATCAAAACCGGGTAATGGAATATGAGCATGCACATCTTTCCAGATAGTGTCCGTTACTTTTAGGTATTAGACAATAGTAAGAAATAAGCGCCTGATGAAACGCTCATACCAAATAGAATAATGTGCCAAAAGGAATGAAAAGAAAGCATGTATCACATTCAATTCGGTAGCCGTCAAAGAGAAGCATACAAGAATGAACAATGCGCTTGAAGATTTACGAAAAGAAAATAAAAGAACAACCACTTAGCTAAGAAGAAACATACATACCCCTTCTTTGTATTCAGTCCAGTCCCTACAGCTGTACCACCTTGGGCAAGCTGCTCAAGTAACAACTACTCAGTCAGAACTCCAAAAGCATGAGTGAAGAACAAGCAATCAATGTTTGTAGATGAGTGTCTAACCTGATACATGCGTGGTAAAGTGCCAATGACCCGATCAATACCATACTTAACCTGTCAATAAACGAAAAAGTAATGAGAAATCACTCCCCATGAATTGCCAGGATTTAGAAATGTATACAGTATACCAATGATAAACATAATAGATAACTTTATGAGCCCTACAAAAGCAAGCTTACTTGTGTAGTATACCCACTAAACTCCTGTCCAAGAGTCAAAGGTGTAGCATCTTGGGTATGAGTGCGTCCAATCTTGACAATATCTTTAAACTCGATTGACTGGTAAAATTGTTTTTTTCAAAAGCACAAGGAAAAAGTAATTAGTATAAAAAATAATGATAAATGGAATAAAAAGAAGAAGAATTACAAAACAAGTGTCCCCAGTTTATAAAATTCCATCTTAGAGGATAAGAGAAAAAAAGATTTCATGGAAGTTAAGTTAAAAGGTCTCTAACATGTTTCTTGTCATAATAACTATATTATTTGCAAATGAAAATTGCATACATGATAAACCAAAAGGAAATTTGAGAGAAAGAGTCAGACAACCCCAAGCACATAACAGACTAGAAAAAGTTTATCATGCAAGAATTCAACCAATGGAGCCCTATATTGACAATATCGGTACTGGCTTTTGTAAAATGGACAGAGCATAAAGATAAACAGGTAAGGATGAACCACATATTAACCTACCACGATCTTTACATATACATCAGAGATTTCTATTAAGCATGAAAAATATGTGCCGGGTCTAAGGTAAGCCACTCAAACTCCCATCTAACCAAGATGGAACGGGAATTAATAGCAGCAATAGGCAAAAAAAAGTGCCAAACTAACCAACTGATCTTGAACGCACTGTAATAAACCGAATCATTAAAGCCAGTTTATATTTTATCCAGTTTTCTTGGTTTTAAATGGTTTGGTTATATTCAATAGATGTTGTATAGAAACAACTCAGTTAGCTGCAGCTTTTGAACCAGATATAGACATTACGGATTCATTGAGCTCTTCCACCATAGTAGTATCAGAAGTCTAATACCCTCAGGCACACAAAAAAAAAATATGTAACTGCCATAGGATCACAAGCAACGCAAGATGACAGTGTTTGGTTCAGTTTTCTAAACGTACTCTAACTTGCCTAAACATGTGAACTAGAATACAAACCTTTGAGTTTAGAGTAGAATGTAAGGTTTTCAAGCTGGGGATCAATCTTGAGTTTATTTCCATCGCAGCTGCAATGTGCATCACCTGAAAAGACAGAAACAAACACATATTAAGGGGAAAAAAGGCGCAACAAGATAAAAACAGTATAGTAGGTAAATAAAGTACAAGGAACTGCACTCCAAAGATAGCGATTTATAAGAAATATATGAATATGAAATTGGTAAAGATATGCAAAAGGCTTACAGTTGGAAAGGTATCATTAGAAGATTGTGATCTATTGACATGGTCATTTGGGTGAACAAACTTGTCACCACGTTTATGGCCAAGAATCTCTGCTGCTCTATTTGCAATAACCTGAAAAATGTTCAAACACAATCTTTCTTATTTTACAAAAGGTCACTGTAATGATTAAATGGATAGAAGGGTTATTATGCAAATCAAAGTATATAGATTCTTAAGTATTTAATAATAATGATTTGTAATATACAATGAAGATGAATGATTATCATCATAAGTCCACTAAACTAATATCCTTAAACATGACTACATGAGGCATAACAGTTAATAATTTTAATAGGCAGAAGCAGAACTTTGGGTTTGTTAGAAATTACTAACCTCATTAGCATTCATGTTACTTTGAGTGCCACTGCCAGTTTGCCATACAACGAGGGGAAAATGATCATTTAGCTTTCCCTCGGCAACTTCTTGTGCTGCTTGCATAACGGCTTTGGCAATTGTCGGATCGAGACCATACTCCATGTTAACCTGCATAATTACAATTAAGCAATTTTGTGGTTAAAATCCACAACCAAAACAGCTAATAATTAATTGGTTAGAAAATGATTATGATTATGATTATTCACTGAACCTTAGCAGCGCATTTTTTCAAGATGCCAAAAGCACGAACGATGGGTTCGGGCATGCGTTCGCGAGGGCCACCGATATCGAAGTTCTGCAACGATCTCTGAGTTTGTGCTCCCCATAATCTAACGCCATAGAAACATAACGGAGTTAGATGAATGAATAAATAAAAGAGGATATGGAGGAAGAAGCAAAAGAGAGAACGAACTTGTCGGAGGGAACTTGAATGGGTCCAAAGGTGTCTCTTTCTTCCCTGAAGGAAGAGGAGGAGTAGGAAGCAAAACGCAAAGAGAGTAGTGACGTTGAGGTCGATCCACGTGATAAGCGGCGTGACAGCACGTACAACGCCATTATTCGATGATGGATTGGATTGGATGGCAACGGAGTCGCCTCGCCGGAGAGAATAACCTGTCTGTCTGATCACCGAGACAAGTTGCAATTGCGAAAATAATGGGCAATAGCCAATAAGGGCACGCGACGCCGCAGCCTTCTACTTCTTCTTGGAAGTAGCACTTAATTTATCACTAAATTATTACACTCAACTCGCATGACTTCTATTTTTTTTGTCGCGTCCATAATGTCGGAAATAGCTTATAATCTTTTTTTTAAAATTAGTGGATAAACCGATGGATTGAATTAAGGTGTTCGGTAAAATTAACCATTGAACTAGCTATACATACCTATAAAATGACATAAATGAATATTTGTAACTAATGCTTAAAAATGAGAGATAAGATTCACTGAGTAGAGGATAAATGAGAAATTGAATTAAAATAATAATGATAAAAATGAGGAAAAAATGAAACGCTATAAGCTATAAACTCAAATACGTAGCATTTCAAAAAAATACTATAAGTTAGTGAAAAACGTTATAAACTAGTCGTGCCAAACACCTACAACGAATTTATCCGCGGTAAGCTAGCGGATTGATCTTACCAAAGAGAGCCTATGTGTTTGTTACTTTGTTATTATTAGAGTAATCGTAATATCTAAAATAAAATAATTATGTATTCTTATCATTTTCATTTTATTCTACCTCCTTAAACCATTTCTCAGACTGTTTAATATATTGCACAATTGATGTTAAGTTTAATGGAAAAAAGTTCTTCCATCTTTTATCCGTTGAGAATCTTCTTAAATTAAATGTTTTTGTTTTCTTTTGAGAACAACGGAAAGTGAATAAAATTATGACCTGTGCTCTGGACGGGCACACCAAAACATACTAATGAGCATCTTACTTTACGTTTATTGTTGCAAAATTATTTTTCATTTTCACCAAACCAATCATTGAAGAACAAATTCGCATATTCGAACATTTAAAGTTTTTCATAGACTCTAACTTCACAATAGACTACTTAGCACACATTTTGTAAGGAAACTACTTTTTCTTTCAACTAAACCGGTTATTCAGTAATGAACTTCACGGAATTAGAATAGTTAAATTTTTTTAGAACCCAAAGTAGTCTAAAACACACTGCTTAATTATGGTCGTACTTTACGTATTTTATTACAACTCTTCCTTTTCACCAAACCGATTATCGAATAACAAACTTCCCGGAATTGAACAGTTAAATTTTTTTTATAGACTATAAGTTCAAAACATAATACTCAGCGCCGCACTCTACGCATTTTGTAACGAAACCACTTTTTCTTTTACTAAACTAATTATTTAGTAATGAACTTCACGAATTTGAACACTTAATTTTTTTTTAGCCTCCAAAGTAGTCCAAAACAGTCTACTTATGGTCGCACTTTACGTATTTTATTAAAAAAAATTATTTTCACCAAACAGGTTATTGATGAACAAAATTTGCGCAATTAAAGAGTTGAATTTTTTTATAGACTTTAACTTTAACTTCAAAACACACTAATACGAAAAAATAATAAATTTGAAAACAACAAATTTAAAATAATAAACAAATTATAACATTAAAAATTAAAAAAATTACATTACCAATTGTCCTATGTCAATTGTCAATATCAATTGTTCAATCTTGTCGAAAAAAATCTTAATTATTCAAATTTATTCAATGCCAATTTCAATTTATGTCTTCTGATTTTTATACCCATTGTAAATTTATTTGCATTTATTACTCTAGAACGTTCTTACCAATATCTTCTCACCGCAATTCCTTGTTTTTTTACTCTAAAAGTGTGCCTCACCCTTCACATTCTCACCCACCGCCGAATTCATTTCATCTCCCTTTCATCTCATCATCTCCCTTTCATTTACTCACTCCACCTCATAATCTCCCTTTCATTTTCTCATTAACCTCAGCTCCCTCTCATCATCATCTTTACCGGTTGAAAAAACATCTCACCACAATCCCTAATTTCCTCTCACTCTAAAACTTCATATCCTGTCCTCATATGTGTCTCGTTTCAACTCCCTTGCTCAATCCATCTTCTCTCGGAGCGCTCACTAATTCGATTTTCCTCTCATTCACGCTTTGCTTACTGCCGCTCACCCTCATCATCACGGTCACCATTGATGATATTCTTCTCCTGTTCGTCCTCACTGTTTGCACCTTTTGTCCGTTTCCGCCTTGCCGTCATTGAGTGCTCCTCTCGATCGGTACAAATATGCTTCAGAAATCTGCACACTGATTACTAACTTCAGAAACCTGCACACTGATTACCAACTTGGCTAAGAAAGTTGCTAGAAAGAACTGGTTGAAATAATTTTCTATCTCATGTCATGCTTACTGAAATAGATTGAAAGGGAATACCTTTTGTTTTTTCGATAACCACACACTAAATTACCCCAAAACACATTGGTAACATCGTATTTTACGTATTTTGTCACAAAAATATTTTTTAAAAACCGGTTATTGAGGAATCAAGTTCACAAATTTTCTAAAATTATTTGTGGATTCTAAAGCACCCCGTTAAAAACAACTTACAATCTCTAAACAACACGGTCTCATATCATTCGCATGGACCCAAACGCTGACTCTCACTAGGGGCTGTTCAAGAGAACCAAAAAACTGAATGAACTGCAATGAACCGAATTTTTGTTAACAGTTTTGAGCCGAACCAATATTTTTAATCGCAGCTCACTAACTAAACCGTTAACACGTTAACACCAGTTCAGTTAGTTAACCAACGAATTGAAAACTGCAGACTCTATGAGGCGAACCAGTAGCGCAACTGCGAAAAGTAGATCAGATGGAAGAATGTCTTCGCCAACCATCACATAACATCTCCACCGCTTCACCTCTCTCAATGGAACCTCACCCGCCGCCACCTCACTGATTTCCAAGTCTTTGCATGCTTTGGTACCTTTTTCCCCAAATCCAAATTGAATGCAGACAACATTCCATTCACCATCCAACGTGGCTTTTTTTCTGCAATTCCAGCACTTCTGGGTTGTACATTTATCATTTGATAATGTAATGATTGTTTATGAGATAAGAAAGCCTTGAATTGATGATAAGATTTGCCGTACGAGTAGTAATTGAAATGTTGTCTTGGGTAAATTGAGCTCCAGTGAAGATTGATATGAGCTTAAAAAAAAGCTTATTATTTTGAAAACAAAAGTGTTTAAAAAGGCAACAAGAAAGATCTGAATTTTTAGATTTTTTCTTCAAAATAATTTGATTAAAAGTTGAGTTTAAAACAGTTCGGTGATTGTTTATGAGATAAGAGAGTCTTCATAATTTTAGAAGTTCAAAAGTACTTAATTTATCAGCTCAGTCAAAAAAACTGTAATAAAAATTTTGGTTAACAGTTCGGTTCGAACTGCCAAACTGAACTGGTAATTAAGACAGTTCAGTTCAGTTCAGTTTGGCGAACTGTTAACACGGTTCAGTTCGGTTCGGTTGAACTGTTTAAACAGTTCGGTTCAGTTTGGTGCAGTTCTCCTTGTGAACTGAACCATGAACAGACCTAACTCTCACTGGCAGAGCTTTCCCAAAAAATTTAAATGAGTAGTAACTATTAACTAAAATATTATAATTAAAACTAATAAAAGATTAATATTTTTTAATTCCCTTTCTTCACTCGCTCTCAGTCACCTCTTTTTTTCTTTCTAATTTCTTCATCTCTCTCGCCGATCTTCCTCCCCACTCACATGCAATCAACGACGGCGGCAGAATAAACGACGCGGTGGTAGAACGTACAACGATGGCGGTACAGGCAGGTACACGGTGGTAGAACAAACGATGATGGCGGTTCAAGTGGTAAAACGAACAACGATGACGGTTCGTTAGAGGAGCGACGTCAACGGCACTTCAATGTTTCTTCTTTTTTTTATCTATTTTGGATCATTTTTCTTTTATTCAGGTGATTTTTGTAGATCTGTTTTTGATACCAATATCTTCTCCATTTCCTTTTGTTCTAGCTTTTTTATCCATTTTTAGATTGTTTGAGTATATTGTGCAGGAAATGGTATAAAAATGTATAGGAGAAAAACACGAAATTACAAAGAATAAAAATTATATTAAAAAAATAGCGTAGCAATGGGAAGTTGGCACCGAACCGCGATTCAGAGAGAGAGAGAGAGAGCTGTGAAAAAGAAATCGAAGAAATGTCACAAAAGTTGGGCGTGAGATAGTGGGCCAACGAAGGTTTTGGTTGGGTGCGGTGACGGAAACGTTTTCGCGCGAATAACCGACTGCAGAGTGACTGTAGATACGGTATTCGCAATAGTTATGAGATTTCATCGGTTTATAGGGTTTTTTAAAATGCTGGCATTTGAGCTCATGGTTTAGATCGTTTATTTTTTCTATATATTTTTTCTTTGTTACTGTAATTAAGTCCCTCATTTATCCTCTATTAAATAAATATTTTCTCTCCTTTTAGAACATTAGTTACAGATAAATATTTATGTTATGTTATATTTATAAGTCAATTCAACTGCTAATTTTATCAAACTCTCGAAATTTAATCTGCTAGCTTATTCGTTATTCGTTAGTTTATCTATTATCCGCTAGCTTATCTATTTCTTACCAAACAAAGAACACACCTATCTTCTCTAATTTTTTATGGCCAAATGTTAATGGTCGATAAACGTTAGTTTTTAAGATTTGAACTTCACAGTTTCTCTTAGCTCACAAGCTGAGCTATTTATCTAAGTCCTATTTTTTATATTTTGAAAACTAACACTTATCTTTTTTATTTGTAAGTAGAGCTTCACTCTCCTCCCCTAATTTTGTTTAAGTAATACAATACCGCATATTCTTACAAGACTATTATATTTTATTAAACTAGAAGTATACAGGTGCGTATGCACGGGGTAACATCATATTCTTACAACTTTAGAATATTTTCTTCATTTGACATTTTGATCGTTACAAAATACATTTTCTCAGTCATAAAATTATGATAACAACATGTAACTTTTTCCCGTTAAATCAAATGCAAAATACAGAATAATTATTCTGATAATGTGTAACGTTCCACCATAAGAAATTAAATGAAATTACAACAGCAACATATAATGTTTACCCGATGAAACTAAAAAATAAAAAATAATTTTTTTGACAATATCTAGTCCATTCTTGCCGCGACTTAAAGAATCATTATATCGACAACATGTAACATTTCCCCATAAGAAATCAAAAATAATGAAATTTTATCAACAACATGTAATGTTTACACGTTAAAACTCAAAAGAAAGATAAAAAAAATATCACTACAAGAAAAACAGGATTTTTCGGCGGGCAAAATCCGCCGGAAAAGCCATATTTTCGCCGCAAAATTGGACTTTGCGGCGGATTTTTGCCGCCGGTAGCCAGCTCGCAGCAAACGCTTTCCGGCGGAAAATTCGCCGGAAATTTCCGGCAGATTTTCCGCCGGAAAAGCATTTTGCAGCGGATTTTTTAAAAAAAAAAAATTGGAATTTTCCGGCGGATTTTAAAGTCATTTGCGGCGGATTTTAAAAAAAACTTTTTTTTTTCGAAATTGTTTTTTTTTTTAAAAAAGTCCGCCGCAAAAGCCAAAAAAAATTTTTAAAAAACCGCCGGAAATGCCTAAAATCCGCCGCAAAATCCAAAAAAAAAAAATTACAAAATCTGGCGGTAAAAATTTGAATTTTTGAATTTTTTTTTCAATTTTTTCGAATTTTAATGTTTAATTTGTATTTTAATAAAAAGTAAGAAAATTTGAAAATGAAGTAGAATATGAGAAAAAATGATATAGAAAAGAATGAAAATAAATAAATGAATGAGAATGTAGAAGTAGGAAGGAATAAGAATGAAAGAGAATATTAGAAGAGAATGATATAGGAGAGAATGTGAATAAAGAAGTAAGAAGAAATAAGAATTAAGGAGTGAATGAAAAAGAATGAAGAAGGAAGGAGAAATATAGAAGAGAGATATGTAGGGAAATTTATGGAGATGAGAGTATAAGAAATATTGCAGAGAGATATGTAGAGAAATATAGAAGAGAACGAGAATGAAATAAAGAGTGAAATGAGAGAATGAGAGGAGTGTAGGAGAAATTTTTATTTATAGGTGAATTTTTTCCCTCCGAATTTTCCGGCGGATTTTTGAAATTACCGGCGGATTTTTTGAAATTTTTTTTGGCTTTTGCGGCGGATTTTTAAAAAAAAAAATTGGCTTTTGCGGCGGATTTTTTGGCATTTGCGGCGGATTTTTAAAAAAAAAAAAATTTGGCTTTTGGGGCGGATTTTTGAAATTTGCGGCGGATTTTTTAAAATTGTTTTTAAAAAAAAAAATTTAAATTTTTTTTTTTAAAAAAATCCGCCGCAAATGCCAAAAAATCCGCCGGAAATTCCTAAAATCCGCCGGAATCTTTCCGGCGGATTGGCCGGAAAATCCCATTATTCTTGTAGTGTATTTACAAAAAAACAAACTGTCCATTTATAATAGTAAAGATATTTTCCCATCCAATATTTTAGACATTGGTAGTACGGTATTTTTGGTAGTGGATGACTAGATTAAATAGATAGTTGATGATTAGTTGTTTGATTAAATAGATAGTTGATAGTTGATAAAATGATAGTTGATGATTAGTACTATGATTAAATAGAGGGTAGATAGAATAAAAAAAATAAAATGTGGAGAGAGAGAGGGGGAGGGAGAGAGAGAGAGATTATATGAGAAAGTGAGACCCACAAAAATAAAATATTAGATAAAATAATAATAAATTTCCAAATTAGCCCTCAACAAAGAAAACAATTAAAGCTGTCAAAAAAAATAAAACAATTAAAAGGGCAAATTGGTAATTTGATCAACCAATTCTTTTCTTAAATAGTTGGTTGATTAGTTGATAGAAGAAATGTGTGTTGTTTAATTTAACTAAAAATGAGAGGAGATGAGTGCAATTTTTGCTTCTTTTAATCAACAATGCACTATTTTTATATGTTACGAGATTTCTTTGGTGTCCTTCAAAAACATGAGAATAGTGTTGGATCCTTAATCCAACATTGGCTTTATATGTGAGTAATCATGTGTTGTGGACTGTCACTTAAGATTAAGCCCAATTAAAGTGATCTAATAAGGTTAGGCTAATATGGGCTTTTGAGTATCTAATAGGATGCGGGCCTTTAATGTGTAGAGACTAAAGGGTAATTCTAGTTTTGTGATGGGCTAAATTAGAAATACCAATAGATAGCCCTAATTAGGGTTCTATAAATAAGAAGGTTATGGTCCCAAGGTCACACTACACAAAACTACAATTTTTGGAGCCGTTCTTACTTGACATCCCATTATCAGTAAGATACAGAGAGAAAACTAAATGGTTCTCTCTAAGAGAGTATGTGTTGACCTGGAAGGCCAAACCACATACCGGATCTTCATGAGTTCAGGTACGCTTCAGTATTCAGGTCAGGTACACTTTCGCTATGATTCAGGTACGCTTCTGGTTTGGTATTTTCTAATGATTAACATGATTGATTATGGAATTAAAAAGACTATTCTGGTTCTAACAAGTGGTATCAGAGCCAATCATGTTTGATCATTGAGAAAATATTTTTTTTTTATAGTTTAGTTCCAAACGATGAAACAACCTATCGTTGATTTCAAGTTTGTCCTTCGGTTTTGGTTTTCTCATTACGGTGCAGCAATTTTTGTTTTTTTTTTTTGGTGGAAAATGTGGCCCAAAAGCCACGCGAAACTAATTCATAAGAATTGGACCAGCAGGCCCATACCCATCAGGGGCAAACAAAGTGACTAAAAAGCCAGGGATATTATCATAAATTACAACATTGCCACCAATAATGTGGCTTTCCTTAGATAGTCTATCCGCTACGGCGTTGCTTTGTCTTCCAACCACAATCCACTTGACATCAATGTTGTTGCCACCGATGTCAAGGATGCTATTACAGATTTTTGTTTTTAATTCCTTGCCGCAATACAGATTTTATTTATTCAAGTTTGTGATTCGTTGATTTATTTATTCAATCAAGCTTTAATCAAAAGCTTGAGTCACAATATATGCCTTCGGCTTGTGTGGTTTTGTTCGTTGGGTTTTAAGGAATGAATTCTTCTTTTGATATAATAAAAGATTATTATATGTAATGGCGTTAGTATATTTATTCCCATGATCATGAATTCAAAATTAAATTCATCAAGTTTTTGTCTGCTTTGTTTATTTGATCGTGAATGTGTGTTTTCCAGCGAGAAAAAAAAATGGCTTAATAGAATTCAGTTTTTCATGTTTTTGTTATTGTGATGGGATCCTTTAGTTTATTGTGACCTGATGACAACGATTTGGTTTAAAGAAATAAAGAATAAATAAAGATTGATTTGAGTCAAGCTTTTAATAGCTTTGCTCTGCTGCACGATGTTTCTTTAATTGTTCTTGTTTATTATCAAACAATTGCATCACAATGTGGATTCGGCTTCTATTCGTATTCGGTTTCTTTTCATTTTTTTATGCATCAGTTTAAATGAATGAATTCAAGATAATTATGTTGTGGGTTTGGATTCACATTGACCAAACAATTTAGTTCAGAATTCTAGAATGACGTTGACGATGCAACTTTGTTTCTTCGAAACCCTCGGAATTTTTTTTTTGCACTAAACACCTTATATAAATAGGCTAAATCTTCTGAAATTTTAATTTTGACACTCCTGAAATTTTGAAATTGTACTAATAGACCAAGTTTTACACCCATTTGAGACCGGTCCTTAAAAAATTTGACACCCCTAACCCTGGGGTCCTGGGTCCGCCACCGGTTGTGGCTACGGCATCTTCTTTTTTTGCGACTTAAAAGTATATTAAGTTCAGGTTCTGGTTTTCTTTATTATATATATATATATATATATATATATATATATATATATATATATATATATATGATATATGATATATCTGATATGCATTCAGCTTTGTTCCTTGCTATTTTGTTTCTCGAGCTTGAAATTTAGGAACAGATTAAGGTATATGTGAATTGAATGAGGATGATTCACCACTTTTATGGTGTTGCGTCAAAATTAAAGAATAATTTAGTTCTTCATTATAAATGAGTTAAGGGTTGGGGCAGTTTTATTTGCTTCTGCCATACATTGTTTCACGATGAGTACAGGTTGTCGCATTTTTGGTTTGTTTCACTCCAGAAACAAATTGCATAAAGGATAATTATTAATTTTATTTTTGAACTTGTATTAACCGTTTTGGATAAGTTTTTTTTGAGTAATTCTAAAATTCAAATACCGGACGGTTTATATATATTTTGGACTGAATTGATTGAAGCAACATGTCACTAAAGGTTATGTGCTTGTAACTTATGTGAATATTTATTGGCCCAAAGAAAGGTAGCTATTTTACAGAATTGCAAGTGCAATTGTGGTGATAAATACGTGATAATTATTCGGTTTTACATGTGAATAGTAAATTGGCCCAAAGGAAGATTTATTGTTTGACATGTTCTTTATTATCAGTATTTGATTACTACATGATAACTCATATTTACATGAGTTATTTATATTCTTTAGGCTTAAGTTAATGTGAGTTCTTAAGTAATTATGTGGTTAAATATGTAAATATGTGCTAAGAAGTGTAAAAAGAATGGTTAAGGAGATAATTTGTTATCATTTGACACATTTGGTGCATTTGTGGGTATTTTAATGTTTTGCCTGAGTGTTGCAGTGGTAGGCGCTATGCAGCGGTAAGCGCTACAGCGCTATGTGAGTAATCATGTGTTGTGGACTGTCACTTAAGATTAAGCCCAATTAAAGTGATCTAATAAGGTTAGGCTAATATGGGCTTTTGAGTATCTAATATGATGTGGGCCTTTAATGTGTATAGACTAAAGGGTAATTCTAATTTTGTGAGGGGCTAAATTAGAAATATCAATAGATAACCCTAATTAGGGTTCTATAAATAAGGAGGTTATGGTCTCTAGGTCACACTACACAAAACTACAACTTTTGGAGCCGTTCTTACTTGACATCCCATTATCAGTAAGATACAGAGAGAAAACTAAATGGTTCTCTCTAAGAGAGTATGTGTTGACCTGGAAGGCCAAACCACATACCGGATCATCATGAGTTCAGGTATGCTTTTGCTTCTGTATTCAGGTCAGGTACGCTTCCACTATGATTCAGGTACGCTTCCGCTTTGGTATTTTCTAATGATTAGCATGATTGATTCTGGAATTATAAAGACTATTCTGGTTCTAACAAATAGGCCACCATTTTTTTCTTGGACTTCAACAATGCGAGCTTTTTCTTCCACTAGTGCAGGGGGGTTCATGAGGGTGTGCGGGAGGAGCAACCGCACAAGGCTCCAAAATTTTACGATCACCAATTTTTTTATATGGTATATATATATATATATATATTACCACCAGTGATGGATCTAGGATTTTTTGTCAGTAGGGGCAAAAAAATTGGTCCATAATACTTTTACATAATTGTGTCAAAAAAAATATACTTTTACATAAGAAAGTAATTATAAATTTTAATAAAATCACTAGTTTCATGGCAAAAAAACTTAACTCTGAAATTTGATATTTTTTGTATCAATTTGTATGTTTAGTGTTATAATAACATAAGTAAAAATTAAAAGGATAAAGAGAGAAAATATATAGAAGCTTATTCTCTCATTTATCTCTTTTAACTTTTTACATATACTTTTTTATTAAAGTTGTCTCACGAGGGCAACAATTATTTTCTATGTGGGGGCAAAATAGTTTTATTATATATATTTAGCCTAAAAAAAGTAATTAGTGGGGGCATTTGACCCCAATTAACTAGACGTGTGTCCGTCCCTGATTACTACATATTTAATTGATAAATACATGTATAACTATTTTTGCTATGATTAATTCTATTGAAATTTTGGTTTTAACTTTTCAAAGCTGAAGTAAACTTTGACATTTATTTCATAATAACTTATCTTATTTGAGGTTGTATTAAGACAATGAATTTAAATATATATATATACTACTTATAAAAATAGGTCACCACATTTGTCAAAAAAATAAAATAGGTCACTACATTTAAATTTTTGCACAAAGCACCCAAAATCTTACGCACTTCTTGCTAGGGGTGTGCATAGTTACTGGTTTACTTGTTACCTTACTTAAACCATATTGGACCATTTTATAAAAGCCCATACTGATTTTATAATTTACTGGTCCAAAAATGTTAAACAAAAAACAGTGTTACCGGGAGTCCACTTTTTCCAAACCGGTATACCATTTCACACACGCACATCTTTTCCATCTTTCATTCTTCAACCTTCATTACTTTCTTTCTTCGACCTTCAGTCCTTCATTCATCGACTTTCTTCTACCCCGTTCCTCGACTTCCTTCCTTTCTTTCTTCGACCTTCATTCTTATAGTGATAGAGGCACAGTTGCTCACCAAATCGGAACCCTAACCCCCAAATCGGAGAAAATCTCTAATTCGAACAACAGATCCCCAAAATTGCTCGAACTTCCCTCTCACTCTTCTCTCGCTCAACACTCGCAGCAGGTTCGTTTGTTGTTGTATTGTCAGTCCCTTTTATTCTCTATGGGTGAGTCATGCATCTGTGATTTTGTGGTGGCCGTGTGATAACAGTGGCGTTGATTCAATTGCTTTCTTGGGATTCAGTGGGAACCTGTGATTTTGTGGTGGCTGTATGGTAACAGTGGCGTTGATTTTCTGGTGACTGTGTGGTAACAGTGGTGCCTTCTTTCAATTTTAATAACTTGTTAACTCATGTTGCTTCAAGCCTTCAATTTGATAGTTTAATTTGTATATTCATATTGCTTCAGTATGTTTGAAAGAATATTCATATTGATAAATTTGAAGGAATGCTTCAATATATATTTGCGTGGGTTGCAGAGTGAGATACTGCTTCTGTTTTTGATGATGAAATTACTCTACTTGAGTATATAATTGATATACGTGAAAATCATTTTTGTGTGTGACGATAATGTACATCAGAAAATGATTTAACAGATGCTTATTTTCTTAGCACCAAAAACTGGTTTTTAGAATCAGTAAACCATTTCCCGAAGGAAAAAACCGGTTCTAAAACGGTAAACTGGTTTTTAGTGCATAACCGGTTTTGAACCGGTTCCGAACCGGTTTCCGAACCGGTTTTAAAAATGTAAACCGGTTTTTACAAAGTGGTAAACCAGAACCGAATTTGAAAGAGGTATGGTGTGGTGTGGTATAGATTTTGTATCATGCACACCCCTACTTCTTGCACTAGCTTCTGGGAAAGGCCCAGCAACAATGAAGTAGATAGTCAGCCCATGAGGAATGCTATCTAGACATCTCGTGCCTATGTGGGTCACTTATTTTGCATAACAGCTTATTGGAAGGTCAATAAAAAGTCAGGCATTGCTACCTGCATCCCCTTATTTCTACCCATACCCTCTCCCATCATTTACATTTAAAAAAAAAACCAAAATTTGCTTTATTCACATAAAATTGACCCCCCCCCCCCCCCCCAATTCCCTTACATTGTAGTTGTTTCTTTTCTTGACACGCGCCTCCTTCTCTTCAAACTACCTTTTTCACGCAAGTTCCTTTACTCCCTCTATTTCTTCTTCCCAATAGTGGTGCTTATGAGATACCTACAAAGCACCCAATAAGTTGCCCCATTAGAGATGGTCTAAAACCATCTGACATTTTAAATTCAATAGCAAAAGAAAATTCTTCCACCGATGAGAAGGTTAGCGTATTTGACAATATCAAATTGTCTCAATTTTGGTAAATAATTCTTTTGAAACTATCTAGAGAAAAAAGGATAAAAATAATTAAAAAGCCTTGCCTAAAAAAATATGTTGGCATGGTTGAAAAGGTTGTCACTGTCACGCAAATTGATGGTTGAAAAGGTTGTCAACGACCAGAGACTCCCCTGGATCACATTTAGGTTGTTCGAACATTGTTTCACCACAAATTAGTTATGTTTGATTTTTAGCCAAACTCATTTCTACCAAAAACTTAAGGCCCTATTCGGGGTGTTTGTCCGTTTTTTGTTTTGAAATTTTCAAAAAACAAAATCAGTTTTTGTTTTGAGTTTTAAAAATTTCAAAAACCAAAACTAGATTCTAATTTGAGTAAAGAAAATTTCAAAAATCAAAATCAGCTTCAAACATCAACATAAAAATGTCAAACATAACACACAATATTGTTTACCCAGTTCGGCCAAAGATTGTCTACGTCTGCGACTACAGAGTAGTTGTAGTTCCGTTTTATTGATAATGTTTCGATGATCCTGAATACAAATACAAGGGAGTTTAAATAGCCTTCTCTGAGAAGACCTAACGGGCCTGGGCCAAAGCATAAGCATATAAATAAATCTACACAACTACTATTTACAGCTTTCTTATTTTCCTTATTCACATCCCCCATCAAATTGATGCGGGTCATCAAGGAGCATCAATTTGCTGACAAGAAACTGATGCCGTGGAGAAGGAACAGCTTTGGTCAAAATGTCAGCAACTTGAAATTGAGTATTGATTTGAGGGATAGATATAACGTGATTATCATAGGCTTCACGAATTGCATGACAATCAACTTTGATATGCTTAGTACGCTCATGAAAAATCGGATTATTAACAATCTGAATGGCACTTGTATTGTCAGCATAGAGAGATGTCGGTTCGGTTTGAGGAAATCCAAGTTCACCTAAAAGACCACGAAGCCAAAGTATTTCGGAGCATGTCGTAGACATAGCACGATACTCCGATTCGGTTGAGGACTTAGAGACTCTCGCTTGCTTCTTACTTTTCCAAGAGATTAACGAAGAACCAAGAAACATGCACCAACCAGTAACAGAGCGGCGAGTGTCGGGACACCCAGCCTAATCAGCATCACTGTAGGCATTCAATGTAAGGGGGGTTCCATTAGGAAAGAATGAATCCCGTTGAGAGGTACCTTTCAAGTAGCGAATAATACGACGAACCGCTGCAAGGTGAAGATGACGAGGAGAATGCATGAACAGCAAATAAAATATCTGGTCGAGTAATGGTCAAGTAGTTAAGACTACCCACGAGCTGTCGATACAATAATGGATCTGTCAAAACTCCACCCTCGTCACGGTGGTATTTAACATTAACTTCAAGAGGAGTATTCACAGGATTAGCGGATTCGAGGCCAGCCATAGCAATAAGGTCGGTGGCATACTTATGCTGATGGAGAAATATTCCCTTAGAATTAGAGTGAACCTCGAGTCCAAGAAAATAATGTAACAGACCAAGATCTTTCATTTGAAATGAGACTTGAAGCTTTTGTTTAACTTCATGTATGGATGCTGCATCAGAACCCGTAATGATCATATCATCATCATAAAGAAGGAGTAGAACAATGCCCATAGATGTGCGGTGAATGAACAAAGACGAATCATACTGGCTTTGAGTAAAAGAGAACCCAAGTAGAGTGGAACGGAATTTCGCATACCATGCTCTAGGAGCCTGTTTCAAACCATATAGAGATCGTTTGAGCTTGCACACCCCCTTTGATGAAGAGAAAAGGCCCTGAGGGGGAGTCATATGAATATCTTCAGTCAAGTCGCCATGAAGAAATGCATTCTTAACATCCATTTGGTGGAGAGACCACCCATTAGAAGCAGCTATAGAGAGCACCATTCTAACAGTAGTCATTTTAGCAACCGGTGCAAATGTCTCATCATAATCAATACCATATTCCTGCATGTTGCCTAAAGCAACCAATCGAGCCTTATACCGATTGAGAGATCCATCAGAATTCAATTTCACAGAATAAACCCATTTACAGCCTATGGGTTTGATACCAGAAGGGCAAGAAACAATATCCCAGGTGAAATTGTCCTGAAAGGCTTGAAGTTCCTCTTTCATGGCATTGACCCAAGATACATCTTTAACAGCCTGCGAGTAACAAGTAGGAATAGATGTGCCAGTTAGAGAAGCAGTTAAAGCAGTATGTGAAGAACCAAACCTGTCTGGGGAATATCTGTTAGGTGCTCGAGACGTTCTACCAGAACGCCGTGGTGCCGGTGGTACAGGATCAGAATCAGGATCAGGATCAGGAGCAGGATCAGGATCAGGAGCAGGATCAGGAGCAGTGTCGGAAGGGGAAGTGGGAATGAATCCTGTTTTATCAAAAAAATGCGGAAGTATAGCAATATCATTCAAATCAGGAGAAGAGCACGGAAACATAGACTGATTATCGAAAAATGTGACATTCCTCGAAATGCGAAGACGATGGTTAGAGACATCATAACACACAAAACCCTTATGAGACTGGCTATACCCCATAAATGCACATTGGACAGATTGTGCTCCAAGCTTATGTCTTTCAGTGGATGGGAGGTGCACAAAACATACACACCCAAAAGTATGTAAACTACTGTAATCAGGCTGAGTTTTAAAAAGGCGAAAGTGAGGAGAATCAAACCCAATCACTGTGGAAGGAGGTTGATCAAAAAAACAGCTGTTGAAAGTGCCTCCACCCAGAATTTGAATGGAACGGAGGCCTGGAGAAGTAAGCTACGTGTCACATCCAACAAGTGACGATTCTTACGTTCTGCAACACCATTTTGCTGAGGGGTATTGGGACAAGATCGTTGAGACAGTATACCTTTTTGCTGTAAGAACTCCTGAAACTCATGAGACATATACTCACCACCTGAATCAGACCGAAGAATTCTATTACTGGTTTGGAATTGATTTTCAACATACATTAGAAATTTCTTAAACATAGAAAACACTTCAGATTTAGATTTAAGAAAAAAATCTAAGTAAAACGACTATAATCATCGATAAAGGTGGAAAAATATTTATAGTGAGCGTGAGAAGCAACAGGAGAAACCCCCCAAACATCACTATGAATCAACTCAAAACACGTAGAAGCACGATGTGCACCAGATGGAAAAGGAAGTGTTTTACTTTTAGCTAATTTGCAAACAGGACATGAAATAGAGGTACTAGAATCTATCAGTTTAGTACCTAACACACCAGTCTTAAATAAGTGAGACAAAACAACAGAGTTTGGATGGCCCAATTTCCTATGCCAATCCTCACATGCATTCAAAACACTATTACAAGCAAAAGATAAATGGTTTGAACTAAACTGGAGTGGAAACACTCTCCCAACTTTAGGCCCCTTCGCGATCACCTTCCCTGACACCCGATCCTGCACAAGACAACCATCCGGAGTAAGATTAACATCACAACCGTCATCAACTAATTGACCAGCAGACAATAAATTTGAGGCCAGGCCAGGTGCTACCAGCACATTTCTAAAAGTAGAATTAAGGTCACCAACATTTGTTATAGGAAGGGTACTGCCATTAGCAATTTGAATTTTTTGATTACCAATATAAGAACGTAAATTGTGCAGGAGTTCAGAGGAACCCGTCATGTGATTCGATGCACCAGAGTCAAGTAACCAAGAAATGAAAGAAGACATACCAGTAATACCCAAGGCAGAAAGAGCAGATAGTACCATTTGTTGAATTAATTCAGGCGAAAGAGCACCACCATCAGATGCACCGGTGGTGGAAGGACCAGCAGTAGAGGTAGTAGTGGCATGGAATGCCTGTGCCGGACGCCTAGGCGGTCGTGGAGGACGCGTAGGACATGCAGAGATGATATGACCCTGCTGCTTGCAGTAATTGCAAAATTTCTTAAGACAACTACGAACAATGTGTCCAAATTGTTTACAAGAGAAGCATTGAGTTTGTCGCATATCACGGCCCACGGCTCTATTTTGCGCAGCATACGCAACTGTCACAGGTTCACAATGGACGGGAGCATTAAGCATGGTTCCTTGAGTATTCAGACGTTGTTCTTCCCTGAGCAGTTCACCAACACAGATATCCAAGGAAGGAACAGAGTTCCTATTCAGCAAGGCACCTCGAACAACCTCAAATTCCGGACGAAGTTTCATGAGAAATTGATCCCGTTTACTAGTGTCATACACATCACAAGCGGCCGAGAGTGATGGTTTGGGAACAACAGCATATATAATAGCAGAGTGTTCTGTCCATAAGTTTAAAAAACCAGAATAATAGTCTTGAATTGACAAATTACCTTGTTTGTAATTGGCGATCTCTAACTCCAATTGAAAACGCTTGGCTGTATTGTCCTGATTGTAAATACGCTGCAAATAATTCCACATCTCTTGAGCAGTTGAAAATGCTCGCAAATTATTGATCATCTGAGGATCAATAGTACTGAGGATCCAAGAAATAATCTGAGCATCTTGGACTGCCCACGCGTCTTAAGGCGGGTTTATCGCCTGGCGCCTTAGAAACCCCATGAAGGTGACTCCATAATCCTTTTCCTTTGACATACATCTTGAATTGAAATTCCCAAGCAGCATAATTCTTGCTTGTAAAGCGAACGCAAAAATTATCTCTCCCTTCCGAAGCCATTAAAAAATTTCGGTAGCTTGCAAAAAAAATCAAAATCAAACCGAACCACAGTAGCGCACAGTAGCAAGAACACACACTAGCGCACAGTACACAGAAGCCCACCGTACCAAGAACACACAATAGCACACCTCCAGCGAACAGTAGCGCACGAGACGAACCACGACCAACCCGAATCCACGAAACGCGACGGCAAACGGAGGACGGCGCACTGAACCACGAAGGATCCAAATGGAGGACGGCGCAAAGAAGAAGAACAAAGCTTCGCAACCCAGAGCATCACAATCCAGAGCGATGGAGGAACATAACCAGAAACGGCGAACCAGAGCCTAAACCGAACGGGAAAACTACGATGCGATCTGGAAACGCAAGCAGGAAACAGTGCGATCTGGAAAACTACGATGCGAACAAGAGAAGCTAGAAGCCACAACCAGGGAGACGACGCACCACGAACCCGAAGAACTCGCAAACAGAAAGGGAACCAAGACGAAGATTGTAGGCCAGCGATGCCAAAACCACGAAGACATCGATCGCAGCAACAGGATCGCAAGACGGAGGACGGCGAACAACGGGGCACAACGGAGGACGGCACGCGAACAACGTAGGATGGCCCGCGATTTCGAAACCGATCCACGAACGGAGATCCACGAACCAGTGAACGGAGGATCCGAACCAGAAGGAAACCGAACCACCAAGAACCAGAAATCAGTGAACCGAACCAGAACCAGAAACCGAACCACGAAGGACGCCGTTCTTGAACGAAGAAACCGAAATCACAGGGATGATCGCAACCCCTCTGATACCATGTCAAACATAACACACGATATTGTTTACGCAGTTCGGCCAAAGATTGCCTACGTCTGCGACTACAGAGTAGCTGTAGTTCCGTTTTATTGATAATGTTTCGATGCTCCTGAATACAAATACAAGGGAGTTTAAATAGCCTTCTCTAAGAAGACCTAACGGGTCTGGGCCAAAGCATAAGCATATAAATAAATCTACACAACTACTATTTACGGCTTTCTTATTTTCCTTATTCACAAAAAATAAAAATAAACATGCACCATAAACTTATCTTAATCAAAACAATATATGACATTAGGTTTGAAAAAGAATTAAAATATTACAAATATATAATATATTTATTTAGTAATAATTTTAATAATAGTGGTTGAAAGTAGTAGTTGCGACAGACACCCGTCACAGTGATAGTCGACGGTGGTCATCAGAGTGGTGGTGGTCGTAGCGGTAGTAAATGGTGGTGACCAATGGTGTCATATTGGTGGTCGGTGGTGGTGACTAGTGGTGATATCTAGTGTCGGATAGTGGTTAGAGAGGTTGTTGTGGTGATCGATATTGTTTAAAGTGTGGTTTACGGTGGCCGGAATGGTGGTCATAATGATAGTAGGTGGTGGTCGCATTGGTGATCAGAGATAGGTGGAGTGGTGGTTGGAGTAGTCGTCACCTGTTGTCAGAGTGGTAGTAGGTGGTGGTTAAGTCAGTTATCATAGGTAAATGGAGTGGTGATCAGCGGTGGTAAAAGTAGAGGTTAACGATGGACGAAGTAGTGGTTGACAATGGTTGGGGTGGTGGTCATAATTGTAATCGATAGTGGTTAAATTGAATATCATAGGTGGATAAAGAGGTGATCTGAGGTGGTCATAGTGGTGGTCAGTAGTGGTTGGTGGTGGTTGGAGTGGTAGTTGGTTGTCAGATTGATAATCAGAGGTGGATGTATTGGTGATCGGCGATGGTTAAAGTGGCGGTCGACAGTGATCAAAGTCATGGTTAGAATGGTGACCCCATTTTCAACCTTATTAAAAGTGGCCGATATATGAACCTATGCAAAAGCAATTTTGATTTAAACTATCCCAAAAATGAATCAATAAAATCAGTTTTTTTGTGTGAATATATCTAAACATTAATAAATCGCAGTTTGTTCAATTCACTTTTAATTAAAATCAATTTTATGTCAATTTAACCAAAATAATTTTTTTATTAGCAATCAATTTGTTTAATTCACTTTCAATTAAAATCAATTTGAGCCTAGAATATTGGTTAAGGTGAGAGCATCATGAACCGTACATATTATAAGCGATGAATTGGTAAATGCACAACCTTTGGATTCTTTGTGAGTCATCAGACGGATGGGGCCCTGACACACCGAAAAGTGTGTGGCATTAGCAACGGCACCTTTAAAAGAGCATGGGACAAAAAGCCACATTGTCTTCGTAGCCAGTAGCCACCACAACGAAGGGAAAAGTGTGTTTTAAATGCACACCCGATTACACCGCCAGATCTAAAATCAAAAGAAAACAAAACAAAACAAAACGGTGCACATGTAACAGTGAGTGGAGTTGATCGCTCCGCAACACTAGCACCTAACACTTACTACGTGTGCAACTCCAAAATAAACTCAACTTTGCTCCGTTCTGCCAAATTATCATCACCGCAACTACTTATCAACCTTCTCAATTATCATTCTCACTTTCTTACTTCTTTTGTCTCACTCTGTCTCTTCTGCCTTTCAGCTCCACACACTATTATTCCATTACTAGTTCTTTTGGTTAACTTTATATCACTATCTCTATCTCAATTTTTCACCACTTCGGTTACAAATGTTACATCATCTAAATTTTTCATCAATTTTATTTTTATTTTTGACAGCATTTCACCAATTTTATTAAACATAGTAAGTGTGTGTTTGGTTAATGCACTCCATCTAAATAGGCGGACTCGACTAGTACTCAGGTTCGATCTCCGGCAATTGAACAAATTAGAGTCACACTTTACTTACCTCTCGGTCGAATTCTCTAGACAAAAAAAGTGTGTGTTTGGTTATTACGCGGAGAAAAATTGATTCTGAATAAATTAGTTTTGTAAATTAAATTTTAGTTAAATATAGAATGATTTGTGTTTGAATATATTTTATAAAAATAAATTGAAACAAAGAAAAGAGGGTAAAAAAAATATTGTTTGGAGGTAAAAGCTCCAAATTTCAACTTTAAATTAATTTTTTTCCAGTAACAAAATCAATTTTACTTTAAAATATCAAAGCATGTCAAAATAAGTTTTAATTATTTCTCTAAAATTATTTTAGACATTCTCCGGAAAGAAACATATATTAAAGTTAAAATTGATGTACAAAATGCAGAAAATATTAAAGTTAAAGAGAAAAAAAATAGAAACTTTCTGCAAGTGGCAGCAGAAGATCCAACTATTTATATCAACCCCTTTTGGCAATACACATTGAGTCTTTTAATCCGTAAAGTCCTGATCAATTTCACATTATTCTATTCACACTTTCACACTTTTTTTATGGAAAAGGCGTGAAAGAAATTTAAATTAATTTTTGCTTCTTTTTTCGCTAAATATTAATTCTAAGAAGTGCAAAAAATTGTAAGTTTGAAAACTCTTCCAAGTTTGCAACTATACTGCTAAGTACTAGCTGAAAAAGGAACCAAAACGGCACAAGTTTGATTTAAGTATTTTTCAAGGGTTAGTGAAAAGGGTCATATAGTTTACAACATGACAGTGCCAGTTAACATCACATTTTTAATTTAAGTTTTGTTTAGACTTCAGAAGAGGATGCGTTTCAATTTCTTTTTTTCACTTTTAATACTAATAATATGGATGGGTTTTAATATCACATACTGTTTGAGCATCTGAACTGAAAGTATTAAGAAGGGCGAAGAAGACAGGGTTTTGTGGGGCTGCGGCTGCCGATGAAACCACATGTACTCCTGATCTGGCAAGCCAAATAACGCCAGCCTAGCATTTTCAACCCATTATTGCTGCGGGTCCCACACTTGCATTCTTATCAAAAGAAAATTGTGGAATATTTTTTTGGTGAATCAATAATAGTTGAATAATGCATGAAACGTCCTTTTTTTTGGTTCATGGCTCTTTGGCTCCTCAGGTATTCAAGGGAAATGGGCCCTGAATAATTCGGAATAGACATCTTGAGCATGACCCAACATTCTCTGTTCTTGTTATTCAAGATGGTATCAGAGCCTATCCAAGATTCTTTGGGCCACCCATTGTTGGGTCATGCTCTAAATGTCTATTCCTGGGCCACTCGGGTCATGCTCTTGATGTCTATTCCTGGGCGTGAGGGGGTGTGTTAAGAGTCTCACATCGGATGTGATATGGCCTGAAAAAGAGTTTATAAGTGGGAAGCATCTCTCACCTTACAAGCCAGTTTTGTGGGGTTGAGTTAGGCCCAATCCACATTCTAAGATGGTATCAGAGCGAGTTCTAATCTTCTGACCTCGTCTCTGTGCTTCACCACCGCTGATGGCGGCATTTGCTACCGGCAGCACCACCTTTTTCAGTTTATTTCATTTTTACCACTACAATCACTTTTCCGGTTTTCATCATTCTGATTTTTCTCCTCTCTGAAAATCACATTTTTTTCTCTCACTCTTCAGAAACGCCATAATCATTTATGGCTTCAACCTTCTACCTCGCAATCTTGATTTTGATCTGCGATTTTTCCCTAATCTTGACTCTCCTTCGAATTGTTGATTTGAATTGTTGCTTCGATTCTCCTCTGGACCTAGATTGGGTTCCTTTTCTCAGAATCTTAATTAGGTTGATTTCTCTCTTCTCTTTGCGATTTTCTCTTTCTCTCAGAATCTTGATTCATTTTTTACTATTGCTTCCATCGAGTGGTTATAGCATTGTCGCTTCCTCCAATTGGTTATAGCATTGTCGCTTTCTCCGAATGGGTATAGCATTGTCGCTTTCTTCGAGTGGTTATAGCATTGTTGCTTCCTTCAAGTAGTTAAAGCATTTGCCTTATGGCTTTGATTTCTGCCGATGTATTTCCGGCATCTCTCTTTGTAATTTTCTTTTGTTTTGATGTATCTTGTATTGTTCATGTCAAGCTAGAAGTGTTGTGAATACCTTCTAGCTTGTGGGTGACTATTAGATATTATTAGAATAATTGAAAATAAAATATTTTATCTTATCTAGATTTTAGGGTTAGTTTGTTAGAGTTTGCTAGATCTAGGTTAAGATCAAAGTAATCTTTTTATGGCTATATAAGCCCCTCTCTAGCTTCACTTTTGCAATGAATTCATTTTCCACAGTCAATAAAGATTTTTCAGTTTTCCTTTCTCTGTTCTTGTTATTCAACATCCCCCTAACAAATGGAAACACTCTAACATTCCCTAACAATAACATACTAATTACTAACCACTTTGTCTATAAAAAAGGAAAGAAATTTTGGAGTTCTTGAGCTTGAAATGAAGTATTCAAAGAGCTCCAATTATAGTGTAAGGGGTGTTGTCTATTGTATAATTATTTTACTTTTAATCCATTGTTTTCTCTTCGTTTTTTCCCATCTTCATTATTTTACCGTGACCTATATATTATAACAGATGTAAGACCTAATCTTTTGTATGCATGTAGATTGTTTAGTAGAGATTTAGTCAATGTAATCACAAGCCTGAAACATATGGTAACGTGCATTTTGTGTAAATTTGATTATTTATTTTCTAGTCCCTAAACAGTTAGATAGTGTCATTGTTCAAAGAAATAAATCCTTCAAGGAGATGATACTCTAACTGAGCAACCTTTTGACACCCTCATATGTCTTATATTGTCATCATTGTTGTTTTATGATTATGGGTATGTTATTTAGTTATATTTGTTATATATTTTGAAATTAGATTGAGCCGAGAAATATGCTTAAGGACAAACAAATGTTAAGTGCGGAAGTTTAATGAACCGCCAAATTGTAACTTGCAAGGCCGCATCAGCTTATCAAGTCAAGATCGCCCCTCAGGCGATCAGACTTGGGGGGCCACTGTTATGGTAATAGTATCTGATATTTACACCCCCAAGGCCCAATTACTTAGAGGCCCATTCAAGAAAGCAAACTCCATTCATCAATGGCCAAGATCGTTACGCAAGATCAGACGGTCCAAATCCATCAGGCCAAGCACCACCAATCTCTATAAATAGAGCATTCAATGCTTCATTTAAAAAAGGTAATCTAACCCAATATATGATCATCAATTCACTACCTCCCTGACTTGAGCGTCGGAGTATCTTTGCAGGTACAACGTCGTCATCTCAAGATCGAACATCACTGATCAAGGTCGACATCTACCAACTACTTCGAAAAGTACGGCACCGAACATTGGCGACCACAGTGGGAGGATCTTGTGCTCTAGTTCCTCTCCCATCTCCTTGGTCAAATGATGGCTCCTGTGTCACGTTAAAGGAAAATCTCCAGTGCAATTGTAAGCAAGATCAGATCCCTTCCGAGATCGGCAGACCATCCAAGGTCGACATCTAGGATCGGAACTCCAACCAAGATTGGAACTCCATCCAAGATCGGCATTTAGGATAGGAACTCCACTCAAGATCGGATCCCATCCGAGATCGGCAGTCCATCCAAGATCGGCATCTGGGATCGGAACTCCACTCAAGATTGGAACCCCATCCAAGATCGGCATCTAGGATCGGAACCCCACTCAAGATCGGAATTTCCATCTAGGATCTTCATCCAAGATCGGAATCCCATCCAAGATCAAATCTTCATCCAAGATCGGATTAATTGATGTTCACTCTCAGTGTTATGTGAGCTTTAGAAGAGATCGGCTACAAGTACGGTACTGTCATGAGCTCCATCTAGGATCGGAACTCCACGCAAGATTGGAACTCCATCCAAGATCGGCATTTAGGATCAGAACTCCACTCAAGATCGGATCCCATCCGAGATCGGCAGTCCGGCCAAGATCGGCATTTGGGATCGGAACTCCACTCAAGATCGGATCCCATCCGAGATCGGCAGTCCATCCAAGATCGGCACTCCACGCAAGATTGGAACTCCATCCAAGATCGGCATTTAAGATCAGAACTCCACATAAGATCGGATCCCATCCGAGATCGGCAGTCCATCCAAGATCGGCATTTAGGATCGGAACTCCACTCAAGATCGGATCCCATCCGAGATCGACAGTCCATCCAAGATCGGAACTCCATCCAAGATCGGATCTTCATTCAAGATCGGAATTCCACCTAAGATCGGAACTCCATCCAAGATTGGAACTCCTTCCAAGATCGGATCCTCATCCAGGATCGGAATTCCATTAGATGCGTAATTAGCTATCAGCAACATTTCTAATCCAACCTCGTCGACATCCAGGTTCAATTTTCCATTAGATGCATAATTAAATAAATATTGAGATTACAATGCCATGACTAGATTGACTGCAAATCTTCATTTCATGGCACACCACTACATTAATACGCATTAGAGTTGTCGCTTAATATCTTCATATATATTTGGATGGAAATTGTTGACAAGCGCTAGTTGCCTCTCATCGCAAAGTCACAAAGAAATGCCCTTATACGATTTTATTGTCTTATCACTAAGACCACACTTATACTACTCGTCATTGGGTGTGGGCTAGAGAAACTTAGCACTTGTCATAAATTTATCAATACACAAAGCACAAAGGCATTGGGTAGTTTAAATGCATATATCTTTTCCGAATTGCTGAGTGAATACTAGGATTTGCATGCACATTCCCTACCTATATGGTACCGCCATCATCTAAATCATTCTTAGGTTCTTGTTGTTTTGAATGGCCGATGTGATGCATGGAGACTTACCATTAAATCGTTATTGCATTCTTTTGATACATGACAAGATGAGCACCATACACACTCGTGTTGTTTTGAACACTGATCTCACTATTGACGATGTCTTTCTTTGGAGTTTGTGTTTGGTTCTTTTTGACAGGAGTTAACAGAGAGTGGGGGCTACTAAGCTCAGACACCACGTACTTAATTTATGAACTTGCTTGTTCGCTCTATTTGTACACCTGGTAATCCTGGAATATACTAGCTGCAAGGCAAACATTAATATGCGCACCTACACAAGAATATTGGCTCTAGCAAAAGAGCGCAATTTAATTATAATGTTGACCCACTCAAAAGAGTGGACCAATTCGAATGGAGCAGGGGTTAAAGCAAACTCAGCTTTTGCTTGAAACACAGTCGACACCTAGGAAGAACCGGAACCTATGGTTTATGTAGATAAATTGCATGTAATTACTAGTGATTAATAATCGTTGCTGACGTCTGCCCATGAGGTTGTTTTCTTTTACACAGGCATCAATTTCGCTTGATGAACCTACGACAAGATGTTGTTTTACATTAGATCGACACAAGGAACTTGCACCCACGGTGATGCGCCTTAGCAAAAACAGAGTGTTCAGAACACTTGTGTTTCCCATCTCATTTTTATATCTCACTTACAAATAGCCTGTATGCTCGCATCTGTTGTTTCATTTAAGGGGATCTGAGGCTGCGAAGACACATCATCGGTCCGGCTCAATGCAAACGCACAGAGGTGCTAAGCCTCATCGGTACATCAACTCTCGGCGCACCTCTTCAAGTGGAAGGACTCATGGCCACAGGCGCCACCGATCTCCAGCTTGGAGGAGACACCATCATCGCTCTCCACCTCGTCATAGAGGAGGGCGAAGATCGGGGATTCCCCCAAGTCGGACTCCTAATGGTACCTACTATCCCGAGGGTTCCCCTCGGCCCAGCTCACCTCCGGCTTCCTAGTAAACTGTCCTGAAGGCAACATAAAACGGACACCTCGAGTCCCTCAGGTGCGAATCGATCTCTGAAAACATCGTACATGACCACCTCGAGTCCCTCAAGTGCGCATCGATCTCTGAAAACATCGTACATGACCACCTCGAGTCCCTCAGGTGCGCATCGATCTCGAGATCTCCCTAAGCGACCAACCATGGTCGCAACCCTTTGTCACCAGTTAAATCCGAGCCGAGTCTTGGTAAACTGTCTCAAAGGGACCAGGTCTTCTAGGATCGAAACGTCCTTAGAACGACCATTGGCCGCAGCTGCCAATACCCCTATAGGGCGAGTTAAATCTGGGCCGAGTCCTGGTAAACTGCTCTATAGGCCGACATACATGACCACCTCGAGTCCCTCAGGTGCGAAACGATCTCTAAAAATGACATACATGACTTGCAGAAATAGAAAAGTATTCATAAAAGCTCGTGACAAGATCCAAAATAGCCGCCTTTTTTGAGTCCCTCAAAGAAAAGCTCGGTGTATCTCATGATCGATTTAAATAATCAAAATCAGTATCCCTAGAATAGGGGAAACTTCCACACGAAACACCTACCGACAACGTAAGGCCGCATCAGCTTATCAAGTCAAGATCGCCCCTCAGGCGACCAGACTTGGGGGGCCACTGTTATGGTAATAGTATCTGATATTTACACCCCCAAGGCCCAATTACTTAGAGGCCCATTCAAGAAAGCAAAGTCCATTCATCAATGGCCAAGATCATTACGCAAGATCAGACGGTCCAAATCCATCAGGCCAAGCACCACTAATCTCTATAAATAGAGCATTCAATGCTTCATTTAAAAAAGGTAATCTAACCCAATATATGATCATCAATTCACTACATCTCTGACTTGAGCGTCAGAGTATCTTTGCAGGTACAACGTCGTCATCTCAATATCGAACATCATTGATTAATATCGACATCTACCGACTACTTTGAAAAGTACGGTACCGAACAATATGTTACACTCAAAAATCGATTCTATGCATACCCAGATTAGGTATTTGCAAGTAGCATTCCTAAACTATAGTAATATATAAGAGCAATGATTGAGGGAAGGAGAAAAATTGATCACACCTGTCCTTGTTCACATGTGACTTAAGTAAGAAATACGTAATTAATTACTTTTCATATTTATTTAACCAAATCAAGAAGCATTTAGGAGTACTACCAATACCAATGCTATTTTTTTACTATTTTTTTCTCTTTAAATAAAAACCAAAGCACATTGACTTGACCAATTTACATTTGACATCCCTAAAAACTAAGGGTTTTTGTGTCGGCAAGAGGGAACCTTAATTTTGATGGTACTAGTAAAAATCAAATCAAATGAAATAAATGTGAAATCAAGAAATTTGAATTATTTATAGCAATTTTATATTACACTGTCCCTTTCTTTGTTGTATGCGTGGAAATTTGTTTAATTAATTAAATACAGACATTAATTAAAAAGATAAATCAAATGAAATGCAGAGCTGGCGTTATTTTTTTTTCTTTATAGCCAGCCGTCGCTTTCTATTACCTCTCTCTCCGTTTGTTTTCTTGTTTCTAGTACTTACTTGGTTGGCATTGTATTGTATTCTATTGTATACGAAATAAACACTCTTCTCTTCTTCTGTCCTTATGTTCTAGTTCTTCTTCTTCTTCTTCACACTCTTCTTTGGGTTCTTCCACTGTTCTCAGAGGTGGCTGAAGGAGAAGAGAATATTTATACATACATACATACATACCCATGAAGAGGCTAGTAAGTACGTTGTTAAGAATTTAGAGAGTGAAGAAAAAAATGAATTTTTTCATGTGGGGGGTTTTAATTTTTTTGTTTTGAATTTTTTGCTGAAGTATTGTTTATTTTGCATCAGCACCTACAATTGATATTGATGTTTGTTTGTTGGTTCTGTTTTTTTGTGTGGTGACTTTTAAGGTTGTATTGTTGTTCTATAATGTCTCAGTTTCGATCTTAAATTGTGTCAGTGTCCTTGTCAAGATCAATTCTTGAAAAGGATTTTTTGTAGGAAACTAATTTAGTGATTATATAGATTGGTGATTACGCTGTGGTAGTAGGTTGGTGGAGACATTGTTTTCTTGTTTCTGGGGTCTTTAGAGATCTTTCTTAGTCAACATTTGTGATTTATTGTTCTCTCTTTGGCCTTTTAATAGAATTGTCAAGCTGAAAATCTTCTGCCATGGTTTGCTAGTTTGAATTACATGTTCAATTTGGATTGTAATAATCCCATTTTTTTGTTAAATATTATATCCATCTTAATTAGTTTTTTTGAATATAGCCTGTTAATTGTAATAATCCTATTATTATTGAGTCTAGTGTTCACTCCTTTAATGTCAAATTGCATCTTCTGTTGCTTTGCTTCTGTAAATTATTTTGCTATCTATCTAATTCTCTGAGCTGAGGCAAAATCTGTTCAAACAGAAAGTGAAATGGAGCATTTGTTTTACACTTGAAGATACTGTTTTATTGTTAGGAATTTTATATGACTTGGACTGCTTTTAAATTTCACAATTTCTTATATTTTGTAGTCCACATTGCTCTTACTATAGTTCTTATGAAGGTAGCAGTTTGCTTTAAAGTTTCTCCCTTACTTTTCTTCTTTCCAGGTAACTGTGCTCATGCTTATAGCATTAAGCACTGCTCTAGAAAGCAATGGCGAAGATAATCGACCGTGTAAAAAGATTGCATTAGATCCTAGGCCTCACAGCGTGTCGATATTAGAGTTTGGGGCAGTTGGAGATGGAAAAACACTGAATACAGTTGCGTTCCAAAATGCAATATTTTATGCCAAGTCATTTGCTGATAAAGGCGGCGCTAAATTATATGTTCCGTCTGGTAAATGGCTTACCGGAAGCTTTAACCTTACCAGCCACATCACTCTATTCCTTGAAAGAGGTGCAACAATTATTGCATCACAGGTTTTAATCTTCAACTTGAATTGTAATCTGCAACATACAGAAGGAAACTACTAGTTTTGCTCACTTTGGAAAATTTTACATTTGCCTTTTGTTTTGTATCATTTCAGGATTATGCACATTGGAGTGTAGTGGATCCGCTTCCTTCATACGGTCGAGGACTTGACGTTCCAGGAAGGAGATATTGCAGCTTGATTTATGGAAAGAACTTAACTGATGTGGTGATTACAGGCAAGAGAATTCTTCCGTTACCTGTTTTTTTTCTTATTTGATGTATTTCTCTGATAGGATAAGCATTGCTGTGATTCTATACTCAAATTGATGTGTTTCATAAATGGATCAGGTGATGATGGAACTATTGATGGCCAGGGTTCTGTTTGGTGGAACCTATTCAATAATCATTTTTTAAATTATAGCAGACCACATATTATAGAGCTTGTTGATTCTGATAAAATCACAATCTCAAATATTACATTTTTAAACTCACCTGCTTCGAGCATCCATCCGGTATATTGCAGGTACATTTGGCTCACATTTGTGATACTTATTTGTTAATTGCTAGTGTTCTATTTTATATGTATCTTTCTTTATACAATGCTTGCAGCAATGTTCAAATTCAGAACATCACAGCTCACTCACCAGCTGAATCACCTTACACAAACGGCATTGTTCCTGGTAAATTGAAAAGTTGTTAGTTGTTACTCCCCCTGGTTTCATATATAAAGTAAAACGCAGTTTTAGGTTCATTGAATAACTAATGCATCTGGTTTATAATTCTCAGTTATTCAATGAATCTAAAACTGCGTTGAAGAGTATATTGCTAGTATATCTCTTTGCTTTTCATTGTGTACATTATGAATCTCATTAGTATTTGCAACTTGCAGATTCTTCCGAATACATCTGCATCGAAAATAGCAGTATTAGCACTGGTCATGATGCGATTGCGCTGAAGAGTGGTTGGGATCAATATGGAGTTGCCTATGGAAAACCAATCTCGAACGTCCACATCAGAAGCGTTCACCTACAATCATCTTCCGGTGCCGGCTTGGCATTTGGAAGTGAGATGTCTGGAGGTATATCCAATATAATTGCAGAGCAGCTCCATATTACAAACTCAACAATTGGCATTGAATTAAAGACTACAAAGGGTAGAGGTGGCTATATGAAAGAAATCTTCATAAATGATGCAAAATTAGAAAATGTTCACTCAGGTATCATCATGACAGGATACTATGGTTCTCATCCAGATGATAAGTATGATCCAAGCGCGGTTCCGGTTGTTGGCAGCATTACTTTTAAGAACTTGATTGGTGAAAATATTGTTATTGCTGGTAATTTTTCGGGATTAGTCGATTCACCTTTCGCACCTATCCGTCTTTCAAACGTAACGTTTACTTCGAGTTCTGAGTCGTCACCTTCATGGATTTGTTCTAACGTAAGGGGTTTCTCTGAGAAGGTATCTCCTGAACCTTGTTATGATCTGCAAAACACATATTCAAAATTCTCCTCTTCTTTTCTTCACCTAAGTTCATCATCTAGTTATGTGTCAAGTGCATGAAATCAGCAGCATCGCCAAGAATCTAGTCATTCCTTTGATTCAACCTGTACATGAGACACAAAATTCATATTCCATCAAGAATTTCTTCTTCATTACAATTTTCCAATAAAAGGATATTCTTGATGTAAAGATGTTCTTTCTCTTCATCAATTCAAGGAACCTTTCAAAGTCCATCTACAATGGTGTCAATTCCAAATAGCACATTTATGTACAGCCTCAATTTCTTCATTCATGTTCAATAATACCTTTTTTTTAAATGTTGGTGTACAGTTTAAGACCTTAGTTGTTTTGGAACTTGAAATGTATAATGTGGAGTGCTACCTTGATTTGAGAGGGTGTGCTGTGTGCTGGTTTTGACAAAGCTACAAATTCCTTTGCATATTTCTCAGTGAGTATTGTTGGATCACTGGATTATTCTGGAGTATCTTTCTTCATTTTTTCTGCTTAAATTATATTGCAGAACTAAGCATGATGATAGGATTATGAGTTTGAGGTATATGCGCCAACAGTAACTACTATGGTTTCTATTATAAGAAAATTTTGGAGTATTAGATTCATTGAATAACTGAGCGCCTATATTATATACCAAATACATCAGTTATTTAATTATTTAATGAGCTTAAAATTGCAAATTTTTCTTACACAATTATTTAATCACATTTCACAATGTTAATGTTTAGTGAGGTATTTTAGGAGTAATACAACAAAGTGACATCATCGTCAAATGTGATTGGACGATGGTGTTTGGTTTTGAATTTTAGGATGTTACTCCCTCTGATCTCATTTATAAGCAAAGAATGCATTTTCTAGATTAATTGAATAATTTATGTATTTGGTCTATCTACCAGATAGGAATGGTATAGTGCTCCATGTTCAAGGTTGTTGGGTAAGTGTTGTTGACCTATACAAACATTTATTTCCACAATGCTAAACAGCTATATAGTTAAGTGAACATAATATGTTGAGAGTGGGAAGACCAAATTTCTTGTCACCACTATTCCATCAAATGGTAGTTAATTGTCCCACTCCTACCCAGCTAAGGGAACCCAAAAGAAATCACATCAACTTTGTTATGGAAACACACACCACTATATATATGGTAATCATTATCATCAAATGAAACCTATACTGGTGACATGTTCAATCATTTAACATAGACACATGGTAACTTCAAAGGAATCAATACTTGTATTAAGACAAGACATTCTTATTCTTTATTATCATTGTGATACAGCCAATATGGGTTATGATTGATTGTGAGTTCCCAACTATATAGCCAGGCTAGGTGGCCAACTCTTTAAGGCGAATATAGGCAAAGTTTATATATTCAGAGAATCTTTTAAAGATTGTTAGATCTAACAATTTTGTTCTAAAAAAACAATATATTAAGTTTTGTCCATAACTCAACCTCTACGTTTATCTTTTCCACTTTTTTGGACTGGCTGGGTCTGGTGTGGAATCTAATTCAAGACAGAGTTTACAAAAGAAAACCAAAGACACATACAATAATATTTTTTTTACTCATAAATCCAATAATATCTCACCATATAAAAATTTGTGGAGATGTTTTAGGAACTAATAAAACAAAGTAACATGATAAAATATGAATAGACTCAAATAGATAAAGCCTCCAAGAATTGATTATTGAAGCAATAATAATGGATATGAAATGATGCAAAAGAAATCCACAAATTTTGAGTTATGGGGAAGCATGTCAAGATGCATATTCTAAATTCTCCTTTTTTTGACATTCACTCACCCCACTCGGACCATACTGTTTTTCAAATTATGTTGATGTTACATATTCATAGTTATCTGTCTGTTTGTTACAAAAATATCAGAAATGTTTGGTATGCCAATAGGCAATAGGCAGTCATGGCTCATGTGCAATAAATATTTATTTTGCGTTTATGATTAACATAATTTTATCGTCCAGCAAATAAGATGACCCTACCTACAAGGGGACATATATATATATGAATCAATCAGCTCAACTGTTGTTTTGGGGCCATAACATAACAAGCCCCTCCAGGTAGCATTTTTCTGTTTCTCCATCATCACTCTTGTGTACGCCAACATTATTATAAATTACTATATTATTGATATCAAACAAACGTAATTGAAAGGAAATTATTAGGTCAGTAACAAAGTGTGACTCTTCTACAGTGAATTATTATCAATGACTGTATTATAATTTATAACGGTATTGATCGATGACCAAGTTTGATATGCATATGGATTTGGACCGAGAGAGTCTGCTAAGACCGTTAGGCCTAAGATGGCAACTCAGCCCAATGAGTTTAGGCCCCAACGTGTTAGGAAGCAACCCAAACCAAAACTAGAAGTATACCCGTGCATATGCACGAGTGACATAAAATTTGTTATATAAATAGATTTAGACAGAATTCATTAAGAATGAGTATTTCAAGTTATTAAGAAACAAATTTTTACTATTTTAGAATATTTGCTTCACTTGACATATTTGATAGTTACAATACATTTTTCAGTCATAAAATTATGATAACAACATGTAACTTTTTCCCGTTGAATCAAATGCAGAATATAGAATAATTATTCTGATAATGTGTAAGGTTTGACCATAAAAAATTAAATGAAATTGTAGCAACAACATATAATGTTTACCTGCCAAAACTAAAAAATAAAAAATAATATTTTTGACAATATCATATACTTCCTTGTTGCGGCTCAAAAAACGATTATATCCGTTGAAACCCAAAAGAAAGATTTATAAAAAAAAATAACTATCCATTTATAATAGTAATATTTTCACGTCCAATATTTTAGATATGAGTAGTTTGGTATTTTTGGTAGTAGTTGATAATTGGTTCTTTGATTAAATAGACAGTAGATGGAATCAAAAAATAAAATGCGAAGAAATATATATATATATATATATATATATATATATATATATATATATATATATAGAGAGAGAGAGAGAGAGAGAGAGAGAGAGAGAGAGAGAGAGAGAGAGGATTGAGAAAGATAAGAGTTAGGTAAATAAAAAAATGAGTTTTAAATGTAAGATAAAAAATTATGATTAGAAAATGGGACCCACAATAATAAAATGAGATAAAATAGTAAATTTCCAAATTTGTCCGTATAATATAATAATACATTACAAATTTATCTATTTAATTGATAAATCCATAATGTATTTTTAAACTACAAATTTATTAATTAAATAGATAAGTCTGTAATTATTTCTAAATCTTTAAAAATTATAATGAGTTTTTTTAAAAACTAAAATAGATATGGATACCAGTGATTTTTTGGTTATGTTCAGTGTGTAGCTATTCCTTACACGCAACGATATTGTATGTCGGGCTCAAAATCCCAAATTTCTTCGTTTACTGTTTTTTATTAAGTTTTTGAATTTTTCATAATCTTCAAAAAAATATAATTTTTTTTTTGCATAACCTTGTTTTGATTTTATTAGATTTTTAGTGCTGTTTTTATAATTTTTATATTAGTTTTGATTCTTTTATGGATTTTTAGTGGTGTTTTTTTAACATTTAAAAAAATTTAATATTAATTTTTTAACAAATTAGAAGTAATTACGGATTTATCAATTAAATAGATAAATTCATAATGTATTATTATATTACAGATTTATCTATTTAATTGATAAACTCGTAATTCATTTTTTTAACTACGAATGTGTCTATCTTTATCTTATAATCCTAATGTGAAATCCAATATGGTTTCCCCCACAAAACTCCTTCCTCCCTCCCCACTACCCCCATGTACCAAAAAAAAACTCCCCCCTTTTTTTATAAAAAAAAGCTCATTCCCTATTTTTGTCTTATTCACACATGCGCTCCACTTGGGGGTGAAAACAAGGGGTGAAAACTCTCTCACTCCTCTCTCTCCCCTCCTCCGTCTTTCCTCCTCACTCTTTCTCTCCTCTCTCTCTCTCTCTCTCTCTCTCTCTCTCTCTCTCTCTCTCTCTCTCTCTCTCTCCTTCTTTTTTAATAATTACAGCCATATGAGTCACAAATACTTGACCCCACGTAACCGAACATTGAAATTTACATACCTGCGGATCTTATCCGAGTCATCGAACAACCTACACTTTTTTTAATAATACACTCTTAATTCTCCTGATCGTTAAACAATATTACAAACACATCCCGTGCAACGCACGAGTGTGTACTAGTTAAATAGATAAATCAATATAGTTTAAAATTGAGAGGGGAAAATGGGGGTTAATTAAATTGGTGGGGGTAGGAAAATCAATATCCTAATCTGGCCTTTTCATGAGAAGAACAAGCTTTGGGTTAAGGCCGTGAGTCTATCTGGCCTTAATTCTCCTGATCGTTAAACAATATTACAAACACATCCCGTGCAACGCACGGGTGTGTGTACTAGTTAAATAGATAACTCAGTATAATTTAAAATTGAGAGGGAAAAATGGGGGCTAATTAAATTGGTGGGGGTATAAGGGCCACATGTGGGGGTAGGAAAATCAATGTCCTAATCTGGCCCTTTCATTAGAAGAACAAGCTTCGGGTCAAGGTCATGAATCTATCCGGATTATCAAGTACTGACCAAACCTTCCATGCACCTAATTCCTTTTCTACTCAAGGTTGGTTCCCAGATTCTGGTGCCTCACACCACATGACTGCCAATGCCAACAACCTTGCTAAGAGCACACCATATCAAGGCACTAACCAAGTTGTCATAGGCGATGGCTAAGGCCTATCTATATCTTCAATTGGCTCTTCTAATATTGTCTCTAATTTATGTCTTGATGCTACATTGTCTATTAATAATCTCCTTTATACGATCACTAGAAACTTAGTTTCTGTAGCCAATTTTGCTTTGGATAACAATGTATGTTTTGAATTCCACCTAACTAAATGCGCTGTCAAATGTCAGCTCTCTAAGAGAGTTTTTTCCTGATAAGCAATGTTTGTGGGGGAGGGGGAAATGTTAGTTTCCCGGATTTGAACCCGAGACCTCCTTTTTGTACTCATTTAGGTGTACTCATTCGGTATTCCTTAACTTGCCAACCGAACTACCTACTTGAGATAGCTCTCTAAGAGAGTTGCTTCCTGAAGAGTCACTTGAAATTGATGGTCTCTACAAGTTCCATGACTTATGCATTGTTGTCTCCCTCCTGATCTAGATACAACTCCCTCTACCACATTTAATGTTTTTGCTTTTACTAGTGTTGCTACTGTTGATACCTATAATTGTAATTTTGATAATACTTTTTCTAAGTGTGAGACTTGGTCATACCCACACCACTGTTGTAAAATCTGTTTTGTCCATGCGTAATATTCCCTCACCTACTGTGTACACCCATATGGATTCTCTCCAGTCAAAATTATGACTGGATGAGATCTTGGCCATGAATTGTTTGTAGCCATAAAAAAAAAACGTAACTTCATCAAATCTTCACCCTTAATTAAAGTGACAGGATGAATGGAGGAAAAAAATGACAGGAGAGAAACCTGGTCCTGTGTACACCTCTCCGTTTGAGGTTATCCATCCCCTGTGCCTATTCATATTATATTACCTTTGTTGATACTTACACTAAATTCACTTGGATTTATTTATTGAAACACAAATATGATGTTTTAAGGCAGCTTTTTTTTATAAACCCCCCATTGTATCCCATATCCCACAAATTGACCAAACAGACCAAAATATCCCTAAAACAATGTTAAAAAACGAATTCATTCTCCATTCCATCATATTTCCGGAAAAAAGTAAGTTTTTTTTCCCTAAACTTCCCAGAAATAGACGTATATTCGGAAAGCTTTCCAGAAATACCATTTTTTGAGGTATTTCCGGAAGGTTAATTTCCAGGGAATTCTGGAAAGACCTCAAAAAGAGGTATTTCCGGAAGCCATAAATACCTCAAAAAAATGGTATTTCCAAAATGTTTTTTTTTTGAAATTTCGTTTTAATTAATTTTTTTTTGCTTTTTCAGTGGCAACCAGAACAGGAAACATAGAGCGAGGCGAGCAATCAGGAGCAGGACGAGGAGATGAGCAGAGTCCTTCTGGCAGTAGGACCAGGTTCAGATTGAGGACTAGACAGGCCGGACACGCGTCTGAGCGTCAGAGGCGTGTCCGAGAGCGAGAGCAGTAGCAGAAGCAGCAACATTATTATCACGAGTCTGCTGAGCCAGACGCCATGCATGTAGATGACCAGGCTGAGGCTGAGGTTTCTCAGCATGATGATGAGGCTGCTGAGCAGATTTTATTACACCGGTTGCATGTCCACTGCGTCCACAGACTACTACAGACGGGAGAGGTAATAGTTTTAATAATTTGTTTATTTTTTTTTTCAATTAATTACTTTTAATAATTTATTAATTACTTTTATTTTTTTACAGGATCGGGGTAAGATTAAAGTTGCTTCTCATAGGGGGGAGATACTGAAGATGAGACCTCAGCAGCACCACCCACATATAGCAGGATGGTTGCAGCAGGCGCATCTGTTTGAGCTGGACATCACACCTCTCGGCAACATCAACCACGAGCTCATATCAGCTTTTGTGGAGAGGTGGCATTCTGAGACCAGCTCATTCCACATGTCGTGGGGGAGATGACAGTGACGTTGGACGACGTGTCCGCGTTGCTCCACACTGCCGATGCTATTCGGGCGGGAGTTGACCTGCTGGGCATAGACCACACAGCCTGTTGGGCAGAGTGTCAGTTCAACAGGGGACCGACATTCCGATTTTCTTTCTTGATGGCCGCATACACACAGAACATGGAGCGCGGCCATCTTGATCAGGCGGCACGGTGCTATCTGCTACACTTGTTGGGCAACACCATTTTTGCCGACAAGAGTCACACATCTGTCCCAGTCAAGTGGGTGACTCTTATTTCTGACTTTGACCTGTGTGGCCAATGGGCTTGGGGTCCAGCTGCTCTAGCTATTCTCTACGAGCAGCTGAATGATGCTTGTTACTTGGAGACGTCGCAGATTGGCGGATACGCTTCTCTGCTGCAGGTAATTAATTAATTAATTATTTTTATTTCTTTTTAATTACTTTTATTTATATAATTACTTATTTATTTTTTAATTATTTTAGTGCTGGGTATATGAGTATTTCCCCACCATCGTGGTTCAGAAAGACTTCGGTGCCAGTGAACTTCCACGTTGCAACAGATGGGCGAACAAGAAGTGCGATAGTATCAAGCTTCCGGAGTTTCGGCAGCTGCTGGATGACTTGCAGAGGGAGCATGTCATATGGAGCCCTTAGGACGACCGCAGACAGTACCTCTGGTTTCACAATATTTCATTATTCAGAGTTTGGCTGCTGTGGGGGGATGTGGCTGTGCCTTATATGCCTGACAGGGTTCGTTGGCAGTTTGGATATGTCCAGCAGATTCCTGATCCACCTATTTCGGGCCCACGTCCATCTACGGAGTTCATAGTACAACAGCTGATGTTCTATCAGTCCCCAGCGCGGGCTTTCAGGGACAGCGGTCGACGGACACCCGTCCATTGTGTTTGTGATGACTAGTACCTACCATGGTACTTGCAGGTGTCCATTCCCTGCCTGACCCCGGCTCCGCCTTCACCTCCAGGCCCGCCTTTGTAACACCCCTTTTTTACCCGGAAAGTTTTCGACAAAATCAGAGTTTTCAAAACATTTTCAAATACACCCACAAGGGATGCTACACTTACGCCGTTAAACATCACACGCCAAATAAATAAGTTTCACCATTAAAACAGTGCAACACCTAGCACGTTATAATATCAACCAGCAGCGGAATCAAATCATAGTTCAATTAAATAGTTATACATCACCATAACACTTCAAGAATTAAAATAACAGAAACACTAATAAAAGCCTAGCGTTCGTTTTCCCCGAGTGTTACATATCAGAGCGACGACACCTGACTCTACTAGCGAAGGTAGACTTGCCTTCACTCACAATCACCTGCACGTTACCAACATAGGGGTAACATTCAAGCAGAATGGGTGAGATATCTAACATTATAATAGCATATATGATAGGCAATATGCTAGAGTGCAACACTATGTCAACCGCATCTCAACAACAACAATTAATAAGTCACCAACAATCATTATTAACATCATGAGTAATTTATGAGATGCAACCCACACCAACGGGCATATGCATGTGGTACCAATCATCACCAATAAAGTAGCCAGTATGGGCACATCACCTATATGAGCATCACCATCATCACCTATAGCTCCAACGGCCGAAGCCAACATCACCAAAATAATGCATATGCAATATATGCGACACCATGGACAATGCACCAGACAATCAACACACAGCAGACATTTAATTAATATAACATCACCAATATCACCAAGTGGTCATAGACCCATCACCTTAGCCCATGGAATAGGCACATCACCTGTTACATCATCACCAATAACACCAACAAACACCGACACCAATCACCAATAGATTTACAACAAAAGCAACACTTAGTTTACAGTGACGACACCTTTATTTGACAGTGACAGCAACACCATTTTTGGGAAAACAGCAACATCCAGTCACTGTGACAGCAACACCAATTTTTAGAAAAACAGCAACATTTAGTCACTGTGACAGCAACACCAATTTCAAAAAGACAGCAACATTTAGTCACTGTGACAGCAACACCAATTTCAGAAAAACAGCAACATTTAGTCACTGTGACAGCAACACCAATTTCAGAAAAACAGCAACATTTAGTCACTGTGACAGCAACACCAATTTCAGAAAAACAGCAACATTTAGTCACTGTAACAGCAACACCAATTTCAGAAAAACAGCAACACAGAGTCTGGCGCCCAGCAACAGGGAGCCACAGGCAACACCAGCAACACAGGATCTGGCGCCCAGCAGCAGGGCACCTTAAACAGCAACAACGAAACAGAAACTGGCGCCCGGCAACAGGGCGCCTTGGGCAACAACATCAGACATGGCGCCCAGCAACAGGGCGCCTAGGACAACAGTGGCAACAGCAGAACTGGCGCCCAGCAGCAGGGCGCCTAACACCATGGCAACAGAATTGGACTTGGCGCCCAGCAACAGGGCGCCTAGCAGCAACACAGAAAATGGCGCCCAGGGACAAGGTGCCTAGCACCGCAACATCAGGGACAGACTTGGCGCCCAGCAACAGGGCGCCTGGCAACACAGACAGCAACAACAACCTTGGCGCCCAGGAGCAGGGCGCCTAAATCAGCAACAAGCGCAGGAGACATTGGGCGCCTAGGGCGCCAAAATCAGCAACACAGACACACACCATTCACCACTGGGCGCCTAGAGCGCCAACTCCAGCAACTTAGACACCATCACTGGGCGCCTAAGGCGCCACATCCAGCAACAACAAAATGGGAACATCATGACTGGGCGCCTAGGGCGCCAAAATCAGCAACATAGGCAACACTGGCTTGGCGCCCAACAGCAGGGCGCCTCCAGCAGGGAACAACCACGACACAGCCACGGCGCCCAGGGGCAGGGCACCGTTTCCAGCAACCCAACAACAACCCAAATCGCACCAAGCAACATCCAATCACCAATTTCACCATGATCAATCATCAAGCACGAATTTCACACATCATGAATATATTCTAACGATCATCAAACAACACCAAATAAGATCAAAGGGCAAACTAGAGTCTACTCCCACATAATCCCCATCATATACCCCATTATAAGGATAGAACCCACCCTTACCTTAGGTTTTGCCGAACACGATCTCTCTTTGCACGTAAGCTCCAAAGGACCACCGCAACGAGACTTCTCTCCTCTTGCTCCTTGTGCGCGCCGTCCCTCTCTCTTTCTCTCCTCTCCTCTTCGTAAATTTCTTTCTTTTCTCTTCTCCAAATGCGAATGACTAACCCTAGCTAACACCCTCCTTCATGCGCCTAAGCCTTGGGCTCGTGGATCACGGGCCCCCGTCCACTAATCAGCTAATTACTAGGCACCACTCCTTAATTTGCATAAAACATCATTTGATTAATTATTAAATATAACCATTCTAATAAAATACCTAAATAATTTAATTAAATAAATAATTAAATTATTTGGGCGTTACAACTCTCCCCCACTTAGAATATTTCGTCCTCGAAATTTACCTGATTCAAACAGCTCGGGATAGGACTCCCGCATCTTGCTCTCCAGCTCCCACGTCATGCTCTCTCCAGCAGCTCCTAGCCAGATGACTTTCACCAACGCAATCTCCTTGCCTCTTAAAACTTTCACTTCATGACCTTCAATCCGTACAGGCACCGTCTCCACGGTGAGATTATCCCGTACCTCCACATCATCCATGCGGATCACATGAGATGGATCTGAAATATACTTCCAAAGTTGCGACACATGAAACACGTCATGCAAATTCGAAAGGTTAGGCGGTAAAGCCACTCTATAAGCAACATTCCCGACTCTTTCTAAAATCCGATAGGGACCAATAAAACGAGGAGTGAGCTTCTTCGACTTCAAAGCACGTCCAACACCGGTCACCGGAGTGACTCTCAAAAATACATGCTCACCCGCCTGAGACTCCAAATCTTTCCTCCGATTGATCCGCATTCTGCATGGATGCAGAACGTGAAAACAGCAACATTTAGTCACTGTGACAGCAACACCAATTTCAGAAAAACAGCAACATTTAGTCACTGTGACAGCAACACCAATTTCAGAAAAACAGCAACATTTAGTCACTGTAACAGCAACACCAATTTCAGAAAAACAGCAACACAGAGTCTGGCGCCCAGCAACAGGGAGCCACAGGCAACACCAGCAACACAGGATCTGGCGCCCAGCAGCAGGGCACCTTAAACAGCAACAACGAAACAGAAACTGGCGCCCGGCAACAGGGCGCCTTGGGCAACAGCAACAACATCAGACATGGCGCCCAGCAACAGGGCGCCTAGGACAACAGTGGCAACAGCAGAACTGGCGCCCAGCAGCAGGGCGCCTAACACCATGGCAACATAATTGGACTTGGCGCCCAGCAACAGGGCGCCTAGCAGCAACACAGAAAATGGCGCCCAGGGACAAGGTGCCTAGCACCGCAACATCAGGGACAGACTTGGCGCCCAGCAACAGGGCGCCTGGCAACACAGACAGCAACAACAACTTTGGCGCCCAGGAGCAGGGCGCCTAAATCAGCAACAAGCGCAGGAGACATTGGGCGCCTAGGGCGCCAAAATCAGCAACACAGACACACACCATTCACCACTGGGCGCCTAGGGCGCCAACTCCAGCAACTTAGACACCATCACTGGGCGCCTAAGGCGCCACATCCAGCAACAACAAAATGGGAACATCATGACTGGGCGCCTAGGGCGCCAAAATCAGCAACATAGGCAACACTGGCTTGGCGCCCAACAGCAGGGCGCCTCCAGCAGGGAACAACCACGACACAGCCACGGCGCCCAGGGGCAGGGCGCCGTTTCCAGCAACCCAACAACAACCCAAATCGCACCAAGCAACATCCAATCACCAATTTCACCATGATCAATCATCAAGCACGAATTTCACACATCATGAATATATTCTAACGATCATCAAACAACACCAAATAAGATCAAAGGGCAAACTAGAGTCTACTCCCACATAATCCCCATCATATACCCCATTATAAGGATAGAACCCACCCTTACCTTAGGTTTTGCCGAACACGATCTCTCCTTGCACGTAAGCTCCAAAGGACCACCGCAACGAGACTTCTCTCCTCTTGCTCCTTGTGCGCACCGTCCCTCTCTCTTTCTCTCCTCTCCTCTTCGTAAATTTCTTTCTTTTCTCTTCTCCAAATGCGAATGACTAACCCTAGCTAACACCCTCCTTCATGCGCCTAAGCCTTGGGCTCGTGGATCACGGGCCCCCGTCCACTAATCAGCTAATTACTAGGCACCACTCCTTAATTTGCATAAAACATCATTTGATTAATTATTAAATATAACCATTCTAATAAAATACCTAAATAATTTAATTAAATAAATAATTAAATTATTTGGGCGTTACAACTCTCCCCCACTTAGAATATTTCGTCCTCGAAATTTACCTGATTCAAACAGCTCGGGATAGGACTCCCGCATCCTGCTCTCCAGCTCCCACGTCATGCTCTCTCCAGCAGCTCCTAGCCAGATGACTTTCACCAACGCAATCTCCTTGCCTCTTAAAACTTTCACTTCATGACCTTCAATCCGTACAGGCACCGTCTCCACGGTGAGATTATCCCGTACCTCCACATCATCCATGCGGATCACATGAGATGGATCTGAAATATACTTCCGAAGTTGCGACACATGAAACACGTCATGCAGATTCGAAAGGTTAGGCGGTAAAGCCACTCTATAAGCAACATTCCCGACTCTTTCTAAAATCTGATAGGGACCAATAAAACGAGGAGTGAGCTTCTTCGACTTCAAAGCACGTCCAACACCGGTCACCGGAGTGACTCTCAAAAATACATGCTCACCCGCCTGAAACTCCAAATCTTTCCTCCGCTTGTCATGATAACTCTTCTGTCGACTCTGCGACGCCCTCATCTTCTCACGAATCAACTTCACCTTTTCAGTTGTCTCTCGAACAATTTCCGGTCCAAGCACCACACTCTCTCCAGACTCATACCAACACAGCGGAGTTCTACACTTCCAACCATATAATGCTTCAAAAGGTACCATCCCAATACTAGAATGGTAACTGTTGTTATACGTGAACTCTATCAGTGGAAGGTAGGAATCCCACGAACCTCCTTATTCTAAGACACAAGCCCTCAACAAATCTTCTAATGACTGAATTGTCCTCTCTGACTGACCATCTGTCTGAGGGTGATATGCCGAACTCAACCTCAACTTAGACCCCAACTTTTCTTGCAAACTCTTCCAGAAATCTGAAGTGAACCTCGGATCTCGATCCGAAACAATACTCTTAGGAACTCCATGAAGCTTCACAATCTCCTGGATATAAATCTCTGCCAACTTCGACACCGGATACGTGATGCTGATAGGAACAAAATGAGACGATTTCGTTAACCTGTCAACGATCACCCAAATTGCATCATACCCTTTCGCAGTATTAGGCAATCCCGTCACAAAGTCCATCGAAATGCCATCCCATTTCCACTCTGGAGTTTCTAACGGTTGCATCAGTCCAGCAGGCTTCTGATGCTCAACGTTCGACTTCTGGCAAGTCAAACATGCATAAACGAACTGTGCCACATCTCGCTTCATACCAGGCCACCAAAACAACTTCTTCAGATCTTGATACATCTTCGTAGCTCCTGGATGAATACTTAACTTACTTCTGTGACTCTCTTCAAGAATGGCCCTCCTCATGCCTGCATCATCAGGAATGCAAATCCTACCACGGAACCTCAACACATCTTGGGAATCCAATCTGAAATCCTCATTCTTCGATTGATCATTCTCAACCATCAAGTCTACCAGCTTAACATCTGATTTCTGGGCTTCTCTGATGCTGTTCAGAAATTCGTTACCAATCTTCAACATCCCTAGCTTAACACTCTGAGGTGTCACTTCACAAACCAGACTCATATCTCTGAATTCCTCAATCAGCTCTAACTCCTTAACCATCATTGCCGACATATGCAAAGTCTTCCGGCTCAAAGCATCAGCCACGACATTAGCTTTGCCTGGGTGATAGTTCAAACCGAAACCATAGTCCTTCAACAACTCCAACCATCGTCGCTGCCTCATATTCAACTCCTTCTGGTCAAACAAATACTTCAAGCTCTTATGGTCACTAAACACCTCAAATCTAGAACCATAGAGATAGTGCCTCCAAACCTTCAGCACGAAAACCACTGCAGCTAATTCTAAGTCATGCGTAGGGTAATTCTTCTCATGGACCCTTAACTGCCTCGATGCATACGCGATAACCTTCCCATCTTGCATAAGCACACCACCTAAACCCATTTTTGAAGCATCACAATACACCACAAACGATCCTTCCGGATTGGGCAACGTTAGGACAAGAGACGTCGTCAATCTCTTCTTCAATTCCGCGAAGCTTTCTTCGCAACGGGCATCCCAAACAAAGGCCTTTCCTTTGCAGGTTAACTGAGTTAACGGAAGTGCTAACTTAGAGAAACCTTCAATGAATCTTCTATAATAGCCGGCCAATCCCAAAAAGCTTCTAATTTCAGTTGCCGAATTCGGAGCCTCCCAATTCAACCATGCTTCTACTTTCGACGGATCCACCGCAACACCATTACCAGATATGACATGACCGAGAAAGCTCACTTCCTTCAGCCAGAATTCACACTTTGACAATTTCGCATACAGTTTCTTTTCCTTCAGTACCTCCAATACTAACCTCAGATGCTCTGCATGCTCTTCCTCCGATTTAGAGTAAATTAGAATGTCGTCGATGAACACCACTACAAACCGATCTAAGTAAGCATGAAATATGCGATTCATATATTCCATAAATACTCCTGGTGCATTGGTAACACCGAACGGCATCACCGAATACTCATAATGACCATAACGGGTTCTGAAAGCCGTCTTCTGAATATCTTCGTCCTTCACCTTGATCTGATGATAACCCGACCTCAAATCAATCTTACTGAATACTTGAGCACCCACTAACTAATCCATCAAATCGTCTATCCTCGGAAGTGGATACTTGTTCTTAATTGTTACCTTATTCAACTGTCGATAGTCTACACAGAGTCTCATACTGCCATCCTTCTTCTTTACTAACAACACAGGAGCTCCCCACGGCGATACACTCGGCCTCACAAACTTCTTCTCGAGCAGATCCTCAAGTTGCTTCTTCAACTCAGACAATTCGGATGCGGACATCCTGTACGACGCCATAGAAACAGGTTTGGTACCAGGTACAAGATCAATAGAGAACTCAACTTCCCTCTCTGGCGGTACACTTGGAATCTCATTAGGGAAAACATCAGGAAATTCGCGCACCACCTGCAACTCCTCAATGATAGCTTGATTCTCAACTGACAATGATGCCATCAGCGAGAATAACTGAACTCCTTCCTTCATCAACTTCCGCAACTGACTAGCGGATAACAGACCAGACTCCTCTCCTTCAAAGCTCACCGACTTGCTACGACAATTAATATGAACATGGTTATGCTCTAACCAATTCATACCCAATATTACATCCAATCCGCTCAACGGCAAACAAACAAAATCCACAACAAAGTCTCTGTCGAAGATCGACAAGGGACACTGAGAACATACCAGAGAAGTGGTTACCGACCCCTTAGCTGGAGTGTCGACAACCATCTCTCCATTCATAGCAGACAATACAAGACCCAATTTCTTACAACAATCAGCAGCAATAAAGCAATGAGTAGCACCAATATCAATGATAGATTTTAAAGGAGTACCATTAATGAAGCACGTACCTCTAATAAGTCCATCATCTTCAGTAGGCTCTTCACCTGCAAAAGCGAACACCTTTCCATTGGACCTTTCTTTCTTCGGCTTCGGACACTGAGTACTAATGTGCCCTCCTTCACCACAGTTGTAGCAGACCACTTCCTTACGCTCACACTCAGCCACCACATGACCCTCTTTGCCATAACGGTAACACTTCTTCACTTCAGCCTTGCACACGTTACTCTTGTGACCAGCTTTGCCACATTTGTAACATATGATGCTAGCAGGAGCATCTCCCCCACTAGTCCTCTTGCCAGCAGCAGCCTTCTGTTTACCCTTACCAGCAGGAACCTCATACGGCTTACTACGATTTTGAAATTTGCTCCTCTTCTCATTCATCATCTTGTAGTGAGCATTGTTGTCTTCCTCATAAATTCTGCAGCTGTCGATCAAATCAGCAAAAACACGGATCTTCTGATAACCAATCGCCTTCTTAATCTCAGGACGCAGCCCATTCTCAAACCTAATGCACTTGGAAAATTCAGCAGTAGCCTCACTATAGTGCGGATAAAACTTTGCTAATTCCACAAACTTAGCAGCATACTCGGTCACAGACATATTCCCCTGTTTCAGCTCTAGGAACTCAATCTCCTTCTTACCTCGGACATCCTCTGGATAGTACTTCCTCATAAACTCTCTGCGGAACACAGCCCAAGTGATCTCTTCATTTGCAGTCTCCAACCTCTGCCTAGCCTCTAACCACCAGTCATTGGCCTCCTCTGCCAGCATATGCGTACCATAACGGACCTTCTGTGCCGGAGTGCAGTCCATCACCCGAAAGATCCTCTCCATCTCTTTCAGCCAAGCTAAAGCCCCATCGGGATCATACTTGCCCTTGAAGGTAGGCGGATTCTCTCTCTGAAAGGTAGCCAAACTCCGAGACCCAGCATTCTCACCAGCATTATGTTGACCCTCCACGGCCTGAGCCATAGCAGACAACGCAGCAGCAATAGCAGCATCGTTCCTTCCAGCCATCTCAACTAATCACTACAATCGCAGACAACAGTTAGAACTAATTGACAATACTTGGTGTCAATGACACAATGACTCGACAACTTGGCCGGACAGACCGAAATTGCTCTGATACCACTAATGTAACACCCCTTTTCTACCCGGGAAGTTTTCGACAAAATCAGAGTTTTCAAAACATTTTCAAATACACCCACAAGGGATGCTACACTTACGCCGTTAAACATCACACGCCAAATAAATAAGTTTCACCATTAAAACAGTGCAACACCTAGCACGTCATAATATCGACCAGCAGCGGAATCAAATCATAGTTCAATTAAATAGTTATACATCACCATAACACTTCAAGAATTAAAATAACAGAAACACTAATAAAGCCTAGCGTTCGTTTTCCCCGAGTGTTACATATCAGAGCGACGACACCTGACTCTACTAGCGAAGGTAGACTTGCCTTCACTCACAATCACCTGCACGTTACCAACATAGGGGTAACATTCAAGCAGAAGGGGCGAGATATCTAACATTATAATAGCATATATGATAGGCAATATGCTAGAGTGCAACACTATGTCAACCGCTTCTCAACAACAACAATTAATAAATCACCAACAATCATTATTAACATCATGAGTAATTATATGAGATGCAACCCACACCAACGAGCATATGCATGTGGTACCAATCATCACCAATAAAGTAGCCAGTATGGGCACATCACCTATATGAGCATCACCATCATCACCTATAGCTCCAACGGCCGAAGCCAACATCACCAAAATAATGCATATGCAATATATGCGACACCATGGACAATGCACCAGACAATCAACACACAGCAGACATTTAATTAATATAACATCACCAATATCACCAAGTGGTCATAGACCCATCACCTTAGCCCATGGAATAGGCACATCACCTGTTACATCATCACCAATAACACCAACAAACACCGACACCAATCACCAATAGATTTACAACAAAAGCAACACTTATTTTACAGTGACAGCACCTTTATTTGACAGTGACAGCAACACCATTTTTGGGAAAACAGCAACATTCAGTCACTGTGACAGCAACACCAATTTTCAGAAAAACAGCAACATTTAGTCACTGTGACAGCAACACCAATTTCAGAAAAACAGCAACATTTAGTCACTGTGACAGCAACACCAATTTCAGAAAAACAGCAACTTTAGTCACTGTGACAGCAACACCAATTTCAGAAAAACAGCAACACCAATTTCAGAAAAGCAGCAACACAGAGTCTGGCGCCCAGCAACAGGGCGCCACAGGCAACACCAGCAACACAGGATCTGGCGCCCAGCAGCAGGGCGCCTTAGACAGCAACAACGAAACAGAAACTGGCGCCCAGCAACAGGGCGCCTTGGGCAACAGCAACAACATCAGACATGGCGCCCAGCAACAGGGTGCCTAGGACAACAGTGGTGTTATACCCCAATTTTGTCCGTCTTCTTTTTCTAGTTTTAGTCGTTTATTTTACTTAAATCGTGTTTTGAAGTCGCGTGATTACGAGAATTATCAGTACGGCGTCTCAGTTACTAACCCTGGCCAATTTCAATTACCCTGTTCAACTAAATCGAAATACCGTTGTTTTAAATTAGGCATGCACGCGAATGATCGATCTTTTCGTGCGTTCTTCAATTTAATCTTCGTATTCGGATTTAGTCGAACCTAATTGGGACTAACAAAGTCATTTTTCTCGCGATTGGGCTTGTCGTTTCAATTTGGGCTTAAAAACGCGATTCTGAGATAATGTTAGCGTTTAGTGGTCAACGGGCTTATTTATTCTATTTGGGCCTCGTTCTCACGCACTTGTCTAGTTGGGCCCGATATCACTTTTGTATTTGGCCCAATTTCTTTTATTATTTTTACTTTGCCTATTCATTTATTTTGAGTAGTATATATAGTCTAAAAATGTCAAAAAAATTTTATTTATTTTATTTACAATTTAATAGTGTTTAGGAGTCCAAATATCCAAAAATATACAAAAATAATAATCATCCAAAAATACAAAAAATACGAAAACGAAAAATTCAAAAATAATCAGGGCAGCATCAACAGCTTCAAATTGGGCTGTTCTTGCTCCCCAAGGCTTCTCTGCAAGCCCGATACCTGAAACAGGAAATAAGATCAAATCAGAATCAGAATCTTAATGCAAAAAAACCTAAAATTTGCTTATAAAAGCAGAGTAATTCAGACAAAGAAAAATATGAGAAAAACACCGAAACCCTAATCAACGAAAACAATCAGAGTTTCTGAAATAAAGGAGAGCCAGCAAGCGCAAAAATCAGACAGCAGCAGTAGCAGTCAAACAAGAATATAAAAAACACTAGCCGTAGCAAACACACGGAAGGAAAATATCAGATGCTGGAGTTCAGGTTAGTTACTGTACTTTTAAATTTGAAACATCGAAAATATTTCTAAATGCTTGCTCTTGGTGTCTAAATCTATTAGGCCTAGAGTCATTTATTTATCTGATTGATTGTTATAATGATTTGAAACAATCGGTATATAATTTGTTATCAAAAATACAGTAAGCAAAAACAGAAATCAGAAATAGCAAAATAGAAGAAATTCGAAACTGAAAAAACAAGCAAAACTCACCCTTGTAGATTCCGGCCACCGTAGACGGTGGTCGTTGGACGGAAGACACCGTCGGAACACCGATTTTCCCTACCGTGAGCTCACGGTGACCATCAGAACCGTCGCAGAACAACACCTTCGTCATCACCTCCTTCGCGCTGCCACGGAGGACCTCCGGCCCCAAAACCATCGCCGTCGTCCCTAGACGAAGTCGTCACCGTCAAATTCTCCGGCGAACACCCTTCTCGTTGTCACGTAGCAGAACCACGCCTTCCCTCTCTCTCCGTCGTCGTCGTGGCAACTCCGGTCATCTTCTCCGATCACGAATGGACCTCAGGCGCGAACAACTCCCCCCACGTCGTCGTCTTTCTCCTCGCCATCGCCGGCCATGGATTGGCCGGCCAGCGTGACTCTCTCCCCACCGTCACTGCTCCCTCTTTCCCTCTCCCACTCTCACGAAATCTCTCTCTCTCCACAAATCCCTCTCTCTCTCACCCAAAATTTTCGCATTCTCTCTCCTGAAAAGAGTGATGCGGCGCTGAGAGATGAAGAATAATGAATTAGGGTTCCATCTTTTTAGCCATCCCCTTATATAGTTCCCTTTTAATATTTATTTGATTTTAATTAATAATAAAAAGAACAGATTAATTTTTATACCCCTGTGTTAATTCATACAACCCTTCTGCTCATAGGCCCATTCGCAGGCCATGTTAATAAAAGCCCAGTAAGCTCAAAAAATAATGATAATAATAAAAGCCCAGCAAGACATCAGATTCATTTCCGCACCCTCTATTGTTAATAAAACTGCACCCAATACTATTTACCCCTCTCATTTTCCTGTATACGCCTCCCTCACCTAAGCCCAGTTTCGCATACTGGGCTCTCCTATGCGAACTGGGCTTCCCTTTTTACACCACCTATCTAATTATACCACTCCCCCACAGTTAATTACACTCCTACTCTACCATTTCACCCCCCCTTTTCTCGTTTTTTAACTTAATTTAATTTTCCCCAAGACAAAATAGTTTCTCATAAATCAAAAACTTTGTTAATAGTCTTGTGAAGCCTTTGCTTGCATGATTATTAACAACGAGGTACTAGTGGTGGTCACTTGGAGCCTTTGCTCAATTGATCATCATGAATGCCTGAATTTTCCTAAAGAGTTTCACTAAATCAAAAAAAACTTTGTTTGTAGTCTTGCGAAGCCTTTGCTTGCATGATTATTAACAATGGAGCGCTAGTGGTGATCACTTGGAGCCCTTGCTCAATTGATCATCATGAAAGCTTGGTTTTCACAATTAAACAAGACAAAAAACAAAAACATTTTTCAGGACAAACAAGAACTACGTAGCTTTGAATTCTCCATCGCACCGGGAGATACGTAGGAGCGGGTCATGTCCCCTCAAGCACTTCTTTCTAAAAACCCTTTTTTTTCCTTTCTCTCCAAAAATAAAAAATTTTATTAAGTTCTTTAATTCATTTTCAATAAGACATAAAGAGGCAAATTAGATATTTTTCAAATCAACACTTAAAACCACACATTTAATTAAAGGTTCCCTCTCAGTAGAGAGGACGTGTGAGGTGCTAATACCTTCCCCGCGCGTAACCGACCCCCGAACCCTCTTCTCTAGTTTCGCAAGACCACTTGCTTTCCAATAAAAGGTTTTCCCAATATTTCCCTTAATAAATATTGGTGGCGGCTTCATTGTCTTAGGAAAAGTTGTGAACGAGGAAGGTTCTCCCTCGGGGGCTTTTTCGGGCGCAACAGCTGGCGACTTCACTGGGGACACTAAAAAAAAAACACTTTTTTAAAAGTGGGTCAAGCCTAATTAATTAAGAGTGTGGTTTATATGATTGATTTGAATATCTTGCCTTGCCTCTATTCTTCTTCTTTTTCATAAGCATGTTGCATCCATGTGCATTCCTCTTCCGTGTTTGCTTTTTGTTTAAAGTAATAGATAGTTACTTCTTTGCTTATATATTTAGTGCTCTCATGCATTTTTCCCCCCATATTGTCATGTCCCCTTCTTCTTTGCTCCCTTTCTTGAGGTAAGTAGTGCAATGTTGTTGGCACTCTAGATTAGTTGTATTTGATGATATTAAACCCTAGGGTAGACAACATGTTATCGCTTGCTTTTGTCTGGGCTGTTGTGTTTTCTCTTGCAGGTGGGGAAGGGTAGTTATCCCTAGGTGTTGTGCCCTCGACACACACTTCACATCCTATACTTGTGAGCATTGAGTGGGGCCTAAAACCCAAGGTCTGAACAAAAACCTAGGAGAGTGGGAACGATTAGTGACTGCCATTCGTAGACCTTTGTCTGTATGGCTCTCATGAAAGTTCCGCCCAAGAGTGCGCTTTGTCGTGATGCCTCACACTCGGTAGCTTTCTACGATTGTGGGTGCCATCATGAGAGAGACTTTAGCTCTTGGTTGCCATTGTAAGGAAGTGATTAGAACCTACATGGGAGGATTACCCCTTTCGTCGACTTTAGACCCTAAGATTCCCACCCTTTGTAGGACACGGGGGCACGCCTTTGTTTGTTGCATTAGTTTAGGCATTCCTTTTTCTTAAACTCTATTTCAAAAATCGTAGAAAATAATAATGACACATCATTTCGCATCCACATCATTTCACATTCACATCGTTTCGCACCATTGCATTTGCATCTAACAAAAGTTTGCATTCCCTTTCATTACATAAAGATAAAACAAAAAACAATTATCATCTGCATAGCATAAGCATTTCATTTATAATCATGCAAAAAAAAAAATCCTCGTCAAGTTCATCCAAGATGAGACATTCATGCATAAGCATTATTTCAAAAAAGACACGGTAGAACTACGTAAGCTTTGATTCCTCATTACCATAGGGATACGTAGGATCGGGTCATACCCCGTCAAGCACATTTTTCTAAAACCTTTTTTCCAATAAATCATTTGCATCTCCAAATAATTTTCAAAATCATGTTCCAAAACTAAAAAACAAAAAAAAAATCATTGTGAGCATCATGCATTTCATTGCACAAAAATGAAAACAAGAAAGCATTTCATTCATAATCATGAATAAAAATCATCATCAAATCTATTCAAAATGTAGCATTCATGCATCATTTCATTAACCTCATCACTTTGGTTCAAATACATCATTCCTCCATACATGCATCTTTCAAAAAAGGAAGGGGCATTGGCATTTCATACCTTGCCTTGCCTCTAAAAAAAAAAAAATCATCATCATTTAGAGAAAAACATCATTCCTGCATCTTTCATCATTCGAAAGAAAAAGGGGGCGTTGGCATTTCATACTTTGCCTTGCCTCTAAAAAAAATCATCATTTAGAAAAAAAAAGAAGCATCATTCCTGCATCTTTCATCATTCAAAAGAAAAAGGGGGCATTGGTATTTCGTACCTTGTCTCGCCTCTAAAAAATAAAAAAATCAAAATCAAAAATCATTTTTAAAAAAAAAAAGGGGCATCATTCTTGCATCATTCGCATTGGCATTCCATATTTTGTCTTGCATTAAAAATAACAAAATTATTTAGAATAAGCCACACTCTTCGAGTGGTCATTCTCCACGCATTTGCATCATACTTGCATATCAGAATTTGTTCATTCATTCATTGCATAAAATAAGAGGTGTGATGAGAAGCGAGACGTTCTTGCGAAACAATCATCCTTTTTGAAAAAGTTTATCCTTAATTGGTTGCAAACTCAAGGTGTTCCAAGGCACTCAGTTTTTCAAATCAATAGCTCATTTGCATTTCTTTCAAAAGCACTGCATCCCATCCATTCTATGACAAAAGACTGAAATAGTGTATCAAAGAAAAAACAAATTTTTAACTGATGTTAACTCTCTGTGAAGCATTCTTCTAAATGAGCGTGCATGCTATGAGTACATTCTCTTGTTTGAGTCCGTTGGTTTTCCTCCCTTACCACAGTTTCCCGTCCAAGTCTAGTCCCGCCCCGTCCACCCATAAAGTGCATATTCTCCCCATCAGTGCATATTTGACTTTTGGTTCAAGTCCTCCATGCTAGGGCAAGTCTGTGATCATTGATTCCCCTTGATTAATATCATATTCCTCCAGTGCAAGTCTCTCAAAAAAAAAAACAATAATAATAATAATAATATAATCAACAAGAAAACAAGCTCGCTAGGTTGAAAACCCGCAAAGGGCGGCCTAGGCAAAAAAGAGCGTCCGGTGGATTGAAAACTCGCAAAGAGCGGTCCAGGCCAAAATTAGGGCACAAAAAGGAAAAAAGAGCAAACACATGAAGATAGATAAATTATTGTTCTATAGAAATAAGCAATCGGGATTTGAAATGAAGTTTGGCCATCTCCTCAAAAACCCCAAAATCCCAGAAAGTCCCTTTCCTACCCACCTTGAGCCAAGAAAAACCAAAATCCAAAAATCACCTTAGACAAGGATCACCCCAAATAAAAAAACAGTGCATCACTTTTTATCAGCTCACCCGAGTCAAAAAAAAAAATCAAAAAAGGGGATTCAAAAATGAAAATCCCAAAACAAAAGAAATGTAAGTGGTGAGCTGGTACATGTTACCACAAAATACAAGAGATCCTTGTCTAAATAAACCTTCAAACACTTCATCATTCCAACACCTGATTCCATAAACCTTCAAACACTTCCTTTGGCCTCAACATCAAACCCCTTAGTCATTCTACCATGAGACCCGGATTTGCTTTAATAGAGCCCAAACAAGCCCAATAACCATCTTCCTCATAGACCATTAACCGTCAATCAACGTCAAACAAAACTCATCCTCCCATTAGCCTCAAACACTTCATTAAGCCTAACCCTCATTCCTTCACAAAACACCACAATCCCGAAAAGTCCATTCCGATCAAAGACCGGTTGCTTTTGTTCACTCAAATTCTAATCTTAGGACGAACAAGCTTATCTATGTACAACGTGTTTGCTCAAAAGAAAAACAAACGATCAGAAAAAAGAAAGCTGATCAAGAAAGAATAAACTCTCAAAAAAAAAAAAGAACTGAGGAAACAAAAACGAACAGTCAGAAAAAAGAAAGCTGACAAAATAAAAAAGAGGGACTTGCACTCCAAAACACATTCAAGATGCATTAAAACAAGGTTTAGTGATCACCAGGTAAGGATTCTTTCGCACCAAAAGTCAAGACATCAGTAGAGAACCAAAGATTTGCACTGAGAATACCACTCAGACCCAAAAGTTGGGGCATTCTCTTCACCACCCACACACCTTAGTCTTGGGAAAGTCTGTTCAATGCCCATCCCATGTCACTCCAGTTGTCAATGTCATTTCAAAGTGGAGCGAGTGCATTCCCATTCCTTCACCTCATTCATTCCCATAAAAACCTCACCGGGGCAATCTCTCAACTCACTATCCTAAACAAGACCTTGTCATTCTGATTGGGGCAGTTTCGTCCTTGTTATGACTAGGGCAACATCAAACTTTATGGGTTGAGACAAAATCTCTTTTGCTCCAACTTTCATCTCGAAAGCCGAAGCATTCCCAACTCATCATCTTCTACACCCCTAGTTGTTGTCACCACCAGACAGGGGCAAGTTATTCATCAAAGACCTGAATTGGGGCAATCTTGTATCTCTTGATCCCTCATGAGCTTCGGCAATAACCATGTCCGTCATTCCTTCACTTGCCATGCCCTAAACCAATTCCAAGTTAACTGACTCATTCATTCACATTTGCACTCCTATGCATGCTTACTAGATAATGCTTCAAAGGAGAGAACACAAGTTGTTTACGTGATATCTAAAATTCAGTCATCATGGAAAGAAAGAGAAAACAAGTGAGGTTGTTTGTAAATAAAAACCTTGAGAACACCAGAGTTTGAATCAAATTCAATTTTTCAACAGAATGGTCAATAATCATCTCAAGTCCTTGCATTCAAAGTCTCGCATCTCATCATCACAAAAATGTTTACCTCATGCATCTAGGCATTATAGCATATGCATCAAAGCATATTTGCATCTTCACATTTTGTGCATTCATCACATAGCAAAAAGAAAAAAAACATTCCACGTCAGTTGCACAGAAAAAGCAGAAATCTTTTCATTGCATTGGCATCATATTAATGTTCGCACTTCATAAAAAGAAAAGAACAAAATCATTTCATGTCATTCATCACTAGAGCATTACATTTAGCATCAGATATTTCACAGAAAAAGCAAAGAAAGCAAAAAGAAAACAAAGAAAAGAAACCCCAGAAGCAACACAAAAGCATTCCATGTCATTCATCATTTCACAAAGCATTCCTTTGTCATTCAATCATCAAACATTAAAGCAGTGCATATGCATCATATTAACGTTAGCATTTCCATAAAAGAAAAAAGAACAAGAATCATTGCATCAAACATCAGAGCATTGCATCATATTAATGTCTGCATTTCATAGAAGAAGCAAAAAGAAACAAACAGAAGTTAGAACAGGAGCATTTCATTCATCAAAGCATCAATCACCGCATACATTTGCATTCAAACTGGCATCTCATAGAAGAAAAGAAAGCTAGAACATCCCATGTCATTCATCATTTCATGTTATTCATCATTTTTATAGCAATATTCCCACTTAAAAAAAAAGCGGGGGAGAGAAAGTTTTCCTTTGCATGTCATTCCATTAAAATACATGAGCATTCCATGTCATCAGACACCAAAGCTTTGCATTCGCATACCCATGATCCTTAAAAGAGCAAAAAGAGAAGACAAAAGAGAGAAAAGAGAAGAGCCAAGAGAGGAACAAAAAGAAAAGAAAAGAAAGAAAAAGAAAAAAGAGAAGCTAGAGAAAGAGAAAAAGACATATAAGAACAGGAGAAAATCATGCATTCATCAGACATAAGCAAAAGAAAAAGAAAATCATGCATTGCGTACAGACAAGAGAAGAAAAGGAAAATCATTGCATTCATCAAGCATATAAGAACAGTAGAAGATCATGCATCCATCCGACATAGACAAAGGAAATAAGAAACTCATCATTCATCATAAGAAAAAAGAAAACAGCAATCATGGCATTTGCATTGCATGCATTTGTTCATTTTCAGCTACAGGTACAAAGAGAGGATGAGCACTTCGGTGTTAGCCCTCGCCCCCAGATTCCAGAAAATGTTCCCCCAAGTTGGGAGTTCAGAAAGAAAAAAGAAAAGAGAGAAATAGAAAAAAAAGAGAGAGAAAAGAAAAGAGAGCGCTCAAGCGCGCATTGCGGATCGGAGCACAGAGATCATCGCTCCCTTCTGCCCAGGTCTCACGTCGTGTACGAGCAACGCGATGGACCGCAGCCCCATGCGAGGTTCAACGGAATAGTTGTATCAGCCTAAGATACAGTGGACGCCGTGCATTGATCAGTATATCAGCTCCGGAACTGATAACGATCCCCCCGGTCGCTCGAAAAGGCCAACAGGAAGCGTGCTCCTCAAAGCCACGTGCAAACTCGGATTCATCAAGAGTTCGTTTAAGGATTACAGGTTTTAGGCAGCCTGGGCAATTTACCGCTTTCTGCACGCCAAGTGCCCATTTACCGCTTTCTGCACGCCAAGTGCCCATTTACGGCTTCCTGCACGCCAAGTGCCAGTTTTACCTTTTTTGCCCGCACGTCAGTGTTCATTTACTGTTTTCGCATCGACACGAAAGTGTCTACTCTTTATCTTCATTTTACCTCGGAATATGTTTCGGCCAATTCATATTCTTTGTTAAAATCCAGATAAAACAAAAAAAATAAATAATAAAAAAAATAATAAATAAAAAAGAGAAGGAAAAGGAAAAGAAAGCTCAGGTTTCTCTAGGTAGACAAAATTGGTATAATTTCTGAATTCTTTATTTCCATTTTGCCTCGGAATATGTTTCGGCCAATTCATATTCCTTGTCAAAATCCAAATAAAGAGGGGCAGCTGTTATACCCCAATTTTGTCCGTCTTCTTTTTCTAGTTTTAGTCGTTTATTTTACTTAAATCGTGTTTTGAAGTCGCGTGATTACGAGAATTATCAGTACGGCGTCTCAGTTACTAACCCTGGCCAATTTCAATTACCCTGTTCAACTAAATCGAAATACCGTTGTTTTAAATTAGGCATGCACGCGAATGATCGATCTTTTCGTGCGTTCTTCAATTTAATCTTCGTATTCGGATTTAGTCGAACCTAATTGGGACTAACAAAGTCATTTTTCTCGCGATTGGGCTTGTCGTTTCAATTTGGGCTTAAAAACGCGATTCTGAGATAATGTTAGCGTTTAGTGGTCAACGGGCTTATTTATTCTATTTGGGCCTCGTTCTCACGCACTTGTCTAGTTGGGCCCGATATCATTTTTGTATTTGGCCCAATTTCTTTTATTATTTTTACTTTGCCTATTCATTTATTTTGAGTAGTATATATAGTCTAAAAATGTCAAAAAAATTTTATTTATTTTATTTACAATTTAATAGTGTTTAGGAGTCCAAATATCCAAAAATATACAAAAATAATAATCATCCAAAAATACAAAAAATACGAAAACGAAAAATTCAAAAATAATCAGGGCAGCATCAACAGCTTCAAATTGGGCTGTTCTTGCTCCCCAAGGCTTCTCTGCAAGCCCGATACCTGAAACAGGAAATAAGATCAAATCAGAATCAGAATCTTAATGCAAAAAAACCTAAAATTTGCTTATAAAAGCAGAGTAATTCAGACAAAGAAAAATATGAGAAAAACACCGAAACCCTAATCAACGAAACCAATCAGAGTTTCTGAAATAAAGGAGAGCCAGCAAGCGCAAAAATCAGACAGCAGCAGTAGCAGTCAAACAAGAATATAAATAACACTAGCCGTAGCAAACACACGGAAGGAAAATATCAGATGCTGGAGTTCAGGTTAGTTACTGTACTTTTAAATTTGAAACATCGAAAATATTTCTAAATGCTTGCTCTTGGTGTCTAAATCTATTAGGCCTAGAGTCATTTATTTATCTGATTGATTGTTATAATGATTTGAAACAATCGGTATATAATTTGTTATCAAAAATACAGTAAGCAAAAACAGAAATCAGAAATAGCAAAATAGAAGAAATTCGAAACTGAAAAAACAAGCAAAACTCACCCTTGTAGATTCCGGCCACCGTAGACGGTGGTCGTTGGACGGAAGACACCGTCGGAACACCGATTTTCCCTACCGTGAGCTCACGGTGACCATCAGAACCGTCGCAGAACAACACCTTCGTCATCACCTCCTTCGCGCTGCCACGGAGGACCTCCGGCCCCAAAACCATCGCCGTCGTCACCGTCAAATTCTCCGGCGAACACCCTTCTCGTTGTCACGTAGCAGAACCACGCCTTCCCTCTCTCTCCGTCGTCGTCGTGGCAACTCCGGTCATCTTCTCCGATCACGAATGGACCTCAGGCGCGAACAACTCCCCCCACGTCGTCGTCTTTCTCCTCGCCATCGCCGGCCATGGATTGGCCGGCCAGCGTGACTCTCTCCCTACCGTCACTGCTCCCTCTTTCCCTCTCCCACTCTCACGAAATCTCTCTCTCTCCACAAATCCCTCTCTCTCTCACCCAAAATTTTCGCATTCTCTCTCCTGAAAAGAGTGATGCGGCGCTGAGAGATGAAGAATAATGAATTAGGGTTCCATCTTTTTAGCCATCCCCTTATATAGTTCCCTTTTAATATTTATTTGATTTTAATTAATAATAAAAAGAACAGATTAATTTTTATACCCCTGTGTTAATTCATACAACCCTTCTGCTCATAGGCCCATTCGCAGGCCATGTTAATAAAAGCCCAGTAAGCTCAAAAAATAATGATAATAATAAAAGCCCAGCAAGACATCAGATTCATTTCCGCACCCTCTATTGTTAATAAAACTGCACCCAATACTATTTACCCCTCTCATTTTCCTGTATACGCCTCCCTCACCTAAGCCCAGTTTCGCATACTGGGCTCTCCTATGCGAACTGGGCTTCCCTTTTTACACCACCTATCTAATTATACCACTCCCCCACAGTTAATTACACTCCTACTCTACCATTTCACCCCCCCCTTTTCTCGTTTTTTAACTTAATTTAATTTTCCCCAAGACAAAATAGTTTCTCATAAATCAAAAACTTTGTTAATAGTCTTGTGAAGCCTTTGCTTGCATGATTATTAACAACGAGGTACTAGTGGTGGTCACTTGGAGCCTTTGCTCAATTGATCATCATGAATGCCTGAATTTTCCTAAAGAGTTTCACTAAATCAAAAAAAACTTTGTTTGTAGTCTTGCGAAGCCTTTGCTTGCATGATTATTAACAATGGAGCGCTAGTGGTGATCACTTGGAGCCCTTGCTCAATTGATCATCATGAAAGCTTGGTTTTCACAATTAAACAAGATAAAAAACAAAAACATTTTTCAGGACAAACAAGAACTACGTAGCTTTGAATTCTCCATCGCACCGGGAGATACGTAGGAGCGGGTCATGTCCCGTCAAGCACTTCTTTCTAAAAACCCTTTTTTTTTCCTTTCTCTCCAAAAATAAAAAATTTTATTAAGTTCTTTAATTCATTTTCAATAAGACATAAAGAGGCAAATTAGATATTTTTCAAATCAACACTTAAAACCACACATTTAATTAAAGGTTCCCTCTCAGTAGAGAGGACGTGTGAGGTGCTAATACCTTCCCCGCGCGTAACCGACCCCCGAACCCTCTTCTCTAGTTTCGCAAGACCACTTGCTTTCCAATAAAAGGTTTTCCTAATATTTCCCTTAATAAATATTGGTGGCGGCTTCATTGTCTTAGGAAAAGTTGTGAACGAGAAAGGTTCTCCCTCGGGGGCTTTTTCGGGCGCAACAAGTGGCAACAGCAGAACTGGCGCCCAGCAGCGGGGCGCCTAACACCATGGCAACAGAATTGGACTTGGCGCCCAGCAACAGGGCGCCTAGCAGCAACACAGAAAATGGCGCCCAGGGACAAAGCGCCTAGCACCGCAACATCAGGGACAGACTTGGCGCCCAGCAACAGGGCGCCTGAGACAGCAGAGGCAACACCAGACTTGGCGCCCGGCAACAGGGCGCCTGGCAACACAGATAGCAACAACAACCTTGGCGCCCAGGAGCAGGGCGCCTAAATCAGCAACAAGCACAGGAGACATTGGGCGCCTAGGGCGCCAAAATCAGCAACACAGACACACACCATTCACCAATGGGCGCCTAGGGCGCCAACTCCAGCAACTTAGACACCATCACTGGGCGCCTAAGGCGCCACATCCAGCAACAACAAAATGGGAACATCATGACTGGGCGCCTAGGGCGCCAAAATCAGCATCATAGGCAACACTGGCTTGGCGCCCAACAGCAGGGCGCCTCCAGCAGGGAACAACCACGACACAGCCACGGCGCCCAGGGGCAGGGCGCCGTTTCCAGCAACCCAACAACAACCCAAATCGCACCAAGCAATATCCAATCACCAATTTCACCATGATCAATCATCAAGCACGAATTTCACACATCATGAATATATTCTAACGATCATCAAACAACACCAAATAAGATCAAAGGGCAAACTAGAGTCTACTCCCACATAATCCCCATCATATACCCCATTATAAGGATAGAACCCACCCTTACCTTAGGTTTTGCCGAACACGATCTCTCCTTGCACGTAAGCTCCAAAGGACCACCGCAACGAGACTTCTCTCCTCTTGCTCCTTGTGCGCGCCGTCCCTCTCTCTTTCTCTCCTCTCCTCTTCGTAAATTTCTTTCTTTTCTCTTCTCCAAATGCGAATGACTAACCCTAGCTAACACCCTCCTTCATGCGCCTAAGCCTTGGGCTCGTGGATCACGGGCCCCCGTCGACTAATCAGCTAATTACTAGGCACCACTCCTTAATTTGCATAAAACATCATTTGATTAATTATTAAATATAACCATTCTAATAAAATACCTAAATAATTTAATTAAATAAATAATTAAATTATTTGGGCGTTACACCCTTCGCCTCCAGAGGATGTTGGTCCACTTCCCTTAGAGTCCAGGATGGAGAGAGCAGCTAGGCATGTCCAGGATGTCTATGATAGTCTTTTGGCAGTCGGCGGCATTCCTGGGGATGTCTATGATAGTCTGTTGGCTGTTTTACAACTTTTGGACATTTAGTTGTATTATTTTTTGTATTTTTACTGTATTATTATTGTTTATTAGTTTAGCGAGTTTCGTTACATTTAATTATTTCGCGTAATTTTTTTAAATTTAATTTTTTTTTTTAAATTTCCGGAAATATCCGGAAATACACATATTTCCGGAAGGCAGAAATATGTGTTTTCCGGAAATACCTCAAAAAGAGGTATTTCCGAAAGCCAACGGAAATTTTTAAAAAAATATTTTTTTAACGAAAATTTAGGGGTATTTTGGGGATTTATGGTAAAATGGGGGTATGGGGTCTAATGAGGGGGGTACAAAAAAAACTGCCATGTTTTAAATGCTTTGAATGAGTGTTTTTAAAACCGGATTGGAGAGACCTCCGGATTATGGTTCAATTGGTTCACTCGGTTCAATTGTGGTTGAACCGGATGAGTAATAATTAAATAAAAAAGTAAAAAAAATATTGAAATTTAGAGAAAAAGTATATTAAAAAAAGCAACAAATGCATTTCGGGCGGTTCAATCCGAGCCAATTGGCGGTTCAAAACGGTTGAACCGCGGTTTAATCCAGTCCAACCCGGTTATTAACGGTTCAATTGACCTGTGGTTCAGATGGGGTTGAACCAACCGCCTGAGCGTCTGGTTCCCAGTTCAACCGGTTGAATCCTCCGCGAGTATTAAACCCCTCAATGGGGGGGGGGGGGGGGGTTTGATGCCTTTACACAAGTTGTCTATCTTATTAATATATTGTCTTCCTCTGCTTTGCCAAAGCCTATCTCACCACTCTGGGCTTACACTAAAGTTCCACCTGGTTACAAAGCCTTTGGTTGCTCTTGTTTTCCACACATTCGTCCATTTAACCAACACAAACTTTAATTCAAGTCAGTAGAGTGTGTCTATTTAAGCGTCCACTCCTCAACACAAGTCACAAATGCCTTGCTCCAAGTGGCAAAATCTACGTCTCAAAATATGTCACTTTTAATGAATCCAAAATCGCATTTCCCCACCTATTTTCCCTCTGCCTCAACCTCAAAACCCAAACCAGCAACCTTCTCTATGAATTCTGTTAGTACTCCATACGTAGAAATTAAATTAATGTTCTATTTGCTATTACTTGACAATGTGTACCTAGAAGTCAAACAAAAATAGAAAGTACTAGGTAACGTGAGAAAATTTATTGGAAATTACAGCTTTTAAGGGAAGGTTGTGACGGTAAGCTGCTGCAATTGTGAACAATGCAGTGACAGTTTGGGATTTTGAATTTTTTACATCACCTAAATCCTCTAACGTTAAATAAAAGAATGTCATGGTCATGGACAAGACACACATATACAAGCAACGAGCATTATTGCTCCATTATCCGTGTAAATACATGTTACAAAACTTACAAACAGAAACCCAGCCAAAAAAATAAAAAATTGCAAAAGCTCTCCCTCTCACCTCGATCTAAAAATTGTAAGAGAACAAAAAAAAGTAAATGAAAAAAATCACTCTTTTGACGCGTATAACAAAAAAAATAGCATGTTATGTTCACTTTCTAGTCCCATTTTTACGTTTCATGTCAACAGGAACTGGATGCCTCGCTGTTCGATGTGAGACAGCATTTGATTGTTTCCGTGAAGGTGAAGGACCGAATAGAAGAATGAATATTATCATTCTTGCTGAAAAAATTGGATATACATTGTTAATAATTAATAATAAAATCATAACATGTCTTAAAGTGAGCATTATGAAAGAAGAGCAATGTTTCATTACCTCAATTCTGGGCTTTTTGCTGACTTTGAGACAATTCTCTCTTACTCTTTAATCCATTTCCATTGGCCATGTTTGTAGCTTTGGAATGATTGAATTGCCAAAGCAAGTCAGGTTCTGAGGAGTCACTAGTTGCAGCATCAACATCATCAGTGTCATCTGAACCAGCAATGTTAAACTGGTTGCCTCTCATGAACATATTATAGGATTGTTCTGAGTATATTTTGGAAGAATCTTGGAGATATTTCTGATAAAGGACCTCGTTTAAGTTCCCACTGTCTGCTTCCCAACACCCTAACATGTTCTCAATTTTGTTCACATCTTGCTTATTTACCATCACCTTATCAACCCACTCTCCTGAACCGGTTTCTTTGTCGTCTTCCCCACAGTTTTGTCCAGGACTATTCACTGGTGGCCAGGGTGGTGAACTTGTTAATATCTCATCAAAATCAAAGCTCAGGGTTTTTTGCCTCAATGTGGTATTTCTCTGAAGCTGCATGACAGTTAAAAATGACTTTCAGTATCATCACAACATGGAACCATTTTGCAATATTGGGGAATTATAATATATTTTTATTAACATTAGGTAACAACCAACAAATAGAGGCAACATACCTCTATGTTGCCTACACCAACCGTAAGTTGCCGGCACCCAAAATGATCATCCATAATATCTGCACCTCGCTGGTTTGCATGATAGGGTGAAAGATCACTAGCCACTGTCCTATATTTTCCAGAGCTGCTAGATAAAGAATGTTCCGAATCTCCTTCCTTTCTTGACAATGCTGCCTTAAGGTTGGTAATCTGAAACAGGATTAAAAAAGTTAACTAAGCTAAAAGTGGTAAGGCTTCTTGAGATTATTATGAACTTCATAGGTCATTATTTGAAAATCAACTTGTTCTTTGAGCTCTTTGACATCTGCACCATCCTTATTTACTCGAGCAGCACCAAGTTCAACTGTAGCAACTCTTTCTGCAAATTTTAATGTGCTGATTGTTTCTCCAATAGAATCAACCTCGGGACTTATGTGAACAAACATCAGTGTCTTGGCCTTGTCCTCCTGAAATTAGCCAGCAACATAATGAGAAGTTCAAATATGAGTGGATTGTATAACTGAGATAGAATGGAATGCAGCTGTCTAAAATATAGTTACAACTTACAAGTACCCCATTAGAAACCAACTTCTTAAAAACTTACCAAGTGAATCTTGGAGTAGTTGTGTGAGTTTGCTGTTTCTGTAAGGGATATGTTGGTTTTTCTGAGCAAGGGAAGCAATGACATCACCCAAAGCTGAAAGAGATTTGTTAATATGTTGCGCCTCTTTCAATCTATCACCCGTCGCCTCAGATTTGTCCACCCTCTCACTTCCTGCCAAGTCAACAAGATGCATGCATCCCCTTAACACAGCTCCGGATGTCAAATCTCTCCCTTGAACATGAACAGTCAGGCAACTGCCAAATGATAATTAAACAAGCCAATGGTCAAATGTTTCATAAAAAACATCACTGAATCAAGAGTGGAAGACAGGACAGTTAATAGAATATATACCTGTGAGATCGGCTACTCCTGTCATTGAGGGCTGTTGCTCCAACTGCACGGTTCCTTTGGCCGAGGTTCATTAGTTCAATAACATCATTTGTTGATGATACAGATACAAGGCTTGCATCTGGTACACTGAGCCCTCTATGAGAGTTACTACGAATTTCTAATGTGTGAATGGTTAAGGACAAGCATGTAAATAAAGGCTATTTTCATCTTAAGCTTAAAGAGTATTTAAAAACAAAAATCAAAGCAGAAGCCAAGTATGGATCAATAATATCAAACCAAAAGGATATCTTTTGTTTGTTCCATCAGTAACCAATAGATCTCTGACTTGCTCATTATAAATTTCAATCATTTGAACAGACACGTCATAGCGAAAAGTGTCCTTTCTTTGATTTGCTGTAAAAAACAGATCACTAAGAGCCCTGTAGTTTACACCTTGGCTTTTTTCTGTGATCTCTTTCGGTCCAGTCTACATTCAAGAAACAAAAATAAGGAAAACAGTCGTTAAACACTCGGGAGACAACTTCAAGAGCATATCTTACCAAAGTTTTTCTAGTCTAGTATTCTAGTTTACTTTACTGTTAAAAAACATGACAAGAAAAACACTATTAAGATATTCAAGCTTTTTCATATGATAACTTCAAGTGTAACGTACCATAGTGAAAGTCTTCCCTGATCCGGTCTGACCATATGCAAATATGCAAACATTAAAACCATCAAGAACAGACCTAATGAGTGGCTGCATATCAGAGAAGACCTCCACTGAACACAAGACAAAATAATTTAGATTAAGCAGTAAAATACATTAATCCTGAAGACAACTGAAACTGAAAAACAAATCAACCTTGGGCTGCAGATGGTCCAAAGACTTTGTTGAAATTGAAAGACCGGCGCCCTTTCCCATTCTTTGAGGGAATACTAATAGTGATACTTCCATCTTCTATGTTATCCACTGTACTCGAATGATTTGGTTGTCCAGATAAGAAGGGTCTTACTCGACAGTACACCCTAATGCTTCCTAATAAAACAAAGTTACCGCTTAAATTTTATTTTGTCTTAAAGTCCTTGCAAAAGTATGAATGGAATCAGTGTTGTCAAATTGCGGCTATAGCGGTGCTATAGCACTATAGCATATTGGATTTTGTACAATCCGCTATTGTCCGCAATTCGCAATTTGCCCATAAATATTGTCAAATAGCGGCTATAGTGGCGCTATAGCACTATAGCATAGTGGAATTTGAGTAAACTCGCTATTTTCTGCAGTTCACAATCGATAACACTGAATGCAATAAAAGCTTAATGCAACCAATCAACCAGTAATCTTATTACCCTTAAGATCCTGGACTTCATTGTATAGTTTTCGATTTTCTTCAAGCACTCTATGATATCCAGAAGCAGCATGAGCTAAACCATGAATGTGCAGGCCTGTAAAGAAAAGTGGGAAATGAAATATGATTAAGTATCTAATCCAGTAAGTATAAGGCAAAATGAAAGGAGTGGAACAATATTGCAACATGAACTTAAAATAATCACAAAATGTTAAGAAAATATTACCTAAATTGGAGAATTCTTCATGAAATTTCATTTGCATGAACTGCATACCAGCTTTGGTGGTTTGAATTGTATGCTTTAGTTCCTATCAAAGACACAAGGATGGCAATGTTTTACTAATAAATTGAAAAATTGCAAAGTTAAAATGATTAATAATATCTTTGCTGCTCCATACTTGAACATCTCTTTGCTGTTGATTAAAGAGCATTTGCTGCTTCAGAAGTTTTCTCTGTGATTCCTCATCAGCAACATGGTTTTTATGGATGAACTCCTCTTTCTTTGTTACCACAGGTATCTTGTTATCCACCTAATCAATCAGAAACTGCATGAGTATAAGAATTCAAACATTTTCAAGTTTGACATAGGTCCATGAATGTGTTCAAGTGTGAGGAAGGTACTATTACCTTTTTATGTGCGGCGATAAACTTTGATACAGATCCATTGCTTTGGGACACAGCACCTCTTGAAGTTGTTTTCGTCTGCGAGTTATGTGATGAATAAATAATAAAGAGGACAGCTCGTTGTAAAAATCAACTTCAGCAGAAAAATGTTCTTTTCTTCCTAAGAATTGAGTAAAATAAAAATCACAAAATTACTGGCCATTCGCCAGTGACTTAATAATCAATCACATTCCTCAAGGCGAAAAGAAGCATACCTGATCGCCCTGGCTTGCCATCCGGTGCTCAAACTCCTCTACGACTTTATTCAAGACAGATTCAATTAACTGTTTCATGCAGAAAAACAATATAACTTCAAGCAAGTAATTTCAGAGGAGCTCTTAGTATTACGAGTGACATGTAGTAGATGCTTAACACTTCTAATGTTTCAATTTACAATCTTACACTCCATTTGTCTAAACTCTAATTAAATAAACACATCTCCTTACCATTGGAACTTCTTCTGGCTTCTTATCTAATAGTGCTGCACGAACAAGCATACCTAGAGAATGAGAACCAGACTGCAAGCATAAAAAAGAAAGAAAAAATTCCAATAGTTATTCTGTCTGTTCAACTAGACAAAACAATAGAACATATAAAATGTCAAAAATAAAGCTTACCAACCATTTTATTAGACTCAACATCAGAGGTAAAATTAGTCATGGTTTTTTCATTGATGGATGATGTCCTTGACAAGGAGTTGGTAAATGGCTCTGAGTTTTTTCTCACAAAAGGTTTTGCAGAGACTGTAGGTTTGATAGTTCCACCAAATTTCCACACACCATTAGCCCCAGTCTGTTTCCATTCACTATAGGATTTAAGTGCCAAGACAGTGTTCACAATCCTGGCTGATTTTCCTCCCTAAAACACAAACCAATCATTTGATGTTGTGTTCTTGACAATTCAATACACAACTATACATATTTTTACTCAAAAATCCGAAATAGTAGTAAGTATTTGGTCCTTTACATACTTGTTCCAGATCAGATGCCTCAAAGGTAGGAATTCCAATTTCCTGGATAGCCACTAGAAAGTTCCTGACATTCTCAAAATACTGAAATGCGGATAATGGTGCTCCATCAGGGATTAGTGCAGAATCAACAGGACTCTCGACAATCTTTAAGAAGAATACACAAATCACATTAGCAAATAAACGATAGCAACAAAAAAAATCCATAGGATCAAATTAGGATCAAGGTCACCTTGGGGACAGAACCGGGTTGAACCTTGTTAAGAACATTACAAAGAATGATCCCACTCCTCAAACCAAGCCTAAACTCTTCCTCAGAAGGTTCTGCTGGTAAATCTTTAGCTGCAACAACTCCAACCATTTTTCTCAACCAGCCTGCTGCTTCATACCTTCTGAATCCTGCATTATAAAGATTTTCACTCTCAGGAGAACTGATACAAAATTCAGATAACTTTTCCACAGATATTGACATTAAAGGCAATTATCAGGATGATAATCAGAGACATTCATGGAAAAGATGACAATTAGACTCTACAATAGTTAACTTCCTAAAGCTTTTCCTGACATTCTTAACGATCATAGAAAAAGCAGTTGAAATGGTAAATTATAGATGTATGGGAAAAAGGAATTTGCAATTTGAGAAGTGAATTTTTCAAAAGAAGGAATAAACAAAGAGGAATTACCAGCTTCTTCTGCTTTTCTAGATTCCAAATCAAGATCTTTGAGACGAGTACCGTGTTGTTGAAGGACATCTTCAACCACTGATGCAACTGAAAACGACAATGCCGCCATAACAAACAATACCAGACACTACCAGAGACAAAATTCAACAATTCAACATATTGTCCTTCCTTGCCAAAAAGAGAGGAAAGAATGAGAGAAGTAAAACAAAAGGTGATGAAGAGTGAGTCTCTTCTTTATTATCTGTATACTGTGATGTAGTGTTGTTGAGGCTTTCTTTCTGTCTATGTTAGAAACATAGAGGACGTATAGATTCTCATTCTCTGTGTTATTATTACCTTTGCCTTTTCTTTTCTCTTTCTCTCTGTACACAAAACAAAGTGGTGGTGGCACTCCTCTTCCACAACACAAAAACCTCTTCCTTTCTCTTTCTCTATTCCGCTTTATACTCCCCCACCACTCTCTTTCTTGCTTCGTTAACTCCTTACCATATGCCTCGGTTCCGAACCCAACTATGTAATGTTCCGAACATCTCTCTTTTTAAACTTTAAATAATATTTTTTTGAACTTTTGTTTTTTTTCGTAAACACGTAGCTTCTATAATGTTTTCTTTCACCTTGCTTCAAGGCGCGTGCATTTCAGCCTCCCAAAATGGGAAATTTAGGGGTAGTTATCAATTTGTGTATCACTTATCTCAAGTAGGTAGATCAGTTGGTGAGCTAAGCAATACAAAGAAGTGCAAGCAGGGTCCGAGTTCTGATCCAGAAATCTAAGATTTCCCTCTCTTCAAACAAGTAACCAACAAAAACAAAATACAATGTTACACTCTTTAATGTATTATTTTTTTATTTGGTGAAATTTAAAAGTCACACCAAACTTATATGAATGATTATGGTGTATCAATTTGAATTTCAACCAATACAAAAAAATGGATTGAAAAATGAGTATTACACAATATGCCGTTACGGTTTACACTCTTCTTTGTCTTTGTTGTTATTTATTTATTTTCTGCCAATTTCAATTGGAAATTTTTGCAAATACTTACTTTCAGCTAATTATCTTATTTATTTTTTTGCTTCTAAATAAACCTTTAAACATGTAAATGTAATGAATAATTTCCGTTACAAAAAACAAGTGATAAATGATTGCCGCGTTTTTTTTTTGCGTGTTAGTTTGTCCAAACTATTACTTGTGTTGTGAAGAAAAATTTTCTCAAGAAGGAAACTGGATAATTATTTGATACAAACTTGATTGATGTAATCACACTGATTTTGTTCGATAAACTATAGTAACTTTGATTCTATAATAGATAAGTAAAATACTTTACGCAGCAACATGTATGGAACAAATGCATTTATCTGACAATTCTGACTTGGTGTTTTGTTAAGCAAGCCAGTCATAAATTACCCCAGCTTTTACTATTCACTATTATAAAGCCAGACAGTGACACTTATTTTACAACATCATTTTTTTAAGCTTATTACAATTTTGGTCCCTTCTAGTTTCACCATCTCACGATTTTGGTCCCCGTTTAAATTTCACGAATTTGATCTCCTTAATTTTCCCATTTGTAAAATACTAAAATCATAGTCCCCCACTATTTTGGTCAAAATTGATTCTAACCTGTAACTCACTTAACCTACGTGGCAGTCCACGTAGGCATGCCTAGTTGGCATTTTAATTAAAATTTGTTATTTTTTTAACAAATGTTTTTAATATGTTTATATATTTATTTAATCAAATTAGAAAAAAAAATACATGTTTAAAAGTGTTTCAGATCCCTTCAATGGCCAACCGAACCCTAAACGTTTTCATCTTCTTCCCTGAATCCTAAACCCACACGAACCTTCGTCTCCCTGAATCGTCTCCCACACGAACCAATGTGAACACTAACTCTATTTGAACCCGAACCCTTGCGTAATCAAACCCTAATCGAACCAAACAAGAGGAACTGTAGATGACGAAGGACGAAGCAAATGGCGACGAATCGAAGCACAAAGGAGACAAATGAAGGGACGAATGCTTCTTCAAACAAGAATGAGGAGCAGAAGTATGTTTCACGGTATGTTTAGGGCTTTGACTACTTCGTTTTTTATCCTCTCTGTTCCCCCTTCTGTTGTTTTGTGTGATTTTTACTTCATATGCCCAAAAAATTGATTTATATTGAGATTGTGGTAGATGGGACAAGTTTGCCCTAAATTTCTTAGTTTTATATTGTGTTTATTCTCTGTTACTTCAGCTGCTGTACCCACAAGTATCACAAGCTACTCAACCACAAGAGTCACAACCACAAGGATCACAAGCACCACAAGTGTCGCAAGGATCACAATCTGCTTAGTGTTAGGAAGTATGGCATATGCCTTTTTGTATTAAGGGTCTAATGGCATATGCCTTTAGTAACATTTTGTAAAGGTGGTCCACTTTTGTATGGTATTTGCCTTTTTGTATTAAGGGTGTCATGGCATATACCTTTAGTTATCCCACGATGAGGACCTTAACAATGTAATTATGGCCTTTTGAGTCTTAACAATGTAATTATGGCCTTTTGAGTCTTTGGTTAATATATGCATCTATGGCAGCCTTTATAAATGTGCTTTTGTGAAGCTGGTTTTCAATCTTTGGCAGCTTATAATGTGTCACAAATTAATATCAGTTATGTTCAGTTATGCCACGAATTAATATCAGTTATGTTTAGTTATGCCAAATTCTATTTATCAGTTATGCCAAATTCTGTTTATCAGTTATGCCAAATTCTTGTTTATCAGTTCATGAACAATTCTGTTTATCAGTTAACTAAATCTGCATAACAATCAGCTATGTAACACAAGCACAAGCATAACTAAATCTTCATTACACTAAATCTGCATTACAATTCTGTTCATGAACATAATAGTACCCCTAAACTATTACAATCAAAATACAATATAACCTATAATACCTAAACCATTACACACTACTCCCCTTAAAACATAACTACTTTATCATGTGTGTTGCCACCAATGCAAACACAAGCACAATAATAATCACCCAAGAAATTGCTAAAATTCCCCACATCATTTTCATCTTTATCTTCATTTCCTCTTGAGCCCTCTTTGCTTACTTCAATTCAAATTCGCTGGTCTTCAATTGAGCAACATTGTCCTTCAAATCACTAGCTTTTCTCATCAAATACAGAATAACCTCTTTGGCTCTAGGACTCATCTCTTCATCATACCACTGATAGAAATGACATTGTTTCTTACCAAATTCCTGAAAAACAAGTGTATAATTTCAGTCAACACAAAACCCAATGTAACCCCAATCGCATACTAAACCCTAAATCGCATGATAAAGAAGAACAATACCTCAAATAATGCACATCCATTAAAACTACACCCAGGATTCTCGTTTGTCCAAGAAGTCTTTAATGGAGCTTCAAATCCACAACGGCAACGAACTGCTCTTCTTCTCTGTGAAGACCCATGAGACGAAACAGAGGAAAACTGAGACATTGGAGCTCACACGATCCTAATGCGACAGGAATGGAAGCCGAAAGAGGTGGAAACGTTGGTTCTCAGTGAAGCTTCTGTTCTGAGTTTGAAGCTCGAAGGGAAGAAAACGAAGACGAGATGAAATGGCGTTGGTTCTCAGTGAAGCTTCTGTTAATATTATTTTATTTGGTCTAAAAAAATAATCTTATTTTTATTATATTCCACCATGGCATGACAACGTGGAATGCCACATTGGATTAGTGAGTGCCAACTCACCCAAATGTTTGACCAAATTGGTGGGGGGCAACGATTTTACAAATTGATAAAATAGGGAGACCAAAATCGTGGAAAAATTGTTGGGGGATCAAAATCGTGAGTGAGGTATAATAGGGGGAACAAAACTGTAATTAAGCATTTTTCTGAAGTGTGACGATTAATTTGAGAGGAGAGTTGTAATAGCTAAGGTTATATTTGTAATTACAGTAGCCTCTTTTAATTAAGCTCGTAGTTTAGCAGTCATCAAATGAAATGAAATGAACCAAAAAATGTGGTACACGTGATAGATACTTGAGTCTCTTAACTATTTAGTCCTTTGTTCAGTCCATAGTCGGTGCGTGTGGAAAAACATTTGTTGAGACTAAGAGATATTAACTCCTTAAATGAATCACAAATATCTCGAAGGATTAGTCTCCGCAATCACTTACATTCGTTTAAAAAAATGAAATGAAATGATAAGATTCACTTAATGCCATGACCATTGAGACTACCCTCCTTATTATTATTCTATACAATCTGCCGCCCACTCAAAAAAATAATAATAAGGGAGGAAAAGTTAAGTACAACGTCCTACCTATCTTAACTTTGAATGAAATCCCTCCTTTGGGATTCAAAATAAATATTCAAACATTTAAAAAAATCTCTTTCAGAAGTTGGATTGGAGGAGGTGGTTGGGTTTGTTTACTTCGTTAATGCTCATCCACAAAACGCCACGATTTGTCAATTAACTTTGTATTTCAAAAGAATAATTTTGCTCTTTGATTCAAATTGTAAAAATTTAGTAGGTAGGTCCCTCACCAACCGCTGGATTTTCAATTTAATCATCATGGTTTTATAATTCTAAGAATAAGATGATGGTGATGAGCTTGTAACGCTTAGATGCATGCTCCTAATTGGTTTTATGACTGAGACTTTCAAATGACAAAAAATAACCCATCATTGTTTAGGCTAATTAAACTTAATTAGAATAATTTAACAAAGCCAAGCCGTGTTAATGAGTAAGAATTTGTGACATTCGGTTCAGAGAGTGTCACGTCAATGTCTGATATAAAGCAACTGGTTTTTCAGTTGTTTTTCCAATAACTTAATAATCCAGAGCTAGTTAGCGAATATAGTTGTACATGCATGTTGATCCACCATAGAAGGAAAGTGGTTAACAAGTTTCAAAGTCACGAAAGAGGATTACGGATAGACTTCAGGGAAATGTTGGCTTAAGCTAGTTAAAAAGGTTGAAAGCAAGTAAGCATTCGCAATTTTTTATAAGGGGCGTGGCATTGGCACCACAACAACATATGGTAGACAGAATGTCTCTGTCGGTTAGTGAAGTGGTTGCCGGAAAACAGTTGCCTCTGCTTCTCAAGTGCTAAATGTAGGGCTTCATTCAAGTTTTAATGATCAACCGTTGCTTTCTCATCCAATCCAAGACAATTATGTTCACTTCGCAGGCTTTGCTCACTAGCGTAGGACCTAAACTCGGGATTTTTAAAGTCCAACTGTGTGGATGGATATTGGTTTTAAACCAAGTATCGTCTGCGTACAATTGTAGAGACTAATTCTCTGAGGTACTGAGATTTATTTAAGGGGTTGACATTTTTCACTAGATATTTTTCAAATATCTAGTAGAGTCTAAATATCTACTACTTGTGTTACACCATGTTGGTTATTATATTCTCCCTATAATAATATTACTAATTATTTTGTCAAGAAATAATAATATTACTAATTACTAATATTTTACATTAATGAATAATCAAAACATATTAAAGTATTTCTATAGATGCATTTTATTTTTTCCATTTTTATGGAATTCACTGTTTTTCTAAACATTTATAAATAAATAGTCGAAAGTTACTATTGTGAGTATGTGTGTGCAACAAGATCGGCGGTACAATATGGATTATGATTCCCTCTTGTCACCCCTCTCTATCTCTCTCTACCTGAATGACTATTATTCTTTCTCACCAAATACATTTGACTTTAACTCAACTACCTTAAGTCACAATTAACATGATTTTTTTATTGATTGGCAGTGCAAAAAGTTTTACACAATGGGTATGCCAATTAAACTCTGAAAGTTATAGAATTTAATTAGTAGACATTGACAGTGTATACATATTTTACAATATCAACCTATCAAAAATCGTCACACCATGGAAATATTTGGCTTTTGTTTTATTCATCTTGAAAGTCACACCCATTATGATTTCTTATTGGTGGCCAATATAAAAAACTTGTACACTGTCCGTACATACTAATTAAACTTTGAGTTATATATAAGATGATTTGCAATTAATTTAGGATTTAGTCGGTGTATAGATTTCTTACACTATAAATCAATCATAACTTGACATATTATTGAAAATTTTGACTTTAATCGTAACCAGTGGCGGACCCAGGACCTCGGGGTCAGGGGTGTCAAATTTTTTAAGGCTGGTGTCAAATGGGTGCAAAACTTGGTCTACTAGTACAATTTCAAATTTTCAGGGGTGTCAAAATTAAAATTTCAGGAAATTTAGGCTATTTATATAGGGTGTTTAGTACAAAAAAAAAAAATCCAAGGGGTTCAACTGAACCCCCTGGTTTAATGCCAGGTCCGCCACTGATCGTAACTATCTCAAAAGTCATACATTTAGTGGTTTGTGATTGGTTGACGGTATATTTTATTTTTTTGCGCCAATATTGTATCACAATTAAACTCATTAATTTTTAGTGCAAGTTTTTACACTCGGCAAAACATAAAAACCAAAGGACATAACATGTGTAAGGTCTTGTTTTCTTCACAAAATGAGATAAAAAATGTTTGGAGGATAAACCTGATCTAAGAAATTTTACTCAAGTTTGCTTCAAAATAAAACTTACAAAAATATATTTAAATATTTAAATAGAAGCATAAGCTAAGGTGCAATGGTGATTTTCCACTTAGAGCCTCCCCAAAAGGCCGTAACGTTCAAAATATTCAAATTGGTGGTTCGGAATCAACGTGTGGAGGTTCGGGAGCATGGTTAGGGTAAGGGGCCCCCCTACCATCTTAAACATGACCCCACTTTTCTAAAACACTTCATGGGAAGGAATGAGAAAGCGTTTTAATAAAAAAATATTGTAATGTGGGGCTCACACATTGAGACGAGACGGAGGAGTGGGAAGTTCATCGTTTCCTACGTGGCGCGTTCGCTTCATCATCGTAACCTCCGGCAACTGGCAACGTGCCACCCACTAGGACTTCCCTTCTTCAATTCATACAACCACTTCCACCTCAAGCGCGTCCCAAACGTCCCAATTGCTCCCTACATCCAAAATCTACGGTCTAGTATCAATATCTAGACCCGTCAATTTTGGCCCAATCCAATGGGCCGGCCCATGACCCAGTGTTTTAGACTGAGTCGGGCTCGTTATATAGATGCTAGGAACAAATTGGACTATTTTAGCCCAGTCTAGCTGGCCTATGGGCTAAACTAGACCAACTTTTTTATGTTTTTTTAAGTAAATTTTGGGATGGGCTACACAAAATACGGCTCAATCGACAATTGGGTGGGCCTAGCCCAGCCCACTTATACATTTTGGCCCAACCCACTTTTGAAATTGCAACCAGAAAACACTAGAATAATCTATATACTATTAATATAATTCTAACCTCGATGCTTTGTGATGTGTTTAATGTGAGGATAACGAGGTGATGCAGGCTGTTGTGGTTTGGAGTGTGAGTTCAGGAGGTGCTGGGTGGAGGTTGTGTGGGGACTCTCAGGTGTTGCCCTGCCTCCTTTCGGGTTTTCTGTTCGCCTTAGAATTTCTTCCATTAGAGTTCTATGGTTGTTTATTTTAGAGGCCTTGTTGGGCATTCTATTATTGTCCTTATTACTAAGGGTTTTGGTCTAGTCCCCCATTGTGCTTTTTATATCTCTCTTTATTTTATTACTAAATTACACATTTCTAAAAATTCGACACATAATCAATTTTAAAGAAAAATATTGTTTTTCCAATTATTTTCTCTCACTTTTCTCTCTCTCTCTCTCTCACTTTTATCTTTCACGAGTCTTACTCTCATATCATCTTTTAATTTTGTATTTCACTTTTAAAACTCGGTTTTCTCTTTCCTCTCTCTCTCTCTCTCTCACTTTTTTCTTTCCTGCTTCTCTCTCTCTCACTCTTGTCTTTCTTACCTCTCTCTCCCCCTCCCCTCACTCTATTCTCTCTTTTCACATTTCATTTTTTTTAATTTATCTATTATCTATTTAATAATTAATCAAAATACTTATTATTAAAATTTATATTTTATCTATCTATCTATCTATCTATCTATCTATAAATTATCTATACATGTATAAGACAATGATGTTTATTATTTTGCTTTGGATTCTCGACGAGAAAATAATAGATGTCGTCGGTATGTATAAGACAATAGATGTTTATTGTTTTAACATGAAATCTAATAATTTATCTTTGTATCTGTGCACTAATTGAATTATGTATAAATCTATTTATACAAAGAACACGACGTTACCAGTACTTATGCGTTTCTTCGTGATAATTCCTTATGTGCAAACCCTTTTCATGAAAAATATTGTAAATTTCATGAGAAAAAATAGGGTTAATGTAATTAATTAGGGATGTGCAACAATGATCAGAATCCACAAATTCGTCCCCTGATGATTTCAAGTTGAACTCATCCTTGTTCCATTTGAAAAAAGATTTAATTTATATTCACAATACGTGTATAAGTATCTTACACTATTTACCCGATACAAGTTGACTCATCACTAAAAAGAAGTTAGTCAATTGGTAACCACTTTATATATGTTAACTTGGTTGTGGTTGTAAAAGCCAATAAACTATATGTGTACATACATTAAACTCTAACAAACATAATTATTATAAGTAATCCGACTTTGCGTAATGGCGAGTTACCTAATTTGACTTTGCGTTATGACAAGTTACCTTAGTAGGGGGAACTCCCTTAAATAGAGCTCTCCCAGTACATGGGCCAGATATGACAACTGGGTCGAGTTGCTAAAAGCCCGTTATGGGCAACTTAGTTATTCCAGTACAACAGTAAAAGATTAAAAGTTACAGTTGAAGAGTTTAGATGTAGTTAATAAGTTTTTTAGCATTCTTAAAGGTTATTCTTAAAGCCCCCTCCTACGCATCCCTTCTTGCTGGTATTATGGTTGTTAAGACCTGAAAATTGTTCATTGCTAACTTATCTTGTAGAACTAAGATTCTTATTGCTCAAAGACGAGCTAGACAACGAGTTTAACTAATTGCTAACAACTAACATTTGCCTATAAAAAAATGAGTTAGGCTACGAGCAATATTTTAAAAACCGGACCGAACCGGCCAGTTCAACCGGTTGAACCGGGAACCGGACCCCCGGCCGGTTGGTTCAACCCCATTTGAACCGCAGTCCTATTGAACCGCCCAGAACCGAATCGAACCGGGGAAGAACCGGGTTGAACCGCGGTTCAACCGCTTTGAACCGGAAACCGAACCGGAATGAACCGCCCGAAATACATTTTTTTATTTTTAAATTTACCTTTTTCTCCAAAATTTAATATTTTTTATTTTTTATTTAATAAATTACTCATCCGATTCAACCATGGTTGAACCGATTGAACCATGAACCGAAGGCCTCGCCGGTTCGATGTCCGGTCCGGTTTTAAAAACATTGGCTACGAGCCTTAGTTATGGGCTTGCCATTCTTTTTTCGTTTCTTTTATTGTTACTAAAAAAAAGTTAATCAGATCAACACTATTCGCCCTCCCCATAATACCAACCACCTGACCACAATGTCAAAGCTAAGAACTCGAATACAGATTATAATACGCAGGGATTTGGATTATTGAATTACACTTAAAAATGTTGAGGTCGACCGATAATCTAAGCTTAGATTATTGAAAGGTTAAAGTTATTGTTAGGAGAGGTCAACCCCTTAAATGGATCTCATATAACTCGAAGGATTAGTTTCCACTGTCGCCGTGGAAGATACATTGGTTTACCAAAAAAAAAGTTATTTATGGGTGATTGCTTTTTCTTTATGATGACTTTCACATGTTAAGTGAGCCCGGCTGCTACCCATCATCATAATATATGATTATATTCATGAACTCCCTCCCTTTGTGAGGTTTACATCACTTTCTGGTTTACAGAATATGCACATTAATGCTGTCAATTCTCAAGATGGCAAGGCACATCAAACAATGGAAGCACATGCACTCTCATTTTTGTGGAAAGCATTAAGCATTACTCAATCTCGATTACTAAATAACAAAACACTCAATCTCTGCACCTCAATTTTTCAAATTTTAATGTTTTTACCTTGGCTACAAGAATGAAATATTTGAACAAAAAAACATGTAGTTTGTTAAGATTAGATAGCACTAATAATTACCGTGATCAATTGTTTGACATAGGTGAAACTTGAATGAGGACAAAAGTTTGAGCATTATTACAACAATCTTTAGTCATGTTATGTAGGTATACCTTGTGGCCATGATCCATAACTTGACCCCAAAACAAAACATATATAAGAAGGGATACGTAGCAGACAACCATTGGCTCGTCCCGGGAGTAGTAGTGCCTCAGTGACAGAGAAGGGACACCGCTACCATGCAGAGGAGAACAACATAGAGGCTCTTAACTAGTATAAATAGTGCATGTTACTGTCGTATAGGAAAATCCTTTTATCCACACTCTTGAGAGGTCGCCCTAGGGTTGCACCATCACCGCTTTGTGCACAAGAACAACTTATATAATCTCCCATAGCTTTTCTCAATTGTTAAAAATAGCTTTCCTCATGATGATTGCATAATCTATATATGCATACACAATTTTTTAAACCAAAAAATATACTGTACAATGTAAGTATTTATAAACAAAAGAGAAGTCTACCCTTTACTCTCAAGGAAAAAAGAGAAGTCTACCGGGACAATGAAGTACCTCATTTTTTCTTTAAGTGGGACCTACGTGTACACATCACTCATTTATACTTTTTTAATATTAGTTCCTTATAAGCATTCAATCTCTCCAACCCAACAGATTTGGATCCTCAACAGCGAAATGTCTATGCAATTCCCTACAGCGAAAATTCCAACCGTTAGATTAAAGTAACGGCTGTGATGTAATATGATAAATTAAAAAAAAAAACTATGTAGTTCGATGTTTCTGTTGATTTCCGGTTGCCGTGCTGTCGTCTTTCATCCTCCACTACTGCCCCTTCTTTCGTTCCTTCTATTCCTGCATGTTTCCAAATTTTCTATTGCTGCATAAAATACTATTGCCTATTCTAATTGATTATCTGAAGGAATGCACCAAATAGCATCAAAGGATGAACTAAGAATAAGGCTCCAAATCTTCTTTTTACCACAGCAAAATTAAAATTAGTACAGGTAGCATGCGTTGCAGAAATTAGGAATCTACCATCAGTAAATTGTTCACCTATTTTGTCTCTTCTTTGCTTTCAATGCCTCTAGACTCATCTGTGAGTTGTAGAATCTCAACTTGCTTATTAGGTGCATCCATCCCACCACGCATTGAGCTGAACGGCCACTGGATTGGCACCGTGAATTGCTCCTACCGCTATGGTTCATGTATTGCGTTGCCGTTTCCATCCGTTCCATACCGCCTCTGTTGGGTTGTTTAGGAAAGAGAGAGCAATGAATTTTGAGATTTTTTATTTATTTTAGGATCTAACATCACAACCGTTAATCTAATCTAATGGCTGGAATTTTCGCTGTAGGAAATTGCCGTAGACATTTCGCTGTTGAGGATCCTGATCCCAACCCAACACCCCAAAAAGTTTACTAAATAGGTCCCACTATAATCCTATGTCATGATGAAGAGAGAGAAAAAAGAAAATATTGTGTCATGTGGGACTCGGAGGGAGAGAGAAAATAAATGATAAAATTGGTTTTTAATAGTGGGGGCGCAGAGAGAGGGAGTCCTAGTAGAAGGACTCCTCCTTATTAAAGATTATTTTTATTTTCTCCACAATGGTATTCTTTACAGCAAACTCTCCTTAATAAGGAAAAAACACTATAAGGACCACAATTGTGGATGCTCTAAGTTCTCAAATGGTCATAGATGGATGGGGGAAAAGTTGCTCTTAATTTGTGACTCCTTCTTTCTTCCCCACAAGCACCACACTTTACTAAAGTGGTGGGGTTCCAAAAGGAATCATGAAAACATAGCACTCCCAGTTGTTTTGATAGGTTTCGGCAACTTGGACCGACCAAGCTAATGATGAATGTTAATTAAACTGAAAGAAGGGTTTTTTTTTTATACCCCCATCAGCTTCCATGTACCCCCACCCAAAAACGTTATTCCAAAAATACCCTTGACATAAATTACAAAAATTGACTTTTGGAAGATTCTCTGGTGGGGGACCACTTAATCTGGAAATCGGATTTACCTAAATGGAAGGTAAATCCGATTAGCTTTAAATACGATTTAATTCTGAGGCAAAATATTTACAAATCGGATTTAGCTAAATCCGATGCGAAATCGGATTTAGCTAAATCCGCCTTTATTGTTTAAGAAATCGGATATACCTGGATGAAGCTATATCCGATTTGTAAAAATTAGAAAACGGATTTACCTTTGAAGTCACCTAAATCCGCTTTGTTTTTTTATTTTTAAATATATACTTTATAACTGTTGTTCTATTTTCAAACAGGTATTGTGAATACAGACTCGCAGGTCGTTCCTTTTGTGGTAGACACTACAGAGGCATTCTGGACAGAGAGGGTATATTTTTGAAACCAATTTTCTTAATTAAAGTTTGGTAGATATTTAATTAATTAAGTACCCCCATTTATCTATTTCTTCTATTTTGTAGATTTTTTCTACACGCCAGGATGTTGAAGAGTGGGCTAACGCAGTTGGGAGGCGTATTGGAGTTGTGGTTATCATCGTAAGATCTGACAAAGCTGGAGGTAAAAGGGGTTCTAGAGATAAGATTATATTAGGTTGTGAGAAGCAAGGGAATTGGTCTAATGATTCTAGAGTTTTCGGGTCTAAAAGAAGAAGCTGTCCGTTTACATTGAGAGCTACTTGTACAAAACGTCATGGGGGTTGGCGTGTTAGTGTTAGGTGTGGTCTTCACACACATCAGTTGCTTACTACCCCGGTTGGATCGACAGCTTTTGGTCGTTTAACTAAGCCGCAGAAAGCTATTGTTAATGAGCACACTGATTTGAATGTTGCCCCGAAAGATTGTCTTACTGCTTTGATTGAGACGCAAAATTATTTATGTTGGAGCAGAAAATTTGAGGGTTCCGATGTGGTCAGTGACATCATGTGGGCGCATCCCACTTCTATTAAGTTATTCCGGTTGTTTCCAAAGGTTCTTATTCTTGACACCACCTACAAGACCAACAAATACAATCTACCTCTATTGGAGATTGTAGGTGTCACTTCAACGGAGTTAACTTTCTCGGTTGCTTTTGCCTATATTTCACACGAGCTTGGAATTCATTTTACTTGGGCATTGCAGCAACTAAAAGAATTATTTGCCTTGCACGGACTTCAGCCTCAGGTGTTGTTGACTGATAGAGATCTTGGTCTTATGTCCGGTATTGTTGATGTCTTTCCTTCCGCTACAAATTTGTTATGTTCTTGGCACGTGACTAAAAATGTGAAAGCGAAGATTAAAGAGTTGGTGCATGTGGATAGGCAAAAGGACGTCATCTGTCTTTGGCATAACATTATTGATTCACTTGACGAGTCAGAGTACTCAGGTCACTTGAAGATTTTTGAGGACTCCTGCGTTGATTTGCCCGCTCTTATTAAGTATGCGCATGACATATAATGTGCAACCCGTAAGAGTCTAGGAATAGATGCCCTCACATACCAATGTATGTAATCCGGAGCAACCTGACCCAACTCCTCAGCAGCATAAGTAGCACGCAAAACGTCCTGCACCACAGGCATATAATGTGCAATCCGAAAAATACAGTCTGCATGGCTCGGACGATCGGTAAGAGGGTGACGTGGGATGACCTGCACGTACCCAAGCTGTCTGAGGCACCTATCGGGCATGTAGGGAACAGTGATGTCTCCCCAGCTGATGTGGCCCCTGTAAAATGAGACCATGTGAAAGTCACTACCCTCCTCCCGGTGCTCCTCAAATGGTCGCCAGCAGACATCATCCGAGGTAAGTGCATCAATCCTCTGCCTGTATACCCCCAGCTTCACTCCATCTGTCTTCTTCTTCCTCCAACGCCCACACAGTGCTCCAATCCGCAATCCACTCCTCCTCTCCACCAGCTGAGGGAAATACCATAAAATCCAGCTCTGAAAAAAAGAAGATAACTTAAAAATTGTTTAACAGAAATTTAACCAAACTCGGAAAATATAACTTAAAATTATTACCTGTAAGAGGGTCGCATACCCTCCTAACTGATGCGCCTGATCCAAGCAGGAGTAGTTCAGCTGGTCATACATGAAAGCAAGCCCTGCTGCCCCCCATGCATATGATCCCACTCCAGCTTCACTGACATCCTCAAGTAGCAGCAGCCACTTAGCCTCAGCTCTGTCGCCGGTCTTGACCGTGAAGATGGACCAGCTCAGAATCAGAAGGATAAAGGCCCTGACAGCAGGACGCATGTCATCCTCTATGGACCCTCTAGTAACAATTTCCTGCAGCCACTCAAAACGGTAATACGGGCCAGATGAAGCTCGACACTCCAGCCCCGCCTCCTCTATAGTCACACCTAGATAAACATGTGCTAGGTGGATGGCCTGATCAGTGGTGACCGAGGTAGGTGGGGCTCTGAAGTAGTTCCCCGTAATGGGTAGATGCAGCAAACAGGAGACATCATCCAAAGTAATCGTCATTTCACCAAATGGTAGGTGAAATGACGATGTCTCAGAGTGCCACCTCTCAACAAAAGCAGACAGCAGCTCATGGTCCACCTTTGTATGACCGGTCGAGACAAGAGGGGCTAATCTGGAACCCGTGATAAAATCCCACATCCGGGTGTTTTGGGCAAACCCAAGCAATCTCTGAGCCAGCTTGTTACCATGGTTGGTAACCTTCAATTTACGCTCATATGTCTGCATTATAAAAAAATAAAAAAATAAGGCTATGTAAAAAAATTAAACTAAAAAGGCTACGTAAATAAATAAAATTTACCGGGTCTCTCAATATAATAGAACAGACATGAGATCCTAGTCCAGTGAATAGCTCATGCTGCTCCTCATGCTGCTCCTCATGCTGCTGAGGCTGATGATAGGGCTCCTCCTGGTACTGCTGCTGATAATACTCCTGCTCAGCCATAGAATGGCCCTCGGACATAGAATGCTCATCAAGAGGATGCCCCTGCTGGCCCTCCTCATACTGATAGTCCGGGGCCTCCTCCACCTGCTGATACTGCTGCTGTCGCCTATGGCGGGCAGACGCATGTCCCGCAATCCTGTGGCGGGTGCGTGTACTCGGAGCACCTGGTGATGCCCGAGACGAAGACTCCCCTCGATACCTGTTTGACACTGAAAAAACAAATTTTTAGAAAAATAAAAACCAAATCGGATCTACCTATATCCGATGGGAAATCGGATTTAGGTATATACGATTGGAGAATCGGATTTACGTAATTCCGACTCACTTGTTTACGAAGCGGATGTGTGGATCGGATATAGCTACGTCCGATGCGTAAGTCCGATGGGAAATCGGATGTATCTCTGAAGGTTAAATCCGATAATCTCTAAAAAAAATCTGGTCAAACGGATGAAAGTGATAAATGATAAATGTTTTGTAATTTTATCAAAATTTTAAGGGTATTTTGGTACTTTCATAGGGCTGATGGGGGTAGATGAGAGTTGATGGGGGTACAAAAAAAAAAACCCCTGAAAGAATAGTGCCGTTGCTCTGCTCCTAGGCCCAACCATGCATGTTTTCTTCTCATTATCCTCAAACTATGTACTATTATTACTTGGGTAGTTTTTTTTACCCCCCCCCCCTCTTAAACCATATACCCCCCAAAATGACCAAACGGACGAAACTACTCCTTAAATCCACAAAATTTCCGGAAATACCTCAAATACAGATAAATCTGGAAGGCTTTTTTTATTTTCTGGAAATATCGCATTTTACGGTATTTCCGGAACACATTTTACATTCCGGAAATACCGTAAAATGAGATATTTCCGAAAAATAAAAAAACAGTCTTCCGAATTTATCTGAATTTGAGGTATTTCCGGAAATCCCTCAATATTGCCTTCCGAATTTATCTAGATTTGATGTATTTCCGGAAATCCCTTAAAATTGCCTTCCGAATTTATCATATAATATGGTGTTTTCGGAGTGCAAAAATAAAAAATGAAACATTTATTTGATTAATTAAAAACGCATTCTACATTGATTTAAAATAACAGATTGCAACAACAAACAAAACGAAAACATAATAGAAACTACTGAGATGGTGGAGTGAAACGATGAAGGATCTCAGCGACGGTCCTTCTGGTTTCGACGTATAAATGCAGATAACCCTTCCATTTAAAGATAACATGAATGACCATCATGGCTTGGACGTCATCGTCGTTGTTGACATCCATTACAGACCAGTGCACACGTCCATTAACCCAAGCTGGTTTCCGATAAATTATACTAGTTATTTCATGCTCGTCGCCCTCCGGTTGCACCTTACGCAGTAGTCTCTCTTTCAGGGCAGCGAATGTTATTCCGTGTTTTAACCTACGCTGGAACGTGTCTCGCCCCTCGAAACAGACATCATCATCTTCGTTGATGATGATGCTCTGATGATCAATGAGGCCCTGATTAGTAAAAATGATAGTGAGGGAAGACTCTTCGTTGGCCATAGCCATCATCATTTTGTGTTGTGTGTATGAAAGAAGTGAAACCCAATGGGTCTATTTGTAGGGAAAATCTGAAACCCTAAAGTGAATTTCCACCGTTGGATGAAAAGTGGTCGGCAAAATCTAGACCGTTTAAAGTGTCGGCAAAATCTAGACCGTTAAATAGTGTCGGCAAAATCTAGACTGTCAAATAAAAAATTCGTGGAATAAAATTTAATATAATATAAACTCGTAGAATAAAATATAATATTATATAATACAATCATTGAATGGAAATGTAATCAACATCAGCTGGGAGGGTCGGTGAAACATGATCTGGGACAAAAGAACACCATAACTGTACACGTCCAAGGTACGGATATAACCGCGATCTAGCTTCAGCTGAAGCATATGCACCCCAAGTAGGATGAATAGGAGGTACTGGACTAGTAGCGTTCAACATAACCCGAACCCAATGATTCCCATGGACAAACCCAACACAGAATAAGCGGCTCTGACTAGGAACATAGGCTCCTCTCAAAGGGAAGAATGTCCATGACCCACCATCATGAAGTGACAACATAACAAGGGCTATCTGATATCTAGTCGCTATAACATGTCCCATGTCAGGCATCGACATCCACTTCTCAAGAGGTTGAAAGTCTTGTGGGAGAGCAACTAATGATTCCCTAACTGCCTGAATGTTGTTACCCATCACCTGAGTATCGAAACCAATTTGAGTCCATCTCCTCAATCAAATCATTGCGAACTATTTGCCAGCTATGCTCCGAGTAATCAAGTGAGGCAGAAATGCATCTGAAGCCACAATTTCCATCCCCAATCACATTAATAATGTCATCAATGTACTTATGCATATGCTCTGAAAGTGACTTACCAAATGTATGTCATGTTGTGCTCGCTCAGCTGCTGACCTCTGTGATGGTAATTGGGAGACTTGCTGTGAGGACCGCTGGGGAAGTCTCTGTGATGAAATCTGGGTGGGTTTCTTATCTGAGCTCAAAGACGCATCCACGTGCTCCCAATAAGAAGGATCTCTCTCTTCACATCACACTCTTTCTTCTTCTTCTTCTTTGGTGCACCCCTAGTCTTGACTTTGTGCTTAGGTGGAACCATGGTTGTAGTGTTTTTGAAGACATAATCATCAAGACCTCTCTTCCAGACACATCTCTCCTCAAGAGACATCTCAGCCCATTGCCTCCAAACCTCCTCTATTGTATAGCTTATGTCACATTCAAGTGACGCTTGTTTCACCCGCTCCTCATCCATACTCTTCCCTTTACCATTCTCACTCGACTCGGATCGAATAATAATGACAATTACCCCGTTGGCTTTCCCGATATCTCTAGCCCAACGGGTAACAATATGAGTACGAAAAACCTGTGATGTGGTAAACGCATCTGATAAATCTATAAAGGGGCCTCTCCCATCTGTCGTAGCAATATTGGTAAAAAAAGCTAAAAATTCAATTTTCGGAAATGCTGAAAATAATGGTATTTCCAGAAGTATAAAAAATAAAACTTTCCGGAAATACGTCAAAAAAAGGTATTTTCGGAAGGTTAAAAATTTGAATTTCCGGAAATACCTAACGGTGGGTATTTCCGGAAGTTTAACTTGTATTCCGGAAATACCCTATTTCCGGAAATACATTTTTTTAGATATTTCCGGGAATCTTAAAATTTTGTGGGGCCTGTCAGATTTTGGTAAAAATAAAAGGGATATTTTTGGGTTAAAATCAAATATGGGGGTATGGGGTTTAATGGGGGTAAAAAAAAACACCCTATTACTTGTGCTCACCTTGTTTCTTATATCACAACACCAATAAAGCCACTCACAAAACATAAGTCCCCAATGTCTATTAATACCCACTTTGACTTCATACCTCCCCCCTTATCTAAACAAAAAAAATATGAATATTGGGTTTAAATCAAAGTTGCAATTGGATATTACGAAGAATCGTGGTCAAATGTGATTGATGTAGCTTCAATAGCAATCGTGTTACCACCTTGAAGACATAACAAACCGTGATTTAAATTTAACAATACTTTGTTACAAATATAAGTGTGTGTTTGGATTTGCGCCAGAAGCTAAGACCTGCAACATAAGAATGGATGCACGTGGTGAAAACAAACACCGCATAAATTGTGTTGATATATACTTTCAAGAAAGCAAAAAGTAAAGCAACAGTAATTTTTCTTTAATTTGTTTCCGTTGGATGTGATAGAATATGACAAACGAATCCAATCCTATGTGTTTTGTCCATAGATGCTTCAAACTTAGGATGCCTAGGGAGTGGTGGATGCTAAACCTTAGTCATATGGTTAGCTATAGTTAGTAACCCACTTTATATTCACTAATGAGTTGTCTAATTATGGACCATCATGACCTTAATTTGCATCATTATCTGGCACTCTCATGGAAACAGAGGAGGTGATTAATTTTCTAATCAAGATCCAGCCTTAAATTCGTTAGCAATTTTTATGTTGTAAAATAAAACCACCAAAAAGCTTTATTTGGTTGGTTGTACATGATTCTACGTGTTATACTTCAAACTTAATAATATAATTGTAAGTTAACATGCTTGACAAGAAAGGTGTTTGTTTAGAGGAAAACTTCCCAGCTATTAGACTTTTTAAGTTAGGCATTCAAATTATGACGATTCAAGTCGCCTAAGCTACTAGTACTATCCTACAAGCCTCTAATAACCCATGTTTAGTTGAATTTTATTCCTTGTTTGATAGAATTTTAGAACCCCCAAAAAGTTTTGATGATTCTCCATTTTGAGTCCTTTTGTACATTTTCTTCGTTACTTTCCCTTTTCTTTTATGTTGTAAACATCCAAAAGGAAAGGAAAAACAATCATTAACACTTCACTTCCATTCTCATCCTTTCTAACGTGAGTTATTTTATTTTTCTCTTTTCGTAGCCTCGTGTACCTTCTTTAAAACAATAACTGAAGCACTATTTGATTTTCTTTAAGGGAAGTTGCGTTAAACCTAAGTTTAACCGGGGCCTACTATTCTTCAAAGTATTAGGATTGCCCCTAGCCTTTAAGCCTTTCTTGGGCATGATGATAAGGGATCACATTCAATTCCTTCCTAAAGGCACACATAATATCCCACCACCACCCAGCACTTCAGCAACAATGTAGCTGATTTGTAGCATAGGGTTCCCCTTTGCAAAGACCTCAAACACATTGTTTAATTTTCTTGTACTCATAAAATTCAGTCAAAAATTAAGGTGACATTGTGATATAACACTTGTGTAAGGGCCATTGGAATACTATTGAAGAGCCAAATGCCATGACAAGATGGTTTACCAAAAACAATTGTAAAAACCAAATGAGTAAAAAGGTGCGAGTAATTTACACATATTCAGTTATTCAATAGTACTAGATTGCAATTCTAGAGGGACGTGTAATATATTCCAATTAGAAAAGTGCTAACAACACTCATAGTTAGGCCAATTAACTTTCGAAATATGACCCATAAATTTAGTTAGACTCAGATGGATTTCAACTGATCCTAGTATGAGTATTGGTAGGAGTGTTAAAGAGACTAGAGTGTTACTAACACTCCTCTTTTCATTAAGTACATTGAACGGTTTGCCAGACAGATAAAATAGCAGTTGAACGTAGCACTTCTATGACATGCTCCCTACCTAAACATCTTCAACTCTAGGAGGAACATCGAGTGCATGCCTGTGTACACGTTCAATTGTATATGAAAACCAAGTTTGTGAGAAGAAATTGGTGTTTATGGCATGGCCGCATGCCCGCATGGGTGGCATGAGGACGAAAAACATGTTATTAATTTTATGATTGATTCAGTTTTTGACCAATGAATGGTAGCGATTGTTTAGGAGGAATTGATTAATCAGCAGTTCCATAATAAATATAAATATGTAGTAGCATCAACACCATATTTTTGTGACACTTTTATTGTCAGTCAATTTTAATTTATGATAAGACCACTTTTATTGTATATAAGCGTACATGATTTGGGGAGGGGGCTCAATATTGGCACAAAAATGTTGTGGGCTACGATATATAAACAATTAAGAATCGCAAAGAATGGGGTATTAAGCACCAAGAAAAAAAAAATATGTCAGCTAAACTAACTTATGTTTATGAACCTTTCTACTCCTAAGGATTATAGACAACCAAAATGCATCATCTTTACAAAATATGTGACTGTGGGTCAGAAGGGAAAAGTGAAGCAAGAAAACGCTGTATCATTTCAAAGCTGGTGAATGTGATTGCGGCGGCTGGGGTTGTCCTCAGGAGGTTGGTGGCACACCCACGGTAAAAACCAGAAATCCCTTCACGATGAAATATCTTTCGGACGCAGTCCATCGCACCAGAATACCGCTTCTCTGAGTGGAATCCTTGTTCTTGCAATCTGGAACGAACAACCTGCAAACCAAAAGCAAAAACATTTGATACTTCTTGATTCTTGGTTCCTCGGCATATAAATGAGAAATAAGGAATTCATGAATCAATAGGTGGTATATGGTTTTCATGTTGGCAATGAAAGGAATGAAATGTGATAATCAATAACAATTAAGCTTAAAATGTTCAAGAAAAATATTTCAAGAAACAACAGTCAATAATATTCAGTGAAGCCAATATTACATTAAAGGGAAAATTTTGTCTAGTACCGTTAAAATCTGCACCATCTGCAAAGGATCATCATGAACTTTTTTGTTATCTTAATCCCTAAATTTATACTAATACCCCAATAGATCATTCTGTTCAGCTTCCATTAAGATGCTAATCGTGAATCTATATGGAAAAATCTTATCCATCCATGTGTGTTAAATCCGACTCTAACTACAGAAAAAGAGGTATTGTGTGTTACTCAATTGATAGCCAACATAGCACTTAGGTGAATCTTCGTAACATGGATCAACAATGTGATACTGTAATTAGATGGTTATATCCAACCAATCATGCTTTTATGGGAATATATTCTCAAATCTCAGTGAACTGCATGACTGAGTTTCTTCCTACTTCACCTTTTGAGGAGCAACAAAGTTGTGTGCTTAAGATGCAGACAATAGATGGGAAGAGGAGTCAGTCAGGACATGGCGTGAGAAAGGGAAGTCACGTGTCAGTTACCCCCCAAGTAGCTTTCATGCATATTGTAAGTGTGTAGTTTGATCAAAGACGATAATGGGTATATGCAAGTTCCCCTGTTAATGCTGCTGACTCTGTATTGCAAGTGGCAGAATTCTAGAATACTCTAGAACTCTCCAGTGTTAATTAAGCCATGGACTTTAGGCAGTTAGTATTGGGCTTTATGTTACAAGGTTAAATACTCTCTACTAGCTATATATGTACCTGACCTGATTCTATCTGTAATATTGAACCAATTCGGATAAACAATTCATGCTAAGTTTTAGATTTTTCTCTCCTCATTTTCTCTCTCTCTCTCTCTCAATCCCATGGAGTTTCTAGAATTTCTTAATTGTATTTGTATCTAGAGCCATTCTTGCAAACCGGAACCATGGCCACTTCTAATTCTTCTCTGCCTAAGCCTTCATCAATTACGGCCGCACCTTAACAACTATTCTACGTCATTCTGATTTCGTGACACCTGCTCAATTACCTTCAATTCCAGCTTCTGCATCTTCTACCTTCCCAGTTCCCACAAACAATTGCAAAAATACTATGCTGCACCCTCAGAAGATCACTGGAAATTGGTCAAGAGGATCCTAAGAGTTTAACATGGTCTTCTGTTACAGGCTTACAGCCCACTTCTCTTTAGGTTCCTTTACCTTGAAGGCCTTTTGTGAGAACAGGCCTCAGACATTAATGATAGGCGACCTACCTAAGGGCCCTGCATTTTTCTTGGCCCCAACACGATATCTTGGTAGTCCTAATAGCAGGCAATTGTAGCAGGCCGCAGGCGCTAGTGCTGAAGCATAATACAAGAGTATTGCCTTCACTAATGCAGAATTGGTGTGGAATATTAGGAGTAGGGAGAGAGAGAGTAGGCATCATTCTGGTTGATTGGTTGGTTTTGGGTGGTCTGAGTAAGAGTAGGTTTTTATCTTCTTAGCAGAAGGTATACGGGTCCATTCTGTAAGGAGGTAATCTCCATTCCATTGTTTTTCTTTTCATCAAATTAATAGAAGTTTTACACTCAGTTTCCATTACTGAGTGATTCAGAAATTCTTTTGATTGTCCAACTTAATTCCATTGCTCTAGTTCCTAACATTTACTAAGACGCGGTCTGAGCGTGCTGACTATGCCTCAACCACCCTGAGATTGAGGGGGGATGTATGGAGCATATGTGAGTTCCCCTGTTATCTCTGCTTACTGCCCGACTTTCTATCGCAAGGAGCAAAGTTGTAGAATGCTCAAGGATTCTCCACCGAGTTAGTTAAGCCATGGGATTTAGGCAGTTAGTATCGGGCTTTTTTGTTAGAGTTAGTTACTCTTAACTGACTATATATAGCTGACTCTATTTGTAATATTGAATCAATTCAGAATAAAAATATTCAGTTTTAGATTTCTCTCCTCTCATATTTTCTTTCACTCGCGTGGAGTTTCTAGGGTTTCGTCAGTGACATATAACTTCAAGATTATTAATTTAGGAATATTTCAAAAATCATTAACATTATAATTTAATAAATTAATTAATCAATTGACAAGATTAACACGTGGATGGATGGAATTTTTCCATGTATATGTGAAGTTAGTGAGCTAATAAAGTTGAATAGAAGGGTCTATTTGAGTAATGGTTAAAATTTAGGGACTAACTGAGACAACTTCAAAGTTTGCAGTGGCGCTGAAAAAGGCCCAAAGTTAAAGATGGCTGAATATGCTTTTCCTTTTGTTTTAACCATTGAAAATGGGCTTGGAAATGGTAATGTTGTTCACTCATAAGGCTGGGAAACTAGTTATGTATGATTATGCATGAAAAGATAGGTAACTGGTTATGTATGACTATGCATGAATGTCTTCAACAAAAATAAGTAAACCATTCAGCAACATACCTCATGAGGATATGTCAAGGTGGATGCAAAAATTTTGGAGATTGATGAGGCAATTGCAACATCACGTGCACCAAGCTTATCCATTGTTGTATTATCTAATACAAAATAATAATCATATTCATCAACTGCTGAAACTCTTAAATTGCTGCAAATAACCTGAGAAGGTATTGAATTACCTTTACTTGCCAAATAACATTTTATTTTCTCATATGTTGGAAACTGGATGGCAACATGGCTCATGCCGGCCAGAGCAGGTACAAGGCCACTGTTTATGGTAAAAGATGTCTCAGATGTGAATAAATTATTCATTATAAGGTATTATACAATGTCCATGATGTTTGATATTAAGTAATACCAACCTGTACATCCCTCGAATTCCCTCCTCATGAGCAATTCTCTTCAAAGCAGATAGGGTGTTTCTGTATGGGACAACACCAGGTCTCATTCCCTGGGTCTGCAGTAACAAAGAAAGCAAACTTATTGTGCAGAATATACACATGCACCGATGATAGGCAGGATAAGGAATGCCCTTTAGTTTTAATGCACATACATCATTGTATTACTTATAGGAATGATATTATACTTGTAACAGCTATCTTTTAGATGCCCACACATCTCTATTCCTAAGGGATAACATGATTGACACATGCCAAGAACATACGAAGTAGCTATTTTAAGAGGTTCATTCTTTTTTCCAATCTAATGTGGATATAAATTTTGTAATCTTGCATGATATACTGAAAGCCAACAAACTATGTGAAATTTTATGATGCCGTCATTGCCTTCTCATTTGATAATGATGTAGGTCTGGTAATGGTACACCAGAAAACTCCAAGAATTTAATCATAAAACATACAATAGAAAGGCTTATTACTGTAACAAACAACTAATTGAATATATTCTAAGCATTTAATGCACTCATGAATCATGCCAATTATATGACAGGTTGATAGCACAAGAAAATTGAATTTTCAGCGTGAACTGAAAAAGAAACGAACCTGGAGTCTAGTCTTGACAACCCAAAGCGGGTTTGTAATAATAGTAGTTGCAGCTCCAGCCCCTGAAGCAGCTACCATATTAGCTCCAATTGAGAGCTGATGATTTTTGTCTGCATACATATAAGAGCTATTATAAATTGCAGCTCTAAATAAATGAATGCAAGCTTGTGCAAGCACACCCACAAACAGCATGTTCACAAGCTTAAAAGCAAGTAATAGGTAACAGTAGACTAACCATCAGAACAAAGCAGGCTCTTGAGCTGCTCATACATGGTAAAATAGACCTGCAAGTTAACAGATTGATACATTTTATAATATTAATTAACAGAAATGAAAAGTATTCTGCTATAACTAAATAGCTTATATATAGACTCAAAACCAGTAGCATGTAAAGAAATGTAAAGGCCAACAAAATACATTATCCAATGCCAAGTTTAATTGATTAGGTAGCAAGAAACTCCAAGAGATATGGCATAAGATTAAAGATCAAAAGATTCACTAGTTTGATATTACATCAAACATTGGTGCTGATCATTACTCATAGCTAGCTCTACACAATCATGACTATTTAGATTTAATAGGCTTACTAAGTGGTCAATTGGTGTTACTTTGGTCAATACTATATTTCTTTCCATTGGTTTTCTAAAGTCAGGCGTTTATCCTTGTCTTTATAAGTGTGTTGTGTGTGTGTGCGCGAGCGCTCTATAGTTTGTGAGCTATCTTTTATTTACTCAAATGGGTCATGCATTTTGTTTATTAGTGGCAGATATATCAACTTGGAACTTGTATTTGGTCCCGAGTTTAACTAGTTCTATTTAAGGAATGTACATATAATAAAGAATGGCTTAAAAAAACATTGCCAATTTGAAGCTAAAAACAACAATGCACAAGAAATCAATGAAATCTTTTGAGGGAGGTAGAAGAATAGTTCATCGGGTATAGTAATGACTAATGACTACAGGCAAATATTAGCAAGTAAACTCACAGCCCAGTTTGGTAGTAAGGCCAGCGCAGTCGGAGCTAGTCCACGGTACATTCCGCGCAATCCCTCCTTGTGATATATTTGTTCCAAACTACCAACTATAAGACTTCCTGATAACACAAACGCCCAATCTGGTTACATAAAATGTATAATCTCGGGGTTGGGGGATGCACTATTCAGCTATAATTATTTTATGATGTTTGTGAATGTCTCTATACATTAACAAACCTAACAACGAAGACTCAAGCTCTAAAACTAAAACCTATGTAACACCGACACTTGAGATCAAAGACGTGTCTCAGACATGGACACATCGAGACCTACACGTCAATTGCTTATATTTTTCAAATTAGTATCGGTGTCTATGTGTCTGTGCCAGTGTTGTGTTTGGGTCGTGTATGTATTTGTGTTGGTGCTTCATAGACTAAAACACTAAACGGGAAGTATTTTGTATGAATCACCCACACCACACCTACATGGCACGTATTCATTGTCTTTTTTCTTTCTCAACATAGTAGAAACCTTTACACTAAATACAAATATAAGAAACAAAATCAGCTGAGCGCATACCTTTAACACTGCCATTAGCGAGCTGAGGAGGCCCAACCTGAAACCTAGTTTTGATGACATCTAAAGGACACACAAACGTAGCAGCAATAACTCCTACAACATTTATTTCCAAAAAAAAAAAAAACTTTCAATGAATAAAATATATTCTATGACATTGACAAAAGGGTTTCTTTCATCAAAAGGTTAATAAGAATATACAGAGAATAAAAGGTTTAGAAGAAATTGGCATACCGGCGGCAGCACCAGCACCAGCATTGCAGAGAATACCCTTGGTGAAGGGATTAGGTGCGGCAGGGGAATCGGTAGACATTATTGGTAAATTGTACGAGAGTACCCTTAAGCTGAAAAGAAACTGCAAATTTTGTAACGAAAGCAAAAGAGTCCTCTTTGGAGAGGGCAATGGGGGGAAACCACAGTTGCATGGAGTCTCGTTCGAGACGAATCCTTATGGGGTTGAAATTCGTTTGGTTTCGAATTTCAGGGGAAGGAAACGAGATTAAATTAGGGTTCGATTCGATGAGACCGAAGCGAGGCAATGTTGTGAATTCAATTCAATTGTGCGCGCGAGTCAAAGAAAAGCGTGGTGGTATTTACTTGACACGGTTGGGGTTTGCTTAATGAATCTCTCCAAGATTATTATATTATTAGAGAGATTAAAGGGAAAGTGAGGAATGTGTACGTAGCTAACGAGCGTGAAAGGAAGGAGATCTGAAAGTCATAATAATACAAGACCCGTGAGATATGAGATATATATAAGTTAACTGAATCTGCTGCAGGGCTGGCTGCGGCTAATTGTGCGTAAAAGATGATTAAGCTGTTAAATTATATTTATCTTATCATTAGCTAACAACCCGCTTTATTCGCCGCAAACCTCTACCCTTTAATTAGGAATATCTTTTTTAATAAATTTTGAAAAATTTATTTAGGTTTTATCTTCTCTTTTTGAAATATATTTGAAGTTTTTTTTTGGTATACAATATATGTTAAGAGAAAAGATGGCCCAAGTCAACATACACCAACACACCTAATGAGGGTCATACACAGACTAGTGATGACAAAAACACCAAAATATAGCTAAATCGTGCATTCCAATATGCTAAAAACACATACATTTTGGGGTGTTCAAAATTGAACCAACCCAATAGAAAACCGCAAACTGAACCAACTCAAACTGAAAACCACAAAAAATTGCAAATAGCAAAATCTATTCAGTTTTTTTTTTCAATCAACCGCGCGGTTTGGTTCAGTCAGCGGTTTTTGTTCCACCAACTGAACCAAACCAAACCGCAAGTAACACTAAGACTTATTGATTTACAGGCTTAGTGCCCCCTGATATTTAAACAATATTACAACCATATGAGTCACAAATACTTGACCCCATGTAACCAAACATTGGCATGTACATACTCACAGATCTAATCCCATTCATCGAACAACCTACACTACGCCCTTAATTCCCCTGATCATTAAACAATATTATGAACACATCTCGTGCAACACACGGGTGTGTGTACTAGTAAACACATATCCATGACATTGGAAGACACCCGGAAAGATTGGAGAAATCGATGTTCACCAAATGGACACATTTAGATTAAGCAAGATTGCTATAAAATGTAAAAAAAAGGTGAAAAACCGTCGTAAACAAACTACATACATGCATAACATTTGTCAAAATCTAAATAACACAGTTGGCGAGCTAATGGATGCCGAAAGAGTGCACGCCTAAATATAAGCAAAACCATATTAGCAACATTGGTAGATGTAGAATATACAAAACTAAAGATTAATTTTCACAAAAGCAAACATATTGGTGTCGGTATTCAGGCTGATTTTTTAGAGGCAACATCAGTCTTTCTTAATTGTAGAACTTAATCAATCTCTTTCTTAATCAATCACTTTCTTAATTGTTTAATTTACCATTTAACCATTTATCTCTTTATATAGATAAATGTGAATCATTTATTGAATGAAAAAATTCTCATAACAAACAAGGGCATGAGTAGAAAAAAAAATTAAAGGGTTCATCAAAAAATTAAATGCTTCATCAAAAATGTAAAACAACAAATCATTTTGGAATAAACTAATTTTGCTAAAACAACAAACAAAATGAGATGGAGGGAGTTTTTTTTTTTCGATAAGCAATGTTTCATTCAGAGGAGCACAAGGGGTGCTTAAAACCACAAATACAAAAAGGGGTTCACAAGTTGTTTATTCATGAAAGTGTGTTATTCCACCATTAAGACAGAATAAAAGAAGACTTACTACCCACCCCATAAATGAACTAGCACCAAGATAAAAACTTCACTTGGACCACAATCGAATCAATATTTGGCTCATCCCCTCTAAAACAAACACCGTTACAGGATAGCCAAAGACACCGAGAAGTAATTGTATTGATTGTTAGAAATTATTCCTTTAATTCATTGCCTTGTAATTGAGTTAAAGCCAAACTGCAAAAGCCTCTCCTCTCCTACACACAAGGCTAGGGGTGTTCGCGGTGCGGTTTGGTTCGGTTTTGAGATAAAAAGTGAACCGAACCGCAAGGTAAAACTACATGCGGTTTGGTTTGGTTCGGTTGGCTTCCTAAAATAAAACCGAACAAAACCAAACCAAACTAATGCGGTTTGGATTGGTTCGGTTGGTTCGGTTTTTTCCAAGACAAAACTTAATTTAAAACGAAGTTAAAATTAACTAACATAAAAAATGGCTAACATAAATCTTTAAGAAACAATCTACTCAAATATATATAGTATATAAATTACGCTCTTTTAATTCTTTTACGATAGTTAAGACAATGTTTAAAAGAATTTGAATTAAATATTTTATTGTAATTTTTAAATATAGCACAACAATATGGATTGTTTGTAAGTGAGTCAAAGAATTAATTGTATTTGGGCTAGTAAGTGAGTGAGAGTTGGGTTTTACACTAGTGAAAAAAAGACATTAAAAAGCATCATTTAGCATCGGTTGTATGTACAACCGATGTTAAATGTTGAACTGGTGGCATTTTTGCAATTAAACCCACAACTTAAGTTTTCTGTTAGACATTTAGCATCAGTTGTTTTAACAACCGATGCTAAAAGTGCTTGACTTGGTCATTTAGCATCGGGTATCTTAATAACTGATGTTATATGTATCTATGTCAAACACATTTAGCATCGGGTATTAAAACACCCGATGATAAATGTCCTATTAGTGAACCAAAACACAACTTTCATTTTCTGAAATCATCGTGCGCTCTATGCTTTCGTTTTCTGAAATCATCGTGCGCTCCCTTCGTTCTCTTCTTCCTCGCAGAAATCATCGTTCCCTGAGGTTCTCTTCTTCCTCGCTTCGTTCTCTTATTCCTCTCTCTGCGTTAACCTCTCTTCAGACGCAGAAATCATCGTTTGTTTTCGTCGTTCGTTTGTTCTCCGCTAAGCTCCATGGAGGAACCCTAACGACGGTGAAAGCTCCGCTCTGGTCATCTGACTTCATCGGTCGTTCTCTTCGTGCGTTTGTTCTCTTGGTTCGTTCTAAGTTTCGTCTTCATCACATTTTGATACCCTGTTCAGAATCAAAAAGAACAAAAGAACACCGAACGAAACCTAAAACCTGCGCCCTAACTCTCTTCCTGTCTCTCTCTGAAACTGAACGAAAGAACGAGAAGGACGCCGCCAGAAAACGCAGAAGGAAATCCCCAACTCAGTTCAGGTACTTTCTAGGGTTTGCTTGTTTTATTTAAGGAGAAATATAAATGGAGATTGCGAATATGATTCAGTGTTTCTGTTTTTGGGTACTTGTTGTTGCTAAAGTATTACAAACAATTTGATTGTGCTTTTATTGTGGTACTGTGTTTTGATGCTATTGTTGTTTAAATCATAATGAAGTGCTAAAGTACTGATTGATTTTTGAAAGTACAGCTGGTTGATTGGTTTAATGGACTGAATTTGATTTCTTGACTGGTTGACCGTGTCTAAAAGAAAATCTCAAATCACATTATATAATGCACTCTTTGAATGTTTCCCACAAATCAGCAACATCTATGCAATGTGTATACTGACTGATATTGGAACAATGCTTTTATGTATATGTGTAGTCAACTTGTCATCATGGCAAGCTTCATATTTGTGCCATATCAGTTTTGTGCTTCTATAACTTACATATATTACTGTAACTAATATCACGTTTCTCACTCAATGTTCAGCTTCTGGTTCTGATTTTCATACTATGCTTCATTTCAGCAAAAAGACACAAGTGCTGCAGCTATACTATGCCTGGGACTGGAGATGATGGGTAGAAACTATGTATTGGCTTGGAGATTGAGCAAGATGGTTTGGTTCTGAAGACACAAGTCCTTAGCAATGTTCTATTTGTGTCATATTCCAGTCATTTATTGGAAACATTTGTTTCTAGTTTATTGAAATTGGTAAGAGGGTTGCTTGTGGCAGTCATATGTTTAGGCATCTGTGTACTTTTTATACCTATTTTAGTCATAATGATTTTGAATTAGAACATTTAACAATGACAATTTATTTCTTCAGGTTTCCTATTGATGAGAGCTCAACTATGAAGTCAGTAGTTGAATATTTCCAAGAGATGTATGGTTTTACTATTCAACATACTCACCTTCCTTTCCTTCAAGTAGGAAACCAAAAGAAGGCTAACTACTTGCCTATGGAGGTTAGGAAAGTTCTTGGTAATTGAATTAACCAATCAACTTTCTCATAGTGTTTTTGTTTATTCTTGTGTGTTTGGTTTTGGTTCCTCAGGCCTGCAAAATTGTTGAAGGGCAACGTTATACCAAAAGATTGAATGAGAAACAAATTACTTCTCGGTTGAAAGTTACTTGTCAGAGACCTCGCGATCGCGAAAATGATATTTTACGGGTATTCAACTGAACCTTATGTTTGAAGCAAGAATTCTTCCTGCCCCTTGGGTAATGTGCTTCTCCATCTAAGGATATTATGGTTTGTCTTATACTGAAAACTTATAATATATCTTGTTCCTTCTATTCATTGATCTAAATCTCTACTCACTGCAGCTTAAATATCATGAAAGTGGGAATGAAAAGAACTGTTTACCTCATGTTGGTCGGTGTAACATGATTTTTTTTACTCTTTAAGTTCCTAGTGATTTTCTGTTATAGCTTGTATTACTGATATCTATGTTTTCTAGTGATTTTATGTTATAGCTTGTATTACTAATGATTTGTATCAAAATTGTGCTTTTTCTAGTTTATATTAAAATGATCTCATTTGCAGATGACAAAGAAGTTGGGAAGGCTATTTTCCAAAGGGCTGGAGAACTCAATGTACCAGTGGGCTTCATGTGTATGAAGGTATTTCTCTTATATGAATATTATATTGCTATTAGCCTAATTAATGTTTTAGAACTTTGGCAATTATCAAGTAATTTGGTATCTTTGCATCTATGAATACTTGGACAGCAAAGTGCACTTTGCATCTATTAATTAAGCAGCTAACTTGTTCACTTAATGAAATACAGTAAGGAAAAAAGATAACAGATACCAAAACTATTGACTTAATTGAAAGGTATACATGACATGAGGACAAGAAAAGGCATACATGACTTAAGTTGTTGGTCATTACTCAGCAGATTTCCAGTTCGCCTGAGGATTTTCACTCTTGAATATGACACTGATATTCTGCTGGGTTTCTCTTATACCAGATACAACTTGCTGAGCATGAACATGAGCTAATTGAAATGAACTCTAATAGTGACAAACTCCGGCAGTCATATAATGAACTGCTGGAATTCAAGATTGTATTGCAGAAGGTATTTTTTTCTTGGTTATTTTGTTGTGAGCATATTCTCAAGTTAATTTTGAAGTACTGAAGGTATCTATATGTTCCCTGGATTTTTGGTTGCATTTGTGTTTTTCTTTTTAATTTCAGTTAACGTTGAATAGTTTTTCAGATGAGATTTTTGCATTAGTTATTTCTTTTGTATTCTTTTATATTAGGCCAAATACCAAAATGGTAGTTTCTTGACTCATGAATGCAGTCCTCCTCTGCTAATGAATAAAATGCTTCCTCTATACTTTCTGTCTTATACTTGTGGTATAATGTGGTGATTAAATATCAGGCATGTGGTTTTCTTATTTCAAATCATGGCCGTGCTGTTTCAGACGAGAGAGAACAAGAGAATGTATACTCAAATGATGATTATGTTGAGAGAGCATCTTTGCTTGAACAGGTTCCTTGAAACATCCTTGATAGGTTTTATCCACTAGGTGTACTGTAACTGTACTAGATTGTTTTTTTATAGGAAATGAGGCCTCAACAAACGAATACGTCTGGTTTAAGATTTATCAGTGGAATAATTTGTAAATCCAAGGTTCTTAGGAAATAATTTAAGAAAATGGAAAATGTAGACATATAATAATTTAAGAAAATGGAAAATGGAAGCGATTAAACTATCAGTATTGGTGTACAAACATATATTCCAATTTGAAGTGTCGGTGCTTCGTAGCCTTGCATAGATTTGCACTTAGTGGTGGCAGGTGGCTGCATGATGGATATTATTCTTTCTTTATATGTGTTTTATTACTGTCAAGTGTTGTGCATTAGGTGCATGCTGATTTTGAAGTTTATTATGGTGGGGCAATGGGATTGACTTCTTGTTGTTTATATGGAGGTGTGGATATTGTTGTTGGCGCACCGGGCCGCGTAAAGGTAATTACCGTAATTATACTAATTTATTATATGTAGATGCTTTGTTATTTCTTGATATGATTTCCATGTTTCATGTGATGGTGCAGGATCATATAGAGAGGGAGAATATTGACCTGAGCCAACTGAAGTTTAGTGTCCTTGATGAAGCTGATGAAATGCTGAGGATGGGTTTTGTTGAAGATGTTGAACTGATTATTGGTGTGTGGTTTTTATTTATTTGTTCTCAATGCTTGGGTTACTGTTATTCTGTCAAATTTTGCAGCAATTATGTGCTGAATTCTTTGTGAAACTATTTTACTCTTTAGCTTCTAAATTATTGGTTTTGGTTTAGTTAACTCTTGAACTATTCTTTGTGCTTTTATTGCCCATATGCTCAATCTGTTCATATAGCTCTGACTATGCTTTCTGAAAATAGCCCTGACTTTATGAATGGTCCCTCATTTTTCTTTGTCAAGTCTTATTATATTGATAAATTGTGCAACATTTTCGATATCACAATGGTCTATTACTTATCTTTGCAGGTAAGGTGGAAGATGTTAGTAAAGTTCAGACACTTCTTTTTAGTGCTATTTTGCCAGACTGGATTAAGCATGTATACCTCTGTGTGATAATTTCTTCTTTACACTGATTGGATGTTATACTTCATTGTCTTTTAACCTACTCTTATTTCCATTTTCGCTAGATAGCTGCAAAATTTCTGAAGCCAGATAAGAAAACTGCCGACCTTGTTGGAAATACAAAAATGAAGGCTAGTACAGTACCAGTGTTGGGCATATTATTCTTCCTTGTACTGGTTCTGCCAGGTGATTTTTATAGCAGGTGATTTTTATGATTCAATTTCTGATTCAATTCATGCATGGTATCTATTACAGTCTACTGAACTTTAACCTTCAGTGGAGGTCGAACAATTATATTTACCAAGACAAAGGAATCGGCATCTCAGCTTGCAGGGTTGTTGCATGGAGCGAGAGCTCTCCATGGTGACATACAGCAGGCACAACGCGAGGTCAGCTATAAGTGAATTTTGTCGTAGAAATGTTCAAGAAAATGTTAGATATAGGGTGAACCTTTGAAGACTACTGTAACTGGTGTAGAAATAGTAGCTAGAACAGTTTTTGCATTGTCTTTGTTTATTAGTTCGTATATGCAACATTTTTTATGACCACACTTAATAGTATAATCTCACAATAATCATTTGTGTTTATTAAGAGGACAAAGATTTGCATTGAGAGAGGGAGGCAGAACAGTTGGTGCAGGAGTATTCTTATCTCATATTGAATGAATGGCTTGAAGCTTCTATGAATTGATGTTGTAAGTGATGTTTGTGAGATATGTTTAAAATTAAATGAATTGTATGTTGATGTTGTAAGTGTACTGCTACAAAAAGATAAAACTGTCAGCTTCCAATTAAAAAAATAGACATTTAGCATCAATTGTTTTAAACAACTGATGCTAAATGTCTATTTTTTTTTTTAAAATTAGACATTTAGCATCGGTTGTTTCAAACAACCGATGCTAAATGTCATTTTTTTTTATCAAAAATGACTTTTAGCATCGGTTATTTGGAACAACCGATGCTAAATGTCACTTTCAGGACATTTAGCATCGGTTGTTTCAAATAACCGATGCTAAATGTCACTTTCAGGACATTTAACATCGGTTGTTTCAAACACCCGATGCTAAATGTCATTTTTCAGGACATTTAGCATCGGTTGTTTCAAATAACCGATGCTAAATGTCATTTTCAGACAGCAAAAACAGTGATGAAATGGACATTTAGCATCGGTTATCTGAACACCCGATGCTAAATGTCACATTTAGCGTCGGTTAAATAACCGATGCTAAATGTCGGACATTTAGCATCGGGCGATTTAGCGTCGGGCGATAACCGACGCTAAATGTCCAATTTAACCGACGCTAAATGTCTTTTTTGCACTAGTGTTAGTTGCATTTGGGCTAGTAAGTTAATAAGGAAGGTTGTAAGTCAATAAGTCTTAGTGTTACTTGCGGTTTGGTTTGGTTCGGTTTCTATTGATGAGAGCTCAACTATGAAGTCAGTAGTTGAATATTTCCAAGAGATGTATGGTTTTACTATTCAACATACTCACCTTCCTTTCCTTCAAGTAGGAAACCAAAAGAAGGCTAACTACTTGCCTATGGAGGTTAGGAAAGTTCTTGGTAATTGAATTAACCAATCAACTTTCTCATAGTGTTTTTGTTTATTCTTGTGTGTTTGGTTTTGGTTCCTCAGGCCTGCAAAATTGTTGAAGGGCAACGTTATACCAAAAGATTGAATGAGAAACAAATTACTTCTCGGTTGAAAGTTACTTGTCAGAGACCTCGCGATCGCGAAAATGATATTTTACGGGTATTCAACTGAACCTTATGTTTGAAGCAAGAATTCTTCCTGCCCCTTGGGTAATGTGCTTCTCCATCTAAGGATATTATGGTTTGTCTTATACTGAAAACTTATAATATATCTTGTTCCTTCTATTCATTGATCTAAATCTCTACTCACTGCAGCTTAAATATCATGAAAGTGGGAATGAAAAGAACTGTTTACCTCATGTTGGTCGGTGTAACATGATTTTTTTTACTCTTTAAGTTCCTAGTGATTTTCTGTTATAGCTTGTATTACTGATATCTATGTTTTCTAGTGATTTTATGTTATAGCTTGTATTACTAATGATTTGTATCAAAATTGTGCTTTTTCTAGTTTATATTAAAATGATCTCATTTGCAGATGACAAAGAAGTTGGGAAGGCTATTTTCCAAAGGGCTGGAGAACTCAATGTACCAGTGGGCTTCATGTGTATGAAGGTATTTCTCTTATATGAATATTATATTGCTATTAGCCTAATTAATGTTTTAGAACTTTGGCAATTATCAAGTAATTTGGTATCTTTGCATCTATGAATACTTGGACAGCAAAGTGCACTTTGCATCTATTAATTAAGCAGCTAACTTGTTCACTTAATGAAATACAGTAAGGAAAAAAGATAACAGATACCAAAACTATTGACTTAATTGAAAGGTATACATGACATGAGGACAAGAAAAGGCATACATGACTTAAGTTGTTGGTCATTACTCAGCAGATTTCCAGTTCGCCTGAGGATTTTCACTCTTGAATATGACACTGATATTCTGCTGGGTTTCTCTTATACCAGATACAACTTGCTGAGCATGAACATGAGCTAATTGAAATGAACTCTAATAGTGACAAACTCCGGCAGTCATATAATGAACTGCTGGAATTCAAGATTGTATTGCAGAAGGTATTTTTTTCTTGGTTATTTTGTTGTGAGCATATTCTCAAGTTAATTTTGAAGTACTGAAGGTATCTATATGTTCCCTGGATTTTTGGTTGCATTTGTGTTTTTCTTTTTAATTTCAGTTAACGTTGAATAGTTTTTCAGATGAGATTTTTGCATTAGTTATTTCTTTTGTATTCTTTTATATTAGGCCAAATACCAAAATGGTAGTTTCTTGACTCATGAATGCAGTCCTCCTCTGCTAATGAATAAAATGCTTCCTCTATACTTTCTGTCTTATACTTGTGGTATAATGTGGTGATTAAATATCAGGCATGTGGTTTTCTTATTTCAAATCATGGCCGTGCTGTTTCAGACGAGAGAGAACAAGAGAATGTATACTCAAATGATGATTATGTTGAGAGAGCATCTTTGCTTGAACAGGTTCCTTGAAACATCCTTGATAGGTTTTATCCACTAGGTGTACTGTAACTGTACTAGATTGTTTTTTTATAGGAAATGAGGCCTCAACAAACGAATACGTCTGGTTTAAGATTTATCAGTGGAATAATTTGTAAATCCAAGGTTCTTAGGAAATAATTTAAGAAAATGGAAAATGTAGACATATAATAATTTAAGAAAATGGAAAATGGAAGCGATTAAACTATCAGTATTGGTGTACAAACATATATTCCAATTTGAAGTGTCGGTGCTTCGTAGCCTTGCATAGATTTGCACTTAGTGGTGGCAGGTGGCTGCATGATGGATATTATTCTTTCTTTATATGTGTTTTATTACTGTCAAGTGTTGTGCATTAGGTGCATGCTGATTTTGAAGTTTATTATGGTGGGGCAATGGGATTGACTTCTTGTTGTTTATATGGAGGTGTGGATATTGTTGTTGGCGCACCGGGCCGCGTAAAGGTAATTACCGTAATTATACTAATTTATTATATGTAGATGCTTTGTTATTTCTTGATATGATTTCCATGTTTCATGTGATGGTGCAGGATCATATAGAGAGGGAGAATATTGACCTGAGCCAACTGAAGTTTAGTGTCCTTGATGAAGCTGATGAAATGCTGAGGATGGGTTTTGTTGAAGATGTTGAACTGATTATTGGTGTGTGGTTTTTATTTATTTGTTCTCAATGCTTGGGTTACTGTTATTCTGTCAAATTTTGCAGCAATTATGTGCTGAATTCTTTGTGAAACTATTTTACTCTTTAGCTTCTAAATTATTGGTTTTGGTTTAGTTAACTCTTGAACTATTCTTTGTGCTTTTATTGCCCATATGCTCAATCTGTTCATATAGCTCTGACTATGCTTTCTGAAAATAGCCCTGACTTTATGAATGGTCCCTCATTTTTCTTTGTCAAGTCTTATTATATTGATAAATTGTGCAACATTTTCGATATCACAATGGTCTATTACTTATCTTTGCAGGTAAGGTGGAAGATGTTAGTAAAGTTCAGACACTTCTTTTTAGTGCTATTTTGCCAGACTGGATTAAGCATGTATACCTCTGTGTGATAATTTCTTCTTTACACTGATTGGATGTTATACTTCATTGTCTTTTAACCTACTCTTATTTCCATTTTCGCTAGATAGCTGCAAAATTTCTGAAGCCAGATAAGAAAACTGCCGACCTTGTTGGAAATACAAAAATGAAGGCTAGTACAGTACCAGTGTTGGGCATATTATTCTTCCTTGTACTGGTTCTGCCAGGTGATTTTTATAGCAGGTGATTTTTATGATTCAATTTCTGATTCAATTCATGCATGGTATCTATTACAGTCTACTGAACTTTAACCTTCAGTGGAGGTCGAACAATTATATTTACCAAGACAAAGGAATCGGCATCTCAGCTTGCAGGGTTGTTGCATGGAGCGAGAGCTCTCCATGGTGACATACAGCAGGCACAACGCGAGGTCAGCTATAAGTGAATTTTGTCGTAGAAATGTTCAAGAAAATGTTAGATATAGGGTGAACCTTTGAAGACTACTGTAACTGGTGTAGAAATAGTAGCTAGAACAGTTTTTGCATTGTCTTTGTTTATTAGTTCGTATATGCAACATTTTTTATGACCACACTTAATAGTATAATCTCACAATAATCATTTGTGTTTATTAAGAGGACAAAGATTTGCATTGAGAGAGGGAGGCAGAACAGTTGGTGCAGGAGTATTCTTATCTCATATTGAATGAATGGCTTGAAGCTTCTATGAATTGATGTTGTAAGTGATGTTTGTGAGATATGTTTAAAATTAAATGAATTGTATGTTGATGTTGTAAGTGTACTGCTACAAAAAGATAAAACTGTCAGCTTCCAATTAAAAAAATAGACATTTAGCATCAATTGTTTTAAACAACTGATGCTAAATGTCTATTTTTTTTTTAAAATTAGACATTTAGCATCGGTTGTTTCAAACAACCGATGCTAAATGTCATTTTTTTTTTATCAAAAATGACTTTTAGCATCGGTTATTTGGAACAACCGATGCTAAATGTCACTTTCAGGACATTTAGCATCGGTTGTTTCAAATAACCGATGCTAAATGTCACTTTCAGGACATTTAACATCGGTTGTTTCAAACACCCGATGCTAAATGTCATTTTTCAGGACATTTAGCATCGGTTGTTTCAAATAACCGATGCTAAATGTCATTTTCAGACAGCAAAAACAGTGATGAAATGGACATTTAGCATCGGTTATCTGAACACCCGATGCTAAATGTCACATTTAGCGTCGGTTAAATAACCGATGCTAGGGCGATTTAGCGTCGGGCGATAACCGACGCTAAATGTCCAATTTAACCGACGCTAAATGTCTTTTTTGCACTAGTGTTAGTTGCATTTGGGCTAGTAAGTTAATAAGGAAGGTTGTAAGTCAATAAGTCTTAGTGTTACTTGCGGTTTGGTTTGGTTCGGTTTCTATAATCAAAACCGTGAACCGAACCAAACCGCGCGGTGCCATGAAAAAAAGAACCGAACTAAACCAATAAAAAACGGTTTTTTGCGGTTTTCGATTTGGTTTGGTTCGGTTTGCAGTTTTCTATTGGTTTGGTTCAGTTTTGAACACCCCTAAATAAGGCTACAAGTCTACTATATATTGGATACTACACTACTCCTATATGTGAAGATGAGGTCGAGGGTCTCACATGCGTCAATCCAGGTGTAAGGCTATTTTGGAAATTCTAGTTATCAAGAAACATTGTTCAAAATTCAAAATAAAATAAAATCAAAAGTCCACAAAGGAGTTACTACTTCAGGTATTAAAACTCTTCAAAAACCAATAAAATATAAATTTAAAAAAAAACTCAACTCTCCTCGGGTTTCACATTGCACACTCTCTCACTGCATTTATTGCATTACATTATATAAACACAACTCCATGTTTCGGTCTCAAAACTCTCTTGCTCCCTAATTCCAAACTCTAGTGTGGTCTCTCTCTCTCATCAAACTCTTTTTTTGTGCTTTTTGGTTCAATCAAAACTCAAGGATTCTGCAATTCTGTTGAAAAATCATGTCATACTGCACTGGATTGTACAAGCCTGAACCGATCGAACCGAAAGGTCATACTGAGTCGGCATTGTCAAAGCTGGCCTATACGAGAAACATGCATAGGTTGTCGTCTTCGTTCACTCCAACGGTCCCTACTAAAATTTTAACTGAGGTGCTAAATTCAATCATTTGGTTTGGTCTCTTTATTTTTTTTATTTTTCGTGACAATACCACAAAGACTATCAAATTGTTAATTTTGGTCTCCATTTATGAGTCATCGCTTATCTATAAAAAATAAAGATAAATTTAATTTTTTTAATTATAATTGATTAATATTAATTTATGCAAATAACACATAGGAAAGGAATCCTAAACATTTTTCAACTATTAAAATGATGGGGAATTTTCTGTCAAAAAAAAAATGATAGGGAATGTTAGTTAGTGCCTACAATTCAATTTTTAGTGTATTTCTTACATTTCTTACAAAAATTATTCTTACTAAATAGCGGTGTTCTTTTTAAAAATATGTAAGCAGATATAAAGTGCTAATGTATTAAACAATTGTTTTTATTAAGCATGAATAAGCTTTGTCAAAAAAATAAGCATGAATAAGTCACATAAAATAAATATTTTTTAAGTATAAAAAAGCGTAGATAGTAAATAAAGGCTACAACCAACAATGGTTACAAATTGTTTAGAACTTGTAGTGGATTAGACCACCATGATGAAATAGATACAGATGAATGGAAATCTAATCTATAAACACTCCAACTCCAAGATAAGCTCTTGATGCGGATTACCGTGGAGTCAACATTTTTCATTCAATTGAGTTTGAGTATTAAAAATTAATTGAGAAATTAATTGAGTTTAGTTGTCTGTCTGAGTTCTTCTACATGCTTGTTAATCCTAAGGGGTGCAGACGCCATATGATGGCATTTTGTCCATTGCAACCATCATTTTATCTGTCAAGTTTTAGGTGAATGAAAGTAATCAACTAAGGATTATATATCTTATAATTCTAGAATTTTGCTATTCCAAAAGAAGCAATTACGTACCGCATAGAATTAGAATTAGAATTTGACAATATAATGTGAAATTTTAACTAAGTGTTGTATGCAACAGTTGTATGTCTCATCATCTGCACCATAATGACTTCTCTCCATGTGTTTTAGCTTCAAAGTTGCTGTTTTTTTTCAAACATGATTTGTTTGTGAAAAGCATGGAACACCCTCCTGAACGAAAGAGACAATTTGAAAGCATCATCTTTTTGTCTTTTTCCCTCAATATACACTACTAGAACTTTTGCCGTTTCCTGCGGATTTTCCTGCGGATTTTCATTAAAAATTCACAGGAAATGAGTTTCCAGCGGAATTTTCAGCGGATTAAGGTTCCCAGTTATTTTGTTCGTGGATAATTGTTTCCTGCAGATTTTCATATCGGCAGAAAACTTCCGCAAGAAATTCAGCAGGAAGTCTGCAGGAAATCTCCGCAGGAAATCTCCGCAGGATGTTCTGCAGGAAATTCAAATTTTCCGCAAGAAATTCCGCAGGAAATCTCCGCAGGATGTTCTACAGATTTTTTTCTTCAAAACCAGCAGCAAATTTTATTGACTGGTATTATTATTATTATTATTATTATTATTATTATTATTATTATTATTATTATTAATGAGATTATTTATTTAATATAATTACTTTCAAAATAATCCATGCAAAAGATTTTTTTTATTTAAGTTCAAAGTATATTACATTACAAAGAAGTACAAACTGGATTTAATTGATACAGTCACAAGATCTAAAGCCAAATCAGATTTACTAACCACAAAAATAAACACAACTATCAATATTACATATTTGGATTTGGTGATGCTTGCAGAAACTCTACCCCACCCCTAGTGTTCCATTGAAAATTTTCAATAAGCTCCAAATATACTTGCTAAACCCAAATATCTTGCAAACTCTCTTGGATATAGAATTGATTTTTGCACCCTTAAGAGGCTCTGTCTCAATTTTTTATGCTTTTTTCCGCCCTGCACATCATAAAGAAACTAACATGAACTTACCCGATGTTAGCAAGTTTTGTAAATACTCACTACTATAATCTTATCTAAAAAGGCGACAAAACAAAGGTGCTTGAAAAGTACATACAACGTTGCTAGAAAAATTAGCGATAGTATATGAAATCTTGATTTACTTCTCTGTTAGAATCCATCTATATCAGTCCATTTATGCACAAAATATATGCAAAATTAGTTGCTAATTTAAACCAACAAATTGATACGAAAAAAGAATATAAAATGATTACCTTTGATGTCTTTTATACACTCATGAGAGACAGAGACTTGAGTACCTGCACATACATGAACCAATCAGCATAACACATTCCCAAAAAGGAAAATTAGTAATAACCCATGTCAATATAGCTAGCTGCATGTACCAGAAAATGTATGATGTTCCGCAATCAAAGAAGATACCAATATAAGTCACTTTTGATACTCCACTTTGCACAACACTTCTTGTTCAAGCTTTTGACTTCTTGTTCTTTGTGGCTGCTAGAATAAACTAAAATCAATGGTCCACTGAATTGTAGAGAAACATAATTTAGTGATTAGCTAAATTATTCAACATCACAGATAAGTAGCTATTATAACTGCAGCTATTTCTAGCACTGCTGCTATTATAGCTCCTCTTCTTAAAGATCCTGCAAAAATTGAAACTCAGTAAATGGCATCAACAGTTAAAGAAGCAAAAATAGAAGTAGCATCTGTGAACTAAGAACATCTTAGATAAGGAATCAATTCAAAGTATAGAAAGTATAGAGAAATGAAAGCTTAAGATAAGGAAACGAGTATAAAACTTTAAATATCAGTATTTACTCCAAAACATGAATTTTACCTTGGAGAAATAAGCTTGTTTGTGTTCCTTTCTTTGTACAGAAATAAGCTTACCTATTGACAAACCAACAACACAAACAAGGCATTAAGAGATTATTCGCAGACCGAATGGATCATTTGTTGAACTAGGTACACAACCAGCACTAAATAAACCTACCAGGCTATCTAATCTGCATACATTTATCATATCATGTAAGATGCAAAACTATGTTGCAAAAATTGGTCGGGAGATAGGTACCAGAAGACATAGAAATATCCACTAATGGAAATGCTGTAGAAACGAAGGAACCAGCTATAAATTAAGAGAGCTACAGGCCTGGTTCTGTAATTCCAACTATTCCAGCACCGTTTTTGGAATGTCCCCAGAAAATTTAGGTAATCTGATCTCAAGCAAGGCCTCTGCAATCTGCAAGATATAAGTAGCAAGTAACCAATCGAGAGAACTAGGAACACAGAAATAGAAGAAGGTTCATGCTCATGATGTACAGCTCTGGGGTAACCTACTAGAAAGAAAAGTGCCCAGGCTGTTACATTTTTCCACTTGCTTGCCATTAGCAAGGGATTGTTGGAATAATAGCATTCAAGTGTATGGGAGTTACAAAATAAATTTTAATAATAATAAAATATTGGATTCAAGATTGGGGTTGGTTGATATAGAGTCTGAGTACTTCAGCCTTGACTTACCGATTTAAGAGAGTCGATCTGTTCGATGTTGCGGTCTCCTATTTGAGTTCCTAATGCGAAGTGCAGTAACTCACATGGGGAATTAAGGTCAAACTATCTATTAACCCTTCTAACCTTTATCTTTCATATCTACATGCTGACAGGGGAAGGACTCGACCCCCTAAAATTATTTGAAAAGAGTTGCTAAAGTTCAAAGAAATTATGACCCACATTCAACGCAATTTAAATATATTATCAAAGAATTAGTACGTTTGGAGTTTGGCAAAGCAGCAAAAATCCTATTGATTGGGTCGCTAATTCAGTTTCTTTCGGTGAGTTTGTGAGCCAAGGTACCGACATCGAGTTCCGGTTCAATTCATCACACCAACACCGTCATGGAGGTTTCAGACATAGAGGCGATGTGCTAACCAAGTTGTTGATCGACATCAATTCCTATTCCATCATTGGGACGTCATTCTATATCCAGGTTCAATTTTCCATTTGATAACACCAGGGTAGTAGACATTTAATTAATCATTCGCTGAGATTTTTACTTGACCGAATTGATTGCAAATTCTTATTGCATGGCACACCACTACACTAATGCATGATAAACGGTTGCGTAGTGTGCTCGTAGACGGGCATGATAGAAATTGTCGACAAATGTTATTTATCTCTTATCATGTGGTCGAAACAAGAATTCCTTAATACAGTTTCGTTTTCTCACCACTAAAAAATGTTTATGCTGCTCATCCCCATGTGACGTGTATAAATGGTTGGCAAGCTAGGCTTACACTTTCTTTGATCATGAGCTAGAAGAACTTTACACATGTCATAAATCACTCTTAGCAAAGCATTCGTCAAAGTTAGATGCATACATCATCCTGAGGTCGTTAGATGGATTTTGGTCGAAATGTTGATTGAATAATCACTTTTGATAATCATGGTTATTACATTTGCTTTTACATCGTCTTTGCCCAAGCATCGGTACACTTGCGTTATTATTATTTTCTTGGCTAACTTGACATTGGTCACTCTAACAACAATGTGTCTTTTGAGTTGTTGTCTGTGTTTCTTTGGATTTTTTGTCTGTTTTTTATGACGGGAATTAACGAAGAGTATGGGCTACTAGAGAGCCTGTACACGACGTACTTCATATGTACAAAGTTACCACTCCAAACTGCTGGCGTGCCCGACAATCCTAGACACACTAGCCACATGGCCTAAATCAATGTCATGCACACCTATACGACAAGAAGGTAAGCACTAGCACAAGACCGCAATCTAATCATAAGGACCGATTTGACTCAATGCACCTACATCAGGGTGCTACGCTCCATTGCTTCGGCTCGGTGCACCTATGCTGAGACTTTATATTGTAGTAGTTCGGCACGACGCCGACTGTTTGGGACACTTGTGATTTTTGTTTCATTTCATATTCATATCTCACATGGAAATATATGTATGCCCGCTTCTATTGTTTCATTTCAGGCACCGGACATACCCATAGATCCTTGCTGAGGGTCCAAGAAACCAGGAAAAGTCGTGGCCTTTCTTTGGCCACGCCCTCCGACATCTGAGCTAGATCGGGCCGTGACCCGTAAGCTGGATTAAGCGAGGTCGCCAAAGCCGTGGCCTTCCGATGGTCACACACTCCGACATCCGAGCTAGATCGGGTTGTGACCCGTAACCTGGATTAAGCGAGGTCGCCAAAGCCGTCGCCTTCCGATGACCACGCTCTCCGACATCCGAGCTAGATCGGGTCGTGACCTTTCGATGGTCACGCCCTCCGACATCCGAGCTAGATCGGGTCGTGACCCGTAAGCTGGATTAAGTGGGGTTTCCTCGAAAGTCGTGGCCTTCTGATGGCCACGCCCTCCACGGTCTGAGCTACGTCGGGCCGTGACCCGTAAGTTGGACCAGGCGAGGTACTAGGGGGTTTGGCCCCATATTCCTAAGTTGCGCCCTTACGTGGATGCGCACCTCTTTAGCCGAGCTAAATTATGCTTTCATAACACCTCGAGCCACTCAACAGTCACATCAGTCGTTTCAAACATTAAATGATTTGACTAGACTGCACTGATCCGACATTCTGATATTGGGGGCAAAAACCCTCGGTGGTATATGCCCAATGTCGAGAATGGTTCGGCCACAGATCATTTTCCGACCTTGGATTCACTCAAGTCAGGCAGTAATTGTCTCTCATCGCAAAGTCACAACGGAATGCCCTTATACGATTTTATTATCTTATCACTAAGACCGCACTTATGCTACTCGTCATTGAATGTGGGCTAGAGAAACTTAGCACATGTCATAAGTTTATCAATACACAAAACGCTGAGGCATTGGGAGTTAACGAAGAGTGGGGGCTACTAAGAGTTTGGACACCACCTACTTAATTTATGAACTTGCTTGTTCGCTCTGTTAGCACACTTGGTAATCCTGGAATATACTAGCTACAAGGCAAACATTGATATGCGCACCTACACAACAAGAAGATTGGTTCTAGCAAAAGAGTGCAATTTAATCATAATTGTAGAGAACTCTCTTTCGATGAAAAAATGATGGGCAATGACCTTATTCCATGCTTATGATGTTATCACATTTTTCTGGATAAAATATGATTGAAGTTGACCCACTCAAAAGAGTGGACCAGTTCGAATGGAGCAGGGGTTAAAACAAACTCAGCTTCTACAAGAAACACAGTCGACACCTAGGAAGAACCGGAACCTATGACTTATGTAGATAAATTGCATGTAACTACTCGTGATTAATAATCATTGCTGATGTCTGCCCAAGAGGTTGTTTTCTTTTACGCAGGCATCGATTTCGCTTGATGAACCTACGTCAAGATGTTGTATTACCTTAGATCGGCACAAGGCACTTGCACCCAGGGTGATGCGTCTTAGCAGATACAGAGTGTTCCGAACACTTGTGTTTCCCATTTCATTTCATTTTTATTTCTCACTTACAAATATCCTGTATGCTCGTATTTGTTGTTTCAAAAGAGTGGAACGCTTGCCGACCTTGACATTATTACCGACTTCATGGTATCAACCCCGACCCGTTTGGGAAAAACGAATTTGGGTAGTCTCCTTCCGCAGATCGACGAGGCCGACATACCAATAACCGAGCATATGTGGTCCCACTACAGTGCCCGCCAAAGATCGATTAGTGGGGGCACCTCATCAAACCGACGTATGCCTCGTCCTAATCATGGTTTGGGGGGTAACAAAGGCCTAATCCGCCGACCCTCCGAGACTGGATATCAGATAAAAGAAATGAATGTAGATACAAGTGTCAAAATATACTTGATCGAAAGTCCTCTAGTTTAGTGTTGAAATTGAACGCAGATGTTAAAACTAGCGTGGGTTTCGCGAGCCAGCTTCGGGTTGGCTCCTAAGGTTGCCTTGGCGTCGCCATTTGGGACCTCAGGACCGACGGCGTCGGGCTTACGCCTCACCGTATATTGTCGATCTCACATATAGACTAGGGCGAGAACAACGCACCCACGAGCATCCAACGACCAGGTTTCAATTGTTTGACTTTAGAATTGGGTCTACGAGCTCGACTACAGGGATTTCAGGACTTGTTGCGCTCACATTTGCCCTCTTTGAGGTATACACTATCACAATTTATGTTTGTTGCAGAACTTAAATGTTGCTAAAAGAACATCCACAACTCAGGGACTAGTCTGGTATACAAATCACGACGATAACGTATGTGTGACTATATTACACGAACTATTATTTCTTTCATTATTTAGCCAACTTCAACAGGTTGGATGTCTTACAAGGAAGACTTTGCTCACAAGTCGGCTCCGCAACATGTGCAACCGACTTGGGGGGCTACTGTTCCTGATCCAACTTTGGCTAGAGATAATGGGCCTAGGAGTCAATTGTAAACAAGTCCAGTCGCACCACTATATATACCACTCCACACTCTAAAATAGGGTAAGCTTTTTCCACTTCTCTCATATGCACCATCTTTATTATGGACTGACTTGGGTGTCGGAGTGCTTGCAGGTGGCGGCCTCCCCGCGCTTCACATCGGAGTTGATACCACCTCGGACCTCGGCCATGTCATATGGGATTTCAGATTTCCATCTTAGCATCACCACCGTGAGGGACGATTTTCTCTTAGTGAGTTTCGTTCGGAACTGATGGAATTGGTGGTAGTAGAGGGATGGAATTACTCTGAAAGCAACCTTTTGATTGTAGAATTATTAATTATTTTTCAAATTTTATTAATGTTGCGGTTTCTCGTGTTGGGTTTGGTAATTGGAGGTTTACCGGTTTCTACGATTATCCAGATAGTAGTCGTAGAAGAGAATTTTGGGATTTGTTGAGAACTCTAGCTCGTGACAATGATCTACCATGGTGTATTATGGGTGACTTTAATTACATTCTTTCCAATGAAGATAAGAGAGGGCGAATAGGAGTGTCAACTTCATGACGTCCCTATGAACGGCTATCAGTTTACTTGGACAAAAAGCTTAGGGACTCCAGATAGTAAGGAGGAGAGACTTGATAAAGCTTTGGCTACACAAAGTTGGATAGATTTGTTTCCCATGCATAGGCTAACCAATGGCGTGTCAGACAAGTCAGACCACTCACCAATATGGATGCGATTCAATGATGACAATAGGCGAATGATGCGAAGGTCTTTAGATTCGATAATGTGTGGTTGGATGAACCGAAGCTTAGTTCTATTTGTTAGGCTTTGTTTAGTATATAGTCTAAATGTAATAACTGCTAATAATGCAGATTAGTTAGTTTTAGTTGGTTCAGTTTGTTGAAACTGACTAATCAATTGTTAGAGAATTAGTTACTGATAACTACTCATTAGTGAATGTATATAAGTCTGATTGAATGAATAAAGAAGCATGTTTCAGTGTATCAGTTTACACTTAACAATTGGTATCAGAGCTCTCACTAGGGCCTGGAAAGAAATCGCAATTTCAGAAGAGAAAAGAGGGAATTTTTTCGTGTTCATCAATGGCGGACAACAAGCACTTCGCACCATCATCCGTTCCCAAATTCGATGGCTACTACGATCATTGGTGCTTATTGATGGAGAATTTGCTGCGATCGAAGGAGTACTGGAATGTTGTGGAGAACGGGATTCCTGCGTTGTGTGCTACACCAACTCCAGAAGAAATCAAGATCATGGACGAAGCAAAACTTAGGGATCTAAAAGCCAAGAATTATCTCTTTCAATCAATTGAAAGAACCATCTTGGAAATGATTCTTAAGCGCAACACAGCGAAGGAGATCTGGGACTCTATGAAGCAGAAGTTCCAAGGCTCAACGAAGGTTAAACAGGCGCAACTGCAGGCGCTGCGCAAAGACTTTGAAGTTCTGGCGATGAAGGAAGGTGAGACGGTCAATGATTACTTTGCGAGGACACTGGCCATAGTGAATAAGATGAAGATGCAAGGCGAGGATGTTCAAGAAAGACTCGTAGTTGAAAAGGTAATAAGGTCAATGACACCTAACTTCAACTACATGGTGTGCGCAATCGAACAAGGAAACAACATGGCAACCATGACAATAGATGAACTCCAAGGAAATTTACTGGTTCAAGAACAAAGAATGTGAGGTCAGAAAGAAGACGAGCAAGCTTTGAAAGTGTCCTGCGAGGGCAAGAACGCTGGCAGAGGAAGAGGGCGCAACGCTAGAGGCGGACGTGGAAGAGGTAGGGCATCTGCCAACAGAGAAACAATTGAGTGTTATAAATGCTGCAAATTGGGGCACTATCAGTACGAGTGCCCTGATTGGGGAGAAAAGGCGAATTACGCAGGCTTCAATGAGGAAGAAGAAATGCTGCTTATGGCATATCAAGAAGTCAATGATGATAAGAATTCAGAAATAGAAAGAGTGTGGTTCTTGGACTCAGGTTGCAGCAGAATGAAGGACTGGTTTTCTACTCTTGATGAAAGTTTTAAAGAGTCAGTAAAGCTAGGAAATAACCATAGTCTCAAGGTGGAAGGCAAAGGCAGCATCAAATTCAGAGTCAATGGAATCGTGCAGGTGGTGACAGGTATTTTCTTTGTTCCTGAATTAAGGAATAATCTGCTTAATGTGGGACAATTACAACAGAAGGGCTTAGCAGTATTGTTTAAAGATGATATGTGTAAAGTGTACCATGAAGATAAGGGTCTGCTCATGACATCTAGAATGGCTACCCAGAGGTTGTTCCTTGTCACTGCATCTGTCGTTATTCCAAAGTGTCTGCAAGTTAGTGAAACAGATGAGTATAAACTGTGGCATTGTAGATATGGACACCTCAGCTTCAAGGGATTAAGAACACTGTCTCAAAAGAATATGGTGAAGGGTCTTCCAAATCTCACAGAATCAGAACATGTTTGTGAGGACTGCATGATTGGAAAGCATCATAGAGATCCAACTCCCAAACAAGGTAATTGGAGAGCATCCAAGAGATTGGAGCTGATACACTCTGATATTTGTGGCCCTATCAGTCCAAGCTCTAATGGAGGTAAGAAGTACTTCATTACTTTCATAGATGACTATAGTAGGATGGCTTGGATCTATTTTTTAGCTGAAAAATCCGCTGCTCTAGATACTTTTAAGAAATTTAAAGTAATGATTGAGAAGGAAGCAGGCTGTGAAATTGGTTGTCTTAGAACTGATAGAGGGGTTGTATTCACCTCAAAGGAATTTGATTGTTTCTACCATGAGAATGGGATAAAGAGGCAGCTCACTGCTGCTTATACACCTCAGCAGAATGGTGTAGCAGAGAGGAAGAATAGAACCATCTTTAACATGGTGAGGAGCATGCTATCAGGAAAGAAAATTCCTAAGTTTTTCTGGCCAGATGCAGTTAACTGGTCTGTGTACTAGCTAAACAGGTGTCCTACTTTTGCTGTGAAAGATGTTACACCTGAGGAGGCATGGTGTGGGCTGAAGCCTTCAGTGAAGCATTTCAGAATATTTGGATGCTTAGCATATGTCCACGTCCCTGATGTCCAAAGAAAAAAATTAGATAATAAGAGTATGAAGTGCATCTTCTTGGGTGTTAGCGAGGAGTCTAAGGCATACAAGTTCTATGAGCCATTATCCAAACGAATTATCATCAGCAGAGATGCTACATTTGCTGAAACAAAAGCTTGGGACTGGGGAGACTCAAGTGAAGAAGGAAGGGACAGTGTATTTGAGTGTCATGACAGTGAAGATGATGAAGTAAGCACAAGTAACGAATCCACTGCCACTGAACCAGCAGCTATTGAACAAGTCAGCAATGAGAACAATGCACCAGATACAGAAGCTGAAACTCCAGTAACTGAAACTCACCCAGAGAGTGATGAAGGGCAAGTAAGGACTAGACAACCACCTACATGGTTGGGAGATTACTACACCGGTGGAGATGCAGAAATGCTAAGCTTAGCAATCTTCACTCCTGCAGAAGATCCCCTTTGCTATGAAGATGCAATTAAGGAAGTAGTGTGGAAAGAAGCTATGGAAGCTGAGATAAAGTTCATTGAAAAAAATGGAACTTGGGAACTAACAACTTTACCCTCAAAAACTAAGAAAATTGGGGTGAAGTGGGTTTAGGATACTCAGACAGTGACTATGCTGGAGACATAGATGACAGGAAAAGTACTTCGGGCTATGTTTTCATGATGAGATCTGGTGCTATCTCTTGGTCATCACGAAAGCAACCTGTTGTGACTCTATCCACAACAGAGGCAGAGTTCATATCAGCTGCACATTGTGCCTGCCAGGCCATATGGTTAAAGAGGGTGTTAAAAGTGCTTGGACATGAGCAAAAAGACAGTGTTACTCTGCTGTGTGATAATAGATATGCTATTAAACTATCCAGGAACCCTGCTATGCATGGACGCAACAAGCATATTGATGTTAGATACCACTTCCTAAGAGAACTTAGTAAAGATGGTTTGGTGGATCTGGTTCACTGTCCAACACAGCAGCAGTTGGCTGATATAATGACAAAACCCGCAAACTAGAGACCTTTTCCTACTTGAAGAAGAAGCTGGGAATGGCAACACAGTGTGAAGTAAGTTGAATTGAGATAATTCAGCTTAAGGGAGGATATGTTAGGCTTGGTTTAGTATATAGTCTAAATGTAATAACTGCTAATAATGCAGATTAGTTAGTTTTAGTTGGTTCAGTTTGTTGAAACTGACTAATCAATTGTTAGAGAATTAGTTACTGATAACTACTATATAAGTCTGATTGAATGAATAAAGAAGTAAGTTTCAGTGTATCAGTTTACACTTAACACTATTCCGGGGGATAATTGGACTGGTACTATTATTTAGATGTATTAATCGATCAATTCCAATTTTACTCCTATTCTTTATTTACATTAAAATTCATGTTGAAGAGGTACACGGTTTCCTGTGTGAATCAAGAGTCTTAGTAGCTATGAAGCTCGGATACGGGATACGATACGGGACACGACACGATACGGATACGGAGATATGAGAAAATTTTAAAAATCAAGATACAATACGGCTGGGATACTTTAATAAAAAATTAAATTAAAATTAAAATATATAAAAACATGACAGAAAAAATAAAATAAAATAGAAACACAAAATGAAAAAAAAAATAAAGATAAAAAGCAAACTGAAATAAATATAAAAATCACACAGAAACGACGACAATTCCTTTCCTACCAAGAGAGGTTATTCCATGCATTCAAATAAGAGGGTAAGAACGTTGTAATTTCGCATTTCTAAAGCAGCCACAAAAACAAAGTATATTATGTGGCCCAAGATTTAACTAGCAATAGTATAAAATAATAATTTCACTAGCAAGATTTAACTAGCAATATTATAAAATAATGTGATCTGTACTAACTTTTATTTATTTATTTATTATAAATATAATCCTATCTCACGTCTGTTATAAATAGACCAAGATTTAACTAGCAGTATTATAATATTAATTAATTTCACTCACAATAATTTGATCAAAAAATGATAATTTCACTCACAATCAGGGCCGTCCCATACAATTTGGAGGCCCGTGCAAATCATAAAAGTGGGGGCCTTAATTATATTATTACTAAATAAATCACCAAAACTCAAACTTCGTTATTTAAATTATAAATATCATCTCAATACAATTTTAAAGCAATATCAATCTTCTAGCTACTTAAAAAGAGCCATCCTTCTAGCATTTTTCGAAGCAAATTCGTCAATTAAGTCTTCATATTGTATTGTTTCAAAAAATCATTCTCAACTGCTACCAATGCTAATCCATTAAGCCTTTCTTGTGACTAATAATAATATAAAAATAATATATTATTTGAATAAAAAAGACAAAAAAATCGAGTCGTAGATCGCAAGTAAGACTTCAACAACTTCAATTTTGAAAAACTTCTTTCCGCAGAAGCAACTGTCACAGGAATAGTCAATAAAATTCGATATGCAATAATTGTGTTGGGAAAGCAATCAAAGTCTTTCAAATATCTTAATATATCAATAGCTCTTCTTTTGTCTTCTCGGAAAGCATTCCAGTTTCTTGGATCAAATATATCAAACAAATGTTCAAATAGGTTTCCTTGCTCAACATTGTTATTAACATTACCCTCCATATTATCCTCTTTACCATTTCCAGCATCAACATTTTCATTTTCAAATTCAACATTCTGATTAACATCAACATTCAAATTAACATCATCACCAACTTCAGTAATAACCACATTTTCACGAATCTCAACTTCAATCGGCTGATCATCAACATTCAAATTAACATCATCACTAACTTCAGCTGTAACCACATTTTCACTAATCTCAACTTCAATCGGATTTGTTGTTCTTTTATTAAAAATTTATCAAGAGCTCCCGTTTGAGAAAGAGTTAATTCTTCAATTCTTTCTTTTTCTTACGCTTCTCACATCCAGAATCATATTTTCTAATCTTAGGAAGCACAGTAGAAAAGACAAAACCTGATAATTTCGCTTTCCGGCGGTGGTAGAAATGAGGATGACCGTCACGCGATCTCAACTTCAATCGACTGCCAAGTACACAGATAGATATTAAATAGGGTAGTAACTATTTAATTATATATATATATATATATATATATATATATATATATTCCATTTTATTATATATTCGGTGTTCTGACATATGTTTGTCTCAAATCTCAATATAATAGTATTTTAAGAATACCAAACAAAATTGTACAAATAAGAAATCAAGTTACAGTTACAAATACCAAGCAAAATTGTAGGGAACGATTAAGAGAAGATTGAATTAATTTGCTCTTGATTGAATCAGTTTGTTGAATGAGGGTGAGGGTGAGGGACGGTGAGGGTGAGGGTGAATTTGTTGAAGATTGAATTTGGTAAAGATAGAATTTGTTAAAGATTGAATTTGGTGAGGGAACGATTGCTGAAGATTGAATTTGTTGAAGATTGAATTTGTTGTGCGATGCGTGAATGAAGGTGAGGGACGGTGAGGTTGTTGTGCGATGCGTCATGCGTGCGTGATTCGTTGACTGAAGGTATGATGGGGTGGGCTGCTATTGCAATCCAGTGGAAGGGGAATGGTATGGGACAACAAAAAAATTGGGGCCCCTAAATTTTTTTTCTGGGCCGAGGCCCTGTGCGCTAGCACAGGCTGCACTGCCTCTAGGCCGGCCCTGCTCACAATAAACAAAATATTAAAGGAAGATGACCGACACACGTCACACACCGACAGATTTCCAATTTGAAATTTTTTATTTTTCAAAATTCAGAAAAAGTGACTAATCACTTCTTGTGCCTCGAGCCTTGTGTGAATAATCTTGTCTCGAGCCTTGTTACTCTACTTTATCTGTGTCAAAATTCAGAAAAAGTGACTAATCCTACAGATTTCTGTGTATGGCCTTTTGGTTCTACGAGAGTATCCTCCATCTACTTTATCTGTTGCCTTTTGAATAAGCGTATCCCACGCGTATCCGGTGTATGAAAGCCGTATCCCATTCGTATCCCAGTCGTATCCTTCCCGTATCTTGCATTTTTTAATTAAAAAAATAAATTTTAAATAGTGGATACTCCTTGGATACGTATCTGGCCGTATCAGACACATATCAGTATCGAATACGTGTCAGATACAGATACTTTGGCCAAAATGGAGTATCCGGGCTTCAGAGCTTAGTAGTTATTATAGGAATATTTTTTTTTTCAAGTACACACATCAATGACATGGGTGCATGACACATCAAACTAACCGTGATGACTTGAAGTTTGTGAAGGGGATGTGAAAAACCATTTTGATCAAGTTGCTTGATGTTGAGATTGCTGAAGATTTTGGCGGTTGGGGATTCAAACGAACCATTCTGTTTTCTTACAGAAAAGTAAGTTATGTTATTAAGTATTTACTTCCTCCGTCACCCTTTTTCATTTTTACATGGCCCAAAATATAAGACACCTTACAACTTTCTAGATATATTTATTACTCTTTTTATATCCTTATTAATAGTACTAAATTGTGTTGGTATATGAAAAGTTAACATTAAACGTTAGGGTAATTTAGTAATAGTCATACAAAATTTTAACATATTAATTATACCATCAACTTTTTTTAATAACAGTGAAAAGTGCGGTGAAGCCTTATATTTTGGGGCGGAGGGAGTAATAAACATTATTTTAAAGTCAACTTAATATTTATGGAATATTTACACAAGTTTATCACAATTTCAATATTTTACCAACAAGGGTCGGTCCGAGTGGTAACTGGGCTCGGATCCCACCCAAGGTCTCGGGTTCGAATCTTCGGTGTGGCAAAAAATTCTATTGGGAGAGGAGAACCACACAGACCGACAAAGCTGAGTTTACACGTGGCCAGCCAGGTTCCCCGACGTAGATTAGTTACCGACAAAAGCCGGTAGAAACTGCGTACCAAAAACACGGTACCAAAAAAAGTATTCAAGATAAAATATTTGATAATTACAACATTTATTAAGTGTCCCGATCAAAATGACATTTATTAAGTGTCATAATTATAATTATATGTAGCGACCGAAAAATCCGGAGGAGAGATTCTTCGAAGTTCTTGAAATGAAGCCGCCACCAAAGTTTAGTTTAAGGGCAAACATTGGAAAATCCCTATTGAGTGGATAAGGAGGTTTTGCGGACCAGGTTTAGGCTCGGGAGTCGTTTTATGCGTAGGGAATGTATTAGCACCCTACGACATCCTTTCTAAGGAAGGTTACCTTTTAACTAAATGTGTAAACGTTTATTAATTCAAAAATAATGTTTTACGCTTATAATAATAATAATAATAATAATAATAATAATAATAGTAATAATAATAATAAAAAGACTCGCTAAACGGTTAGTTGTTTTTTGTACTTTTTTGAGAAATAGGAGAGAAATAGATTAAAAGAAAAAAAGGTTTTTTATTAATGCAATTGACAGAGGTCGGCCGCCCTCTGCTCCTACGTATCTCGTGGTAGAGAATCAAATCACACGTAGTTCTTGGGTAGAAAATGTTTGTGCGTTGATGTTTTTTTAGTTTTTTTTGAAATTGGGATAGGCGTTCGTAATGACCAAACAAGTAGGACTTAGAGTGGTCATTACTCGTAGCCCGTTTGAAAATCAAAATTGTTACTAACGATCAAACAGGCCGGACTCAGAGTGACAATTAGTAACAACCCTTTTTGTGAGTTTAATTGTTCGAAAAATAATGGTTTGGAAGCATTGTGTAATAAAAAAACACAAAATGAGTTGTAATAAAAAGAAATATAATTAACAGGGGTGTTGTATTATCAAAAAGGAAGTGTGAATAGCAATAGATGTTGTATTTTAAAAAAAGGGGGAGGTGTAGATAGTGAGAATGGTGTAGTTAGCTTCAGGAGGTTGTATTCTAAATAATGGGGTGCGACTAGCAAATAGCCCAATTCACGCTGTTGGGCTTGGGGCCTGCGCAGATTGGGCTTAAGTGAGAGGGTATACAAACTAAAAATAAGAGGGTGTAAAGATGAATCTGATGTTTTTTTCTTTAAAAAAAAATAATAAATATTGAAATAGAGAGATATAAAAGGGAACACTTAATAACGTGGAACCCTAATGTCCCTCATACTCCAGCGCCGCACCACATGCTCATTGAGAAAGGGAGGAGGGAGAGAAGAACGAAGGAGAGAGAGAGGGTGCGACAGTGAGAGGGGGGAAGAAAACGACGCCGGTGACGTCAACCACAGGGAGTACCGTGGAGACGCCGGAGGCTGGCCGGAGGAGACGACCCCATAAGGTGTTACGGTATCGCCGGCGAGCTTCTCGCGATGGTGACAGAGGGGTGCACGAAGGTGTGATGTGTGCTGTCTACCGGTGAAGGAGACGACGATGGAGAGAGAGGGAGGCGCACGCTGATGGCTACGGTGAGAGCTGTATTGCGACGGTGAGAGAGAGAGAACGTGAGGCGATGATGAGAGAGAGGGTGGTTAGGATGGTTGACGGCGGGGGTGTGGTGGTCGCGGTGAAGGTTTTGGTGGAGAGAGGGAGGCCGAAGGACATATGACATAGGAGGGAGGGAAGAGACCGAGGCGAGGTGAGAGAAAAAGGTGTGGTGGAGAGGACAAACGCGAGTGGTGGTGCGGGGCGGTTTCCGACGACAGAGGGTGGTGGTTGTGGGTTTCATAGTGGTGTTGGAGTGATGGAAAGTTTGGCGTTTGGAGGGAGGTGGGGTCGCTTTTGGTGCACGGTTTGGTGCCGTTGGTGGCGGTTAACGGAGAGGGGTGACGCGTGGTGGCCGTGGGAAGGAAGAAGCCGTGAGTTACTGTGGTTGTGGTTGTTCGCCGTAATTGGTGGCGGAGGTGGTCGCTGGTATGGTTGGTGGTGGTTAAGGTGAGGACCCTATTCTCTCATACCTTCTACTGTTTCTATTCTCACATTTTGGTCTCTCTTGCTCTCAAACTTTGTTCTAATTTTGTGTCTAAACTTTCTCTCTACCTTCTTCTAATCTCTCTGATTTATGTTTTATTTAGATTATGTGGGTTTTTTCCCCTCTACTGTTGCTGCTCGCCTCCTTTTATAGAGGGAGTGGTTGTTTTTGATCTGCTGTATATTTGTTGTTTTGTGTCCATGTATGGTACAGGTTAGTGGAGCAGAGGAGCAACAGTAGGGTGGTGCCTGCAAAGCTGTCCTGTTGGAGCAAATTGGGAAAATGACAAAGGAGCAAGAAGAAATTAGCATTGGCCTAATTCTTCAAATGGCAGCAGCAGTGCTGCAAGCAGGGGCGCTCCTGCCCCTTTTTTATTTTATTTTGATTTAAATTTTTGTACTTTCTTGTATTTAAATTTTGTCTATACATGTGTACTAAAGTTGATTTTGTAAAAAAAACTGATTATACAAATAAAAAAGCTTTTATTCACAATCTGATTTTTATTAGATTTTTATAACAAAATTAAACTGATAACAACGACGATAAGCATACGTACACGACGAGACGCAAACGCGTGTCCGCAACGAGAATACGCGAATTTGCGTACCAAAATAAACACTCGTACATAACGGGACGTGAACACCCGTCCACAACGGGGACAAAAATGTGTACATTATTAACAATAGCACACGCGCACCAATGAGAAGTAACACGCCTATACACGACTGGGAACGACACACATAAACGACAAAAACAATATTTTGGATTTTCTAGTAAACTTTAAATTAGCCGGACAAAATTAGGGTATGACAGCTGCCCCTCTTTATTTATATTTTACTAGGAAATATGAAGGGTTTCCAAATTTCTCGAGTAAAATTGAAATGAAGATAAAAAGACTCTAATTTTGTCAAAACTATTTTTTTTAGAAATTATTGAAAGATAATGGGTTGACATAGAATAAAAGTAAATAAGGGTCACCGGGGATCTGAAGGAGCACTGGGGCTCTGATGGCCTAATTGCAGTCGATGCTTGACGCATTGGTTGGAGTTAAACTGAAGGACCGGCGGGGTCTGAAGGGCATGCCTAAGCCTGATGGACCAATGGGTCTGATGGAGCGCAAACTAGCAATGGTACTAGTAAAACGGTCTGCTTCTGGGGTGGCCTTTTTCGAGCGGCCGCGAAGGACGTGCACTGAGTCTTAGGCTGACACAGCTAGTCTGAAGGACCTGGGGTCGGACGATCCGTCGCGCTCAGTGTCGACATAATGATCTAGTGGTAGAGTTCAAAGTCGTTGCTTTACGTGTTAATTCGAACTGACCTGAAGGACCTAGGGTCGGATGATCCGTCGCGCTCAGTGTCGACGTAGTGATCTGAAGGTAGAGTTCGAAGCCGTTGCTTGGATGTGTTGATTCGAACTGAACTGAAGGACCTGGGGTCGGATGATCGGTCGGTTGCTCAATAACGCGACGCGATCTGGATTGAAGGACCATTGGTGGTCTGAAGGAGCACTGGGGCTCAAAAGGACCACTGGGGGTCCTCGAGAACACTGGGACTCTGAATTGTGGTATGAGACCAGCGCTTGGAGCACTGATTTTGAGGGAACAAACTATTGGGATTGGCACATGGCGTACTTGCCTAGAACATACCTAATGAATGCATTTACCTGAGAAGGGAAAAGCTATATATATTTGGCATGTCTAAGAATGCAATGAATGGCGTATGCGTGCCATATAGGTATGTGAAATGGTAGGTGTCCGATGGGATGAATGAAATGTGGCAGATGAAGTGAGTTGAAGTTGATGGAACATGGAGGTTGACAGACAACGTATGTGAATGCAGATAAGATATGAATGTGATTGTGCTGATTAATGATGAATGTAATGGGATGAACAATTTTTCCTCTTTTTGCTTTTTTTGCCTTCCTTTTTTACAAAGTGCGAATGTGATGCAAATGTAATGCTTTGATGCGAATGCCACGGTGGATAAAGGAAAACACGCGAATGCATGGTACAATGATATGATTAGTGATGTAAAAAACTTTTTGGCAACGATGAGACCGGCACTTGACACATCTATCGAAGCAAACAGTGTTATGCATGTGACGAACGTGCAATGATCGGTATCTGGTGGGATGATGAATGAAATGGGTATGCCATGGGTGTTGAACCCGACGGAATGGGAAATTTGACAAACGATGTATGAGATGTGAATGTGACTGTAGTGATTAATGTGTGATGATGAATGTAATGGATGGATTTTTCTTTTTGCTTTTTTTCTTATTTATTTTGCTTCTTTTCTGGATGCATGCAATGCGAATGTGAATATGATGCGAATGTAATACTTTGATGCAAATGCTATGGTGAATAAAAGGAAACACATGAATGCATAGCATATGATATGGTTGGTGATGTAGAAAGCTTTTGGCAACGATGAGACCGGCACGTCTATCGAAGAAAAAAAATGATATATGTATGCAATGTGAGGAATGTGCAATGCGAAAGTAAATGGACTACAAAAAGTCCGTGAATGATGGATGCTGAAGCTGGTCGAAACAAAAATTGATAAGCCGTGTATGCGACGGCAGATGACATGTGAATGCAAATGTGCTGCTTAGGTGCAGGTGCTTTGGTAGATGCATGATTGCATGGTGGAATGATTTACGCTATGATTTGTTGATGATGCAGAAAGATTTTTCTTTTCTGTAATGATGAGAAATGAGACTTTTAATGCGAGAGGAAAAAAGTGAATATTTTGAAATAATCATTCCTTGAAACAAATGATTTGAACTCGGACATGACAATCTCAAGGTTGTTGTTCCTGGACACTAATGTGCAAAATTATTTGATTGCATTTGCAAGCTCATTCACATTTTTCTTTCATTACAGTGTCCCATGATGACTGGATTTTAGGTCCACGAAGTTAACTACGTGAGTTTCCAACTTCACATTATTAACTTGTGCTTTCTCTCTTTGAAGCATTGTTTAGCAAATATGCATAATAGTGCAAGTATAGATGAATGAGTCAGTTAACTTGGGGTTCTCGAGACCTAGGGTATGGACGGATGAAGGGATAAATGACAGTTTTTTGGTCAAAGTCATGAAAGGGTAGGTTCTCCCCAACTCAAGAAATGTGGGACTGCCCCAATTTAGACTACCGGTGAAGGTGAGTGAATAATTTGCCCCTGTCTAGTGGTGACAACAGCTAGGGGTGTAGAGGCAATAATGAATTGGGAATACCATGACTTTGGAATGAAGGGTGGCAAACAAGAGATTCCGTCTCAACCCACAGCGTTTGGTGTTGCCCCAATCTTGACGAGAGCAAGGTTGTCCCGACTCGAGTAACATTGCGGAAGGCTGTATTTAGGATAATGGGTTGAGAAGATGCAACAGTATGGTTTTGTGGATGTGGATATGACAAGGGAATGAGATGGGCGTAGGGCGAATTTCCCCGACTTTAGGTGGAGTGAAGGGTGACGGGATTGAAATGGTATTTCAAATGATTGCTTCTAGTGGGGTTGTGAAATGTGACTTAGTTAGGGTCGTGGGTTTGTGGTATATGAATGGGATGGATGTCGGACATTTTCCCCAAGTTCGAGAAGCATGAAAGGTGAAGGGACTGCCCCACTTTGGGATCTAGGTGATGGTCCCAATCTAAACTTTTGGCCCTTTGAAGGTGACTCCCACAGACTATGATAATCCCGAGTTTTTGATACGATGAAAATTTCACTTGGTGATCACTAAACCTTGTCTTGATATCAGTGCAATTTGAATGAATATTGGAGTGCAAGCCCCTTTGATTTTTTTTAACTTTCTTTTTTGATTTTTTTTCCAGCAAATATATTGTAAATAAATAAACTTACTTGTCCTAAAATTAAATCTTTGAGAAAACGAAAGCAATCAGCCATTGATCCGCATGGACTTGTTAGGGTCGTAGCATGGCCAGTGGTTAGGGGTTTATGAAAGAAGGGTTTGTAATGTGGTCAAAGGTTATGGGTAATGTGGTCAAAGGTTATGGGCTTGTGGAGTATAGGTTCAAATGGGCTCGGAGAGGTGTTTGATGGTTTATTGATACAATGACCTTTTAAAAGATAAGTAGGTTTAGAGAAGTGCTGGAGGCCAATGATTTGGGTTTTGTGGAAGAAATGAGAATCCGGCCTAAGGAGGTGTTTGTGGGTTTATTCGGACAAGGATATCTTATGTGTTGGTGATTTTATGTATCAGCTCACAATTTCTACTGCTTTTTCCTTTTTCTCTAAGGATCATCTTTTTTGAATTTCACTTTCTTTTTTGTGATCTTTTTTCTCTTTCTTTTTTCTTTTGAGTAGAGTGAGCTGATAAAAGTGACACACCATTTTTGATGTGGAATTGATCCCTGTCTAGGGTGACTGAAAGATTTTTTTGATTTTTTTTGCTCAAAGGGGGTAGTAAAGAACCCCCCCCCTTTTTAGGGTACGGAAAGGCGACCAAACTTCATTGAAAATCATGATTGCTTGTTTTCTCAAAAATTAATTCAAGGACAAAAATTATTTATTTTTATATATCCGCTCTTTTTCTCTTTATTTCTTTTATTTGCCCTAATTTTTGCTTAGGCTGCTCTCGCAAGTTTTCAACCTAACAGGCTTTTTAATTTATTTTTTGTAAAAGACTTGCACCAAGGGAATACAATGTTGACAAGACATCTAGTGATCACAAATTTGCCTCTGCATGGGGCCTAAAGTGTTAGCTCATGAAATTTCATCATTGGGAACAAACCAAATAGTTAACTAGATTGGGTGGGGAATATGCACTGGGTGGTTGGGGTGGGACCGGACGTGTAAAGGGATGATGATAAGATGCAAAGATGTGGATACTAAATGACTCAAACAAGAGTAAATGCACATTGCACACAAGTTCACTATACGAATGCTTCACCGAGAGTTAACATAGTTAGAAACATGATAAAAGAAATTTTTGATAACACATTAGTTAACAAGATGGACCGTTTTAATCAATTATCATGAGATGGATGAGATGCATCATTTTGCTGACAAAAGTTGTGGATGGGCTGCAAACATTGAATTTTTTCTGAAATTGAGTGTCTTGAAACACCTTGAGTTTGCATTTAAGTTCGACATTGTTTTGTAAAGCTAAACTTTTCCTAAGAAGTAATCAACTTCGCCTCATCTCTCATCGAAGTTTTTGAAAAAGGTAATTCTCATGTTTTTTTGTATGGATGAACACATGATAATGTATATGCATGATGCAAATGCAGATGCCTAAAATGCGTGAAAGAATGACTTATGAATGAATGGAAATACATGAAAAATGAGATGTTCTCAATTTTTGAAATTGTGCTCATGATTGTTTTCTACTCTTTTCTAGAAAAATGTAATGCACGCGATGATGAATATATAAGATGAAAATACAAATGCGTGAAAGGCGTGAAGGAAATGATCTCCTGGAAAGATCAGCTATTCTGAACGATTTATTTTACTTTTTGGAGACAATATAGCATGCAGATGATGCAAATCGTCGTTTATTGCTAACTAAAATATATTTTGGATGATGAATGACTTTTTGTTTTTTTTATTTTAATTAGAAAATGACTCATGCATGGATGACTGATGCGTTTGAGGTGGTTTGGAATAACGAACTTTTATTTTTCATTATTTTTTATGATGCATGAAGAGGAGTAATGCGTTTGAATGAAATAATGAATGAATGCAAATTTTTTTTATAATATCAAGGTGATATTATTTTCTCATTTTTGGCGTATGGCTACGCAAGATGAAGTAATTTAAAAAGTATGATATTTTGTTATTTTATAGATGATGAGATGCATGTTGGCACTCTGATAATGGGATGAAAATAATGACTGTATTCTATTATGAATGCATGATGATTTTTTTATTTTCTAGTTAAAAGACCAACTATGCTCACGCAATAAGAATAATCAAATTAAACGCCCACTTGTGTCTTAATGGATGAATGAACACATGGTGATAAGTGACGAAAATGCAGATGCGAATGCGTGAAATGCGTGCATGAATGATTACTTGGAAATGTCAGTTATTCTAAATAAGCTTTGGAAACAATGCAGCACGTGACCGATGCAGAGCCTCTTTCATGTATCAGAATGAAATGCTAAATATGTATCTATGAATGATGCGAAAATGATGACATAATTTTTGAAATGATGCATGTTGAAACAGTATATAAATAATGTTTGGATGAAATGGTGTATGGTTGATTTAATGAGACATCAGTTTTTTTGGATGAGTGAAAAGGTGCGTAAATGCTATGTTTTTTTTACATGCATTTCATGATGTTGCAAATGATGAAATGCCTATATTATTTGATGATGGTTTTTGTGAATGATTATGAATGAATGGAAAAGCATGCTAAATGAGATATTCAATGCCCATGATGACAGAAATGTATGAAAAATGCGAATGCATGTATGCATGAAGAAATAAATATTTGATCCTAATGAAATTATTTTTATTTTTCCAAAAGGTAGTGCAACATGTATGCAGACTCTTATTTTTGATTTATTGGATGACAAATGATACAATTATAATAAAATAATTTTTGTTTTATTTGGAAAATGATACATGAATATGGGATTGATGCATTTAAACTAGGATGGTCACATGAGGGAAATGATGTATGAATGTTATGTTTTTTTTGAAACGTAATTCAAGACTTTACAAATGATGTGATACCTACACTGTGTGATCATGATTTTGAATGATCATGAATGAATGTCGGTGCATATGATGCTATTGTTTTTTTTTGTGTGCGAGGAAACAAAATGCATGACACTCGCAGTGATTTTTTTTTAAAATGCGTGGAAAGGGAGTAGTGAACATAACTTTTATGTAATATGCAAAATGGACAAATGACGCAAATTATATTTCTAGAATGATGGGATGAATGGTAGCGCAATGATAATAGGATGCGTGTGAAAAGAATGATCTTATGATGGTTTTTTTTGGGTATGATGATGTCTCCTTATGTGCATGCAAATGAAAGAAAGAAGCATGAAAATTGAGTGATTTTATTTGTGGAGAAACGCTAAACAGATTAATAGAGAGGGTAAGTAATGCCCCTGTGTCCTAGGTGGGTCATGTCTAAATTGGGATTTTTAACATGGTCTAGGGTCACTTATATGATCAATATCTCAAGTGGCTCTATTCACTTCCTCACAAAGGTCTCCAGAGCTAAAATCCCATTCATGATATGATCCACAACGATAGCGAGCTACCTGGTGTGGGATACCATGAAAGAGTGTACTCTGGCTGAGACTTTCATGAGAGTCAGACAGATAAAATCCAGAATGACTGTCACTAATAATCTCCACTCGTCCTAGGTTATTTGCAGACCCGGGGTATAGGGCCTCACTCAAAAGTGTGTGCAAAAGTGTAAGTGAGGTGTGTGATGAGGGCAAAATACCTAAACTAACCAAGCTGGAAAAGATATACAACAACATTAATAAAAGAGTCGTCTACCCTAAAGTTCAATAATATAAAGAAAGGCTAATAAATTAGTAACATAAGCATAAGGGCAAAAACAAAATATAAAATTAATAAACACTTACACATTTAGTTAACTAGGCTTGACTCTCTTAATTTGTCCCAGTGAAGTCGCCGGCTGTAGCAACCGAAAAATCCGGAGGAGGGATTCTTCGAAGTTCTTGAAATGAAGCCGCTACCAAAGTTTAGTTTAAGGGCAAACATTGGAAAATCCCTATTGAGTGGATAAGGAGGTTTTGCGGACCAGGTTTAGGCTCGGGAGTCATTTTATGCGTAGGGCAGGTATTAGCACCCTACGACATCCTTCTTAAGGAAGGTTACCTTTTACCTAAATGTGCAAACGTTTAATAATTCAAAAATAATGTTTTTACCCTTATAATAATAATAATAATAATAATAATAATAATAATAATAAAAAGACTCGCTAAACGGTTAGTTGTTTTTTGTACTTTTTGAGAAATATGAGAGAAATAGATTAAAAGAAAAAAAAGGTTTTTTATTAATGCAATTGACAGAGGTCGGCCGCCCTCTGCTCCTACGTATCTCCTGGTAGAGAATCAAATCACACGTAGTTCTTGGGTAGAAAATGTTTGTGCGTTGATGTTTTTTTAGTTTTCTTTGAAATTGGGATAGGCGTTCGTAATGACCAAACAAGTAGGACTCGGAGTGGTCATTACTCGTAGCCCGTTTGAAAATCAAAATTGTTACTAACGATCAAACAAGCCGGACTCAGAGTGACAATTAGTAACAACCCTTTTTGTGAGTTTAATTGTTTGAAAAATAATGGTTTGGAAGCATTGTGTAATAATAATAAAACACAAAATGAGTTGTAATAAAAAGAAATATAATTAACAGGGGTGTTGTATTATCAAAAAGGAAGTGTGAATAGCAATAGATGTTGTATTTTAAAGTAAGGGGGAGGTGTAGATAGTGAGAAGGGTGTAATTAGCTTCAGGAGGTTGTATTCTAAATAATGGGGTGCGACTAGCAAATAGCCCAATAAACGCTGTTGGGCTTGGGGCCTGCGTAGATTGGGCTTAAGTGAGAGGGTATACAAACTAAAAATAAGAGGGTGTAAAGATGAATCTGATGTTTTTTTTTAAAAAAAATAATAAAATAAATATTGAAATAGAGAGATATAAAAGGGAACACTTAATAACGTGGAACCCTAATGTCCCTCATACTCCAGCGCCGCACCACATGCTCATTGAGAAAGAGAGAGAAAAGTTTGCAGGAGAGAGAAAGGGAGGAGGGAGAGAAGAACGAAAGAGAGAGAGGGTGCGACAGTGAGGGGGGAAGAAAACGACACCGGTGACGTCAACCACAGGGGGTATCTGTTACCAAGTGGCTTCAGTCTCAAGAGGGGGGGTGAATTGAGATTTAAAAACTTTTTAGATCTTTTGAAAATGTTTTTCCCCTTTTCAATGACTTAGATCAATTTTCGCGCAGGTTAAGTGGAAGCGAAGGAATTAGAGTATAAAGCAGTAAAGCGGTATAACAGTAAAGCAGGAAAGCAGTAAAGCACGCAGAGATTTATCCTGGTTCGGTCACCTCCTAGTGACCTACGTCCAGTCCTCACACCCTTGTGAGATTTTCCACTAACACAACAAGGCTTACAGGTGCCTTGGAAAACCTTTACAGACTCAGGCACTCTCCTCCTAGGATACCCCACCTATAGAGAGCCCTCAGATCTAATATAACAATAACAAGAGATACCCCACCCCTGTTATAATCAACTGCCCTAGAAAGATACCCCACTTCCTAGTACATGCAGCTACCCTAGAGAGATACCCCACTCCCTAGAACAAAACACAACAATTAAATAATAAACAATTTTAAATGCAGAAATACCTCTAGTGTAGGCAGATATTACAACTTGAAGAATACAACCCCAACTAACTCTTAGCAACAGATCAGCTCAGACAGACCGACGGTACTTGACAAGCAAAAGAATAAGCGTGAAGAGTTTTCTCAAAAAGTTTTCTGTTTCATGCAAGTGGGTTGAGTTGTGTGTTGTGTAAAATGAATCGTGAAGCACTGCCTATTTATAGGCTATGAGGAATTCATTTTTACGTTGAAAATAGTGTAGGAATCGATTCTTTGTTAAAATATATTTGATCTTGGAATCGATTTATTTAGGTGAGGAATCGATTTATCTTTGTTTGGAAAATATGGGAAATCGATTCTTGAGTGCCATGGAAAGCTAGGAATCGATTCTATACTTAGTGAAAATATGTAGGAATCGATTTTCAGCTTGCCTGAGTCAAGTGGGAATCGATTCTCAGTTTGTGTGCAAAAGGTTGGGAATCGATTCTTCCCTTAAAAAATATTTGGCTCAGAAATCGATTTATGTACTGAAAGTACATGACCTGAAAATCGATTTATAGCTTTTCTATTTTACCTGAAAATCGATTTTGATATTTGTTTATGCATGAGGAAATCGATTTTGTTATTTTAAAGGTGATAGAAATGTTTACGTAAATATGCATGCAACTTTAAAAAACTTTGTGAGTGTGTGAGACTTTGATATACGAGCTGACCTTTGAAAGAGCTTAGACTTTTTCCTAAGACACACCAAACCCTAATGACTACCCTTATATTTAAGGACTACCCTTAAACTTGAATCTTCAGTTCTAGGCTTGCTTGTCTTGGATTGTGACTTTGACGTTTAGTCACTTTTATTGACTTTGACCGTCAATCTTATCTTTGTCTTTTTCATCATCAAAACACATCCTGCAATATCAGGTTACCTGCAACACAAGGTATCCACATTCTCCCCCTTTTTGATGATGACAAAACATTAACTCATCTCAAGGTGGGAGGTTAGTTTAAACAGATAATGTATATGATACTCCCCCTATCATGATGCTCCCCCTGTTTTATCGACTGTATGCAAGTAAATGCAAATGCATGCTGAATATTAAAACTTTATTCTAAATATTAAAAAAACTCTATTCTTCTCCCCCTTTTTGTCATGATCAAAGAGGGCAATATGTAATAAAAATGCGAATCTAACAGCATGAAGAGGAATCAATGATTCCAAGTTCTCTTCGAATGAAGAAGAAGTTTTCTTTTTGTAAAGGTTTTGTAAAAATATCAGCTAGCTGTTTTGCCGATTCCAAAAATTCGATTACACAATCCCCTTTTTGGACATGATCTCTAAGAAAATGGTGTCTTATCTCTATATGCTTGGTCCTAGAGTGTTGGACGGGGTTCTTTGTAAGATTGATAGCGCTGGTATTGTCGCATTTTATAGGAATATGATCTAGATCTATACCATAGTCAAGAAGTTGTTGCTTCATCCAGAGAATTTGTGCACAACAACTCCCTGCTGCAACATATTCTGCTTCAGTAGTTGACAGTGCGACACTGACTTGTTTCTTACTGTGCCATGAGACTAATGCACTACCTAGTATGTGACATGTTCCACTAGTGCTTTTTCTGTCTAACTTACATCCTGCAAAGTCAGAATCTGAATATCCAATAAGACTACATGTGGCGCCTTTTGGGTACCATAGACCAACATTTTGAGTGCCTACCAGATATCTCATTATTCTTTTGACAGCTACTAAATGTGACTCTTTTGGATTTGCTTGATACCTAGCACACATGCAAACACTAAACATGATGTCCGGTCTACTAGCAGTTAAGTAGAGAAGAGAGCCAATCATACCTCGATATTTGCTTAGTTCTACCGGTTTACCTTCTTCATCTTTGTCTAAGTAACATGAGGTGCTCATTGGTGTGGACATTTCTTTTGCTTTGTCCATCTCGAATCTTTTGAGTAGTTCTTTGCATTACTTTGATTGAGATATGAAGATGCCGTTGGTTGTTTGTTTTATTTGAAGCCCAAGGAAGAAGTTGAGTTCTCCCATCATTGACATTTCAAATTCATTCTGCATAATACTTGAAAATTCTTTGCAAAGCAATTCATTAGTAGCACCGAAAATAATATCGTCTACATAAATTTGCACGAGTAAGATGTCATCTTTTGACCTTTTTATAAAAAGTGTAGTGTCAACTTTTCCTCTTTGAAAATCATGATTGAGTAGAAATTTGCTCAATCTTTCGTACCAAGCTCTGGGAGCTTGCTTCAGACCATATAGAGCCTTTTTGAGTTTAAAAACATGGTCTGGTTTTTCGAAATTTTCAAAACCAGGAGGTTGTTCGACATATACTTCTTCTTGGATAAAACCATTTAAGAAAGCGCTCTTAACATCCATTTGATACAATTTAAAATCCATGATTGATGCAAAAGCAAGTAACATGCGAATAGCTTCTAATCTAGCTACAGGAGCATACGTTTCATCATAGTCTATTCCTTCTTCTTGATTATAACCTTTAGCAACTAGTCTAGCTTTGTTCCTAATTATTATACCTGATTCGTCTAGCTTGTTTTTAAACACCCATTTTGTGCCTATTATCTGGTGTTTATCAGGTCTAGGAACTAGATCCCACACTTCGTTTCTTTCAAACTGGTTTAACTCTTCTTGCATAGCAATAGTCCAATGTTCATCAACTACGGCTTCATCTATATTTCTAGGTTCAATTTGAGATACGAAGGCCATATGATTACATGCATTTCGAAGAGAGTTACGAGTAGTTACCCCTTTTGTTACATCACCTATGACATTTTCAAGCGAGTGATCCCTTGGGATTCTCCATTCCTTGGGAAGTTCACTGCTTGATCCTTCTCCTGATTTCTCTTGAGGGGTGGTTTTTGTTTCTTCTTCTTTCTTCTTCTCACCTATCTCTAACTCTTCAGGTTCATCTGCAATATCAATAACCTTTCCCAGCCTTTTGGGGTTAGCTTCATCAAATGTAACATGTACAGATTCCTCAATTACCTTATTTCTTTTATTAAAAATTCTAAAGGCTTTGCTAGATAAAGAGTAACCAAGAAAAATTCCTTCATTAGCTTTAGCATCAAATTTACCTAGGTTGTCTTTTCCATTATTCAATACAAAACATTTGCAACCAAAGGTGTGAAGATGTGAAATATTTGGTTTTCTCCCCTTGTAAAGTTCATAGGGGGTTTTCTTTAAAATTGGCCTAATTAGAACTCTATTCATAACATAACAAGCAGTACTTACAGCATCCGCCCAAAAGTATTTTGGGATGTCATGATCATTTAGCATTGTTCTGGCAAGTTCCTCCAATGATCGATTTTTCCTTTCAACAACTCCATTTTGTTGGGGAGTTCTAGGTGCTGAGAAGTTGTGATTTATACCAAGTTCTTCACATAGGATTTCGAATTTTTCATTTTCAAATTCTCCACCGTGATCAGATCGAATTGAGACAATCTTCAATTCTTTCTCATTTTGAATGCTGCGAGCAAGCTTTTTGAATGCTCCAAAAGCTTCGCTCTTATTTGCCAGAAAGAGAGTCCAGGTATACCATGAATAATCATCTACTATAACTAGAGCATAGTAATTTCCACCAAAACTTTTTGTCCTTGAGGGACCAAATAGATCCATGTGTAACAGCTGCAAAGGTTTGTTAGTAGACACAATATTCTTTGATTTAAAGGACACTTTTACCTGTTTACCCTTTTGGCATGCATCACACAATTTTTCTTTTTCAAACTTGATATTAGGCAAACCACTAACTAGATCTTTAGACACTAGCTTGTTAAGGTGATCCATATGAATATGAGCTGTCCTACGGTGCCATAACCAAGAGTTTTCTTCCTTACTAATGAGGCAACATGCATTATGTGATGAAACACTATCTAAACTCATCATGTATATGTTTTCTACTCTATTTCCTATCATTCTAACTTGTTTACTTTGTTTATCCTCAATGATGCATGAACCTGAGTCAAATATTACCCTATTTCCTTTATCACAAAGTTGGCTAATGCTTAAAAGATTATGTTTAAGACCTTCAACATAGAGCACATTATCAATAGCAGTAGATAAGTCTTTACCAACTTTACCTTCACCAAGGATTCTTCCTCTGTTGTTGTCACCATAAGTCACATGACCGCTTGATCTGGGGGTAAGAGTTAGGAACTTTGTAATATCTCCAGTCATGTGCTTTGAGCATCCGCTGTCAAGGTACCAATCTGACCCCCGTACCTTGAAGCATACCTGCATTGGTTCAAAACAAGGTTTTAGGTACCCAAATCTCTTTGGGTCCTTGTGGGTTAGTGTTTGGTATGGTCCTTTTGGGAACCCATACCTTTTTCATAGTTTGCTTACCTCTTGCCCTGCAAACAGAAGCTGTATGTCCAGGTATATCACAATGGTAACATCTAATATAAGGTTTAGTGGAATACTTAGGTCTATGATGCATATTGCTTTTCACAAAATTATTTTTCTGAATTCTAAGATGTAATTTGGGTATTTTGTCTATTGTACATTCAAGCTCATTGATTTTCTTTTCATGTTCTATACATTTATCACATGCATAATTTTCTTTAACACACACAAGTTTATCATTTTCTTTCCTAAGTTCTAATTTTTCTTTAGTTAACACATTAACTTCATCTTGAAGGTTAGCAATGGTTTTCTTTGATTTATCTAAAGCCTTAGCTAATTTCATAGAATCATCATGCAATTCAGTGAAAGCTTCATATAAATCATCATATGCATTTTGTAAAGAGTCAGGGTTAGAAATTACCTCGTTTTCATTCTCGCTTTCATGATCAGCCATTAATGCAACTTGAGCTTCTTCATCTTCTGATTCATCTGATGAATCCATGCAGTTGTCTTCCCATGCGATGTAGGCTTTTCTTCCTTTGTTATTTTTGAATGCCTTCTTTTCAGATTTGGAGTCCTTTTTCTGTAGATTAGGACATTCCATTTTCATGTGCCCGGGTTTCCCGCATTCATAACAAGTAGGAGGACCGGATGTACTTTCTTTGCTAGAGAACCTTTTTGATTTGAAGTTCTTCTTTGGATAGTTGTTGCCTTTCATGAACCTTTTGAACTTCCGAACCATAAGAGCCATATTCTCTTCATTTTCATCAATTTCGTCATCTGAGTTGTCACTATCATCAAATTGACTAGAACAAGATGCTTTTAGAGCCAAGCTTTTCTTTTTCTTATCTGTATTTTCGTACTCAGCTAGACGAGTGAGTTCTAGTTCATGCTCTTGAAGTTTACCGAACAGAGTAGCCAGAGTCATGGTAGCTAAATTTCTTGATTCAGCTATAGCAGTAACCTTAGGTTGCCATTCTCTATTCAGACATCTCAGAACTTTGTTGATTAGATCCTCTGCAGGAAATGACTTACCCAACAAGCTTAACTGATTCACAATGTGAGTGAACCTTTTCTGCATTTCTGGTATTGTTTCACCTGTATTCATTCTAAATAATTCGTACTCTCTGATAAGAGTATTTGTTCTTGCCCTTTTCACTTCATTTGTACCCTCATGAGTAACTCGGAGATTATCCCACATTTCTTGGGTAGATTTACAGTTTGAAACTCGAAAAAATTCATCAGGACTTAAAGCAGAAGTAATAATATTTTTGGCACGTAAATTATGTTGCACTTTTCTTTTCTCATCATCAGACCATTCATTTCTACTTTTAATAGTAAGAATACCATCTACTAAGTGTGTGGGGACATAGGGTCCTTTTTCCACAGCATCCCAAACATCTAAGTCTACCCCTTCAATAAAGATTCTCATTCTTTCTTTCCAATATGCGTAATTTTTCCCGTTGAATCCCGGAGGACGGGTAAGAGAAGCACCCTCTTGCGTAGACCAACCTGAAGCCATTTCTCTTGAAGCTGCTAGGCCCTTTATACAAGAGTCTAGCTTTGATACCACTTGTTACCAAGTGGCTTCAGTCTCAAGAGGGGGGGTGAATTGAGATTTAAAAACTTTTTAGATCTTTTGAAAATGTTTTTCCCCTTTTCAATGACTTAGATCAATTTTCGCGCAGGTTAAGTGGAAGCGAAGGAATTAGAGTATAAAGCAGTAAAGCGGTATAACAGTAAAGCAGGAAAGCAGTAAAGCACGCAGAGATTTATCCTGGTTCGGTCACCTCCTAGTGACCTACGTCCAGTCCTCACACCCTTGTGAGATTTTCCACTAACACAACAAGGCTTACAGGTGCCTTGGAAAACCTTTACAGACTCAGGCACTCTCCTCCTAGGATACCCCACCTATAGAGAGCCCTCAGATCTAATATAACAATAACAAGAGATACCCCACCCCTGTTATAATCAACTGCCCTAGAAAGATACCCCACTTCCTAGTACATGCAGCTACCCTAGAGAGATACCCCACTCCCTAGAACAAAACACAACAATTAAATAATAAACAATTGTAAATGCAGAAATACCTCTAGTGTAGGCAGATATTACAACTTGAAGAATACAACCCCAACTAACTCTTAGCAACAGATCAGCTCAGACAGACCGACGGTACTTGACGAGCAAAAGAATAAGCGTGAAGAGTTTTCTCAAAAAGTTTTCTGTTTCATGCAAGTGGGTTGAGTTGTGTGTTGTGTAAAATGAATCGTGAAGCACTGCCTATTTATAGGCTATGAGGAATTCATTTTTACGTTGAAAATAGTGTAGGAATCGATTCTTTGTTAAAATATATTTGATCTTGGAATCGATTTATTTAGGTGAGGAATCGATTTATCTTTGTTTGGAAAATATGGGAAATCGATTCTTGAGTGCCATGGAAAGCTAGGAATCGATTCTATACTTAGTGAAAATATGTAGGAATCGATTTTCAGCTTGCCTGAGTCAAGTGGGAATCGATTCTCAGTTTGTGTGCAAAAGGTTGGGAATCGATTCTTCCCTTAAAAAATATTTGGCTCAGAAATCGATTTATGTACTGAAAGTACATGACCTGAAAATCGATTTATAGCTTTTCTATTTTACCTGAAAATCGATTTTGATATTTGTTTATGCATGAGGAAATCGATTTTGTTATTTTAAAGGTGATAGAAATGTTTACGTAAATATGCATGCAACTTTAAAAAACTTTGTGAGTGTGTGAGACTTTGATATACGAGCTGACCTTTGAAAGAGCTTAGACTTTTTCCTAAGACACACCCAAACCCTAATGACTACCCTTATATTTAAGGACTACCCTTAAACTTGAATCTTCAGTTCTTGGCTTGCTTGTCTTGGATTGTGACTTTGACGTTTAGTCACTTTTATTGACTTTGACCGTCAATCTTACCTTTGTCTTTTTCATCATCAAAACACATCCTGCAATATCAGGTTACCTGCAACACAAGGTATCCACAGTATCGTGGAGACGCCGGCGGTGCTGACGGCGGTGGTTGGCCGGAGGAGACGACCGCATAGGGTGTTGTGGTATCGCCGGCGAGGTTCTCGCGATGGTGACAGAGGGGTGCACGAAGGTGTGATGTGTGCTGTCTACCGGTGAAGGGGACGACGATGGAGAAAGAGGGAGGCGCACGGTGATGGCTACGGTGAGAGAGAGAGAGAGAACGTGAGGCGATGATGAGAGAGAGGGTGGTTTTGATGGTTGACGGCGGGGGTGTGGTGGTCGTGGTTCACGGTGAAGGTTTCGATGAAGAGAGGGAGGCCGAAGGACATATGACATAGGAGGGAGGGAAGAGACCGAGGCGAGGTGAGAGAAAAAGGTGTGGTGGAGAGGACAAACGATAGTGGTGGTGTGCGGCGGTTTCTGACGACAGAGGGTGGTGGTTGTGGGTTTCACAGTGGTGTTGGAGTGATGGAAAGTTTGGTGTTTGGAGGGAGGTGGGGTCGCTTTTGGTGCACGGTTTGGTGCTGTTGGTGGCGGTTCACGGAGAGGGGTGGCGCGTGGTGGCCGTGGGAAGGAAGAAGCCGTGAGTTACCGTGGTTGTGGTTGTTCGCCGTAACTGGTGGCAGAGGTGGTCGCTGGTATGGTTGATGGTGGTTAAGGTGAGGACCCTATTCTCTCATACCTTCTACTGTTTCTATTCTCACATTTTGGTCTCTCTTGCTCTCAAACTTTGTTCTAATTTTGTGTCTAAACTTTCTCTCTACCTTCTTCTAATCTCTCTAATTTATGTTTTATTTAGATTATGTGGGTTTTTTCCCCTCTATTGTTGCTGCTCGCCTCCTTTTATAGAGGGAGTGGTTGTTTTTGATCTGCTGTATATTTGTTGTTTTGTGTCCATGGTACAGGTTAGTGGAGCAGAGGAGGTTAGTGGAGCAGAGGAGCAGCAGTAGGGTGGTGCCTGCAAAGCTGTCCTGTTGGAGCAAATTGGGAAAATGACAAAGGAGCAAGAAGAAATTAGCATTGGCCTAATTCTTCAAATGGCAGCAGCAGTGCTGCAAGCAGGGGCGCTCCTGCCCCTTTTTTATTTTATTTTGATTTTAATTTTTGTATTTTCTTGTATTTAAATTTTGTCTATACATGTGTACTAAAGTTGACTTTGTAAAAAAACTGATTATACAAATAAAAAAGCATTTATTCACAATCTGATTTTTATTAGATTTTTATAACAAAATTAAACTGATAACAACGACGATAAGCATACGTACACGGCGAGACGCGAACGCGTGTCCGCAACGAGAATACGCGAATTGGCGTACCAAAATAAACACTCGTACACAACGGGACGCGAACACCCGTCCGCAACGGAGACAAAAATGTGTACATTATTAACAATAGCACACGCGCACCAATGAGAAGTAACACGCCTATACACGACTGGGAACGACACACATAAACGACAAAAACAATATTTTGGATTTTCTAGTAAACTTTAAATTAGCCGGGCAAAATTAGGGTATGACATTATACATATTAAAATAAAACACTTCTATATCATTTAATTTATTGTCCTTATTAATAGTATTTATTAAGTTACTTATGTTTAGGGTGGTGGCTCGCCGAGGAAGATGAAGATGGAGATGGTGTTTGGAGGAAGAAGATAAAGATTTTAGTGTTTTTCGTTTTTGTTAATTTTATTTTTCTGTTTTATGTTTTTGTCAATTTGGTCCTCTATGTTTTTTTTAAGTTTAAATTTGGTCCCCTATGTGCCACATCATTTAATGAGTTCCAAGTCAGCCCTGACGCTTAAGACATCACGTCAGCAGTTAGCGTGGCATTTGTTAAGTTTATGGACGGAAAATACCAAAAAAGGACCAAAATGACACAGAAATAGAAGATGAGAGACCAAAACGAGAAAAAAAATAAAAGACCAAAATGAAACTAAAGTCAAAGATAAATGACCAAAAATGCAATTTAACCTTTTTTTAAAAATAAATAAAAGAAAATGGATAATATAAATAATTAATTCATGTGTCATAATGCGAGTAGAAAATAACACGAACCACACTTATCCAAACATAAGTCTATTCCATTCTGTAATATCAAACCCACTTCTATTTGGAGCCTTCTTTCTTTTCTATCCCGACGAATCTTACATTTCATAACCATATATCTGTTAGAACAGAAATGAAGCAAGTGTGTTATCACACACAGATGCATTGACTTGCTTAATAGTGTTTTACAAAAAGATCTGTTACAAGTTGTTACACTAACTAATCAACAGTTTTCCATAACAACTAATTGATCAATGACTAAACCAAATGGATTGGGCCTAAGTCCACTAATACAAGAGGGCCCAAAACAACTGTTTATTACAAAAGCCCAATACATCTAACAGATCCTCCCTTAAACTAGATGCTAGTAACACAGCAATACAACAACTAGTTTACTTCACTGCCAGCAGACACTCCTAGCCAATTTCTCAGTTTCAGAAAGTCATTCAACTTCATAGGTTTAGTCATTATGTCTGAGACTTGTTGATCTGCTCTGCAGAAGACTAACTCAATTGTTCCTTCCATCACAAGATCCCTTAAGTAATGGAATCGAACATCAATGTGTTTACATCTCCCATGGAGAATGGGGTTCTTTGATAGCTTTATGCTTGAGCTATTATCACAAAGCATATAGGATTACTCTTCTCTTGAACCCGCCCCAGTTTTTCAAGTATTCTTCTGAGCCATACTGCTTGACAAGCCCCTGTTGCTGCTGAAATGAATTCAGCCTCTGTAGTTGACAGGGTAACTACAGCTTGCTTCTTGAAGCACCAAGATACTGCTGCTGAACCAAACATGAACACATATCCACTGGTGCTTCTCCTATCATCAGTGTCACCAGCATAATCACTGTCCACATACCCCTTCAATTCAAGCTTTCCCTTTCTGATGTACATTATTCCCAGACTTACAGTCCCTTTCAAATATCTTAGAATCTTTTTCACTGCCATGAGATGCATTGTGGTTGGTTTCTCCATGTACCTGCTTACTAGACAGACATAATACATCAAGTCTGGTTTAGTGGCAGTAAGGTACATGAGACTTCCAACAATTTGCTTATACAAAGTTGCATCTACCTCATCTCCACTACCTTCTTTTGTTAATCTGTTTCCTGGGACAATAGGTGTTTTTACTGAATTAGCTTCTAACATATTGAATCTGCCAAGAATTTCTCTTGCATACTTGCTTTGATTAATGAAGATCCCAGCTTCATTTTGAGTCACTTCCATTCCTAGGAAGTATGTCATCTTCCCCAAGTCAGACATATCAAATTCCTCTTCTATAGTTCTCTTAAATTCTTTGAACATCTCTTCACTATTTCCTGTGAAGATTAGGTCATCTACATAGAGGCTAACTATGAGAATTCCTCTATCACATTCTGTTTTTACAAACAAAGTGTATTCAGAATAGCATTTTTCAAATCCCCTCTTAATGAAATAAGACTCAACTCTGCTATACTAGGCCCTTGGTGCCTGTTTCAATCCGTACAGGGCCTTCTTGAGTCTAAATACTTTCTCTTCCTCCCATTCTTTCACATACCCTTGTGGCTGATCCACAAAAACAGTTTCTTCAAGCTCTCCATGGAGGAAAGCATTCTTTACATCTAGCTGATACACTGTCCAGCCCTTGAGTGAAGCTAAAGCAAGAATGGTTCTGATGGTATCCCATCTAGCAACCGGGGCAAACACCTCCTTGTAATCAATTCCTGCATTTTGAGAATACCCTTTTGCTACTAACCTTGCCTTATGTTTATCTATGTTGCCCTTTTCATTGTACTTAGTCTTAAAGACCCATTTCACACCAATTGACTTTGCTCCATTTGGAAGTGTAGCCAATTCCCAAGTTTGATTCTTCTCAATGGAATCTAATTCAGCCTTCATAGCACTTCTCCATTTTTTTTCCTTGACTGCTTCTTCATAGGTCATAGGATCTTCTATTTGACCAAATACAGCTAGGCTTATTTCATCTAGCTCATCCATCTCATTATTAGTTAGAAAATCATTGAGATAGCCTGGTTTCTTCCTTATCCTCCCTGTGTCATGGTCTGCCGTAATGGAAGCATCACCAGTGTCTCCACTGCCCTGGTCCTCAGTTACTGAGTCATGATTTGCAGTGACGGGAGCATCACTAGTGTTTCCACTGCCCTTCCCATCATCTGTTGTATCATTATTAGTTTCTGGTGCAATTTCACCTTCATCACCATGATCAATCAATTCTTGGCTATCCTTCTCATTTTGTTCTAGCCAATCCCATTTACCATTCTCATCAAACACCACATCCCTGCTACTCATTACTTGCTTTGCCTTTGGATCATATAGCCTATAGGCTTTTGATTCTTCACTCACCCCAAGTAAAACACATTTCACACTCTTATCATCTAATTTTTTTCTCTGAGACTCAGGAATATGCACATATGCAATACTGCCAAATGTTTTGAAAAATTGCACAGAGGGTTTCTTCTTGCTCCAGGCTTCCTCTGGTGTTATATCTTTTACAACTACAGTGGGGCTTCTGTTTTGAAGATATACTGACCAATTCACAACTTCTGGCCAGAAAGTTTTAGGCATGTTCTTTTGTGATAACATGCTTCTTAACATATTCATGATTGACCTATTTTTCCTCTCAGCCACCCCATTTTGTTTGGGGGGTATATGCTGCAGTTAGTTGTCTTTTGATCCCTCTTTCATTGCAAAACTTAGTGAATTTAGCAGAGGTGAACTCCCCTCCTTTGTCTGTTCTCACGGTGCCAATCTCACAGCCCCTTTCCTTTTCAACTCATGCTTCGAACAATTTAAAGTATTCCGAGGCAGTTGATTTCTCAGTCAACAGATACACCCAACATTTCCTACGGTAGTCATCAATAAGGGTAAGAAAATACCTTTTGTGACTGTGTGCTCAGGCTGTATTGGTCCACAAATGTCAGCATGAACTAGCTCTAACCTCTGCTTGGCTCTCCAAAGACTCTTCTTTGGGAAGGGATCCATATGCTGCTTACCAATTTGACAATCTTCAGACACCTTTGGTGGTTCCTCAATTCTAGGCAACCCTCTTACCATTCCTTTTTGACTCAACAACTTCAAGCCAGTGTAACTCAAGTGCCCATATCTATTGTGCCAAAGCATGCTACAATCCTCATCAACAATGGTTTTAAAACAATTAGGAGGTATGTCCTCAGTTTGTCTCAAAAACATTCTGTTAGAAGCCATTTTGGACTTAATAATCAAGCCTTTCTCAGGGTGATAAATTCTATAGAAATTATCCTTAAACATGACAGTTAACCCCTTTTCTTGTAGCTGTTCTATGCTCAACAAGTTACTCTTTAACTCGGGAATGAAATAGACCTCTATTATCACTTGAGTTATTCCAACTACCTTCAATTTTACATTCCCTTTACCCATGACTTGTAATTTTTTATCATCTCCTAGTTTCACAGTTATTCTATAATCTTCATTCAAATCAACAAACCAATCCCTATTACCACTCATGTGGTTACTACAGCCAGAGTCAAGATACCAAACCTTAGAATTAGTGGATTTTGAAGAGCCTGTGTGTGCCATCAGAAGCAAAAGAGTGTCTTCTCCTTCATCTGTTTTGTTCTTGCAGCCAATTCTTGTCATCTGAAGTTCTCTCTCTTCAGCGGCTATCTCCTTTTCATAGTCAATCTCAGTTTCTGCCATCAAAAGAAGCATCTCTTGTTTTTGACCTTCTTCCACAAGGTTAGCTTTTTCCTCCCAAATAGGGCATTCATTTTGATCGATAATGCCCTAATTTCTTGCAATTGTAGCATTCTACAGTTTCTTTGTTCCATTGATGTCTACCTCTTCCTCCCCCTTTGACCACGACCTCTTCCTCTTGATCTTCCCGCACTTGTGGCTCTTAGGTCTTGTTTCTCTTCCTTGGGACCATGCATTCTTTGCTCGTGCACCATGAGACTACTTTGCAATTCGTCAATTGAGAGTTGAGTGACATCGTTGGCCTCCTCAATTGAACACACCACGTAATTGAATTTCAAGGACATAGAACGTAGTACCTTCTCCACGACAGTGGATTCTTGAATATTTTCTCCCAGGGCTTTCAATTTGTTCACGATTCCCAGAGTTCTTGTGAAATACTCTGTTACCGTCTTACTATCCTTCATGAACAGCATCTCGAATTCCCTTCGTTGCGTTTGTAACTGCGCTCGCCTTACTTTCGTTGAACCCTTGTATTTCTGACGCATTGAGTCCCAAATTCCCTTTGATGTATCTTTCTCAAGGATTGTCTCCATTATCCCTCTTTCGATGGCTTGAAAGAGGTAGTTCTTTGCCTTGAGATCCTTCAATTTTGCTTCTTTTGCGGCTTTGATTTCTAATGGCGTTGAAGTTGCGGTGGTCGCCGGAACTCCGCGCTCCACCATGCTCCAATAGTCTTTGGATCGCAGAAGATTTTCCATCATCATGGACCAGTGATCGTAAAAACCTTCAAATCTTGGTACTGCGGGTTGCGCAAAGCTTTTCTCTTCCGCCATTTTCGAGCGCGATTTTGTTCTCTAAACGCGAGTGATACTCTTCTTGCTTCTTCGTTGCAACTATTTCTTGGTGAATTTGCGAATTCAGAAACCAGACCCCTAGGTGGAGCTCTGGTACCAGATGTTAGAACAGAAATGAAGCAAGTATGTTAATTCACACACAGATGCATTGATTTGCTTAATAGTGTTTTATAAAAAGATCTGTTTACAAGTTGTTACACTAACTAATCAACAGTTTTTCATAACAACTAATTGATCAATGACTAAACCAAATGGACTGGGCCTAAGTCCACTAATACAAGAGGGCCCAAACAACTGTTTATTACAAAAGCCCAACACATCTAACAATATCCACAACCTAAACAATTTTTTCAATTTATCTTAAATCTCATTCCAATTACTACTTGTTTGTTTGGTTAATGCGCCTTTAGAAGAAAATCATGAAAACATACAATTTAATTTATGATTATACTTTTAAAAGTAAAATTTTTTCATTTGCTCAAATGTTGTTTGGAGAGAACAAGAGCTCATTAAAAACATTTCCTTTATCTTTCTATTGTCAAAATAGTCTAATGCAAAATAACAACCATTCAATGCATGCATTTCCAGAAGGAAACTGCTATTTATAGCGACAAACTTTTCCCAAGTCGCTAACAAAATTACGTGTCAACCTCATAAGAAGTGAACTAGTAAAAATATTGGTACACCGAAGGCATATAATACTACAAAATAACAAACCACGTCATTCGTGGTGTGGCCACCAAACATATTTTGCGAAATTTAGCGTTTCTGTTTCCACCAACATCACAAATCTTGAAATCAATGTCGCGAACTAGGTAGTTTATGCCCTATGATTCCATAGGCATTGGGGACATAACAATGTCAAGAACAGTTTTTTTCATTTTATTACAACAAGACATTATATAAGGTGATACACTCTAAGTATGATCGATCGTTCTCTCGTTATTTCTACCACCTGTATTTTGTTGTTATCTCTCTCATTTGCATTGCCCTCTCGTTGATTCGAGTATCAAAGTACCTTTGTAGGCACTACACCATCAAAATCCCTAACAACCATAGGAGCGTCATCGAACATATATAAGCTCATTATTGAGGTATTTTTGTTTATAAGCAATATATATATATATATATATATATATATATATATATATATATATATATATATTAATAAAAAGGAGTATTAGAAGTATCCAACCCTTACAAATACAAGGGATTATGATTGCCTTAATAGCATCATAACATTAATTGTCGGCATAAATCTACATGCACATCAACGTTGTCTCCATGATTCATTATTTTGATTCTTTTTTTAAAATTATAAATCAAGGGAAGAACTAATGAAAGCACAAGTCCTTGTAAATTTTGCTGTCTTCCAGCATGAGGAGATAATTAGATCATGCTCATGTTTTAAGAATTTCATGGCCTTGGTCCCTTTAATTAATTCACGTTTTGAATTAGATAAAGATTCTATATCACAACTCTATTTTTTTATCCACATACATAAAAAATAGAACAAAGCCTAGATGTCATAAGCATCTGCAACCAACAAAGGCCGAAGACCAATGGGGAGAGAGTCCCAAAACGTGATTCTCATCAGCTCTTTATTAGCAAGCTTTGCGAGAAAATCAGTACCAGCATTTGCCTCTCTAAAGACATTATTGATCTGGAAGTCAAGAAAGAATTCGTTAGAGACGTGATATCGAGGTTGTCAAACTCGAGAGTCTACATAGACTCGTGGAGACTCCGTAGACTCGTGGAGACTACGTAGACTCGACTCGTAAACTCGACTCGCAGACTCGTAAGAGTCTATGAAATATAAAAATAAAATTAAAAACCTATAAATAACACATTTAATATATTATATATTTTTAAAGTGTATGAATAAATTTTAAAATTAGCAAGTCAAAATTAATTCTGTTCTTTTTTTTTTAGAAATATTGTATATAAATTGTTTTTTTTTAATAAAATAGAAGGTGTAGAAAAAAATGTGGAGGGCATTCCATAAAAAAGAAATTTTTTTAGTATCAAAATAAAAATGAAAATGAAACTGATGAGTATTCTCACGGGTGGTTGCTTAATTTCTTCACGTCTTTTCACTTCATGTACATTCCCCATAATCTAGTAATCTAGAAAGAAAAAAAGGTGTAGTGTTGTCAACACATTAGCTAGTTCATTTGATGTGGCACTTCGCCATTGGCAATTTGGCATTGAGATTCCAATATATTTTTCTTTCAACAGTTATGCCATTAATAGTTACGGTCTCGAGGCTATCTCCCCAATTTATTACTATTTCTCTCTTTTTCATCCCTCTCTCTCATCTTATCATATGTTGTTCATCTTCTTCTTCAAGTTTGAAGCTTCATAGCAACGAAAATGACATGCCCACCTCTCAAGAAGTCAAAGGCCAAGCAAAATAAAGAAAAAAAAATCAAGGTATATGATACATGGGTCTTTAAATAGATGAGAGAAACAATATCCTTCACTGCATTTTGGTATTTTTTTAGCAATTGTTAGTAGACTCGTGGACTCGGTCTCTAACTCACGAGTCTATGCGAGTCTGAACGAGTTTATTCGATTCTATCACTACAAAAAACAGATCAAATAGCGGGGGTTTTTTTGCGGAGGTTTTAAAAACCCCCTCAGTTTAACATTAAAAAGGGAACTTTTCGTCCACCCAGTTAAAAATTTTGTTTCAATTTACGGAGTTTTAAAACCCCCGTTGATTGTCAAGAAAAAGCCCCGCTAATTGTAAAAAAAACAAAAAAAAACTTTCCCTCTTTTCACTTTCACGTTTCCCTCTTCTCACTTTCACGTTTCCCTTTTCAGTGATTTCACGTAACAAAAATTCATTTCGCAAACCCATTTTGCAAACCCATTTCGCAACAGTGATTTCGCAAAAACTCAGCAACACTCTCGCAAAACCCAGTCTCCATCTCCTCACTTCACCTCTCTCGCAACAACTCAGCAAAACCCAGTCTCCATCTCCTCGCTTCGCCTCTCTCCTCACGGCTCCATCTCCTCACTTCGCCTGTCTCGCTTCAATTTCTCAAGAATGAAACCGTATCTATCTCGCAAAACCCTTTCCCCTTCCCCTCTCTCAATTCCTTTCACTCTCGCTCTCTACTCTACACAAAAAAACTCTTCACACACTGAATCCCTAATATGCTCTGAAACCCTTTCACTTGCTCCAAACGGTGATAGTGTTCGGTGTTTGCTCCCTCCATCTCGCGAAACCCTTTCATCTAGCGAAATCCTTTCTCTTGCGTTTGGTGTTTGTCCCTCCATCTCGTGACCTAGCTTTGTTCTTCTCCCCCAATCGCGTTCGTTGTTCTGGAAGGAGGAAGGAAAGGGTTCTGGTCTTCTCCTACGATTTATCTTTGCTTTTTGAGTCTCTGCATCTGAAGCTAATTTGAGGTAAGGTTCTCAATCTTTAAGATTTTCTGCAGTTTTGATTTTGTGTGTGATTTTGAGATTTAAGTTGTTTGATTCTGTGATTCTGTGTGATTTTGAGATTTTCTGCAGTTTTCTTCACACATTGAGTACCTAATATGCTCTGAAACCCTTTCTCACGAAACCCTTTCACTCGCTCCAAACGGTGACAGTGTTCGGTGTTTCTCCCTCCATCTGGCGAAACCCTTTCATCTGGCGAAACCCTTTCATCTGGCGAAACCCTTTCTCTCGCATTCAGATATTGATGTCTACATGAAGGTATAGAAAAGCGCTATTATGAATCTTTAGATAGTAGTTAAATATACTATACTATCTTTGTATTTGATTATGTCAAAAAAAAATTGTATCTGATTGTGTTTTTATATAATAGGCAATTGCAATTGAAGGCCAAAAAATCTTTGTATATGGTGCTTTGTTCTTCACATTAGTGACAATTATGTTCAATGGAATGTCTGAAATTTCTATGATGATTGCTAAGCTTCCCGTTTTCTACAAGCAACGGGACCTTCTCTTTTATCCCTCGTGGGCATATGCTATTCCTTCATGGATTCTCAAGATTCCTGTTACAATAGCCGAAGTTGCTCTTTGGGTGTTTCTTACCTACTATGTTATTGGATTTGATTGAAGTGTTGTGAGGTAAAAGAAACTGTTGTTATCTGTTTTCAACATGTGATTGTGAATTCTACTTCTACTAACTAGTTTGCATTTGAACTTTGTGCAAGTTTTTCAAGCAATTCCTTATACTATTTTTCATTAGTCAGATGGCTTCTGGATTGTTTCGAGCTATTGCTGCGTTGGGTAGAAACATGATTGTGGCCAACACGTTTGGGTCATTTGCAGTTCTCGCACTTCTTCCATTTGGTGGCTTCATTCTCTCAAGAAGTAAGTTGAATTAACAACCACATTTACTTTAAGATCATGAAATGAAACTTAGCTGACTAATGCTTCTTGCATTTTATTCTAATGAAACAGAGGATATCAAAAGCTGACACTACAAGAAAATTGACCTATAGCGACGGTAAAAATCCGTGGGTAAAGGGTTAAAAACCGTGGGTATAACACCAAAAACCTATACCGACGGAAAAAAAATTCGTGGTCTTTATTTGGCTATACCCACGGAAAAATGGCGTTGCTATAGCCTATAGTGACAGTTTTTTTTACTGTTGGACAAAACCTTAGAGCTATACCCACGGTTACTTTTCCGTTGGTATAGGTTTTAGCAACCCTCTTAATTTTGCTATACCCACGACTGAATTTCCGTTGGTAAAGAATTTATTAACAGAATTTGTAGGTTTTAGTGGCACCACTTATCATTAATACCGATGATAATTTAATATTTTCTATTGAAATATTAAACCAATTAAAAGCTAAATATAAAGTAAATAAATATATTTATGAAACAATAAAATAAAATAAAACTATAATCATATTGAAAATTAACATCAAGTCTTACAAGCATGTCAACTTACAAAATAGTTAAAAATGTCAATCTAAACATTTAAAAAAACGTAAAATAAGTCTTACAATAATCTCAAAAGTTACAAAAAATATCAGATTGCATACACTTAATTTTTAAGCTTAGTTCGACAAAAGAAAATCAGCTTCTAATCTTCATTGGCGTCATTATCTTCATTAGTGTCTGGACTTGGAGAAGTCATTAACTGAAACAAATACAATGTTTGTTGCAGCTAAATTAATAAATAACTAAAACAAATGAAATTATGTGGCAAGAAAAGCAGAAAAGCAGATAGGAGAAACAAATGACAATAGATCTCTTAATGCTTGAAATCAGAACCTATATTTCTATGTTCCCTTCATGTTATATAAGGTAACTCCCAAGAAATAACAATGTTACAAAATCAGAATAGGAATCCTTATGCTAAACAATAACATGGAGCCATGTATAAGTGAGTATGGTGCTATGAGTAAAGATGATGATATGCAAAAAACACCTACTGCTAGTGATGTCTTCAAAGGAGATGTCTGTGCCGACTTCAGAATTATCATCCAGTCCAAAGCTTGGACTTCCTACTTCAGATGGCTCATATAGAGTATCACTAGCATAATCCGAAGCAACAGATGAACTGCCAGCAGCTAATGATAAGCTTGAATGGAGAGATGATTGCATTGAATAAACTCTGTTATTGGATTCGGGATCTGTAACTGAATTCGGTTGACTTGCATCTTGAAATGCTAAACAGTGATTAAACGAAGTATATATTATATAAAGAATCAGGAAAGGTAACAATTAAATTAGCATAAAACAGTGACATGTACGAAGCATAAAACAAACACATACCAGATCTAGCAGCAGTTTCTAGCTCGAGAAATGAGGCTACTGCAGCACATCTTGATAAATCAATGTCAGACAATAGTTTGGTGATCCACTCCTCCAAAGAGCGCCTTCTCTGTAGCAAAAGTAAATGTCTTAAAATCTATGACCACCTATTCAACTCCAGTTTTCACAATTGTCCACAATTGTCCAGTTTAGAAAATAACTTACCTAAATTTTTATACATGCCAGTAGTTTTCAGTTACTACTTGCTATGCATCTAGACCAAGTGTGTTATTGAAAAAATAAGGAAATTTAAGCAAGATGCTATATGTAGATCCTTAATTCCAAAAATGCAACAAATACTGTGACCAGTTAAGAAATGTCCAACCTCTTCTAACAAAGCTCGGCTTTTCAATCGCAAGAGCCCCTTGGGTGGTGCTGGAGGGATATTTTTTCCTGGAAACTCCTTTTTAAGCTACAAAGACAGCATGCAGCAAAATAGTCGATAAATCAGTGTAGCCTAAACAAGCACAGACGCATGCAAAATATTTATCCGCCTCTCTATTATACATGTACGGGAACACACATAGGTCAGGCAGTGTATTCCTTAAACCATTTATAAACCATTGATTCTATTCTGATCTAATGACTAATAGTGTTCTGACTGTTCTCTCCTTGAAAGAACTCCTATATACTAGAAAGAATTTATACTTTTCCAATGAAGACTCTCTCTTTCTTAACCATAGCTAGCATTGTGGAAAAAAGGGGGTTGGCTTTCCTCAGGTCGTGCATATGTGCTCTGAGGCTACAATTGCTATCCATTAATTACAAGGCATGCAAATCCCTAATCTTCACATCCATGTCTATTTTCCACCTCAAAAGTTAATATGGACTTTCCTTCAGATCCGGTTAAGTTTCAAATTTGGATCTTTGATATTCTATTATTCTCTAAAGATTTGCAGTTTCGAAACTTCTAAACTACATTTGTACTTTTTTTGGACAGAACAGACTACTACCCATGAATCACGATAGTCATTAATATTTAAATTTTCATTCTGATGATTCCTACAAAGTATATTAGAAAGTGAGCCATATGCAGATTTGTTAAATGGTGTTTCATCATTTACTACAAAATGTAAATGTGCTTCATAGTTTACCAAAACAGTATAAGGGTGGTTCATCCTATAATAATTTTAAAGGAATTAGCAATGGATAAAAACCAGTGGACTCTTCAACCATCTTGTTTGTCTTTACTTCATCTGAGACCCCCTTAAGAGAGTATTGAATGACTTCGTATCTCTTCATTGAAGATTTTTTTATAATCTTTTATTACAGTTACTTACAATAAATTGAAATGGTTTTATGGATGAAAATATTTATAAAGGACGGCTAAAATTGGAGCAAGAGTTAAAAACTAAAATTGGTTTCAACCAATACACGTGTCTCTCTGTGTGTAGATCTAACGCTGTGAAAATTCAGTAGTCATAATCAGGGGGCCAAAGTAGTAAGACGTGAAAACATAAAACGAAAAAATCAAAATGCAAATGAAAAGGATAAACTTACATCGGCAAACAACTTTAGAAAATCATTGAACCTTCTTAGTACTCCAAGGACATTTGTAAATCCTTCTGGTGATTGTATACCAACTTGAACCCTGTAGAACTGTCCCTTAATGATGTTAAAAATGAACACTCACAAAGAGGCTACTATTCCACAATATACTGTAAATGAACGGATTGTGGAATTTTGGAAAAGAAACTAATGCCTAAGCCACCTCAGTTTATCTTTTCTACAGGACGAATTTACTTGTTCACAGATATATGTCCTGGTTTCCCTTTACAATCACGTTATAGAATTTAAACATGCTCCCAGTGATCTCTGTCACTGTGAGGCACTACATTACAGCAGAGTTGATCCAATTAATTGACATGTAAACTAAATGCTGCAATTTACACAATTAACAGAAAGAACCAACAATAGGAAGCAGGTTGACTGGGATAAAGATTAATAGAAATACACAATAATGAGACATGTAAGCTTACCCATTGAATTCAACTGAAAAGCAATAGAGTGGTCTCTTCCTTAGGTTATGATAGCATCATACCTTGCATCAATTAATCAAGAAACTTCTTATACTCTTTTAGTCCCTGCAACATATTGTTAAAAGACAGAGCAGTAACATTGAAGCATCATCATGCAGTAACTTCAAACTGATAAAAGACAGAGCAGTAACATTGAAGCATCATCATGCAGTAACTTCAAACTGATAAACAATACAAATTCAGACAGAGCGACAGTTCAAACAGATTATCACGGTGAGCAAGACTAAGAAAACCCTAGAAATTAGAAAAATGGGTACCAAACTCAAAAATCATTATCAATACTAACCTGGTGACTGAGAGAGTAAGACTAAGAGAATCTAGGGTTCTCTGTGGATTGATGCTGCAACAAATTGGAAGGGAAGGAAACAAATTGGTTAGGGTTTCGTTTAAAAAAAGTTGGGACAAATTTAAAAAAACAATAGAAATTACCTATAAGGAAATAGTGGAGGCGATGGTGCAGAAGCCGCGGAGATATGGCGGCGAAACGGCGGCGAACGGCAAGGAAACAGTGGAGGCGATGGTGGACGCGCAAGGAGGGTGGAGGAGAGTGAGGGAGAGAACGTCTGTCTTCGTAGGAAGGCGTTGGAGGGCTAAGGAGGGTGGAGGAGGGCGGAGGGTGGCGGAGGAAGGCGTTGGAGGGGTAAGGAGGGTGGAGGAGAGTGAGGGAGAGAACGACAGAGGGGGAGGGAGAGTGCGTGAGTGACTGAGTAGTATGAGAGGGGAGAGTGCGTGAGTGACTGAGTAATATGAGAGGTTAAATTGGGTTAATTAGTTTCCTATACCCACGGTTTTGGTGAAACGACTGTAGGTATATGATAGATATACCTACGGTTTTATTTACCGTCACTATAAGTGTCTATTGGTATATGTAAAATTTGTTGTAGTGTGGTGGATTTGGGGATACTAGATCTCACTTTTAATGTATGGTCAAAATGCTTTGATAACTAATGAATTTCTTGGGAACAATTGGCACAATGTAATTTCTTGAGCTTGTTTCCTACTTCAGAGTTAATCTACTTTTGTTTAAAAATTTAATACTAATTTATTTGCTATCCTTTAATATGCTACCTTTGATTTGGGAAAAACATATCTGGAATCCCGTGGGTTCTTCCCACATGCATATTGGTATTGGATAGGCCTAGGAGGATTGGCTGGATTTGTGTTCATTTTGAACATGTTGTTTGGTGTGGCTCTTGCTGTACTAGGCCGTGAGTATTTTTCACATCATTAGTGCTTCAGAATTCTTATAGCGATGCAAGGATTTTATTGATAAGTTTGCATCTCTAAATGTGCAGCATTTGATAAGCTTCAAGCAACAGTAACTGAAGATTCAGAAGATGAAACCCTGAGTGAGTTGAATTACCACGTATGCTGCATCGAGTAATTCCTCATATAACTTTAATTTCTGAACATTTTCTCAACTATCATGCAGAAGGTTTAGGAAGAGATAATTCTGCTATTGAGTCCAGTCATGGAAAGAAAAAGGGAATGGTTCTTCCTTTTGAACCACACACTATCACTTTTGATGACATTGTATACTCCGTTGACATGCCAGTGGTAAGTCTCACTATAGTTGATATATTCAGCATTTTGGATTTCTAAGTTCTAACTTATTAAGTCTGATTAGGCAACAACAATTTGAACAACTCTAAATCTTCTGATTTCAACTGGCAGGAAATGAAGGAGCAGGGTGTTCACAGTAAGACACTCTTTGGTATGTACTTGTTTTCCCAGTGTCTAGTATCTTTGCCCAATATATTGATTTTATCCAAGTTTCTAATATGCCATACACTTAATAGTCTATATGCATTGTTCACATAAACATGCAATGCAGTAATACCAACTTGATTTATTAGTTACACAATAAAACTAGCACAAACTCATATTTAGTTCTTTTTTATTTTGATTTTTGATATATGAAATGAGTCAATTTTTCTTTTGTTATTTTAGGCAAGTGAGCGTGCAAGTGAGCCTCATTCTCCAATGGATGCAAGCAGATCATTCGGTGCTAACAACATTTAATGGTTTTATGATCTTTTAGTATTGGATTTCTTTGATGCTATTATGATTTTGAGCTGTATGACAATAGATATTAAAGCTACAATTGTTTCTTTTTATTATGTTTTTGAGTTGGATGAAATTGAATATTTTAGATATTTGACATTACATTTATATTATCAGTTATATTTTTGATGAAATTTTCAGTTTTTTGATTAAGCTTAGTAAGTGTTATGTAAGATGTATGTATAGTTATTAGTGAAAAAAATTTGGTAATGAGATAAGGAAAAAAGAAAACCTCAAATTGCAAAAGAAATATTGTCTCCGCGTAACTCTAATAGGAGGTTGAAACCCCCACAAAAAAATCATATCAACTATGGCAATAAAAAATATCCACAAAAAAACTCCTACAAATCAATCAATTTCAGGAGGTTTATACTCCCTCAAAAAAACCTCCACTAATAGTGGGGGTTAAAAACCCCCGCAGTAAAACCCCCGCTAAAAGACACGATACCAGCGTTTTTTAAAAACCCCCGCAAAAAAATTGCGGGATTTGAAACTTCGGCGTTTTTTAAAACTCCCGCAGATTACGTTGCGGGGGTTTAAAACCCCCGCTAATCGACTTAAAAACCCCCGCAATCTGTTCCATTTTTTGTAGTGTATGCGAGTTTACCCGAGTTTACAGCAGTTGCGATTCTACATGGAATTTGACTCGTTTTGGGGGAGTAAACTCGTAAACTCGTAGACTCGTGTGAGTTAACTCGCGAGTTTGACAACAATGCGTGATATGCCACAAAAGAGAAGCAGAAACATGAAGATGATGTTGATTCCGGTCATGTAGCTGGAGGACAACATCATTGCTATCTAACTCATAAACAACTTGCAAAATTTCCATGTGCACAAGTAAAGTGAGTACTTGGAATCAAACCCACCAATTCAACATCCAGAAGCGTCTCGCATAAGCCCCCCCAGAACCAATCTCACCACTACCAAAGCAGCTCCCATCGACGTACAATTTAACAAACACATGCTAAAGGGGGTTGCTACAACTGTAGGAATGTTAGTTATGAAACTCTCCCACTCCAATCACCAACAATAGACACGTCCCTTATCTGTAATTGAGTATATGAAATGTTGACAAAATCAACCAAATGACAAAGTGGTTCCTTTCTAGTCTAATCAGAGAACCTGATGGACACCTAGCTAATGGGCCTTTGACCCAATGATGCACTACGAGTTCTAGGGGGCAATGGCAAGGTCCAAGTATAAGATGGCTAACCAAGAACGGAACAAAGAAGTCAACTATCTTGTCACACTCAAGCCCATTTTAGACGAATCAAGCTGCAAATTGATGAAACTTCTCCAGGTTGCCGAAGAGCCCATTGTGGGGCATGAAAAATTCATTTTTTCTTTTAACTATTTTAATCTACTTAAGACTTTTTTTATTCCAGTTGGTTTAATCTTATAATAAGGGCCAATTTAGTTGGGCTTGTTAGTTGTAAATAATATTTGGTGGGGATGCAACTAGTAGCACATCGGTCTCTCCTAAACTAGGGTTAACTGTTAAACTATAAAAGAAAAGAGTAAACTACATTCCCCTATAAGAGAAGCTCGAATTACACTCCCCCCTCTTATGTTGAAATATGCACTCCCCTCCGTTGAGAAGCAAAAACCTAAAGTAAATTATACTCCCCTCCCTAAAAGACGCTTTGAATTGCAATCATCTCCCTTAATAATTAAATGTGTGCTACATATTTTTTGGTTCAGACAATTGCTGGCTACCCACGGAGTGTCCCAGGGATTTCAACGAAAAACTAATCTCCGCTTGTGCTTAGGATCAAATTTCACACTGGCCAACACCGAGTTTGTCCACTGCGGGAATCGAACCCGAGAGCACTGAGTCAACCCATGTGGCCCAGAGTAGATTAAGTCACTAGCTAGGTCAACGGTGTTGATTCATATGTACTACACTTTAATCCATTTTAACATAAATAAATACTTTTAATTATATCTACTATTTCGATTCTTTTCCATCTCTTCTATTTTTGTTCTTTACTCTGCTCAATTATTTTTATCTATATGCGCTTATCTTAAACTTCGCATCTATTAATTCTACTACTTTAAAAAATTAATTTATTTGTATACATTCTCTCTTATATTTTTAAGAACCATATTTTTTGGAACCTTTAAAAAATTGATTTATGTCGTAAATAAAAACTCAAATTTTATCAATTAAAAAAGAATATACATCAATGGTAAAGTTGGTGAAGACAAAATCCATGACAATGAAATGAACAAAGGAACTTCGCACATTTGAACAATTAAGTTTTTTTTGAACCCTATAGTACCCTAAAACACATTGCTTAGCATCACACTTTACGTATTTTGCCACGAAGTTATTTTTTCATCAAACTGGTTATTGAGGAATGAACTTCACCTATTTGACTATCTACAATTTTTTCTGGACTCTACACACTATTTAGCGTCCCATTTTACATATTTTGTCACAATATTTTTTTCACTAGACCGGTTATTGTGTAACGGACTTCGCGCACAATCCGCACGGAAGTGCGGGACCCGCTTTAAAGATAGGTTGTTACACATATCATTCAATTGGCTTAAAAAACACTTAAAGCACAATTGGACAAAGAGACCACACAATTTCCCGGTTATGATATTTAGAGGACTCAGTTCACACAATTAGCCGCAATCGCAAAACCTGAAGAAATTAATTAGTGCAATTAAAATTTGAAAGACCAAAAAAAGTGAAAGACCAAAATCTTCAATCACTTGTAATCTAGAAATGCAATAATAAGGAGTTTTTTTTTGTTGGTGCAATAATAAGGAGTTTTTTCTTGACGTGAAGGGAGCTTATTATAATTGGATTTGTACTAAATGAGATTTAATATGATTTCTCAATATTTATTATTTGAGCGAGTGAATGGATTATTTACTTTTGTCAAAAGTAAATACATCTTGAAAAATTTATTGCTTCAAATTTACATTGAATTCTATGCTATTAATTTGATTGATGGTATTAAGAATGACGGTTGTTATGACCATTAAAGAGTTGAGGTTTGTGCTTATAAAAAAAAATAGTTGAGGCTTGTATTAAATACTTCTTCCTTCTCATTTTGTCTGTATTTTAAAGTTTTGTCATACCCTTCAACAAAAACATTATTAGTACGTATTCTAGATTTTATAAACGTTTCGTTTAATTTACTGTTTAACCCTTTATTTCTTTACATAGATAAATGTGAATTATTATTGAATGAAAAAAATTCTCATAACAAAAAAGGGCATGAGTAGAAAAAAAATTAAATGGTTCATCAAAAAAGTTAAATGCTTCATCAAAAATGTAAAACAACAAATCATTTTAGAATAAATTAATTTTGCTAAAATAACAAAGAAAATGAGATGGAGGAAGTAATTGTGTTGATTGTTAGAAATTATTCCTTGACTTCATTGGCCTTGTAATTGAGTTAAAGCCAAACTGCAAAACCCTACACATAAGGCTACAAGTCTACTGTATATTGGATACTACACTACTCCTATATGTGAAGATGAGGTCGAGGGTCTCACATGGGTCAATCAAGGTGTAAGGCCGCAAATGAACATTGTTCAAAATCAAAAGTATTAAAACATTGTTCAAAATTCAAATTAATAAAATCAAAAGTCCCTAAAGGAGTTACTACTACAAAGTATTAAAACTCTTCAAAAATCAATAAAAGTATATATTTTAAAAAAAAAAATTAAGTCTCCTCGGGTTTCACATTGCACACTCTCTCACCGTATTTACTGCGTTACATTATATAAACACAACTCCACAGTCTCAGCCTCAGTCTCAAAACTCTCTTGTTCCATAATTCCAAACTCTAGTGTCGTCTCTCTCTCTCTCTCTCTCTCTCTCTCTCTCTCTCTCTCTCTCTCTCTCTCTCTCTCTCTCTCTCTCTCTCTCTCTCTCTGTGTGTGTGTGTCTCTCTCTCTCTCCCTCTCCCTCCCTCTCTCTCTCTAATCAAACTCTTTTTTTGTGCTTTCTGGTTCAATCAAAACTCTAGGATTCTGCAATTCTGTTGAAAAATCATGTCATACTGCAATAGATCGTACAAGCCTGAACCGATTGAACCGAAAGGTCATACTGAGTTGGCATTGTCAAAGCTCGCCTATACGAGAAACATGCATAGCTTGTTGTCTTCGTTCACTCCAACAGTCCCTATTAAATTTTTAATAGAGGTGGTAAATTCAATCCTTTGGTTTGATCTCTTTATTTTTTTTTTGACAATACCACAAAGACTATCAAATTGTTTCGTAGTTCGTATATATGTTATTGTTGTGACCTTTTTGTTACAATTCGGCCGAGTTCATGTTATTTTCATGTGCCTTGTTCCTCAAAGCACTTGGGTTTATTGTCTCATAAATGAGATGTTTTGAATTTTGACCACTTGATTTATTTTTTAATTTTAACATTTCCATTAATTATAATTATTTATCTTATATTGTTGGTGACTACTTTTAGTTGCGATTCTATATAGAATTTGACTCGTTTTGGGGGAGTAAACTCGTAAACTCGTAGACTCGTGCGAGTAAACTCGCGAGTTTGACAACAATGCGTGATATGCCACAAAAGAAAAGCAGAGACATGAAGATGATGTTGATTCCGGTCATGTAGCAGGAGGACAACATCATTGCTATCTAACTCACAAACAGCTTGCAAAATTTCCATGTGCACAAGTAAAGTGAGTACTTGGAAGCAAACCCACCAAGTCAACATCCAGAAGCGTCTCGCATAAGCCCCCCAGAACCAATCTCACCACTACCAAAGCAGCTCCCATCGACGTACAATTTTACAAACACAGGCTGAGGGGTTGCTACAACTGTAGGAATGTTAGTTATGAAACTCTCCCACCCCAATCACCAACAATACACACATCCCTTGTCTGTAATTGAGTATATGAAATGTTGACAAAATCAACCAAATGACAAAGTGGTTCCTTTCTAGTCCAATCAGAGAACCTGATGGACACCTAATGGGCCTTTGACCCAATGATGCACTACGAGTTCTAGGGGGCCAATGGCAAGGTCCAAGTATAAGATGGCTAAACAAGAACGGAACAAAGAAACTATCTTGTCACACTCAAGCCCATTTTAGACGAATCAAGCTCCAAATTGATGAAACTTCTCCAGGTTGATGAAGAGCCCATTGTGGGGCATGAAAATTTCATTTTTTCTTTTAACTATTTTAATCTACTTAAGACTTTGTTTTATTCCAGTTGGTTTAATCTTGTAATAAGGGCCAATTTAGTTGGGCTTGTTAGTTGTAAATAATATTTGGTGGGGATGCAACTAGTAGCACCTCGGTCTCTCCTAAACTAGGGTTAGCTGTTAAACTATAAAAGAAAAGAGTAAACTACATTCCCCTATAAGAGAAGCTCGAATTACACTCCCCCCTCTTATGTTGAAATATGCACTCCCCTCCGTTGAGAAGCAAAAACCTAGAGTAAATTATACTCCCCTCCCTAAAAGACGCTTTGAATTGCAATCATCTCCCTTAATAATTAAATGTGTACTACATGTTTTTTGGTTCAGACAATTGCTGGCTACCCACGGAGTGTCCCATGGCTTTCAACGAAAAACTAATCTCCGCTCGTGCTTAGGATCAAATTTCACACTGGCCAACACCGAGTTTGTCCACTGCGGGAATCGAACCCGAGAGCACTGAGTCAACCTCCGTGGCCCAGAGTAGATTAAGTCACTAGCTAGGTCAACTGTGTTGATTAATATGTACTACACTTTAATCCATTTTAACATAAATAAATATTTTTAATTATATCTACTATTTCGATTCTTTCCCATCTCTTCTATTTTTGTTCTTTACTTTGCTCAATTATTTTTATCTATATGCGCTTATCTTAAACTTCGCATATATTAATTTTACCACTTTAAAAAATTAATTTATTTGTATACATTCTCTCTTATATTTTTTAGAACCATATTTTTTGGAACCTTTAAAAAATTGATTTATGTCGTAAATAAAAACTCAATTTTTATCAATTAAAAAAGAATATACATCAATGGTAAAGTTGGTGAAGACAAAATCCATGACAATGAAATGAACAAAGGATATGTTATACCTTAAACCTATTGTTTATGGCACACTCTTTTCAACAACCAACAGAATAAAAGAAACTAATGTTTATCTTTCTATATATTCTTAAAAATGAAAAAATATGGAAAGAAACATTATTAAAAAAACAAAAACATCAAAACATAAAAAAGAAACAAAAAGGAGGAGGGGGTCAGTGGCGGACCCAGGACCCCAGGGTCAGGGATGTCAAATTTTTTAAGGCCAGTGTCAAATGGGTGCACAACTTGGTCTACTAGTGCAATTTAAAATTTTCAGGGGGTTCAAAATCAAAATTTCAGGAGATTTAAACTATTTATATAGGGTGATATGTGCAAATTTTTTCCAGGGGGTTCAAATGAACCCCCTGGTAACAAGCCAGGTCCGTCACTGAGGGGGGTTGACGCGAGTACCTGCTGAAGCACGGTACTTGCAAAACATAAACATAAAAATAAATGATAATATAAATTGATTTTTTCTTTATAAATTGGTACTGATCGAACTAAATGGATTGAATAGATATTGTGATTCGATAGTAACCGAACTAAATTGTATCATATTTGGCCAACCTCTCTCCCCCTTTTTTAAAGGTTTGGAATTTTTTGGTGATTTGGTTCTAAAAAATATACGAAGAAGAAGTATAAAGATAAATTGAATTTTTAAAGTGGTGAAATTAGTAAAAGCTAGTGTGTGTTGCACGCGTTAAAGTTAATTAGATTTTTAAACAAATCACGAAAGAGAAGGCACAAAATTACTATTGTTCATATGTGCCGATAAGACCGGATTTAAGAAAGTTTGTCCACTTCTATATATTCATTAAATACTAATTACAATCAAATATTAAAAGCAAGACTAAAATAAAATTATTAACACTGATTTATGTATGCTTCTAATACCCTGTTAACACGAAATGACAAAAAGAAGTGCCATAAAAAAGGGGGTCAGCAGGAGTACTCATTAAAGAAACAAAAAAAGGGAAAACACGAGTACTCAAAAAATAAATATATGAAGAAATGCAAATATAAGGAAAAGAAGTATAAAAATAAATTAATTTTTTAAAGTGGTGACTTGCATTTTGCATATTTTGACACGAAATTAATTTTTTTTACCAAATCGGTTATTGAGGAAGGAACTTCGCGCTTTTGAACAGTTAAATTTTTTCTGAACCCTATAGTACCCTAAAACACATTGCTTAGCATCACACTTTACGTATTTTGTCACGAAGTTATTTTTTCACCAAACTGGTTATTGAGGAATGAACTTCACCTATTTGAATATCTACAATTTTTTCTGGACTCTACACACTATTTAGCGTTCCACTTTACATATTTTGTCACGATATATTTTTTTCACCAGACCAGTTATTGTGTAACGGACTTCGCGTACAATCCGCACGGAAGTGCGGGACCCGCTTTAAAGATAGGTTGTTACACATATCATTCAATTGGCTTAAAAAACATTTAAAGCACAATTGGACAAAGAGACCACAATTTCCCGGTTATGATATTTAGAGGACTCGGTTCACACAACTAGCCGCAATCGCAAAACCTGAAGAAATTAATTAGTGCAATTAAAATTTGAAAGACCAAAATCTTCAATCACTTGTAGTCTAGAAGTGCAATAATAAGGAGTTTTTTTTTGTTGGTGCAATAATAAGGAGTTTTTTCTTGACGTGAAGGGAGCTTATTATAATTGGATTTGTACTAAATGAGATTTAATATGATTTCTCAATATTTATTATTTGAGCGAGTGAATGGATTATTTACTTTTGTCAAAAGTAAATACATCTTGAAAAATTTATTGCTTCAAATTTACATTGAATTCTATGCTATTAATTTGATTGATGGTATTAAGAATGACGGCTGTTATGACCATTAAAGAGTTGAGGTTTGTGCTTATAAAAAAAAATAGTTGAGGCTTGTATTAAATACTTCTTCCTTCTCATTTTGTCTGTATTTTAAAGTTTTGTCATACCCTTCAACAAAAACATTATTAGTACGTATTCTAGATTTTATAAACGTTTCGTTTAATTTACCGTTTAACCCTTTATTTCTTTACATAGATAAATGTGAATTATTATTGAATGAAAAAAATTCTCATAACAAAAAAGGGCATGAGTAGAAAAAAAATTAAATGGTTCATCAAAAAAGTTAAATGCTTCATCAAAAATGTAAAACAACAAATCATTTTAGAATAAATTAATTTTGCTAAAATAACAAAGAAAATGAGATGGAGGAAGTAATTGTGTTGATTGTTAGAAATTATTCCTTGACTTCATTGGCCTTGTAATTGAGTTAAAGCCAAACTGCAAAACCCTACACATAAGGCTACAAGTCTACTGTATATTGGATACTACACTACTCCTATATGTGAAGATGAGGTCGAGGGTCTCACATGGGTCAATCAAGGTGTAAGGCCGCAAATGAACATTGTTCAAAATCAAAAGTATTAAAACATTGTTCAAAATTCAAATTAATAAAATCAAAAGTCCCTAAAGGAGTTACTACTACAAAGTATTAAAACTCTTCAAAAATCAATAAAAGTATATATTTAAAAAAAAAAATTAAGTCTCCTCGGGTTTCACATTGCACACTCTCTCACCGTATTTACTGCGTTACATTATATAAACACAACTCCACAGTCTCAGCCTCAGTCTCAAAACTCTCTTGCTCCCTAATTCCAAACTCTAGTGTCGTCTCTCTCGGTCTCTCTCTCTCTCTCTCTCTGTGTGTGTGTCGCTCTCTCCCTCTCCCTCTCCCTCCCTCTCTCTATAATCAAACTCTTTTTTTGTGCTTTCTGGTTCAATCAAAACTCAAGGATCCTGCAATTCTGTTGAAAAATCATGTCATACTGCAATAGATCGTACAAGCCTGAACCGATTGAACCAAAAGGTCATACTGAGTCGGGATTGTCAAAGCTGGCCTATACAAGAAACATGCATAGCTTGTTGTCTTCGTTCACTCCAACAGTCCCTATTAAATTTTTAATAGAGGTGCTAAATTCAATCCTTTGGTTTGATCTCTTTATTTTTTTTTTTTGTGACAATACCACAAAGACTATCAAATTGTTTCGTAGTTCGTATGTTATTGTTGTGACCTTTTTGATACAATTCGGTCGAGTTCATGTTATTTTCATGTGCCCTGTTCCTCAAAGTACTTGGGTTTATTGTCTGATAAATGAGATGTTTTGAATTTTGACCACTTGATTTATTTTTTAATTTTAACATTTTCATTAATTATAATTATTTATCTTATATTGTTGGTGACTACTTTTAGTTTTGATTATTATTATTATTATTATTATTTATTTTTTTGTTGACAAAATTATTATTATTATTAATTATTCATTTCCCTATTTGTTAATGTTATTAATTAATGCTTTGACTTTGAATTGCAATCAGCGTTTGACCTTGGATAGTCAGAATTCTGAGTGTATGGAAATTCCTTACTTTTCCCTTGAAGACCTTTGGGAATCTCTGATTGAGGGAAGTGCTTTTGGAGTAGCAGTCCCGCTGATACTAAATGAAAATGAACGTGATCCCATTACTAAGCAATATTATGTTCCATCTCTCTCAGCAATTCAGTTGTATGTTGATCCTCAAACATTGGGGTCAGTGATCAGTCTTGCTTTTTTCTCTTCCTCTCTTCATAATATTGTTAGCCATTGCACAAAATTTATTTATTTTTAATTAGTCCCTGACATCTCATCTGCAATATTTCTAATTAGTCTCTGAAATTCGCAATATAATTCTAATAATTGATATGAAACTGTACTAGGAGACTTGGTGAGGACAAGACTTCTGAGTCCGACAATTCTCAGAAATTTAGCAGATTGAGTTTGAACAAATCTGAGGTTGTCAACAACTCACGTGATCAGCTTGTCTATCAGTACTTTGAAAAAGATAAGCCACATTGTCGCCCTCCTCTTCGTGATACGGCAAGTCATCTCTTTAATTAATTATTTCATATCTAACTACAAGATCTCCCTTCCTGATTTGAACACTAATAATTCTATGTTTTCGTTCAGGTATCAATTCTTGCTCATGATTTTCCAAATCTGAACAATTATAAGAGCTGCGACTTATCACCTTCCAGTTGGCTTTCTGTTGCATGGTAAGTAAGCTATCAAAAACTGCATATGTTGTTGTCACTTATTTTCTATGTTGTCACTTGTCATAACATCCTGAAATTGTGTGCAGGTATCCTATTTATAGGATTCCTCAGGGACCAACACTAAAGAATTTGGACACTTCTTTCTTGACCTTCCATTCTCTGTCGACTAACTCTACAAGTATATCCATCATCTCTTAGTTACATTCTAAGTTAATTTCTAACAACGCTAATACCAAATATCATTAATTTTGTAGCTGATTTCACATCTCTTAATTTGTACGTGACAGCCAAAAATCAACTGCTTGCTTCTAAAGGTGATGAAAGACCTTCAAAAATATCTCTTCCCAGTTTTGCCCTAGCTACTTATAAGATGGAAGGCACCATTTTTAATCCTGTTGGAGACTCAGAAACTGAAGAAATGAAGTCTCTATTTAGAACTGCTGGTGATTGGCTAAGGAGTTTGGAGGTGTATCATCATGACTATGGCTTCTTTGCTAGCAATTTCCGGATCAAGTGAAGACGATGAGGCTTATGATTCACAGTACTCTACTAGCTAGAGTAGTTTCTTTTAGAAACCTTCTTTCTTTGGTTTGTGTTAAATTTAAGTATACACAGAGTCTTTCAAATGAAAGGCTGGTAGGCAATATATTATTATGAGTGCATGTGTGTGGCATAGGAAGTTCATATTATAAAGTTTAGGTCAATCTTTTTTATTGTCTTGGAACAAGGATAAATTGGTGACTGTGTATCTTATCATTTTCCTGTGGTTTATTTTCATGCTAATGAAAATTTGCAGAACCTTGTTTTTGTTCTCGTCATTTTCCATTATAAATTCAAAGGGTGTTTGTTGCTGCAATTCTTTCCCATCCTCAAGTATTTTCGCTTATTTTCTTCTTGGTTCCGACGTTCTAATATATCAACAACAAAATTCATATTATGGAAACAATATTTGTTCTCCATGTAGTAGTTGTTTGGGCAAGTGTGATTTCTTTTTTGTCTTTATAGATAATGAAAATACGAATCCAGCACGAAGTGATCATATCTAGTCTAGAACTTAATATTAGATTTGTTCATTGAGTGTTTGTTGGCATGCATTGCCAAACACATCTTTAACTTCTAAGTGTTATGAGAGGATTTTATTTTGGTTGGTACTCATCAAATGTTCTCTCTTTTAATTCAAAAATAGTTAAATTTCTTTACTACATAAAATTTATAGAAATACAGCTTTTCAAGGGTGGCTATACAGAACCCGATCCTCTGCAGTCAGGATATTTTCTCTCTCTCTCTCTTGATTTTTTTTTTAATTTTTAAGATAAAATAAATTAAAGATTAAGATTGCAGGAAAATTGATCCAAAGGCCGTCACTTGACTAACTGCATCGACCGCACAAATTGCTGACTGCACTGGATCCTGGTAAAGAACAAAAGAAGAATCTTTTTGAGATAGATGCTTGCAATTCATTTTACTCTCCAACTTCTTAAAAAAAATTCTTAGTTGATACTAGGCCATTGCCCGTTCGATGCATGAGAAAAAGTTGTGGACAATAAAATTATTCTTTTTTCAGAGAATTATATGATGTTTTCCAAAAGAATTGTAGTTTTGGTACTTTCAGAAAATTGTCACTACAAGAATGTGCTAATTTACCTACCACATATTTCCGAGGGATTTTTTTTGGTCGCTAATATCTTCGTTTCCGACGGATAGTTCCCTCGCTACGTGTTTAGTGCATTTCCCGCTTATATTTCCGAGGGAATTTAAATCCCTCGGAAATTTCCGAGGGAAATTTCCCTCGGAAATGAACCATTATCCGTCGGAAACAGTTTTTCCTTAAAACTAAAACTCGTATCATCCACTTCATTTTTTTTATTTTTCCTGCAACATAAAACCTAAGTTTAGAACGCACTAATACTCAAAACACAGAACACAAAATAGAACGCACTCCCCCCTCTCTCTCAACAGCGACGCCTCCTCTCTCTGTCAACCACCAACGTTCTCACCACTGCCATCCCTCCAAGATCGCCTCCACCTCACCTCTCGCTTTGATCGAAGCACCGCCACCGCCACCAGTGACCAGCGCCTCTCCTTTCGCAGTCACTCTCCTCTCTTCTTCTTCATAGAAGGTATGCTTTATTTCTTCCTCTATACTTCTACTATCTACTTCTATTTTACAGAAATGCCTCCATTGTTGGTCGAATCGAAACCCTAACCCCCAATTTTGCAGCATAAAACCCTAACCCCCTCCATTTTTAATCGAAACCCTAACCCCCTCCATTTTTAATCGAAACCCTAACCCTCTATTCATAAATCTGATGATGATGATGATGATGATATCTTTTTTACTGTCTTATTTTTAGATTTACTACTTGAGTCAACTTCCCAAGTTAAAAAATCTCAAGCTTACGGTTTATGACCTTTGAAAGATGGATTAAAAATTACTGTCTTCAAATCTGTTCTGACGTGGGAATGATTTAGTAGATTCTATGTATGAGGTTTTAAAACTTAATTTGGGAATGTTTAGTTGATTCTATGTATTAGGGTTTTTGTTGTGGTGTGTCATTGTAGCGGTTCTGACGTGGCTTGAGCATGAGGTCTGTTGATCTGCTGGTTTTGTTGGTTAGCATTGATCTAGTTTATGTTGTGCTTATCTTATAGGTTCATTGTTGTTGCTGGTTTGTTGTGCTTATTTTAGGGGATTGGGGGTGTTTTTTTTATAGCATACATTGTCTCTATTCATAGGGCCTCAAAAAGTAGTCAGCTGGCTACATGATTTTTCTCTGTTGTATTCATGTAATATGTATGCCAAATATATATCATCATCTTATGTTTTGTTGTTATTCAGTTTTGATATGTTTTGTTGTTATTCAATTTTGATATGTTTTGTTGTTAGACGATTTCAGTTCTAGTAAAGTGAGCATTCACTTGGAAATTTGTTACTTGAGTGGTGTGAATGAATTAATCAATTAGAATTTTGTTAATTGGAACAGTATGCAGACAATAGAAGATTACTATCTTTACTTGTTTCCGGTAATTGATGCAACTTTCATTATGTGGTTCTCACTTCTCAGTTTATTGTTATGAACTTGAGATAGAGTTTTGTTAATTTCCTATTCTCCTTGTGTAGAATTACCACCCTTCTAGAGTACTTACTCTTGTATATCAGCCATTTGCATTTGGAACTATAGCAATACTAGCTTACAATAAGGCCAAATTCAATAAAAGGCGGCAGAATTTGTTTGGATATAGTCTCTTTTTCGTCAGCACTTTGGTTGTGTTAATTGTAAATATCATATATTAACTTGTTTGTAAACTTTGATTCCTCTAGGATAATATGTATTTGACTTCTAAGTTCTAATGTTATTTTATCTATTTATTTTCCACAGTTGGATTTAGCAACATCTGGTAGGAGACCTGTCCAACATGCTTCCAGAATTCATTCAGGTTAGAATTAGCAATGGAATTACTATAATTCCAAATAATTCCTTCAAAATGTTCATTTTTTTAACGGCTTCAATTCATTGTTGTAGTCTTTCCTTGCTGGTTGATAACTCTATTTTATATAGAGGTATTCATACAATTAAGCTTGAGTTATTGCTTATTTTCAAGATCATTTATATATATTTATAGCTTATTTATCAAGGAACAACATTCTAAATATTCAAATGGATAAAGGGCAATGATCTAGGCAAAATGCACAAATCTTGTTAGGTTTGATGTTTTTGTTCAGTGCAGCTACTGCAGGAGTGGGAACACTGCCAACACCAGGAGTGGAAACACTAGGAGTAGAAACACTGCCAACACCTGCTAAAATTCTGCAGTTAAATACCAAAACATCCAAAGACCATTTCAATGCTTCCACACTTGATTAGTGACGTCATGCCTAGTCACCTGGAGCTGAGCCACTTGCTGAAGTCGGCGATACACATAAAAATCAAGTTGCAAGACTCAAACTTATCTAAAAGACATGTGGCACTTCTCCAATGGACCTCTTCTTTTGTTATGCATGCAAGCGACCAAAACTGTGCAGCTTGCTTGATTGGTTGTCAACAAATTAACCATGTTCGGTCCCCTCAGCTGATCTTTCGCGCCAAAGGAAACCCCTTTCAAGAGGAAAGCTTTCAAGCCTATAAATAGAAGCCAAATCCATCATCCTATGATATATCATCTTTCACATCTTTAAATCCTTTATCTTTCAGTTTAGTTTAGGTTTAGTTTATTTTCATTTTAAGTTTCTAAGGAGAGGAAGGTGAGGAAGTGCTTGACAACCATTCCCTTCACTTCTACTTTGAAGAAATTCGTGTAAGAAATCTTTATTGTACTTCAACTTGGAAACTTAATGCAAAAGATCTTCTATTCAAGTAATCTCTACTCTTTTAAGTTCTTTTGCCTTATTATTCATTTACTTATGTTCTTTGCATATTATTTGCTTTATAACATGAGTAACATGAGCTAAATTCCCTTAAGTTGAGTTGTTCTAACCTTGTAATGAACTTCTAAATATGTTATTATGGTTTATGTAGTGTAAACACTTTAAACTCTTGCATAATACTTCTTTCAACTTATTCTGGAATTGATCACTTTAGAATAGGTAAAAACTTGTAGCAGCAGACATGGGCTACATTTATGAACTCAAGAGTTAATAAGGACAAGTATTTAATAAAGGAAACTTTGTTAAATATATGCTAAAACCTAGACATAGGATAGCATAGTTCTTAGGATAATAAAATTACAAGAGTGAACCTATTTAGCAACTTGGATCATTGTTAGGAGGCAAGGGAGGAATTGACAAACCTTTCTTTACTGTAGAAAACAAAGATCATAAGAGCTTGTAATGAAACTCTGAAGAGAAGTGCTGAAAGGCACAAACTGATGCACCTACATCCAGTGTTCCCACACTACATACTCCATTAAAACATTTAGAAGTAAAGTACTTGGTAAAAACATCTCAACTACTTTTTCCAACTGATTTCTCACACATTTTATTACTTATTATTATTTTACTTACTTTGAAAACTCCAAACCAAAAATACTGAATAGTGTAGACACACTAAGTGTACACTTTGAACTACAAAAATTTACAATACATAATCCCTGTGGGTTCGACCTTTCTTATCACTTTATTACTTGTGTGACTATGTATACTTGCATATAATAAACCACACCAAGTTTTTGGCGCCGTTGCCGGGGATTATAGTAAAATTTTGTTGTTTAGATTGTTAATTTAGTGTTTTATTAGTACTACTGGTATTCTGTTTTCTGTGCAGAAACACTTAGTGCAGAAACACTCAGTGTGGAAACACTAGTTTATGCCTAGAGATAGACCACCAGAATTTGATTGTGATCCAGAAATTGAGAGAAGATTTAGGAGATTGCTAAGACAACAAAGACAAAGACAACAAGACTGCAGAACAATGTCTCACCACAGTGAAGAGGCCTCAGTAAGAGGAGGACCTAATTCACATCAACAAACTGAAGGTGGACCAGATCACAGACAACAATTCATTCAAATGGGACCAATAGGTATGATTAATGATAGAGATAGACCTATGAGAGACTATGCTCAATATGACCAGCAGCACATACAAACTAGTATTGCTAGACCTCAAATTGATGCTGTTCATTTTGAATTTAAACCTATGATGTTTCAAATGTTGCAAACAATTGGTCAATTTGGTGGATCTCCACATGAAGATCCCCATGAACATTTAAAACAATTCATAGAAGTTTGTAGTAACTTTATCATTCCTGGCATTAGTGAGGATGCATTTAGGCTTAAGTTATTTCCATACTCTTTGAAAGATAGGGCAAAATCATGGCTAAATTCTATGGAGCCCAATTCTATTCATGCATGGAATGAATTAGCTGAAAAATTCTTAAGCAAATATTTTCCTCCTATTAAAAATGCTAGGATGAGACATGATATTACATCTTTTAAGCAAAAAGAATTTGAATCATTGTTTGAAGCATGGGAGAGATGGAAAGAACTTTTAAGAAAATGTCCACATCATGGTTTACCTGTCATTATACAAATGGAAACTTTTTACAATGGTCTAGAACCACAAACCAAAGTGATGCTTGATGCATCAGCTGGTGGTGTTCTTTTGAATATGTCTTATAATGAAGCATGTGATCTTATTGACAAAATTTCTACAAATGGTTCAAGTTGGCCTACTGAGAGGGTAAGTGCTCAAAAGAGAACCTCTGGAGTACATGAGATTAATGATATATCAGCCCTATCTGCTCAAGTAGCCACTTTAACCAATCTGATCAAACAGTGCACTAGTGCACCTACATCTAGTGTAGCAACACCTAAAGAAAACACTGCAGCAACTATAGAACAAGCCCCTCCAGGAACTACAAGTTGTGTGTATTGTGGAGGAGGCCATCTATATGAAGAATGTCCTAGCAACCCTGTCTCTGTCAATTATGTAGGTTACAATAAAAATAACAACCCTTACTCTAATACCTACAATCCAGGATGGAAGAACCACCCAAATTTTAGGTGGAACAATTCTAATGCACCTGCACAAAGTGCACCTGCACCAAGTACTCCTCCTGGATTCCCACCTCAAAGCCAACAAAGATCAAACCCACCTGCCAGTACCAACTCTCTAGAAGAATTGCTTAGATCATTCATTAGTGAAACTAGAACTGCTAGGCAAGCTCATGATATATCAATTAAGAACCTAGAGAACCAAGTAGGGCAATTAGCAACTGCTTTGCAGCAAAGACCAGTAGGTACTTTGCCATCAAACACAGAAGCTTCACCCTCACAAAGGCAAGGTAAGGAACAGGTTAAAGCCATATCTTTGAGAAGTGGCAAGGATCTAACAGAACCATATGAGCTTGAAGGTACAGAGAAGGGAGAAAAAAATAAAAAAAATAAAAATGAAAAAAATTCTCAAGATGCAGAAACACCTGGTGTTCCTACATCTCCTACTCCAAGGTTAGTACCAGAATACCCTCCTCCTCCTTTTCCTCAAAGATTGAAAAACATACATGAGGAGAAGCAATTCAGTAAATTTTTAGAAGTTTTAAAACAATTGCATATCAATGTTCCCTTGATAGAGGCACTTCAACAAATGCCAAACTATGCTAAATTCATGAAAGATGTGCTTTCTAAAAGAAGAAGATTAGGGGAATTTGAAACTGTTGTCATGTCAAAAGAATGTAGTCTGATTTTACAAAACAAAATTCCAAGGAAGCTAAAGGATCCAGGTAGCTTTACAATCCCTTTTTCAATAGGTAAGTACTATACAGGAAGAGCATTATGTGATTTAGGTGCAAGCATCAATTTGATGCCCAAATCTATCTTCACAAAGCTAGGGATTGGAAATGCAAAACCTACCACATTGACACTATCTTTGGCAGATAGATCAATTGCATATCCAGAAGGAATTATTGAGGATATATTGGTGCAAGTTGACAAATTTGTGTTTCCTGCAGATTTTGTTATACTTGATTTTATTGCAGATGAAGAAGTGTCAGTCATACTTGGAAGACCATTCTTGGCAACAGGGAAAACACTGATAGATGTGCAAAGAGGAGAGCTAACCATGAGAGTGAATGATCAAGAAGTAAAATTTAATGTCTTGAATGCTTTGAAGTATCCTGCAGAGGAGAGTGAAGAGTGTTCATCAATCTCACTTGATCATTTGATAGAGAAGCAGTTCCACAAGCAGTATGATCACCTTGCCAATGCACTAGCACCTGATGTTTCTGCATTGCCTACTGAGAAATTTGAAGAAAGCATATTGCCCAAGGAACAAGCTACACCTAAGGTATGGGTTAGAACTTATGAATCTCTTAATTTAGAAGATCCCAACCTTAAAGAAAATGTACCTTCTATTGAACAACCTCCTAAGCTAGAATTAAAAGAACTACCTAAGCATTTAAAATATGTTTTTCTAGGTGAGAATAATACCCTTCCTGTAATCATAGCTTCTGATCTATCTTTAGAACAAGAGCTTGATTTAATTAACACCTTGAGAAAACATAGAAAAGCTATAGGTTGGCAAATGTCTGACATTAAAGGGATTAGCCCCTCAACATGCATGCATAGGATAATTTTAGAAGAAAATTCTAAAAATAGCATAGAAGGGGAAAGAAGATTAAATCCAGTAATGAAAGAGGTTGTTAAGAAGGAAATAATTAAATGGCTAGATGCTGGTATTATCAACCCTATTTCAGATAGTGCATGGGTTAGTCCTGTACAATGTGTTCCTAAAAAGGGTGGAGTCACAGTTGTAGCCAATAAAAATAATGAATTAATCCCAACTAGAACTGTAACAGGGTGGAGAATCTGTATGGATTACAGAAAACTCAATAAGGCCACTAAGAAAGATCATTTCCCCTTACCCTTTATAGATCAAATGTTAGATAGGTTAGCAGGAAAGGAATTCTATTGTTTCTTAGATGGTTATTCAGGATACAATCAAATAGCAATTGAACCTAAGGATCTACAGAAAACCACCTTTACTTGTCCTTATGGCACTTTTGCCTTTAGAAGGATGCCTTTTGGACTTTGTAATGCTCCTGCTACCTTTCAAAGATGCATGATGTCAGTCTTTTCTGACTTCATTGAGCAATCAATGGAAGTCTTCATGGATGACTTTTCTGTTTTTGGAGAAACATTCTCATTGTGTCTTTCAAACTTAGAAGAAATTCTTCAAAGGTGTGAAGACACTAACTTAGTGCTTAATTGGGAAAAATGTCATTTCATGGTAAAAGAAGGCATTGTGCTTGGTCATAAAATATCTAAAAAAGGTCTTGAAGTGGATAGGGCAAAGATAGAGGTAATTGAGAAACTACCACCTCCATCAACAATCAAAGGGATTAGAAGTTTTTTAGGTCATGCAGGATTCTATAGGAGATTTATCAAAGACTTTTCAAAAATTTCAAAACCATTGTGTATGCTTTTGCAACATGATGTACCTTTTAATTTTGATGAATCTTGTGTAGAAGCTTTTCAAAAACTAAAAAAGGCCTTAGTTACAGCACCAGTTGTAGTCACTCCAGATTGGAGTAAGCCTTTTGAACTCATGTGTGATGCTAGTGACTTTGCAGTAGGAGCAGTCCTAGGGCAAAGATATAACAAAGTGTTTCATACCATATACTATGCTAGCAAAACACTAATTGAGGCTCAAATGAACTACACTGTGACAGAGAAGGAACTATTAGCAGTGGTTTTTGCTTTTGAAAAATTTAGATCATACTTGGTAGGCACTAAAGTAATTGTGTACACTGACCATTCTGCCATCAAGTATCTAATTTCAAAAAAAGATGCAAAACCTAGGCTAATAAGATGGGTTCTATTACTTCAAGAATTTGATCTTGAAATAAGAGATAAGAAAGGAGTAGAGAACCAAGTGGCTGATCACCTCTCTAGACTTGAAAGTAATAATGCAGGTACAATTGAAGAAATCAAGGAAAGTTTCCCTGATGAGAAATTACTAGCAATTACCATGAATACAGCCAGTGTTTCTGCACTCAGTGTGGCCACACCTCATGTTTCAACACCATGGTATGCAGACATAGTAAACTTCCTTGTAAGCAAAATTGTACCATGTGACATGAACTATCAACAGAAAAGAAGGTTCTTCCACATAGTAAAACAATACTATTGGGATGACCCTTACCTATTCAAGATATGTCCTGATCAAATCATGAGAAAATGCATTCCTGAAGAAGAACAGCAAGCAGTGCTCCTACATTGTCATGCTGCACCATATGGAGGTCACTTTGGAAGCCAAAGAACAGCAGCTAAGGTACTTCAATCAGGTTATTTCTGGCCTACTCTATTTAAAGATGCTTATTATATGGTCAAAACCTGTGATAAATGTCAAAGAAGTGGTAATATATCTAATAGACATGAAATGCCTAGGACTAATATTTTAGAAATAGAACTTTTTGATGTTTGGGGCATGGATTTCATGGGTCCTTTTCCACCTTCTTTTGGCAATGAATACATCTTAGTGGCTGTAGACTATGTGTCTAAATGGATTGAGGCTGTAGCACTGCCAAATAATGATGCTAAATCTGTTAGCAAATTTCTCCAAAGAAATATTTTTTCAAGATTTGGTACTCCAAGAGCAATCATCAATGATGAAGGCTCACATTTTTGCAACAAACTTATTGAAAATCTTCTTGCAAAATATGGAGTGAAACATAAGATTGCTACTGCCTATCACCCACAAACAAGTGGACAAGCTGAACTTTCAAATAGGGAAATAAAAAGAATGCTTGAGAAAATGGTTGGACCAAACAGAAAAGATTGGTCCTTACACTTAGATGAAGCATTATGGGCATATAGGACTGCATTTAAAACTCCATTAGGAATGTCCCCCTATAAGTTAGTTTATGGCAAACCATGTCATCTCCCTGTTGAATTACAAAACAAGTCATATTGGGCTATCAAAAAGTTGAATTTTGATCTCAAAAAGGCAGGAGAGAAAAGGTTTCTTGAGCTAAATGAATTAGAAGAATTTAGGCATTTCTCCTATGAGAATGCAGAAATTTATAAAGCTAAAACCAAAGTATGGCATGACAAGAAAATCCAAAGGAGAGAACTTAAAGAAGGAGGAATGGTTCTGTTGTACAATTCAAGGTTGAAACTCTTCCCTGGAAAACTGAGATCAAGATGGTCAGGACCATTCAAATTAGTTAAAATCTACCCCCATGGTGCAGTTGATATATATGATGCAACCACTGATACCACTTTCAAAGTAAATGGACAAAGAGTGAAAATGTACTATGGAGAGCATGTAGAAAGAGACAAGATCACCACCCACTTTACAAAACCTTAGACCAAGGTACAAGTCAGGCTGTAAGACTCTTAAAACAAGCGCTTGAGGGAGGCAACCCATCACTATATAGTTAAAATTATTATTTTGTGCAAATTCATGTTTTGTTATTTTGCAGGAAAAACAGGACAACAGAGTAGCCAGTGTTCCCACACTAGGTGTTTCCACACCTAATGCAGCCACACTACCTACTCTGGTGTTAGAATAATTTAGAAGAAAACTGTCACTTGACAAATCATCAACTTAGTGGAATCATCTCTGAGCAAGGGTTAGAAAGTGGCGTGTTAAGTCTAAGTTTCCACGTGTTGGCTTGCATGTTAGGCCACACAACTTAACGGCTATAACCCTCAACTACCAAATCCCACTAACCCTAAAAATTTCAATTTCTTTCGTCCCTCTCACAAAACCGATTAAAAATCCTCTCCACTCTCCACTCACAAACAATTATTTTTGTCTCAAACGCTCAAAATCATCAATGGCTAAGAAACAAGCTGCCTCTAAAAACACTGGCAAAGGATCTGGTGTGGAAACTCAGGCGAAAAAGGGAAAATCAGGAGTACTAGCATCAATGGAAGCAATCCCTGGATGTGAGCACTTTTGGAACATGAAGTTTCTTCCTGAGCGTGGTTTCAACTTCGCAAAAGCTCATCATTCATTCCTCTCCACTGTCAACAACATGCATTGGGAAAGATTTGTTCAAACTCGAGCCTACTACTTGGAGCAATTGGTGCGAGAATTCTACTCAGGAATTCAGAATAACAGAGGAGGTACTGTATTTTTCTCCAAGGTTAGAGGTAAGAAAGTTTTCTTCGACCCTGCTAGAATCAATAAGCACTATGATCTCACATACACTGGTAATGCATTTGAAGTAAAATTAGATACTTATGGAAAGAAGCAAATGACTAAAATCAAAGAAAGAGTAGCAATAGAAGGATCTCAGTGGGAGAAATTCACTAATACTGAATTCAAACTTAAAACTGGTGAATTGATCCCTGAGCTTGGTAGTTGGCATTTATTCATTGATACATCAATTCTCCCTACTTCACACACTTCTACATTATCTAAAGACAGGTTGATTCTTATTGATTCAATCCTATGTGAGGATAATGTAGACATAGGGAAATTGATAGCTAAAGAAATTGTAGAATGTCAAGCCAAGGAATCTGGATTCTTATATTTCCCATGCTTAATCACTGAATTGTGTCAAAAGCAAGGAGTTGTTACTTCTGATCTAGAAAAAGTCTACAGAAAAACCCCTCCTAGTGGTCTGTCTGCTGAAGTTAAGGATAGAATGAGGTCAGTGAAAATTAAAAGTACTATAGAGCAGGAAGTGTCTGAACACTTGGTGCAGAAACTCCAAGCTGTCTGGAAATTTCAAAGAGAACAGCATGAATGGTTGAAATTAAAGTTGGATGATCCTGAAGCAGAAATAGAATCCCCAATTTTCCCTAATTGGGTGATTGATAAAAATGAAGAAGTGGAAAAAGAAACTGATAAGAAAGAGAGGAAAGTAAAAAGAAAGAGAGATACTGAGAAAGAAAAGAAGGGAAAGAAACCAAGAGTGGAGGAAGAAATTGAAGAAGTAAGTGATGAAGATACTGAAGAAGATGAAGAGGCAAGGCAGGCTGTGAAGGATATTGAAAAGGATGTAGAGGAGGATGAATCTGAGTCACCGGAAGTTAGTGACAGTGATGATGATGACAGTGATGATATGGAAGCTAGTGCCAGAAGAAAGTATGAATTAAGAAAGAAATCTACAAATGAAGCCCAACCACCATCACCACCATCACAACAGCAATCAAACACCCCCTCACCACCATCACAAACCAACATTCCATCCCCCACCACCCACCATACCCCCAGTCACAATTCAACACCAAAATCACCCACACCTCCACCAGAAAATACTCCCCAATCTGAAAATCCAAAACAAGATGCACAAGCAGAAACAACCATCCCATCCCAGAAATCTCCCACCCCAAGCACAGAACCTATTGAGCCAACTAACATTGTTTCTGAGAAAGTTCAAATGCAGGTACTCATTGAAGAGCCTGAGAAAGACAAAGGCAAAGCAGGTTCAGAATTGAAGATGCAGGCAGAAACTGTCAAGGAGTCTGTTAGTGTTCCCACACCAACTGCAGAAGCTTCAAAATCAACAGTCATGGCAACTAGTCCTGCAGCAACAATCTCTGCAGTTCTGAAGGCCTTAGTAGAGAAGAAGCATATGATGGGATACACAAGGAGAACAATGAAGCCTGCTCCAACAAAGAAGAAGTGGACAATGAGCTCACTCTATGGTGCACAGGGTACAGGGATACAGGCTGGTGAGAAGGAAGTATCTGAGGAAGCTACACCCAAAGAAGGAGAGAAAGAAGCTGAGAAGGTAGCAGAGCAACATCAAGAGGGAATTGAGCAGCAATCTGAGAAAACTCCAGTGCAGAGTTGTGTACCTGCACCTGAAGTCCAAACACTGGCTACACCAGATGTTCCTGCAGAAGCTACACCTGAAGAGGCAGAAATGCTTGAGGCTGCTGTAGATGATCCCGGTGTGCCTACCTCTGATGTGGCCACTACTAAGAAATCAAAGAAGACAAAATCCAAGCAAAGCCCTGCTCTGAGAGCCAGCCCCAGATTCCAGAAGAAAGAGTAAAAAGATACATTTTAATGTTGTTTCCAGTATTTATAATATGCTTTAGTAGTATACTCTATGTGCTAAATACTATGTGTTAACTTACTACTATGTGTTAAAAACTTTTGTTTGTTTCTCCCAACATTAGTACTCCCCTGTTTCCTAAAACTTAGAGCAGTAGGGACACTGCTCATATTTAAGTTGAGGGGGGAGAGTGGAGAATAGTATGTATTTTGTGTATGCACTATAATTGCAGCATGTTTTGAACCTAGTACTAATATATATGTTTATAGAAATATGTTTGAATAAGTATTTATAGCATGTGAGTATGTAGTGTTAGTATGTTTTAAGTTTTAGATGTACTTAACAGAGCATGATAATTTGTGTTAACATGATGAATTAAGTGCATCATCTTGTTTTTAGATTTAAATGATTATGAAACATGATCAATTCATATTTTTCTCAACAAAATTGAAGAAGTGTGTCAATGAGTCAATTTTTAAATGATGAAAAAGCCTTGTTTTTTAGAAATGATCAGTTTTATAAAAACTTTGACACAACAAAATTGAGTTTTGAAAAGAACCATGTTAGATCAAGAGCTATCTAAAGCCAAGGAAATTTTGGAAATTTGAGGTCAAAATTAGATTTTTATTAAAAATTTAGAAGAGCATAAAAACTTAAGTTTGGGGGAAAATCAATGAATACAAAGGCCAAAGTGTGACAGCTTGAAGAGTACAAACCACAAGTGTCAAAACCACTCAAAAATACAAAAAAAATATCCCAACAATGAGCTACATTTGCCTGAGTCATATAAACTGAACCTGTCCCTTAAGTGCAATTTGGTTTGAAATATATGAACAAAGTTCAAAGAGAAAAAGAAAAAACAAACCAAGAAAAAGAAGAAAATGCATGTGGAGGTCAGTGAGGAGGGCAGTGTACGCTACCAAAAATACTCAAAGAGTTCCAAGTGTGGCAACACTTAGTGTGCCAACACCATCTACATCAAAAGGCACCTACACTCAAAATAAAGTGAGCCTACAAATCCAAAAATGATGTTTTTGCACTCACTACATTACATCATCAAAAATCAAACACAAAAAATAGAAATAAGGTATTGGCTCAACAAATTGGAACACCAAAAGCCCTTTGTTGTGCTTAAGAGTCCCCTAAATACTTGAAGAAATTGTTAGTCTCGGCCATATTTTGAAAAATCTCTAAGAGTGACCAAAAGAGTTCCATCTTTTTCAAAAAGCTAAAGAAAAACTCTTTGTTCAGTTATGGAACCAATTAGAAACTCAATGGGCCACACACTCACACAAATGAGTTTTTATAACTCTGAATGTTTTAAAGAAAGCAAGGGCATGGAAGAAAAAGCACCAAAAGAGAAAGGCTCATCAATACACTTCAAACACTTCTTGAAAAACATGAGTTGAGATGTCTTCATAAATCATATAAATCTTGTGTTTTTGTTTCTTGTCGTTGCTTGAGGACAAGCAACAATTTAAGTTTGGGGGTGTGATAACTCTATTTTATATAGAGGTATTCATACAATTAAGCTTGAGTTATTGCTTATTTTCAAGATCATTTATATATATTTATAGCTTATTTATCAAGGAACAACATTCTAAATATTCAAATGGATAAAGGGCAATGATCTAGGCAAAATGCACAAATCTTGTTAGGTTTGATGTTTTTGTTCAGTGCAGCTACTGCAGGAGTGGGAACACTGCCAACACCAGGAGTGGAAACACTAGGAGTAGAAACACTGCCAACACCTGCTAAAATTCTGCAGTTAAATACCAAAACATCCAAAGACCATTTCAATGCTTCCACACTTGATTAGTGACGTCATGCCTAGTCACCTGGAGCTGAGCCACTTGCTGAAGTCGGCGATACACATAAAAATCAAGTTGCAAGACTCAAACTTATCTAAAAGACATGTGGCACTTCTCCAATGGACCTCTTCTTTTGTTATGCATGCAAGCGACCAAAACTGTGCAGCTTGCTTGATTGGTTGTCAACAAATTAACCATGTTCGGTCCCCTCAGCTGATCTTTCGCGCCAAAGGAAACCCCTTTCAAGAGGAAAGCTTTCAAGCCTATAAATAGAAGCCAAATCCATCATCCTATGATATATCATCTTTCACATCTTTAAATCCTTTATCTTTCTGTTTAGTTTAGGTTTAGTTTATTTTCATTTTAAGTTTCTAAGGAGAGGAAGGTGAGGAAGTGCTTGACAACCATTCCCTTCACTTCTACTTTGAAGAAATTCGTGTAAGAAATCTTTATTGTACTTCAACTTGGGAACTTAATGCAAAAGATCTTCTATTCAAGTAATCTCTACTCTTTTAAGTTCTTTTGCCTTATTATTCATTTACTTATGTTCTTTGCATATTATTTGCTTTATAACATGAGTAACATGAGCTAAATTCCCTTAAGTTGAGATGTTCTAACCTTGTAATGAACTTCTAAATATGTTATTATGGTTTATGTAGTGTAAACACTTTAAACTCTTGCATAATACTTCTTTCAACTTATTCTGGAATTGATCACTTTAGAATAGGTAAAAACTTGTAGCAGCAAACATGGGCTACATTTATGAACTCAAGAGTTAATAAGGACAAGTATTTAATAAAGGAAACTTTGTTAAATATATGCTAAAACCTAGACATAGGATAGCATAGTTCTTAGGATAATAAAATTACAAGAGTGAACCTATTTAGCAACTTGGATCATTGTTAGGAGGCAAGGGAGGAATTGACAAACCTTTCTTTACTGTAGAAAACAAAGATCATAAGAGCTTGTAATGAAACTCTGAAGAGAAGTGCTGAAAGGCACAAACTGATGCACCTACATCCAGTGTTCCCACACTACATACTCCATTAAAACATTTAGAAGTAAAGTACTTGGTAAAAACATCTCAACTACTTTTTCCAACTGATTTCTCACACATTTTATTACTTATTATTATTTTACTTACTTTGAAAACTCCAAACCAAAAATACTGAATAGTGTAGACACACTAAGTGTACACTTTGAACTACAAAAATTTACAATACATAATCCCTGTGGGTTCGACCTTTCTTATCACTTTATTACTTGTGTGACTATGTATACTTGCATATAATAAACCACACCACTGGTTGCAGCATCAGGTGTCCTAACAATATCTGCTTTGAGGTTAATTACAAAAGCCATATTCGATAATTCTCAGGTAGTCTTTCCTTTATTCTTGGTTCATTACATTGTGTTGTGTCATGTATTTGGCAACTTAAGAGTTGATGTTTTCCATTTGGTTCAGGTATGCTCTTGTTTTAATTGCAATGTATAACTTGTGTGATCTTATTGGAAGATACATTCCACTTTTGAAAATTTTGAAGTTGGAGTCCAGAAAGTTGATCACTACAGCAGTCATTACCATTTTTCCTTTGTTTCTTATTTTACTCTAGTCATGACCCTCCCACTCTCCCAGCCCCAAAACCAACTGGAACAAAATACTACTTAATTGTATGTTTATGATATATTTGCACTTGTTTACTGTTTTTAAACCATCGCAAATCTCCCACTCTCCCAGCCCCAAATCTCTTAGAGCTTGTTTACTTGTTTTTAAACCATTGCACATATAAGCTTGGCAACAGGTGTAACTCTTCTTATGCCTCTAATCATGGACCTAACCTTGAGGTTATCAGTTTGAGTAAGCTTGGCTCTAATTTGGAGCATCTTTTAATTGATAGGTAAAGGGTCATTATAGAAATAAGGCAAAAAATTCAAGTATTGCATGAGTGATTTGTTTCCTTCTGGAAAAATTGGATATGAAGCTTTTCTTTTGAAACTCTTTGAATTGTTGTCAGGATGTTTTGAGTATGAGTAGCTGTGTGTCAGGATGTTTTCTGAGTATGAGTAGCTGTTTTTTAAGTCAACAAGTTGTGTTGATTTGTGTGGCCGAAATTTGAAGCCAATTTTTTTGATGCATTGTCGATTTGTCATCTACCATTTGGCATAGCTTAATGATGCATTTAATTAATTAGTGTTTTTCAGTGACCCAATTGCTTTTCTTCAATTGGTTTACACTTTGTTTTAGTTTTGAGATTCTTCATGTTCTCAAGTTTTCATCTTTTTGTTTCTTGTCAGATCCCGACGAAGCCCCATCTAAAAAACCTGAGTACTCTATCTTTCTCACGCATTGCTTCTAAACTATTACTTTCAGAAAATGTTGCAATGCATTTTCTTCTATTTAGACTTCATGACAATCTAGACAACAAAAATTGAAGATACTTGGTGGCATGATTTCCTGATATTTGATATGATGACTGCATATACTTGAAGTTCTCTCTAGAGAGAGACTCATATAACTGATGACATCTTTTGAATGTTGTTTTGGATTCCTTAATTTTATGTAGTTTCATGAATGTCCTGCAAGAGCTATATTGAATGTAGTAAAAGAAGCATTCCGCCTCCTTCGTCCTGGAGGCGCCAGCTATCACAGATAATTCGGTATATATGTAATACTATAATCATGTGTTTTTCTTTAGTTTTATGTTCGTATCTCAAACACTCATGTTATTGTTGCCTTCTACAGCCGAAGTCGAAGGTCCTACAGGTATTCTCCAGCTTCTCTTCTTCACTGTATCTTATAATGAGTGCATTGAATTTTTATATAGCCTTCTATTATGCTAAAATGCAAGCAATAATGTGTGTTATGTATATATGAGCTCAATAGATGTAGTTAAAGTAACACTAGGTTCCTTTAATAGATTTGAAGGCATTTCAATGTAGCTTATGGTACATTGTTTTCCAAGTAGTAGCAAACATCATCAAACTTCCTCCTTTCTGTATTTGTGTTGTAGGAATTGTCTCCAGTGCTGTTTACGTTGATGAAGAGCACATAACCGTTTCTTGATGAGTACTACTTGACTGATATGGACCAAACATTGAGGGATGCTGGTTTTGTGAACGTAACATCAATTCGTAAAGACCCCAGACATGTAACTAAATTAACATATTGTATTTGCATCGCGTGTTATCAGAGTATGCCGCAATATTAACTTCTTAATTTGATGATTGCAGCAAAGTATGATGTTGCAATATCAACAGCATGTTCTGGGCTTGACTATATTGTAGTGGAAACAACAAATGCAGCACAAGCCTGTGTTGAATTGCTTCGCAGAGAGAACCTCGGTGTTGCTACTTTCATGATATTGGTATTTCCTTTAGCTATTAAATATTTTGAATTTTATAAGTTGCTCACTTTAACTTCTGGACTAGTCTTATTGGATTTGTATAAACAAGGTTGTGTCCATTATTTAGCTATTCTTTGCTAATATATATTTTCTTACATTAATTTCCAAATTTCAACTCTGATTGATGTGAAAAATTCTAAATACGATCTGTATGATAGTAACTTTTGATCCACTAGTTGATTTGAAAAATATTTATCCAGTGGTATGTTATACAATAGTGTGACGGTATCCAAGTGTTACACAAGTGTTAGCAGCTAAGTTTTTGGAATAGTTGGTATTTTTGGTATCTTTGACAGTTTAAAACTAGTTAAATTTAAGAAAATAATGTTTACTCCTTGGAGCCATTTAAAACCTTGTAGGGGCTGAAGCCAAGCTCACTAGTATTTGTATCTAGTTTCTGCTTATAAAATAATACTCTTGATTTGATTGAATTGAACATAATTTCCCAGTGATTATCTGTTTTGTTTTTGTTATAGTTTTTGTACACTGATAAAAATTGAAGCTGAACTTGATAACTACAATGAGTTTCGGCAAGTTGTTACTCTTGATGGTGCACTCTTTGAAAAATCTGGAACAATGAGTGGTGGGGGTAGTAAGCCTAAGGGTGGGAAGATGGGGACATCTATTCGAGCTACAAATGTGTCAGTAGAAGCAGTTGCAAGTGCTGAAAGGGAGTTGTCTGGATTGACCGATAAATTGACCGTCGTTCGCCAGCGAATGATGGATGCTGTGCGACGATATGAGGCTGCAGAAAAAACTGTTTCTGCTCTGGAAATGGAGTTAGCTAAAAGCCAGAAAGAGGTAATACTTATTTCAGAGTCTGGAAAATACTTTTCCAGGATTTGTTGGTATCAAGCATTAAGTTTTGTCCCCTTTCCTGTACAGGTTGACAGTTTGAATTCACAACATAGTTATATTGAAAAACAACTTGGTTCCCTTGAGGCTGCATCAACGCCACACGAAGATGAGCTTGGCAGATTGAAAGAACTGACGAAGATTATTTCTGCAGAAGAAAGGGAAATTAGTAGACTCACTGATGGATCTAAAAAGCTGAAGGAAAAGGTTGGCTTTGAACTTCCTTGTGTTTGAAACTTTGAATTCCTTTGCAAGCTCAGTGTTATTTGACAGGTCTTGGCTGTGATCTGTCTTCTTTTAATTTCTAAATGTGTCTACATGTTGAAACCAAGGTTATATCTTTATTAAACTTGAGTTTGCTTAAGCAACCATTTTCAGGTGTCGGAGCTTCAGAGGAATATAGAGAATGCTGGAGGTGAAAAATTAAAATCTCAGAAGTCAAAGGTCCAGAAAATTCAGTCTGTAAGCATCCTAACTATTGAGAAGAATTTTCAATTCAATATGATGCTGTGTCTGTAGTTGTAATAATGGTTGCCATTTACTAGGATATTGACAAGAACAACTCAGAGATTAACCGTCACAAGGCCCAAATAGAGACAGGGCAAAAGATAATGAAGAAGTTGACCAAGGGAATTGAGGATTCAAAAAAGGAGAAAGAGCGACTAACTGAGGAGAAGGAAAAGTTATGAGCAAACTTCAAAGAAATTGAACAGAGTGCATTTGTTGTTCAAGAGAATTACAATAGAACACAAGAGGTTCTTTTCACTTTCCTTTGGTTTGGTTATGTAAAATTTGTGCTGGTGATGAAATGCATTAAAACAGCATGGGGGTTGTTAAGATATTGTCGTGTATAATTTTTTTGTAGTTCTTCTCTCTCTGATCGATTTGTATTTTTGTTTTTATGGTTTGGTGCCCATTGTCTTTGGCTAGGCAACACAACTAGAACTTGTTCTGATTTGTTTGACTCTTTTTAATTTGATACTAAGCCATTGTATGAGCACATGATGTGGGTAAAATTTATAACCCATGAATATCAGTATCTAATAAAAAATGTAATAAAAATTATTTGTGGAGCTTGAATGGATGACTGTTGGGATTTAGTTTTTTTTTACAGTAAATTAATTTTTCCGACGGATTTTCGACGGAATTTGCGAGGGATTTGCGAGGGATATTTTCGAGGGATTTGCGAGGGATATTTCCAAGGGATTTGCGAGGGATTTGCGACGGAAACGTTTCCGAGGGAATTTTCCGTCGGAAATCGTTTGCGAGGACCGTTTATCCCACGAAATTTTGTCCGTCGGAAACGTGAATTAGCGACCAATTTTCCTGCTTTTCCGAGGGATTTTTCCCTCGGAAATCACCGAAATTCTTGTAGTGTGTATACAACATGATTCATCAGCAAAAAACTATAGGAGAATTGCACAACAATGTCAGAGGGAACCATGGTACATGACTTATACATTAAATTATCGTATACACTAAATGATCCCTCTAAACTTAAGCAACTACATCAACAGCTACTTCTCTTCGGTTTGCTTTGCCTTGCCCTGTCCATCTGAAAAACACCACATCATAAACAATGAGATACAATCTCAATGAGTTCCTTCGTGACCCTTCACCCTTAGTCTCTCAGTGTTTTCTTTTAATTTATCTTTCCTCTTATCCTCTTAGCACAACCCGGGAGATTATTTTTTCAATCCCAACGGAGAACCCAACTCATGATAGCTATACTAAGTAATTCTAGGCCTTGGTTTTTGGGCTCATGACTTCCCTCCACCAAGTGTGCTATTAAACCTCTTGGGAATCATCATCCCCCTCGTATATTATGAATTTAATTAACCTCTTAGTTGTTCTCACTCGATCAACATGTTATTCAATCCAATTCGTATACCATTGTATTATGGAAGTGATTAAAGGTAGCACTTAGGGAAATTGGAGGACCTACTTTGAAGAAAACATAAGTTACAAAAACATAGGGTAGGACACGGGCCGTGTCCCTGTGTTTTTAGAAAACTTTGTCCAATGTAAGAAAGTAACACGGGTACCCGTGTCAAATGGACACGGACCGTGTCTTTGTAGCAGAGTGCCCTGTTTTCAGTTTTAAATGGTGCTCTTCAATCCCCTTGTGCTCAAACCTTTGCCACTTTCATTCTTAACATCAAAACAGATTTCTACCAACATTCCTAGCACAATTTGAAAGATGTTAAGGTACCAAAACTTCAATGCAAACACTACAATTACTTAAATCATGAAATCACCAAAAATACAATGTCACATTTCAACCAAGATTTTCAGCAACTCATGCATCTCAATCAACATGCAAACACACATATAACTTAGCATATTTATTTTTCCTAACATGCAATTTCATTTAACACACAAGAATGGCAAGGAACTCACAAGTTTAGAGATGAATCCAAGTTGTCTACAAAATAGTTTTTTCAAGATGCCCAAAATTAATCCTAGACACCAACAAAACTCCCAAATGCTTCCAAGCTCCAACCCAAAATCGATTTCAGCTCCCATTCCCCCGCTTGAGTGTTCTAACCCACAATGTAGCTTCCTAGCAACCCATCTATGCTCTCAACACCAACATGCAACAAGCAAAACCTCCAAATCAAGTTCCTTCCACCACATGCACACTCGATTGGAGGAGGAAAGATGAAGTTGGTAGCTGAACTTGAGGTGAGGGTTTTGTGTTTTGAGAAGAAGAGACGAAGTATCAAGAGATTGTGAGGTTGAAGAAGACATGGTTCAGCTCATTCTCACTCTTTTCTCCTTTTCTATAAAGTTGCTGAAATTGAAAGTGAATGAAAATGATGTCATTTCTCTTTTTCTCTCCCTCTTTCTTATTCTCTCTCACTCCCAATATGTTGTGTTTTGTGTCCAAATCATTTGGAATTAAAGACTAAAGAGGTAATATAGGTTCAGCTGAAGGTGAGGTTTGTGGATCCAAATAAAATGGGCTGGGTCATTCTTAAGCCCAAAATTTTAAGTTCAACAGATTTAGGGTTGCATCGCCCACTCTTTTATCACTTAAATCAACTTTTACTTAGACAAGCAAATATACAAGTCAAGTATCTTAATTAGTGAATTAAATCATTCAATCACTAATTTAAACAATCCAATAATTCAAATCAATTCAATTCAAACAAGAATTAAATCACATAAAAATACAAAGTAATTTTATTTTACTTAAGGTGTTACATTTCACCCCAACTTAAAAGTTTTTGTCCTCAAAAATTGTTCAAGTTACACTTACTTCTTTTAGAGAATACCTACTCTCCAAAACAAAGACTCGGGAGACACTTTAATGAAGAATTAATCGGGAATCTAAGTACCCGGTACTCCACAACATAGGTATCGCCACTTTAACTTGCTAACATAAGATTTATCCAATCATGACATATAGTTCAGATAATCTTTAAGTAAAAAGGCAAGTAAATAAACTTCATTTTAAGCTTGTTCAAGACAAATGACTTATTTCAAGCACACATTCAATTGTAATTACTGCCCTAGGACAACTTAGGCTAAACCAACACATTCTCAAAATCAAAACAAGGTGAAGGACTTATTACATGCACATTTAAGCTTAGTACTATAATTGAAAATACGTTCTAGGATGAGAAAACTCCACAAATACATAATGATTTGTAAAAGGGAGGATCCTCTTATCCTTCCGACACATCACAAACATCCAACTAGTAGTTTCGGGTTCAAAATCAATGGTTTTGTCCTCACCCCAACTTTGTTTAATCTTATTCAAAACATATTTCGGAAAATAAAACGGTGAAAAAAGAGTGGTGATATGAAACTAAAGTTTCTAGAATGAAATTGGGAAGACACCGGTTTTTATAAAGTTGATTATTCACCATCATGTTTATAAAACCGAAATGAGAGAGTAAAACCGTTACGAATAAAGAATCTTAGCTATCAACAAAAGGTCCCAAAAAAATGTATCTCTATTTCATTAATGGGATAAACGTGGTTTTCCTCAACTAGTTTATAGATAGAGTATCATGATGAACTAAGAAAAGAACCTGTACTATTGTCAATTGAGTAACTTTGGATTGAAAATGAATTAGGGATAGATTTGGCACCCAAAAGAATGTAAAAAATGGAAGTTTGAAAAAAAATTGAGGCTAAACTTTAGTCATTCATTAGGTACCAAAACTTTCTCCAACCCTTATAGGAACTCAATTTACTCACTCCACATTCGTGGGATTCAAGGTAACATATCGTTCAATCCAATATATAGACCGTAAAAATCAAAACTTCATTATTTGCGATCAAGCATACATGTAAATCATTCATATATAAATATTGTACTTAGGTCATTACTTCGACCATTACCTTAACAACAAAAGATTATGAGAAGGTAAAAATGGATGAGAAGAGAATGAAAACATCACATATTCGGAAGTTATATTCCAAATATGGTTTGAAAAATTTAGTCAAATAAGGTTACTCGAACTTCGGAATTAGAAAATTCAGAATTCGATTGTTGTCCTGTGTTTCTTACTCAGTTCAGGGCCCTATGCTTCACCCCAACTTAATTCAACGGTCACTAAAATACAATCCACATGATCTCATTGATAAGGAATGAGAGAGTTGCTGAATCTTGTAAGCACAATAGTGCACCAGCATAGATAGATTAGCTGGCAACTGAATGCCTATGTGGCAATTCTGTTATGCCACCAACTGTGTATATATACTCAGCTTGTACACTGTTAAGATAATGATAATTCACTCACAATTCTGTTACGGTTACTCACTCTCTCGCATCCATATTCTCATCATGGTATCATTCGCAGTGCAACAATCCTGTGCCTAACGCTTCCGCCATCTTCTTCTTCCCTTGCACGTCTCAAGCTCCTCAGATCATCAATGGCTGAATCATCAAATCACAGCACCTCAGTTTTTCAGACAAACACGCAAACTGCTTCTCAGCATCAATTCGTTGCTAGACTAGGTCATGCATATTTTCAATTAGTATCATCTGTCATGAAGCAATGTAACATGAGTCCCTCTAATAAATCTTCCTTTGAATTTTGTGATGCTTGCAATGTTGGAAAATCTCATCGTTTGCATGCCCCCCCCCCCCCCCTTCTCCCTCCACTCATCACACACCTTTTGACCTCATATACACAGACCTTTGGGGACCCTCTCCCATAGTTTCCAGTACTGGACATTATTATTACATAGCTTTTGTGGATGCATGCACTAAGTTTACTTGGCTTTATTTTTTGAAACAAAAATCTGATGCCTTAACTGCCTTTACTTTGTTCCATAAGCTTGTGCAAACTCAGTTTTCAGCAACCATCAAGGCTGTGCAATCTGATGGAGGTGGAGAGTATATGCCATTCACTAAACATTTGGCCAATTTGGGCATTGTCCATAGGTTCACTTGTCCATACACCTCACATCAAAATGGTACGGTTGAGAGAAAGCACAGGCGCATAACTGAAATGGGCCTAACTTTACTGTCACATGCTGCCCTCCCTCTCAAATACTGGGATCATGCATTCACTACAGCCACCTATATCATTAACAGACTACCTACACAAGGTCTAACCTCTCACATTTCCCCCTTCCAGGCTTTGTACAATGCTGTACCAAACTACCAATTACTCAAAGTGTTTGGCTGTGCATGCTTCCCTCACCTAAGACCTTACAACAAACACAAGTTTGAATTCAAAAGCACCAAGTGTGTCAATCTAGGTCTGTCTCCAATTCACAAAGGATACAAGTGTCTCACACCTGAGGGAAAAATTATCATCACCAAAGATGTTACCTTCAATGAAGAGTCCTTCCCTTACCCCTCTCTGTTTTCAGAGTCCCTGGCTCTCCAAATATGTCCACCACTTCAACACCATTATTAATCCCTTCCTTCAATCAACCTCCACCTTCTGATCCAACTCCAGACACTGTCCCAGTCACTCCTGAATCCAATTCTGATCCAACTCCAGAAACTGTCCACATTGTTGGTTAAAAGTTCAGGGACAAGACTTTGGTTCGAAAAGAAGATAATAAAATACGACTTTAAGGATTTTTGATAAACCAGTGTTGAAAGTAAGCAACAATTTATGGAAACAGAACTTTGTCCGAATACAAAATAAATTCATTGGCTTCAAGACCTAATTTTCAAAATAAAACTATAGGGTCTAAATTAGTTTCTCAATAAAAGTGAAAGCAGTTTCCTAGTTGCTACGCCCCTATTAGTAAAGAAAATTGTCATAATTTTTTTGACAAACATACTCCATTCTCATCATAGACAATAAGGAAGAGCATTCAACCAAATAGAACATAAAGACCAAATGGATCTAGGATCAAACGTGATAGTTAGGTCAGGTCAACCATACTTCTTAGAATGAGTAAAAAATACAATTCATAATTTATTTATAATCATAGATATTTTCATTAGCTTTCCAACGCATCCAAGAACTCTAAAATTGGAGTTCTGGATCAAAAGTTACAGACAAAATAAGTTGGAAGGCTGCTGAGAACACCGTAACAGTCAGAAACTGACACGGGTGCCCGTGTCATTGTAGCAGGGTGTAGAAAATTTGTTTTTTTGTGCTTCCCTCCTTCATCTTCTCTGTTACCCTACCTCAAATCCCCCACATCTAAACCCCAATCCCCATTACATCTCCCTCCCTGCTCCACCCTCATCCATTCGTCCACCTCTCTCTCTCTCTCTCTCTCTCTCTCTCTCTCTCTCTCTCTCTCTCTCTCTCTCTCTCTCTCCAAAAACTCCGATCAACCCTGTCCAATCCACCTCCACGCCTTCCCGTCCCTCTCTCGCTATGCCCTGAACCCCAAAACCACAAATCCATCTCACCCCGCGTTCGTCAATCCCCATACCATGCCTCCCGCCATGGATTTTCAGTCTGGGTTCCCTCCACCGCTCCATCGGGCTCAGTTCTGCTTTCTCATGCAGACCTGCTCCTCTTTTGGTGAACGACGTACTCATCAGCTTTCCACTCCCAGGTCTCTCTTGTTTGATTCGCCCACCGTGTTGTTGACCCGCCCGCCACCTGAACCACCACCATACCCAGAAATGTTGCAGGTAAGTGTTTGTTGTACTTGCCCTGCTGATAACTCTATTTTATATAGAGTTATTCATACATCTAACCATAACTAATTGCCTGAAACCAAGTATAATATGTATTAAATATAGTAGTTTTAGTCAAATAAACAACATTATAAGTTTTATAGAAGATTGCACAATGATTTAAGCATTTTGTATATATATTGGTATGTTTGATATGTTTGCTCAGTGCAGCTGCAGTTCATGCTTCTGCACCAGGAGAACAGCATTGCTTCCACACTAAAGGCACATCCAAGATAAAGTGTTTCTGCACTTAGTGCTTCTGCACATAGTGCTTCTGCACTAGATGCTTCTGCACTTAGTGCTTCTGCACCGTCTAGCTGTGAGCTTATAACCCTCCACCTTGGAAGCACCTCAATTCATACCATGACTCCAGAAGTTTTGTGACATCATGCATAGTCATTTGGCACATGGAGACACATGCCCACATGCATATGGAGGCGTCCACCATGAAACATCATCATAATAGGCTATACACCTAAAGACACATGGATCTCCACCATTGGACCTCCTTTAAAAGAAGAGTGTTGGACTTTATCTTCTCAAATTCAGAGCAGGAAACTAACCATGGTTAGGCACCACATTGCTGACTTAGTTACTACGTAAACCCTCATGCAAAGGAAACCTCAAAGGCTATAAATAGGCTCCACTTCGCACTTGAAGAACAATCCCTTTCTTCATCCAAATTTATATAGCTTTCATACAGTTTTAAGTAGTTTATTTCTTGCATTTTATTTAGTAGTTAGTTGTAAGAAGGTGAGGAAGGAATTGACACCCTCTTCCTCCACTTCTTCATAGATAGGCGAAGGAATCAGTGCTTCTGCACCAATCAGAATTCATGCAAAGGAACATCAATCTATGTAACTTCAACCCAATTGATATTTTTATATGATTCATATTATTATACTCCTTACAGATTCTCTCTGTTATATAATGAGTAACATGAGCTAAATTCCTTTAGTTGAGATGTTCTAAACTTATAATGATCTTTTGAGTACGTTATTATGCTTTTAAGTGTTGTACCATTTTGGGTCTTGTGTTATACTATATCCATCTTATTTTAAGGTTGATCGCTTAAAAAAAGTAGAGTTATATTCACAGACATGGTTTATAACTAGAAATCAAGACTAATAAGGGTGAGTGTTTTAATAAAGGCTTTGTTGACTTGTTAATAAAGAAAACTTTGTTAAAACCATGTTAAGTCCTAGACATAGGATAACATAGTCCTTAGGGTGAAACAGTGGGTACCTCAAAAGCAGGAGTGAACTTATTTAGCAAGCCTAGACATGAGAAGCTTGTAACGAAACTCTGAAGAAAGTAGCTGACAAGCACACACTTATGCAACTGCACTTGATGCTTCTGCACTTGATGCTTCTGCATCATAGTGCTTCTGCATCTCTAAAAGCATAGAAACTCTCAAAAGAAGCATTATCTAGTAAATACATCTCAACTATCTTTCTCAACTGATTTCCTTCATCTTATTTTACATACTTGCATTTTATTTTTACTTAAACTAAAAACCCCAAATTTTGTGAGTAGTGTAGTAGCACATATTTATATCTCTCTAAGCATACAAGAGTTTAATCAATCCCTGTGGGTTCGACCTTTCTTATCATTGTATTACTTGTGTGACTGTGTATACTTGCACATATTTTGCCACACCAAGTTTTTGGCGCCGTTACCGGGGATTGCCATTAATTTTTGTAAGTTTAGATTTAGAGATTTGTGTATTATTATTATTATTATTATTATTATTATTATTATGGTAGTTTGATTCCTTAGTGCAGGTGCACTAGCTTATGCACAGGACCAGAACACCAGAATTTACATTGGATCCAGAGATAGAAAGAAGTTTCAGAAGATTGCTTAGATCCCAAAGACAAAGCTGCAGGAGCAACATGTCTCATCACAGTGAAGAAAGATCAGGTTCCAATGGAGGCTTAGTTGGAGGAGACCCACCACCTGAACATGAGCAAGGAAATCCATTAAACAACATGGGACCAATGAGGAAATCCATTAAACAACATAGGTATGATTAATGATAGAAATAGACCCATGAGGGATTATGCTATGTTTAATAATCAGAATATGCAAACTAGTATAGCAAAACCTCATATTGATGCTGTTCATTTTGAATTTAAACCCATGATGTTCCAAATGCTCCAAATTGGCCAATTTGGTGGATCTCCTCATGAGGATCCCCATGAGCATTTAAAACAGTTTCTAGAAGTATGTAGTAATTTTATCCTTCCTGGTGTTAGTGAAGAAGCATTTAGACTTAAGCTATTTCCATACTCTTTAAAAGATAAGGCTAAATCTTGGTTAAATTCAATGGAGCCTAATTCTATACATTAATGGAATGAAATGGCTGAAAAGTTTTTGTCAAAATATTTTCCACCCATTAAAAATGCCAGGATGAGAAATGATATTACATCTTTTAGACAAAAAGAATTTGAGTCATTATTTGAAGCATGGGAAAGATGGAAAGAGCTTTTAAGAAAATGTCCTCATCATGGTCTACCAATCATTCAAATGGAAACTTTTTATAATGGTTTAGAGACAAACCAGAGTAATGCTTGATGCATCATCTGGGGGTGTGTTACTGAACCTGTCATACAATGAAACATGTGAGTTGATTGATAGAATTGCTACAAACAGCTCTAGTTGGCCTACTGAGAGGGTAAGTGCCCAAAAGAAACCATCAGGGGTGCATCCGCACCAAGTGCAGCTGCACCAACTGATACTTCTGCAGCAGCCATAGAACAAGCCCCTCCTGGTGATACAAGTTGTGTATACTGTGGAGGAGGCCACTTGTATGATGAATGTCCCAGCAATCCTGTCTCTGTCAACTTTGTAGGATTCAATAAAAACAACAACCCTTACTCAAACACCTACAACACTGGGTGGAAGAACCACCCAAATTTCAGATGGAATAACACTGGTGCTTCTGCACCTAGTGCAGCTGCACCAACAGCAACACCACCAGGGTTTCAGTCTCAAAAAAACCAAAAACAACAAACACCTGCCAATGATAACTCCATTGAAGCCTTGCTCAAATCCTTTATTAGTGAAACCAGAACAGCTAGGCAAGCACAAGATGCATCTATAAAGAATTTGGAGAATCAAGTGGGGCAGCTAGCAACAGCTCTGTACCAAAGACCAGCAGGTGCATTACCTTCAAATACAGAAGCTACTACATCCCACAGACCAGGAAAAGAACAGGTGAAGGCCATTTCTCTAAGGAATGGAAAAGATCTTACAGATAAAGAAGAGACTGAAGGTAAAGGTAAGGGAGAAAAAGAAACAGAAAAAAATAAAAATGAAAAAAATCTGCAAGATGCAGAAGCACCTGATGCTTCTGCACCAAAAGAAATACAACTGCCAAGGTTAGTTCCTGAATACCCTCCTCCTCCTTATCCTCAAAGATTAAAAAAGGCACATGAGGAGAAGCAATTCAGTAATGTTCTATTAGTTGAAGCACTTCAGCAAATGCCTAATTATGCTAAATTTATGAAAGATGTGCTTTCAAAAAGAAAAAGATTAGATGATTTTGAAACAGTTGCTATGTCTGAAGAATGTAGTCTCATTTTACAAAGCAAAATTCCAAGGAAATTGAAAGATCCTGGTAGTTTTACAGTTCCATTCTCAATTGGAAAATTTTATACAGGTCGTGCTTTATGTGATTTAGGTGCAAGTATCAACTTGATGCCTAAATCAATATTTACACAGCTTGGAATTGGAAATGCTAGAACTACCACTGTAACACTTCAACTTGCTGATAGATCAATAGCCTATCCAAAAGGAATTATTGAAGATATCTTAGTTCAGGTTGACAAATTTGTTTTTCCTGCAGATTTTGTTATTCTTGATTTTGATGCAGATAAAGAAGTGCCAGTCATCCTTGGAAGACCATTCTTAGCAACTGGTAAGGCCCTAATTGATGTGCAGAAAGGAGAACTAACCATGAGGGTGAATGATCAAGAGGTGAAATTTAATGTGATGAATGCTCTGAAGTATCCTGCAGAGGAGAATGAAGGGTGTTCAACAATCAATTCTCTTGACCATTTAGTGCAGAAACAATTCCAGAAGCAGTATGATCATCTCACCGGTACTCTTGCACCAGATGCAGAAGCACCACCTGATGAAGAAATCATGGAAAAACACATGCTGCCAAGGAAAGAAGCAACACATAAGGTATGGTCTAGAACTTTTGAATCTCTTAATTTAGAAGACCCAAACCTTAAAAAGAATATACCCTCAATTGAACAACCTCCAAAATTAGAACTGAAAGAACTGCCTAAACATTTGAAATATGCTTTCTTAGGGAAAGGTGACACACTTCCAGTAATCATTGCTTCAGACTTGTCCTTAAATTAAAGCAGGAGCATGATCTCATTAGTACCTTAAGAAAGCATAAAAAAGTAATAGGCTGGCAGATGGCTGACATAAAAGGAATTAGCCCTTCTATATGCATGCATAGAACAATTTTAGAAGATAATTCTAAAAATTATATAGAAGGACAGAGAAGGCTAAATCCTATTATGAAAGAGGTTGTAAAGAAAGAAATCATAAAATGGCTAGATGCTGGAATCATATACCCCATATCACATAGTGCATGGGTAAGCCCTGTGCAATGTGTTCCAAAGAAGGGGGTGTGACAGTTATAGCCAATGAAAAAATGAGTTAATACCAACAAGAACTGTTACAGGTTAGAAAACTCAATAAAGCCACAAAGAAAAACCACTTCCCTTTACCTTTCATTGACCAAATGTTAGACAGATTAGCAGGTAAGGAGTTTTATTGTTTCTTAGATGGTTATTCAGGATACAATCAAATTGCAATAGAACCTGATGACCAACAAAAAACAACCTTTACATGTCCCTATGGAACCTTTGCATTTAGAAGGATGCCATTTGGACTTTGTAATGCTCCTGCCACATTCCAAAGATGCATGATGTCCCTCTTCTCTGACTTCATTGAGCAATCAATGGAGGTATTCATGGATGATTTCTCAGTTTTTGGAGATACATTTCAATTGTGTTTATCAAATCTTGAGAAAATTCTTCAAAGATGTGAAGAAACAAATTTAGTGCTTAATTGGGAGAAGTGCCATTTTATGGTACAAGAAGGCATTGTGCTAGGTCATAAAGTGTCAAAAAAGGGTCTGGAAGTGGACATAGCCAAAATTGAGATCATTGAAAAATTAACACCTCCAACAACTGTCAAAGGAATCAGAAGTTTCTTAGGTCATGCAGGCTTCTACAGAAGGTTTATCAAAGACTTTTCAAGGATATCCAAGCCACTGTCTACACTTTTGCAATTGGATACACCTTTCAACTTTGATGAGCCATGTATGGAAGCATTCCAAAAATTCAAAAAGGCATTGGTAACTGCACCAGTGATAGTTACACCAGATTGGAGCAAGTCCTTTGAATTGATGTGTGATGCTAGTGACTTTGCTGTAGGAGTAGTCCTGGGGCAAAGGTATGACAAAATCTTTCATTCTATTTATTATGCTAGCAAAACATTGATTGAAGCTCAAATGAATTATACTATAACAGAAAAAGAACTATTAGCAGTGGTTTTTGCATTTGACAAATTTAGGTCTTACTTGGTTGACACCAAATTTATTGTCTATACTGATCATTCTGCCATCAAGTATTTAATTTCAAAAAAAGATGCAAAACCAGGGTTAATAAGATGGATTTTCCTCCTTCAAGAATTTGACCTTGAAATTAGAGATAAAAAGGGGGTGGAGAATCAGGTTGCTGACCATTTATCTAGACTTGAAGGTGAAAGAACAGGTACTCAGAAGGGAGAGATCAAAGAAGGTTTTCCTGATGAAAAACTGCTAACAATTTCTGTAACAGCACCCAGTGCTTCTGCCCGTAGTGCTTCTGCACCAAGTGCTACTGCACCTTGGTTTGCTGATATTGTAAACTTTCTTGCAAGCAAAGTAGTACCAGTAGACATGACATACCAACAAAGAAGGAGATTCTTCCACATAGTTAAACAGTACTATTGGGATGATCCAGTTCTCTATAAAATGTGTCCAGATCAATTGATGAGGAAATGCATCCCCCAAGAAGAACAGAAAGCAGTCCTTCTGCACTGCCATGCTGCACCATATGGATGTCACTTTGGAAGCAACATAACAGCAGCTAAGGTATTACAGTCTGGTTATTTTTGGCCCAGTCTATTTAAAGATGCAAATTTAATGGTCAAAACATGTGATAAATGTCAAAGAACAGGTAATATCTCAGAAAAACATGAAATGCCCAGAACCAATATTTTAGAAATTGAATTTTTTGATGTATGGGGCATGGATTTCATGGGGCCTTTTCCACTTTCTTTGGGCAAACAATATATCTTAGTAGTTGTTGATTATGTGTCCAAATGGGTAGAGGCTGTAGCATTGCCTAATAATGATGCCAAATCTGTCAGCAAATTTCTTGTTAAAAACATTTTTACAAGATTTGGCACCCCAAGAGCAATCATCAATGATGAAGGCTCCCATTTTTGCAATAAACTCATTGAAAATCTTCTTGCAAAATATGGAATTAAGCACAAAATGGCTACAGCTTACCACCCACAGACAAGTGGACAAGCTGAATTATCAAATAGGGAAATTAAAAGAATGCTAGAAAAAATGGTTGGGCCAGCAAAAAAGGATTGGTCCTTACACCTAGATGAGGCATTATGGGCATACAAAACTGCATTTAAAACTCCATTAGGTATGGCCCCCCTATAAGTTAATTTATGGTAAAGCATGTCATCTGCCTGTTGAGTTAGAAAATAAATCATATTGGGCTATGAAAAAGCTAAACTTTGATCACAACAAGGCAGGAGCACAAAAGTTTTTGGAATTAATTGAATTAGAAGAATTTAGGCATTTCTCTTATGAGAATGCAGAAATTTACAAAACAAAAACCAAGGCTTGGCATGACAAGAGAATTCAAAGAAGAGAACTTAGAGAAAGAGGATTGGTCCTATTATACAATCCTAGGCTGAAATTGTTCCCTGGAAAGCTTAAATCAAGATGGTCAGGACCATTCAAACTAGTCAAGGTCTATCCCCATGGTGCAGTTGATTTATATGATGTAGCCACAACCACCACTTTCAAGGTAAATGGCCAAAGAGTGAAAATGTACTATGGAGAGCATGTGGAAAGAGACAAGTACACCACACATGTTCAAAATCTCTAAAGAAATAAGGAGATAGTCAGGCTGAAAGACTCTTAAAACAAGTGCTTATGGGAGGCAACCCATGTTTTTGTATTAATATTTATTATTATTTTGTTCAGTTTAATGTTTTCAAGTGTTTTGTAGGATCACAAATTTTTAGTGCTTCTGCACCTAGTGCTTCTGCACTATGGTGCTTCTGCACTAAAATATTCCTCAAGTGCTGCTGCACTTCAAATTTTCAAAAATTTGACTTGGGTGAAAATAACGGTCAAAACAACAGCAAGGCATGTGTCTAGTCGTGAGCAGTATCTGAAGTGCTGAGTAATCTACCTAAATAGCCCACACGTCGCCATGCATGCAAGCCTAGCTATCCCTAACGGCTACTTCCTCATTAAACCCAAACAATACCCACTTGTAACCGTTCTTTCCTAATCACCAACACTCTCTCAATCGTAGAACCTCGACGAAATCACCAGAAAACCCTCCTTACCCAGAAAAACCTTAAACTTCTGAAATCACAAAACTCCATTCCATTTCAAGAAATTCCAAAAACCTACAACTATCCACCATGGTTCGCAAGCAAAGCGCAATCAAAAGTTCAGGAAGAAACACAACAGGTCCAGAATCATCATCAAAACCTGTCCATAAAAAGAAACATGGATCCATTACAAACTCCTCTGTGCCAACAAATGTCAATCTTGCGTATTTTTGGGATAGAAAGTTCCTTCCTGAGAGAGGATACAGTCTCATGAAGGCGCATCAGAGCTTTATGGCAACAATCTCAAGTCTACACTGGGATTTATTCATCCAACACAGAGCTTTTTATCTGGAGCAAATTGTCAGAGAATTCTATGCTGGGATTCAAAGCAATCACAAGGGGAAGATGCAGGATCATGCTGTTGTAAGAGGTAGGAAAGTCTATTTCAATTCTGATAGGATAAATGATCACTATAATCTAGTCTGTACTAGGCCTGATTTTAGAGAAAAAGTAGAAAAATATGGAAAAAAGGAGATGGAGAGAGTGAAATCTAGGATTGCTGTGCAGAATTCAAAATGGGATAAAATGTCTAATACTGAATTCAAGTTGAAAAACAGATGGCTGATACCTGAGTTAGGCAACTGGTATATCTTTATTGATTGTTCTATTTTACCCACATCACACACATACACTCTGTCAAAAGAGAGATTGATCCTTTTGGATGCAATCCGCACAAATGAGAATGTGGATGTGGGCAAAATCATCAATAGGCAGATACTAGAGTGTGCTCCAAAAAGGGAAGGATTCTTGTTCTTTCCATGTTTGATAACTGAGCTTTGCATGAAGCAAAGAGTGCTTATTAGTGATGAAGAACACAAGCAGAGAAAATACCCTCCTGGGCCACTGTCTGCTGAGATGAAGGAAAGAACCAAAATCAAAGCTGTGGAACCAACCCTGGTGCAGAAGCACCAGGCTGTCTGGAAATTTTAGCAGGAACAGCATGATTGGCTGCAGCTAAGATTGATGGAGATCTCACAAGTACCTACTCAGATTGAAACACCAGTATTCCCATCTTGGGTCTTTCAGAACCCAGAAGAAGGAGAAGGAGAAAAGGAAAAAGAGAAGGAAGAGGAAGTGGAGAAAGAGAAAGAGAGTGAAGAGAAAAATAAGAAAAAAGTAATGAAGAGAAAGAGGGAAACAAAGAAGAAAGAAAAGGGTAAGAAGAAGAAAATAGAAGAAGAAGAAGAAGAAGAAGAAGAAGAAGAGCTGCTCAGTGAGGAGCAGCAAGAAACTGAGGAGGATGAAACAATAAAAAGAATGGTGAGAGAGATGGAGAAAAATGAAGATGAAGAGGATGAAGAAACTACTGAAAGCAGTGAGAAGAGTGGGGAACAAAACATATCTATGGAGGAAGCAATGAAAAAATTTGAAAACTGGTCATAACCAGAATTTACCCAAGCTACTCCACAAGCCAACCCCCAAGATACCACAACATCACCCTCCACTGGAAAAACACCCACCCCTCCATCACCTAAATCACCCATCCCACAAACATCCCCACCACCACCCATCACCCAAGAAAAACAAGTTGAAAAACCACCATCACCAATCAAAGAAAAAACCCCACCACAGGCCACTGAAACTGATGCAACTAACATTTCTCTTGAGAAACAAACTTTGCAGGTAATTGAAGAGGAGGAAATCAATGAAGAAGAAGAAAAATCAACCTCTGAGGATGAAGTTCACCCAGCAGCTTATGAAACAACCGAGAAGATTAGATTGATTCGGGAGAGAATGAAGGTTGCTCAGAGTTGGCAAAAGAGCTATGCTGACAACCGAAGGAGACCGTTGGAATTTGAAGTTGGTGATCATGTATTCTTGAAGGTTTCCCCAACCATAGGTACCGGTAGAGCCTTGCGAGCAAAGAAGCTCAGTCCTTAATATGTTGGACCTTTCCAAATCATTGAGCGGATTGGGTCAGTTTCCTATCGCCTCGCATTATCTCCGGCCTTATCAAATCTCCATGATGTGTTCCATGTGTCTCAGTTGAGGAAGTATATCCCTGATCCACATCCGCCATTGAGTGTTGACACGATTGATCTTAGACCAGATTTATCATTTCAACCTCATCCTAGCTATATCTTGGAACGCAGCGAGAGGACGCTGCGGTCATGGACCATTCCCATTGTCAAAGTGGTCTGGGATGGATTCTCAACCGAGGAGACTACCTGGGAGTTGGAAGATGACATGCGGACTCGATATCCATATCTCTTCCATTGAGGTACGTCTTTCAATTTTGAGAACAAAATTTTAAAAGTTGGTGTGATTGTAACATCCCTAATTTTTAAAAGTCGAATTATGAATCCTAGGACCGATTTAATTAATTGTCAAGAATAATTAGTCACGTCTCGGTGATTAATAGTCGGGAAAAAGTCCAGCATTTTTATTCTCCATTGGATTATGGTTAATCATGGAATTAAGAGAGGAAATGAAGCTGGAGGGCATTATCGTCTTTTCACGCCCCTTTTAGAGTTTCAGCCATTAAGTAATTGACCCATCCTTCATTCAGCCACTTTGAAATTTCAGAAAAAGAAAGAAACTAAAGCTGAAGAAATAAAGGGAGAAGAGGGCGTAACCCGAGGTCTTCTCACTCAAGGAATCAACCGCATCCAGAGACCATAGTCACTAGTAAAAAGTTCTCAATAGAAAATGTTTTTTGAAAACGATTTCCAAACATTTTTAAATAGAAAATTTCGAAAAAGTGTGAAACTCCTCATCAATGGAATAAATTCTAAGAAATTTTTTATGAAAGTATTTCAAAAGTAGGTTTCAAGAGGGCTTTTCAAAACATTTCTTTAAAATGCTAACTTAAAAAAGAGGTTTTCAATAAAGTACATAAAAATTATCAAAAACCAAGGATAGTTAAAAAGATTTCAAGAAGGCTTTTCTAAACACTTTTAAAAATGCTAGCCTATGAAAAAGGTTTTCAAAAAAGTGCAATCAAATTTTCAAATAGGATACTAAAACTTTTTTGAAGCATAAGAATACTAAAACTAAAAAATGTTTACTAGGCAAAAAGTTCCTACATAAGATATGCTTCTTGTAAATGATTTCTAAAAACTTTAAATAGAAATTTTCGAAAAGTTTGAAACTTCTCCTTCATTGAATACTTTCTAAGAATTTTTTTTTAAAATAGTTCAAAAAATTGTCGACAAGGCCTTTCTAAACATTTTTGAAGAAGGTTTATGAAAAATGTTTTCGAAAAAGTACATAAAAATTTTCAAAAAAGGACACTAAATAAATTTTGGTAGCTCTAATAGCAAAATGATCACCTCTTCCTTTAAAATCCCTTATCACTTTGCCACTCCTCACATCAACTATATTTATCCCAACCCTCTGCAAGAAGAATACTGATGTTAGCAATAACGGCCTATGATAAAGATGTTAAATTGAAATGAAGTACAGATAGATGCATGTACATATATAATCATTACCCTAAGAGTGTACGGCCTGGCTTCAGCAAAAGCTAGCATTTTATCCCTGAGTCTTCTCTTTAGCAAGCACAGCTTCCTAAAGTAAGTATAACCAGTCAATTCAACCATATTGAATTATAGAAAAAAAGTTTAACGAATCCCAAATATACTAAATTTTTGAAACATGTTTGAGATATAGAAAACATTAACCTGAGTATTATACTCAATGAAGCAGTAACCTAAGGTCTTCTCACTCAAGCAGGCATCCAGAGACGAAGGAGATCATTGCACATAACTCTCAATCCAAAACTGAAAATCAAAAAATATATGAAAACCACAAAGGGGTAGAGAACTTGATAATCAAGGGAGCGAATAAATACCAAAAAATACAAGATACAAAAATAAAATGTCCACTTACAGTTCGCTGATATACAGACTCAGGCTTTGAAAGCCTTGCATCATTCCACAAAACCTTAGTATCTCAACTAGGATGGATTACAAACTCGTCTGGGGCCTTTGCATCAGTGAGCCACTGTTGAAGGTTTTTCTGGGAGATATGACGACCAGAGGACATCATCAGAAATATCAAAAAGCTGCTACCCCATAGCAAAAGCAAATAAATCATAACTCAACCAAATACTGGCACATATTGATCAAACCTCAAGCTATTGAACAAGTAATTTAATCATAATAAAAAGTTCACATACAATTGTAGTTCGTAAGAATACCAGTTATTGCCTTAATCTAGCTACTTATATTTGCAAAATAGACAGTGCTAATCAAAACTAAGCCATTACTGCAGCCCTCAAAAAGAAATAATAAAACTTAAGCAAAAATGTCTATGATAAATATATTAAATATAAAAGAAGGTCGGATGCATGTATTTTTATAATCATTACCACGAGAGTGTATGGCTAGGGTTCAGGAGAAGCTAGCATTTTATCCATGAGTCTTCTCTTTAGCAAGCTCAGCTTCCTAAAATAAGTATAGCCAGTCAAACCAAACTTAATTATAGAAAAAAAGCTTAACATATCCAAAATATACTAGATATTTGAAAAATGTTTGAGATAAAGAAAACATTAACCTGAGTATTGTACTCACTGAAGCAGTAACCCGAGGTCTTCTCACTCAAGGAATCAACAGCATCCAGAGACCATAGTCACTAGTAAAAAGTTCTTAATAGAAAATGTTTTTTGAAAACGATTTCCAAACATTTTTAAATAGAAAATTTCGAATAGTGTGAAACTCCTCATCAATGGAATAAATTCTAAGAAATTTTTTATGAAAGTATTTCAAAAGTAGGTTTCAAGAGGGCTTTTCGAAACATTTTTTTAAAATGCTAACTTAAAAAAAAGGTTTTCAATAAAGTACATAAAAATTTTCAAAAAACAAGGATAGTTAAAAAAAGATTTCAAGAACGCTTTTCTAAAAACTTTTACAAATGCTAGCCTATGAAAAAGGTTTTCAAAAAACTGCAATAAAATTTTCAAATAGGATACTAAAACTTTTTTGAAGCGTAAGAATACTAAAACTAAAAAATGTTTACTAGGCAAAAAGTTCCAACATAAGATATCCTTCTTGTAAATGATTTCTAAAAATTTTAAATAGAAATTTTCGAAAAGTTTGAAATTTCTCCTTCATTGAATACTTTCTAAGAATTTTTTTTTAAAATACTTCAAAAAAGTTGTCGACAAGGCCTTTCTAAACATTTTTGAAGAAGGTTTATGAAAAATGTTTTCGAAAAAGTACATAAAAATTTTCAAAAAAGGACACTAAATAAATTTTGGTAGCTCTAATAGCAAAATGATCACCTCTTCCTTTAAAATCCCTCATCACTTTGCCACTCCTCACATCAACTATATTTATCCCAACCCTCTGCAAGAAGAATACTGATGTTAGCAATAACGGCCTATGATAAAGATGTTAAATTGAAATGAAGTACAGATAGATGCATGTACATATATAATCATTACCCTAAGAGTGTACGGCCTGGCTTCAGCAAAAGCTAGCATTTTATCCCTGAGTCTTCTCTTTAGCAAGCACAGTTTCCTAAAGTAAGTATAACCAGTCAATTCAACCATATTGAATTATAGAAAAAAAGTTTAACGAATCCCAAATATACTAAATTTTTGAAACATGTTTGAGATATAGAAAACATTAACCTGAGTATTGTACTCAATGAAGCAGTAACCTAAGGTCTTCTCACTCAAGCAGGCATCCAGAGACGAAGGAGATCATTGCACATAACTCTCAATCCAAAACTGAAAATCAAAAAATATATGAAAACCACAAAGGGGTAGAGAACTTGATAATCAAGGGAGCGAATAAATACCAAAAAATACAAGATACAAAAATAAAATGTCCACTTACAGTTCGCTGATATACAGACTCAGGCTTTGAAAGCCTTGCATCATTCCACAAAACCTTAGTATCTCAACTAGGATGGATTACAAACTCGTCTGGGGCCTTTGCATCAGTGAGCCACTGTTGAAGGTTTTTCTGGGAGATATGACGACCAGAGGACATCATCAGAAATATCAAAAAGCTGCTACCCCATAGCAAAAGCAAATAAATCATAACTCAACCAAATACTGGCACATATTGATCAAACCTCAAGCTATTGAACAAGTAATTTAATCATAATAGAAAGTTCACATACAATTGTAGTTCGTAAGAATACCAGTTATTGCCTTAATCTAGCTACTTGTATTTGCAAAATAGACAGTGCTAATCAAAACTAAGCCATTACTGCAGCCCTCAAAAAGAAATAATAAAACTTAAGCAAAAATGTCTATGATAAATATATTAGATATAAAAGAAGGTCGGATGCATGTATTTTTATAATCATTACCACGAGAGTGTATGGCTAGGGTTCAGGAGAAGCTAGCATTTTATCCATGAGTCTTCTCTTTAGCAAGCTCAGCTACCTAAAATAAGTATAGCCAGTCAAACCAAATTAAATTATAGAAAAAAAGCTTAACATATGCAAAATATACTAGGTATTGGAAAAATGTTTTGAGATAAAAAAAACATTAACCTGAGTATTGTACTCACTGAAGCAGTAACCCGAGATCTTCTCACTCAAGGAATCAATAGCATCCAGAGACCATAGTCACTAGTAAAAAGTTCTCAATAGAAATTTTTTTTTGAAAACGATTTCCAAACTTTTTTAAATAGAAAGTTTCGAAAAAGTGTGAAACTCCTCATCAATGGAATAAATTCTAAGAAATTTTTTATGAAAGTATTTCAAAAGTAGGTTCCAAGAGGGCTTTTCGAAACATTTTTTTAAAATGCTAACTTAAAAAAAAGGTTTTCAGTAAAGTACATAAAAATTTTCAAAAAACAAGGACAGTTAAAAAAAGATTTCAAGAAGGCTTTTCTAAACACTTTTAAAAATGCTAGCTTATGAAAAAGGTTTTCAAAAAAGTGCAATAAAATTTTCAAATAGGATACTAAAACTTTTTTGAAGCACAAGAATACTAAAACTAAAAAATGTTTACTAGGCAAAAAGTTCCCACATAAGATATGCTTCTGAACTCATGTAAATGATTTCTAAAAACTTTAAATACAAATTTTCGAAAAGTTTGAAATTCTCCTTCATTGAATACTTTCTAAGAAATTTTTTTTAAAATAGTTCAAAAAAGTTGTCGACAAGGCCTTTCTAAACATTTTTGAAGAAGGTTTATGAAAAATGTTTTCGAAAAAGTACATAAAAATTTTTAAAAAAGGACACTAAATAAATTTTGGTAGCTCTAATAGCAAAATGATCACCTCTTCCTTTAAAATCCCTCATCACTTTGCCACTCCTCACATCAACTATATTTATCCCAACCCTCTGCAAGAAGAATACTGATGTTAGGAATAACGGCCTATGATAAAGATGTTAAATTGAAATGAAGTACAGATGCATGTACATATATAATCATTACCCTAAGAGTGTACGGCTTGGCTTCAGGAAAAGTTAGCATTTTATCCCCGAGTCTCTCTTTAGCAAGCACAGCTTCCTAAAATAAGTATAACCAATCAATTCAACCAAATTGAATTATAGAAAAAAAGTTTAATGAATCCCAAATATACTAAAATTTTGAAACATGTTTGAGATATAAAAAACATTAACCTGAGTATTGTACTCAATGAAGCAGTAACCTAAGGTCTTCTCACTCAAGCAGGCATCCAGAGACGAAGGGGATCATTGCACATAGCTCTCAATCCAAAACTGAAAATCAAAAAATATATGAAAACCACAAAGGGATAGAGAACTTGATAACCAAGGGAGCGAATAAATACCAAAAAATACAAGATACAAAAATATAATGTCCACTTACAGTTCGCTTATATACAGGATCGGGCTTTGAAAGCCTTGCATCATTCCACAAAACCTTAGTATCTCCACTAGGATGGATTACAAACTCGTCTGGGGCCTTTGCATCAGTGAGCCACTGTTGAAGGTTTTTCTGGGAGATATGACGACCAGAGGACATCATCAGAAATATCAAAAAGCTGCTACCCCATAGCAAAAGCAAATAAATCATAACTCAACCAAATACTGGCACATATTGATCAAACCTCAAGCTATTGAACAAGTAATTTAATCATAATAGAAAGTTCACATACAATTGTAGTTCGTAAGAATACTAGTTATTGCCTTAATCTAGCTACTTATATTTGCAAAATAGACAGTGCTAATCAAAACTAAGCCATTACTGCAGCCCTCAAAAAGAAATAATAAAACTTAAGCAAAAATGTCTATGATAAATATATTAAATATAAAAGAAGGTCGGATGCATGTATTTTTATAATCATTACCACGAGAGTGTTTGGCTAGGGTTCAGGAGAAGCTAGCATTTTATCCATGAGTCTTCTCTTTAGCAAGCTCAGCTTCCTAAAATAAGTATAGCCAGTCAAACCAAATTTAAATACAGAAAAAAAAAGCTTAATGTATCATGAAAATATACTAGATATTTGAAAAATGTTTGAGATAAAGAAAACATTAACCTGAGTATTGTACTCACTGAAGCAGTAACCCGAGGTCTTCTCACTCAAGGAATAAACATCATCCAGAGACCATAGTCACTAGTAAAAAGTTCTCAATAGAAAATGTTTTTTGAAAACGATTTCCAAACATTTTTAAATAGAAAATTTCGAAAAAGTGTGAAACTCCTCATCAATGGAATAAATTCTAAGAAATTTTTTATGAAAGTATTTCAAAAGTAGGCTACAAGAGGGATTTTCGAAACATTTTTTTAAAATGCTAACTTAAAAAAAAGGTTTTCAATAAAGTACATAAAAATTTTCAAAAAACAAGGATAGTTAAAAAAAGATTTCAAGAAGGCTTTTCTAAACACTTTTAAAAATGCTAGCTTATGAAAAAGGTTTTCTAAAAAGTGCAATAAAATTTTCAAATAGGATACTAAAACTTTTTTGAAGCAAAAGAATACTAAAACTAAAAAATGTTTACTAGGCAAAAAGTTCCTACATAAGATATGCTTCTTGACTCTTGTCAATGATTTCTAAAACCTTTAAATAGAAATTTTCGAAAAGTTTGAAATTTCTCCTTCATTGAATACTTTCTAAGAAATTTTTTTTAAAATAGTTCAAAAAAGTTGTCGACAAGGCCTTTCTAAACATTTTTGAAGAAGGTTTATGAAAAATGTTTTCGAAAAAGTACATACAAATTTTCAAAAAAGGGCACTAAATAAATTTTGGTAGCTCTAATAGCAAAATGATCACCTCTTCCTTTAAAATCCCTCATCACTTTGCCACTCCTCACATCAACTATATTTATCCCAACCCTCTGCAAGAAGAATACTGATGTTAGGAATAACGGCCTATGATAAAGATGTTAAATTGAAATGAAGTACAGATGCATGTACATATATAATCATTACCCTAAGAGTGTACGGCTTGGCTTCAGGAAAAGTTAGCATTTTATCCCCGAGTCTCTCTTTAGCAAGCACAGCTTCCTAAAATAAGTATAACCAGTCAATTCAACCAAATTGAATTATAGAAAAAAAGTTTAACGAATCCCAAATATACTAAATTTTTGAAACATGTTTGAGATATAGAAAACATTAACCTGAGTATTGTACTCAATGAAGCAGTAACCTAAGGTCTTCTCACTCAAGCAGGCATCCAGAGACGAAGGGGATCATTGCACATAACTCTCAATCCAAAACTGAAAATCAAAAAATATATGAAAACCACAAAGGGATAGAGAACTTGATATTCAAGGGAGCGAATAAATACCAAAAAATACAAGATACAAAAATATAATGTCCACTTACAGTTCGCTTATATACAGGATCGGGCTTTGAAAGCCTTGCATCATTCCACAAAACCTTAGTATCTCCACTAGGATGGATTACAAACTCGTCTGGGGCCTTTGCATCAGTGAGCCACTGTTGAAGGTTTTTCTGGGAGATATGACGACCAGAGGACATCATCAGAAATATCAAAAAGCTGCTACCCCATAGCAAAAGCAAATAAATCATAACTCAACCAAATACTGGCACATATTGATCAAACCTCAAGCTATTGAACAAGTAATTTAATCATAATAGAAAGTTCACATACAATTGTAGTTCGTAAGAATACCAGTTATTGCCTTAATCTAGCTACTTATATTTGCAAAATAGACAGTGCTAATCAAAACTAAGCCATTACTGCAGCCCTCAAAAAGAAATAATAAAACTTAAGCAAAAATGTCTATGATAAATATATTAAATATAAAAGAAGGTCGGATGCATGTATTTTTATAATCATTACCACGAGAGTGTTTGGCTAGGGTTCAGGAGAAGCTAGCATTTTATCCATGAGTCTTCTCTTTAGCAAGCTCAGCTTCCTAAAATAAGTATAGCCAGTCAAACCAAATTTAAATACAGAAAAAAAAGCTTAACGTATCATGAAAATATACAAGATATTTGAAAAATGTTTGAGATAAAGAAAACATTAACCTGAGTATTGTACTCACTAAAGCAGTAACCCGAGGTCTTCTCACTCAAGGAATAAACATCATCCAGAGACCATAGTCACTAGTAAAAAGTTCTCAATAGAAAATGTTTTTTGAAAACGATTTCCAAACATTTTTAAATAGAAAATTTCGAAAAAGTGTGAAACTCCTCATCAATGGAATAAATTCTAAGAAATTTTTTATGAAAGTATTTCAAAAGTAGGCTCCAAGAGGGATTTTCGAAACATTTTTTTAAAATGCTAACTTAAAAAAAAGGTTTTCAATAAAGTACATAAAAATTTTCAAAAAACAAGGATAGTTAAAAAAAGATTTCAAGAAGGCTTTTCTAAACACTTTTAAAAATGCTAGCTTATGAAAAAAGTTTTCAAAAAAGTGCAATAAAATTTTCAAATAGGATACTAAAACTAAAAAATGTTTATTAGGCAAAAAGTTCCTACATAAGATATGCTTCTTGACCCTTGTCAATGATTTCTAAAAACTTTAAATAGAAATTTTCGAAAAGTTTGAAATTTCTCCTTCATTGAATACTTTCTAAGAAATTTTTTTTAAAATAGTTCAAAAAAGTTGTCGACAAGGCCTTTCTAAACATTTTTGAAGAACGTTTATGAAAAATGTTTTCGAAAAAGTACATACAAATTTTCAAAAAAGGACACTAAATAAATTTTGGTAGCTCTAATAGCAAAATGATCACCTCTTCCTTTAAAATCCCTCATCACTTTGCCACTCCTCACATCAACTATATTTATCCCAACCCTCTGCAAGAAGAATACTGATGTTAGGAATAACGGCCTATGATAAAGATGTTAAATTGAAATGAAGTACAGATGCATGTACATATATAATCATTACCCTAAGAGTGTACGGCTTGGCTTCAGGAAAAGTTAGCATTTTATCCCCGAGTCTTCTCTTTAGCAAGCACAGCTTCCTAAAATAAGTATAACCAGTCAATTCAACCATATTGAATTATAGAAAAAAAGTTTAACGAATCCCAGATATACTAGATTTTTGAAACCTGTTTGAGATATAGAAAATATTAACCTGAGTATTGTACTCAATGAAGTAGTAACCTAAGGTCTTCTCACTCAAGCAGGCATCCAGACACGAAGGGGATCATTGCACATAACTCTCAATCCAAAACTGAAAATCAAAAAATATATGAAAACCACAAAGCGATAGAGAACTTGATAATCAAGGGAGCGATAAATACCAAAAAATACAAGATACAAAAATAAAATGTCCACTTACAGTTCGCTGATATACAGGCTCAGGCTTTGAAAGCCTTGCATCATTCCACAAAACCTTAGTATCTCAACTAGGATGGATTACAAACTCGTCTGGGGCCTTTGCATCAGTGAGCCACTGTTGAAGGTATTTCTGGGAGATATGACGACCAGAAGACATCATCAGAAATATCAAAAAGCTGCTACCCCATAGCAAAAGCAAATAAATCATAACTCAACCAAATACTGGCACATATTGATCAAACCTCAAGCTATTGAACAAGTAATTTAATCATAATAGAAAGTTCACATACAATTGTAGTTCGTAAGAATACTAGTTATTGCCTTAATCTAGCTACTTATATTTGCAAAATAGACAGTGCTAATCAAAACTAAGCCATTACTGCAGCCCTCAAAAAGAAATAATAAAACTTAAGCAAAAATGCCTATGATAAATATATTAAATATAAAAGAAGGACGGATGCATGTATTTTTATAATCATTACCACGAGAGTGTATGGCTAGGGTTCAGGAGAAGCTAGCATTTTATCCATGAGTCTTCTCTTTAGCAAGCTCAGCTTCCTAAAATAAGTATAGCCAGTCAAACCAAATTTAATTATAGAAAAAAAGCTTAACATATCCAAAATATACTAGATATTTGAAAAATGTTAGAGATAAAGAAAACATTAACCTGAGTATTGTACCCACTGAAGCAGTAAGCCGAGGTCTTCTCACTCAAGGAATCAACAGCATCCAGAGACCATAGTCACTAGTAAAAAGTTCTCAATAGAAAATGTTTTTTGAAAACGATTTCCAAACATTTTTAAATAGAAATTTTCGAAAAAGTGTAAAACACCTCATCAATGGAATAAATTCTAAGATATTTTTTATGAAAGTATTTCAAAAGTAGGTTCCAAGAGGGCTTTTCGAAACATTTTTTTAAAATGCTAACTTAAAAAAAAGGTTTTCAGTAAAGTACATAAAAATTTTCAAAAAACAAGGATAGTTAAAAAAAGATTTCAAGAAGGCTTTTCTAAACACTTTTAAAAATGCTAGCTTATGAAAAAGGTTTTCAAAAAAGTGCAATAAAATTTTCAAATAGGATACTAAAACTTTTTTGAAGCACAAGAATACTAAAACTAAAAAATGTTTACTTGGCAAAAAGTTCCCACATAAGATATGCTTCTGAACTCTTGTAAATGATTTCTAAAAACTTTAAATACAAATTTTCGAAAAGTTTGAAATTCTCCTTCATTGAATACTTTCTAAGAAATTTTTTTTAAAATAGTTCAAAAAAGTTGTCGACAAGGCCTTTCTAAACATTTTTGAAGAAGGTTTATGAAAAATGTTTTCGAAAAAGTACATAAAAATTTTCAAAAAAGGACACTAAATAAGTTTTGGTAGCTCTAATAGCAAAATGATCACCTCTTTCTTTAAAATCCCTCATCACTTTGCCACTCCTCACATCAACTATATTTATCCCAACCCTCTGCAAGAAGAATACTGATGTTAGGAATAACGGCCTATGATAAAGATGTTAAATTGAAATGAAGTACAGATGCGTGTACATATATAATCATTACCCTAAGAGTGTACGGCTTGGATTCAGGAAAAGCTAGCATTTTATCCCCGAGTCTTCTCTTTAGCAAGCACGGCTTCCTAAAATAAATATAGCCAGTCAAACCAAATTTAAATATAGAAAAAAAGCTTAACGTATCATAAAAATATACTAGATATTTGAAAAATGTTTGAGATAAAGAAAACATTAACCTGAGTATTGTACTCACTGAAGCAGTAACCCGAGGTCTTCTCACTCAAGGAATCAACAGCATCCAGAGACCATAGTCACTAGTAAAAAGTTCTCAATAGAAAATGGATTTTGAAAACGATTTCCAAACATTTTTAAATAGAAAATTTCGAAAAAGTGTGAAACACCTCATCAATGGAATAAATTCTAAGAAATTTTTTATGAAAGTATTTCAAAAGTAGGTTCCAAGAAGGATTTTCGAAAAAAAATTTTAAAATGCTAACTTAAAAAAAAGGTTTTCAATAAAGTACATAAAAATTTTCAAAAAACAAGGATAGTTAAAAAAAGATTTCAAGAAGGCTTTTCTAAACACTTTTAAAAATGCTAGCTTATGAAAAAGGTTTTGAAAAAAGTGCAATAAAATTTTCAAATACGATACTAAAACTTTTTTGAAGTATAAGAATACTAAAACTAAAAAATGTTTACTAGGCAAAAAGTTCCTACATAAGATATGCTTCTTGACTCTTGTCAATGATTTCTAAAAACTTTAAATAGAAATTTTCGAAAAGTTTGAAATTTCTCCTTCATTGAATACTTTCTAAGAAATTTTTTTTAAAATAGTTCAAAAAAGTTGTCGACAAGGCCTTTCTAAACATTTTTGAAGAAGGTTTATGAAAAATGTTTTCGAAAAAGTACATACAAATTTTCAAAAAAGGACATAAATAAATTTTGGTAGCTCTAATAGCAAAATGATCACCTCTTCCCTTAAAATCCCTCATCACTTTGCCACTCCTCACATCAACTATATTTATCCCAACCCTCTGCAAGAAGAATACTGATGTTAGGAATAACGGCCTATGATAAAGATGTTAAATTGAAATGAAGTACAGATGCATGTACATATATAATCATTACCCTAAGAGTGTACGGCTTGGCTTCAGGAAAAGTTAGCATTTTATCCCCGAGTCTTCTCTTTAGCAAGCACAGCTTCCTAAAATAAGTATAACCAGTCAATTCAACCATATTGAATTATAGAAAAAAAGTTTAACGAATCCCAGATATACTAGATTTTTGAAACCTGTTTGAGATATAGAAAATATTAACCTGAGTATTGTACTCAATGAAGCAGTAACCTAAGGTCTTCTCACTCAAGCAGGCATCCAGACACGAAGGGGATCATTGCACATAACTCTCAATCCAAAACTGAAAATCAAAAAATATATGAAAACCACAAAGGGATAGAGAACTTGATAATCAAGGGAGCGATAAATACCAAAAAATACAAGATACAAAAATATAATGTCCACGTACAGTTCGCTGATATACAGGCTCAGGCTTTGAAAGCCTTGCATCATTCCACAAAACCTTAGTATCTCAACTAGGATGGATTACAAACTCGTCTGGGGCCTTTGCATCAGTGAGCCACTGTTGAAGGTTTTTCTGGGAGATAAGACGACTAGAGGACATCATCAAAAATATCAAAAAACTGCTACCCCGTAGCAAAAGCAAATAAATCATAACTCAACCAAATACTGGCACATATTGATCAAACCTCAAGCTATTGAACAAGTAATTTAATCATAATAGAAAGTTCACATACAATTGTAGTTCGTAACAATACCAGTTATTGCCTTAATTTAGCAACTTATATTTGCAAAATAGACAGTGCTAATCAAAACTAAGCCATTACTGCAGCCCTCAAAAAGAAATAATAAAACTTAAGCAAAAATGTCTATGATAAATATACTAAATATAAAAGAAGGACGGATGCATGTATTTTTATAACCATTACCACGAGAGTGTATGGCTAGGGTTCAGGAGAAGCTAGCATTTTATCCATGAGTCTTCTCTTTAGCAAGCTCAGCTTCCTAAAATAAGTATAGCCAGTCAAACCAAATTTAATTATAGAAAAAAAGCTTAACATATCCAAAATATACTAGATATTTGAAAAATGTTTGAGATAAAGAAAACATACCTGAATATTGTACTCACTGAAGCAGTAACCCGAGGTCTTCTCACTCAAGGAATCAACAGCATCCAGAGACCATAGTCACTAGTAAAAAGTTCTCAATAGAAAATGTTTTTTGAAAACGATTTCCAAACATTTTTAAATAGAAAATTTCGAAAAAGTGTGAAACTCCTCATCAATGGAATAAATTCTAAGAAATTTTTTATGAAAGTATTTTCAAAAGTAGGTTTCAAGAGGGTTTTGGAAGCATTTTTTTAAAATGCTAACTTAAACAAAAGGTTTTCAATTAAGTACATAAAAATTTTCAAAAAACAAGGATAGTTAAAAAAAGATTTCAAGAAGGCTTTTCTAAACACTTTTAAAAATGCTAGCTTATGAAAAAGGTTTTCAAAAAAGTGCAATAAAATTTTCAAATAGGATACTAAAACTTTTTTGAAGCACAAGAAAACTAAAACTAAAAAATGTTTACTTGGCAAAAAGTTCCCACATAAGATATGCTTCTGAACTCTTGTAAATGATTTCTAAAAACTTTAAATACAAATTTGCGAAAAGTTTGAAATTCTCCTTCATTGAATACTTTCTAAGAAATTTTTTTTAAAATAGTTCAAAAAAGTTGTCGAGAAGGCCTTTCTAAACATTTTTGAAGAAGGTTTATGAAAAATGTTTTCGAAAAAGTACATAAAAATTTTCAAAAAAGGACACTAAATAAATTTTGGTAGCTCTAATAGCAAAATGATCACCTCTTCCTTTAAAATCCCTCATCACTTTGCCACTCCTCACATCAACTTTTTTTTTCCAAACCCTCTGCAAGAAGAATACTGATGTTAGGAATAACGGCCTATGATAAAGATGTTAAATTGAAATGAAGTACATATGCGTGTACATATATAATCATTACCCTAAGAGTGTACGGCTTGGCTTCAGGAAAAGCTAGCATTTTATCCCCGAGTCTTCTCTTTAGCAAGCACAGCTTCCTAAAATAAGTATAACCAGTCAATTCAACCATATTGAATTATAGAAAAAAAGTTTAACGAATCCCAAATATACTAAATTTTTGAAACATGTTTGAGATATAGAAAACATTAACCTGAGTATTGTACTCAATGAAGCAGTAACCTAAGGTCTTCTCACTCAAGCAGGCATCCAGAGACCAAGGGGATCATTGCACATAACTCTCAATCCAAAACTGAAAATCAAAAAATATATGAAAACCACAAAGGGATAGAGAACTTGATAATCAAGGGAGCGAATAAATACCAAAAAATACAAGATACAAAAATATAATGTCCACTTACAGTTCGCTGATATACAGGATCGGGCTTTGAAAGCCTTGCATCATTCCACAAAACCTTAGTATCTCCACTAGGATGGATTACAAACTCGTCTGGGGCCTTTGCATCAGTGAGCCACTGTTGAAGGTTTTTCTGGGAGATATGACGACCAGAGGACATCATCAGAAATATCAAAAAGCTGCTACCCCATAGCAAAAGCAAATAAATCATAACTCAACCAAATACTGGCACATATTGATCAAACCTCAAGCTATTGAACAAGTAATTTAATCATAATAGAAAGTTCACATACAATTGTAGTTCGTAAGAATACCAGTTATTGCCTTAATCTAGCTACTTATATTTGCAAAATAGACAGTGCTAATCAAAACTAAGCCATTACTGCAGCCCTCAAAAAGAAATAATAAAACTTAAGCAAAAATGTCTATGATAAATATATTAAATATAAAAGAAGGTCGGATGCATGTATTTTTATAATCATTACCACGAGAGTGTATGGCTAGGGTTCAGGAGAAGCTAGCATTTTATCCATGAGTCTTCTCTTTAGCAAGCTCAGCTTCCTAAAATAAGTATAGCCAGTCAAACCAAATTTAAATATAGAAAAAAAGCTTAACGTATCATAAAAATATACTAGATATTTGAAAAATGTTTGAGATAAAGAAAACATTAACCTGAGTATTGTACTCACTGAAGCAGTAACCCGAGGTCTTCTCACTCAAGGAATCAACAGCATCCAGAGACCATAGTCACTAGTAAAAAGCTCTCAATAGAAAATGGTTTTTGAAAACGATTTCCAAACATTTTTAAATAGAAAATTTCGAAAAAGTGTGAAACACCTCATCAATGGAATAAATTCTAAGAAATTTTTTATGAAAGTATTTCAAAAGTAGGTTCCAAGAGGGATTTTCGAAAAAAAAATTTAAAATGCTAACTTAAAAAAAAGGTTTTCAATAAAGTACATAAAAATTTTCAAAAAACAAGGATAGTTAAAAAAAGATTTCAAGAAGGCTTTTCTAAACACTTTTAAAAATGCTAGCTTATGAAAAAGGTTTTCAAAAAAGTGCAATAAAATTTTCAAATAGGATACTAAAACTTTTTTGAAGCATAAGAATACTAAAACTAAAAAATGTTTACTAGGCAAAAAGTTCTTACATAAGATATGCTTCTTGACCCTTGTCAATGATTTCTAAAAACTTTAAATAGAAATTTTCGAAAAGTTTGAAATTTCTCCTTCATTGAATACTTTCTAAGAAATTTTTTTTAAAATAGTTCAAAAAAGTTGTCGACAAGGCCTTTCTAAACATTTTTGAAGAAGGTTTATGAAATATGTTTTCGAAAAAGTACATACAAATTTTCAAAAAAGGACATAAATAAATTTTGGTAGCTCTAATAGCAAAATGATCACCTCTTCCTTTAAAATCCCTCATCACTTTGCCACTCCTCACATCAACTATATTTATCCCAACCCTCTGCAAGAGGAATACTGATGTTAGGAATAACGGCCTATGATAAAGATGTTAAATTGAAATGAAGTACAGATGCATGTACATATATAATCATTACCCTAAGAGTGTACGGCTTGGCTTCAGGAAAAGTTAGCATTTTATCCCCGAGTCTTCTCTTTAGCAAGCACAGCTTCCTAAAATAAGTATAACCAGTCAATTCAACCATATTGAATTATAGAAAAAAAGTTTAACGAATCCCAGATATACTAGATTTTTGAAACCTGTTTGAGATATAGAAAATATTAACCTGAGTATTGTACTCAATGAAGCAGTAACCTAAGGTCTTCTCACTCAAGCAGGCATCCAGACACGAAGGGGATCATTGCACATAACTCTCAATCCAAAACTGAAAATCAAAAAATATATGAAAACCACAAAGGGATAGAGAACTTGATAATCAAGGGAGCGATAAATACCAAAAAATACAAGATACAAAAATAAAATGTCCACTTACAGTTCGCTGATATACAGGCTCAGGCTTTGAAAGCCTTGCATCATTCCACAAAACCTTAGTATCTCAACTAGGATGGATTACAAACTCGTCTGGGGCCTTTGCATCAGTGAGCCACTGTTGAAGGTATTTGTGGGAGATATGACGACCAGAGGACATCATCAGAAATATCAAAAAGCTGCTACCCCATAGCAAAAGCAAATAAATCATAACTCAACCAAATACTGGCACATATTGATCAAACCTCAAGCTATTGAACAAGTAATTTAATCATAATAGAAAGTTCACATACAATTGTAGTTCGTAAGAATACCAGTTATTGCCCTAATCTAGCTACTTATATTTGCAAAATAGACAGTGCTAATCAAAACTAAGCCATTACTGCAGCCCTCAAAAAGAAATAATAAAACTTAAGCAAAAATGTCTATGATAAATATATTAAATATAAAAGAAGGTCGGATGCATGTATTTTTATAATTATTACCACGAGAGTGTTTGGCTAGGGTTCAGGAGAAGCTAGCATTTTATCCATGAGTCTTCTCTTTAGCAAGCTCAACTTCCTAAAATAAGTATAGCCAGTCAAACCAAACTTAAATACAGAAAAAAAAAAGCTTAACGTATCATGAAAATATACTAGATATTTGAAAAATGTTTGAGATAAAGAAAACATTAACCTGAGTATTGTACCCACTAAAGCAGTAAGCCGAGGTCTTCTCACTCAAGGAATCAACAGCATCCAGAGACCATAGTCACTAGTAAAAAGTTCTCAATAGAAAATGTTTTTTGAAAACGATTTCCAAACATTTTTAAATAGAAATTTTCGAAAAAGTGTAAAACTCCTCATCAATGGAATAAATTCTAAGAAATTTTTTATGAAAGTATTTCAAAAGTAGGTTCCAAGAGGGCTTTTCGAAACATTTTTTTTAATGCTAACTTAAAAAAAAGGTTTTCAGTAAAGTACATAAAAATTTTCAAAAAACAAGGATAGTTAAAAAAAGATTTCAAGAAGGCTTTTCTAAACACTTTTAAAAATGCTAGCTTATGAAAAAGGTTTTCAAAAAAGTGCAATAAAATTTTCAAATAGGATACTAAAACTTTTTTGAAGCACAAGAATACTAAAACTAAAAAATGTTTACTTGGCAAAAAGTTCCCACATAAGATATGCTTCTGAACTCTTGTAAATGATTTCTAAAAACTTTAAATACAAATTTTCGAAAAGTTTGAAATTCTCCTTCATTGAATACTTTCTAAGAAATTTTTTTTAAAATAGTTCAAAAAAGTTGTCGACAAGGCCTTTCTAAACATTTTTGAAGAAGGTTTATGAAAAATGTTTTCGAAAAAGTACATAAAAATTTTCAAAAAAGGACACTAAATAAGTTTTGGTAGCTCTAATAACAAAATGATCACCTCTTTCTTTAAAATCCCTCATCACTTTGCCACTCCTCACATCAACTATATTTATCCCAACCCTCTGCAAGAAGAATACTGATGTTAGGAATAACGGCCTATGATAAAGATGTTAAATTGAAATGAAGTACAGATGCGTGTACATATATAATCATTACCCTAAGAGTGTACGGCTTGGCTTCAGGAAAAGTTAGCATTTTATCCCCGAGTCTTCTCTTTAGCAAGCACAGCTTCCTAAAATAAGTATAACCAGTCAATTCAACCATATTGAATTATAGAAAAAAAGTTTAACGAATCCCAAATATACTAAATTTTTGAAACATGTTTGAGATATAGAAAACATTAACCTGAGTATTGTACTCAATGAAGCAGTAACCTAAGGTCTTCTCACTCAAGCAGGCATCCAGAGACGAAGGGGATCATTGCACATAACTCTCAATCCAAAACTGAAAATCAAAAAATATATGAAAACCACAAAGGGATAGAGAACTTGATAATCAAGGGAGCGAATAAATACCAAAAAATACAAGATACAAAAATATAATGTCCACTTACAGTTCGCTGATATACAGGATCGGGCTTTGAAAGCCTTGCATCATTCCACAAAACCTTAGTATCTCCACTAGGATGGATTACAAACTCGTCTGGGGCCTTTGCATCAGTGAGCCACTGTTGAAGGTTTTTCTGGGAGATATGACAACCAGAGGACATCATCAGAAATATCAAAAAGCTGCTACCCCATAGCAAAAGCAAATAAATCATAACTCAACCAAATACTGGCACATATTGATCAAACCTCAAGCTATTGAACAAGTAATTTAATCATAATAGAAAGTTCATATACAATTGTAGTTCGTAAGAATACCAGTTATTGCCTTAATCTAGCTACTTATATTTGCAAAATAGACAGTGCTAATCAAAACTAAGCCATTACTGCAGCCCTCAAAAAGAAATAATAAAACTTAAGCAAAAATGTCTATGATAAATATATTAAATATAAAAGAAGGTCGGATGCATGTATTTTTATAATCATTACCACGAGAGTGTATGGCTAGGGTTCAGGAGAAGCTAGCATTTTATCCACGAGTCTTCTCTTTAGCAAGCTCAGCTTCCTAAAATAAGTATAGCCAGTCAAACCAAATTTAAATATAGAAAAAAAGGTTAACGTATCATAAAAATATACTAGATATTTGAAAAATGTTTGAGATAAAGAAAACATTAACCTGAGTATTGTACTCACTGAAGCAGTAACCCGAGGTCTTCTCACTCAAGGAATCAACAGCATCCAGAGACCATAGTCACTAGTAAAAAGCTCTCAATAGAAAATGGTTTTTGAAAACGATTTCCAAACATTTTTAAATAGAAAATTTCGAAAAACTGTGAAACACCTCATCAATGGAATAAATTCTAAGAAATTTTTTATGAAAGTATTTCAAAAGTAGGTTCCAAGAGGGATTTTCGAAAAAAAATTTTAAAATGCTAACTTAAAAAAAAGGTTTTCAATAAAGTACATAAAAATTTTCAAAAAACAAGGATAGTTAAAAAAAGATTTCAAGAAGGCTTTTCTAAACACTTTTAAAAATGCTAGCTTATGAAAAAGGTTTTCAAAAAAGTGCAATAAAATTTTCAAATAGGATACTAAAACTTTTTTGAAGCATAAGAATACTAAAACTAAAAAATGTTTACTAGGCAAAAAGTTCCTACATAAGATATGCTTCTTGACTCTTGTCAATGATTTCTAAAAACTTTAAATAGAAATTTTCGAAAAGTTTGAAATTTCTCCTTCATTGAATACTTTCTAAGAAATTTTTTTTAAAATAGTTCAAAAAAGTTGTCGACAAGGCCTTTCTAAACATTTTTGAAGAAGGTTTATGAAATATGTTTTCGAAAAAGTACATACAAATTTTCAAAAAAGGACATAAATAAATTTTGGTAGCTCTAATAGCAAAATGATCACCTCTTCCTTTAAAATCCCTCATCACTTTGCCACTCCTCACATCAACTATATTTATCCCAACCCTCTGCAAGAAGAATACTGATGTTAGGAATAACGGCCTATGATAAAGATGTTAAATTGAAATGAAGTACAGATGCATGTACATATATAATCATTACCCTAAGAGTGTACGGCTTGGCTTCAGAAAAAGCTAGCATTTTATTCCCGAGTCTTCTCTTTAGCAAGCACAGCTTCCTAAAATAAGTATAACCAGTCAATTCAACCATATTGAATTATAGAAAAAAAGTTTAACGAATCCCAGATATACTAGATTTTTGAAACCTGTTTGAGATATAGAAAATATTAACCTGAGTATTGTACTCAATGAAGCAGTAACCTAAGGTCTTCTCACTCAAGCAGGCATCCAGACACGAAGGGGATCATTGCACATAACTCTCAATCCAAAACTGAAAATCAAAAAATATATGAAAACCACAAAGGGATAGAGAACTTATTAATCAAGGGAGCGATAAATACCAAAAAATACAAGATACAAAAATATAATGTCCACTTACAGTTCGCTGATATACAGGCTCAGGCTTTGAAAGCCTTGCATCATTCCACAAAACCTTAGTATCTCAACTAGGATGGATTACAAACTCTTCTGGGGCCATTGCATCAGTGAGCCACTGTTGAAGGTATTTCTGAGAGATATGACGACCAGAGGACATCGTCAGAAATATCAAAAAGCTGCTACCCCATAGCAGAAGCAAATAAATCATAACTCAACCAAATACTGGCACATATTGATCAAACCTCAAGCTATTGAACAAGTAATTTAATCATAATAGAAAGTTCACATACAATTGTAGTTCGTAAGAATACCAGTTATTGCTTTAATCTAGCTACTTATATTTGCAAAATAGACAGTGCTAATCAAAACTAAGCCATTACTGCAGCCCTCAAAAAGAAATAATAAAACTTAAGCAAAAATGTCTATGATAAATATATTAAATATAAAAGAAGGTCGGATGCATGTATTTTTATAATCATTACCACGAGAGTGTATGGCTAGGGTTTAGGAGAAGCTAGCATTTTATCCATGAGTCTTCTCTTTAGCAAGCTCAGCTTCCTAAAATAAGTATAGCCAGTCAAACCAAATTTAATTATAGAAAAAAAGCTTAACATATCCAAAATATACTAGATATTTGAAAAATGTTTGAGATAAAGAAAACATACCTGAGTATTGTACTCACTGAAGCAGTAACCCGAGGTCTTCTCACTCAAGGAATCAACAGCATCCAGAGACCATAGTCACTAGTAAAAAGTTCTCAATAGAAAATGTTTTTTGAAAACGATTTCCAAACATTTTTAAATAGAAAATTTCGAAAAAGTGTGAAACTCCTCATCAATGGAATAAATTCTAAGAAATTTTTTATGAAAGTATTTTCAAAAGTAGGTTTCAAGAGGGCTTTTCGAAGCATTTTTTTAAAATGCTAACTTAAACAAAAGGTTTTCAATAAAGTACATAAAAATTTTCAAAAAACAAGGAGAGTTAAAAAAAGATTTCAAGAAGGCTTTTCTAAACACTTTTAAAAATGATAGCTTATGAAAAAGGTTTTCAAAAAAGTGCAATAAAATTTTCAAATAGGATACTAAAACTTTTTTGAAGCACAAGAATACTAAAACTAAAAAATGTTTACTTGGCAAAAAGTTCCCACATAAGATATGCTTCTGAACTCTTGTAAATGATTTCTAAAAACTTTAAATACAAATTTGCGAAAAGTTTGAAATTCTCCTTCAATGAATACTTTCTAAGAAATTTTTTTTAAAATAGTTCAAAAAAGTTGTCGACAAGGCCTTTTCTAAACATTTTTGAAGAAGGTTTATGAAAAATGTTTTCGAAAAAGTACATAAAAATTTTCAAAACAGGACACTAAATAAATTTTGGTAGCTCTAATAGCAAAATGATCACCTCTTCCTTTAAAATCCCTCATCACTTTGCCACTCCTCACATCAACTTTTTTTTTCCCAACCCTCTGCAAGAAGAATACTGATGTTAGGAATAACGGCCTATGATAAAGATGTTAAATTGAAATGAAGTACAGATGCGTGTACATATATAATCATTACCCTAAGAGTGTACGGCTTGGCTTCAGGAAAAGCTAGCATTTTATCCCCGAGTCTTCTCTTTAGCAAGCACAGCTTCCTAAAATAAGTATAACCAGTCAATTCAACCATATTGAATTATAGAAAAAAAGTTTAACGAATCCCAAATATACTAAATTTTTGAAACATGTTTGAGATATAGAAAACATTAACCTGAGTATTGTACTCAATGAAGCAGTAACCTAAGGTCTTCTCACTCAAGCAGGCATCCAGAGACGAAGGGGATCATTGCACATAACTCTCAATCCAAAACTGAAAATCAAAAAATATATGAAAACCACAAAGGGATAGAGAACTTGATAATCAAGGGAGCGAATAAATACCAAAAAATACAAGATACAAAAATATAATGTCCACTTACAGTTCGCTGATATACAGGATCGGGCTTTGAAAGCCTTGCATCATTCCACAAAACCTTAGTATCTCCACTAGGATGGATTACAAACTCGTCTGGGGCCTTTGCATCAGTGAGCCACTGTTGAAGGTTTTTCTGGGAGATATGACGACCAGAGGATATCATCAGAAATATCAAAAAGCTGCTACCCCATAGCAAAAGCAAATAAATCATAACTCAACCAAATACTGGCACATATTGATCAAACCTCAAGCTATTGAACAAGTAATTTAATCATAATAGAAAGTTCACATACAATTGTAGTTCGTAAGAATACCAGTTATTGCCTTAATCTAGCTACTTATATTTGCAAAATAGACAGTGCTAATCAAAACTAAGCCATTACTGCAGCCCTCAAAAAGAAATAATAAAACTTAAGCAAAAATGTCTATGATAAATATATTAAATATAAAAGAAGGTCGGATGCATGTATTTTTATAATTATTACCACGAGAGTGTTTGGCTAGGGTTCAGGAGAAGCTAGCATTTTATCCATGAGTCTTCTCTTTAGCAAGCTCAACTTCCTAAAATAAGTATAGCCAGTCAAACCAAACTTAAATACAGAAAAAAAAAAGCTTAACGTATCATGAAAATATACTAGATATTTGAAAAATGTTTGAGATAAAGAAAACATTAACCTGAGTATTGTACCCACTGAAGCAGTAAGCCGAGGTCTTCTCACTCAAGGAATCAACAGCATCCAGAGACCATAGTCACTAGTAAAAAGTTCTCAATAGAAAATGTTTTTTGAAAACGATTTCCAAACATTTTTAAATAGAAATTTTCGAAAAAGTGTAAAACTCCTCATCAATGGAATAAATTCTAAGAAATTTTTTATGAAAGTATTTCAAAAGTAGGTTCCAAGAGGGCTTTTCGAAACATTTTTTTTAATGCTAACTTAAAAAAAAGGTTTTCAGTAAAGTACATAAAAATTTTCAAAAAACAAGGATAGTTAAAAAAAGATTTCAAGAAGGCTTTTCTAAACACTTTTAAAAATGCTAGCTTATGAAAAAGGTTTTCAAAAAAGTGCAATAAAATTTTCAAATAGGATACTAAAACTTTTTTGAAGCACAAGAATACTAAAACTAAAAAATGTTTACTTGGCAAAAAGTTCCCACATAAGATATGCTTCTGAACTCTTGTAAATGATTTCTAAAAACTTTAAATACAAATTTTCGAAAAGTTTGAAATTCTCCTTCATTGAATACTTTCTAAGAAATTTTTTTTAAAATAGTTCAAAAAAGTTGTCGACAAGGCCTTTCTAAACATTTTTGAAGAAGGTTTATGAAAAATGTTTTCGAAAAAGTACATAAAAATTTTCAAAAAAGGACACTAAATAAGTTTTGGTAGCTCTAATAACAAAATGATCACCTCTTTCTTTAAAATCCCTCATCACTTTGCCACTCCTCACATCAACTATATTTATCCCAACCCTCTGCAAGAAGAATACTGATGTTAGGAATAACGGCCTATGATAAAGATGTTAAATTGAAATGAAGTACAGATGCGTGTACATATATAATCATTACCCTAAGAGTGTACGGCTTGGCTTCAGGAAAAGTTAGCATTTTATCCCCGAGTCTTCTCTTTAGCAAGCACAGCTTCCTAAAATAAGTATAACCAGTCAATTCAACCATATTGAATTATAGAAAAAAAGTTTAACGAATCCCAAATATACTAAATTTTTGAAACATGTTTGAGATATAGAAAACATTAACCTGAGTATTGTACTCAATGAAGCAGTAACCTAAGGTCTTCTCACTCAAGCAGGCATCCAGAGACGAAGGGGATCATTGCACATAACTCTCAATCCAAAACTGAAAATCAAAAAATATATGAAAACCACAAAGGGATAGAGAACTTGATAATCAAGGGAGCGAATAAATACCAAAAAATACAAGATACAAAAATATAATGTCCACTTACAGTTCGCTGATATACAGGATCGGGCTTTGAAAGCCTTGCATCATTCCACAAAACCTTAGTATCTCCACTAGGATGGATTACAAACTCGTCTGGGGCCTTTGCATCAGTGAGCCACTGTTGAAGGTTTTTCTGGGAGATATGACAACCAGAGGACATCATCAGAAATATCAAAAAGCTGCTACCCCATAGCAAAAGCAAATAAATCATAACTCAACCAAATACTGGCACATATTGATCAAACCTCAAGCTATTGAACAAGTAATTTAATCATAATAGAAAGTTCATATACAATTGTAGTTCGTAAGAATACCAGTTATTGCCTTAATCTAGCTACTTATATTTGCAAAATAGACAGTGCTAATCAAAACTAAGCCATTACTGCAGCCCTCAAAAAGAAATAATAAAACTTAAGCAAAAATGTCTATGATAAATATATTAAATATAAAAGAAGGTCGGATGCATGTATTTTTATAATCATTACCACGAGAGTGTATGGCTAGGGTTCAGGAGAAGCTAGCATTTTATCCACGAGTCTTCTCTTTAGCAAGCTCAGCTTCCTAAAATAAGTATAGCCAGTCAAACCAAATTTAAATATAGAAAAAAAGGTTAACGTATCATAAAAATATACTAGATATTTGAAAAATGTTTGAGATAAAGAAAACATTAACCTGAGTATTGTACTCACTGAAGCAGTAACCCGAGGTCTTCTCACTCAAGGAATCAACAGCATCCAGAGACCATAGTCACTAGTAAAAAGCTCTCAATAGAAAATGGTTTTTGAAAACGATTTCCAAACATTTTTAAATAGAAAATTTCGAAAAACTGTGAAACACCTCATCAATGGAATAAATTCTAAGAAATTTTTTATGAAAGTATTTCAAAAGTAGGTTCCAAGAGGGATTTTCGAAAAAAAATTTTAAAATGCTAACTTAAAAAAAAGGTTTTCAATAAAGTACATAAAAATTTTCAAAAAACAAGGATAGTTAAAAAAAGATTTCAAGAAGGCTTTTCTAAACACTTTTAAAAATGCTAGCTTATGAAAAAGGTTTTCAAAAAAGTGCAATAAAATTTTCAAATAGGATACTAAAACTTTTTTGAAGCATAAGAATACTAAAACTAAAAAATGTTTACTAGGCAAAAAGTTCCTACATAAGATATGCTTCTTGACTCTTGTCAATGATTTCTAAAAACTTTAAATAGAAATTTTCGAAAAGTTTGAAATTTCTCCTTCATTGAATACTTTCTAAGAAATTTTTTTTAAAATAGTTCAAAAAAGTTGTCGACAAGGCCTTTCTAAACATTTTTGAAGAAGGTTTATGAAATATGTTTTCGAAAAAGTACATACAAATTTTCAAAAAAGGACATAAATAAATTTTGGTAGCTCTAATAGCAAAATGATCACCTCTTCCTTTAAAATCCCTCATCACTTTGCCACTCCTCACATCAACTATATTTATCCCAACCCTCTGCAAGAAGAATACTGATGTTAGGAATAACGGCCTATGATAAAGATGTTAAATTGAAATGAAGTACAGATGCATGTACATATATAATCATTACCCTAAGAGTGTACGGCTTGGCTTCAGAAAAAGCTAGCATTTTATTCCCGAGTCTTCTCTTTAGCAAGCACAGCTTCCTAAAATAAGTATAACCAGTCAATTCAACCATATTGAATTATAGAAAAAAAGTTTAACGAATCCCAGATATACTAGATTTTTGAAACCTGTTTGAGATATAGAAAATATTAACCTGAGTATTGTACTCAATGAAGCAGTAACCTAAGGTCTTCTCACTCAAGCAGGCATCCAGACACGAAGGGGATCATTGCACATAACTCTCAATCCAAAACTGAAAATCAAAAAATATATGAAAACCACAAAGGGATAGAGAACTTATTAATCAAGGGAGCGATAAATACCAAAAAATACAAGATACAAAAATATAATGTCCACTTACAGTTCGCTGATATACAGGCTCAGGCTTTGAAAGCCTTGCATCATTCCACAAAACCTTAGTATCTCAACTAGGATGGATTACAAACTCTTCTGGGGCCATTGCATCAGTGAGCCACTGTTGAAGGTATTTCTGAGAGATATGACGACCAGAGGACATCGTCAGAAATATCAAAAAGCTGCTACCCCATAGCAGAAGCAAATAAATCATAACTCAACCAAATACTGGCACATATTGATCAAACCTCAAGCTATTGAACAAGTAATTTAATCATAATAGAAAGTTCACATACAATTGTAGTTCGTAAGAATACCAGTTATTGCTTTAATCTAGCTACTTATATTTGCAAAATAGACAGTGCTAATCAAAACTAAGCCATTACTGCAGCCCTCAAAAAGAAATAATAAAACTTAAGCAAAAATGTCTATGATAAATATATTAAATATAAAAGAAGGTCGGATGCATGTATTTTTATAATCATTACCACGAGAGTGTATGGCTAGGGTTTAGGAGAAGCTAGCATTTTATCCATGAGTCTTCTCTTTAGCAAGCTCAGCTTCCTAAAATAAGTATAGCCAGTCAAACCAAATTTAATTATAGAAAAAAAGCTTAACATATCCAAAATATACTAGATATTTGAAAAATGTTTGAGATAAAGAAAACATACCTGAGTATTGTACTCACTGAAGCAGTAACCCGAGGTCTTCTCACTCAAGGAATCAACAGCATCCAGAGACCATAGTCACTAGTAAAAAGTTCTCAATAGAAAATGTTTTTTGAAAACGATTTCCAAACATTTTTAAATAGAAAATTTCGAAAAAGTGTGAAACTCCTCATCAATGGAATAAATTCTAAGAAATTTTTTATGAAAGTATTTTCAAAAGTAGGTTTCAAGAGGGCTTTTCGAAGCATTTTTTTAAAATGCTAACTTAAACAAAAGGTTTTCAATAAAGTACATAAAAATTTTCAAAAAACAAGGAGAGTTAAAAAAAGATTTCAAGAAGGCTTTTCTAAACACTTTTAAAAATGATAGCTTATGAAAAAGGTTTTCAAAAAAGTGCAATAAAATTTTCAAATAGGATACTAAAACTTTTTTGAAGCACAAGAATACTAAAACTAAAAAATGTTTACTTGGCAAAAAGTTCCCACATAAGATATGCTTCTGAACTCTTGTAAATGATTTCTAAAAACTTTAAATACAAATTTGCGAAAAGTTTGAAATTCTCCTTCAATGAATACTTTCTAAGAAATTTTTTTTAAAATAGTTCAAAAAAGTTGTCGACAAGGCCTTTTCTAAACATTTTTGAAGAAGGTTTATGAAAAATGTTTTCGAAAAAGTACATAAAAATTTTCAAAACAGGACACTAAATAAATTTTGGTAGCTCTAATAGCAAAATGATCACCTCTTCCTTTAAAATCCCTCATCACTTTGCCACTCCTCACATCAACTTTTTTTTTCCCAACCCTCTGCAAGAAGAATACTGATGTTAGGAATAACGGCCTATGATAAAGATGTTAAATTGAAATGAAGTACAGATGCGTGTACATATATAATCATTACCCTAAGAGTGTACGGCTTGGCTTCAGGAAAAGCTAGCATTTTATCCCCGAGTCTTCTCTTTAGCAAGCACAGCTTCCTAAAATAAGTATAACCAGTCAATTCAACCATATTGAATTATAGAAAAAAAGTTTAACGAATCCCAAATATACTAAATTTTTGAAACATGTTTGAGATATAGAAAACATTAACCTGAGTATTGTACTCAATGAAGCAGTAACCTAAGGTCTTCTCACTCAAGCAGGCATCCAGAGACGAAGGGGATCATTGCACATAACTCTCAATCCAAAACTGAAAATCAAAAAATATATGAAAACCACAAAGGGATAGAGAACTTGATAATCAAGGGAGCGAATAAATACCAAAAAATACAAGATACAAAAATATAATGTCCACTTACAGTTCGCTGATATACAGGATCGGGCTTTGAAAGCCTTGCATCATTCCACAAAACCTTAGTATCTCCACTAGGATGGATTACAAACTCGTCTGGGGCCTTTGCATCAGTGAGCCACTGTTGAAGGTTTTTCTGGGAGATATGACGACCAGAGGATATCATCAGTAATATCAAAAAGCTGCTACCCCATAGCAAAAGCAAATAAATCATAACTCAACCAAATACTGGCACATATTGATCAAACCTCAAGCTATTGAACAAGTAATTTAATCATAATAGAAAGTTCACATACAATTGTAGTTCGTAAGAATACCAGTTATTGCCTTAATCTAGCTACTTATATTTGCAAAATAGACAGTGCTAATCAAAACTAAGCCATTACTGCAGCCCTCAAAAAGAAATAATAAAACTTAAGCAAAAATGTCTATGATAAATATATTAAATATAAAAGAAGGTCGGATGCATGTATTTTTATAATCATTACCACGAGAGTGTATGGCTAGGGTTCAGGAGAAGCTAGCATTTTATCCATGAGTCTTCTCTTTAGCAAGCTCAGCTTCCTAAAATAAGTATAGCCAGTCAAACCAAATTTAAATATAGAAAAAAAGCTTAACGTATCATAATGCTAGCTTGCGAAAAAAGGTTTTCATGAAAGTACATAAAATTTTTCAAAAAAAAGGATAGTTAAAAAAAGATTTCAAGAAGGCTTTTCTAAACATTTTTAAAAATGCTAGCTTATGAAAAAGGTTTTCAAAAACGTACAAAAAAACTTTCGAATAAGGATACTAAAACTTTTGAAGCATAAGGATACTAAAACTAAAAACTGTTTTCTAGGCAAAAAGTTCCTACATAAGATATGCTTCTTGTAAATGATTTCTAAAAACTTTAAATAGAAATTTTCGAAAAGTTTGAAATTTCTCCTTCCTGGAATACCTTTTAAGAAAAAAATTTAAAATAGTTCAAAAAAGTTGTCGAGAAGGCCTGTCTAAACATTTTTGAAGATGCTGGCTTATGAAAAGGTTTTCGAAAAAGTACATAAAAAATTTGAAAAAAGGACACTAAAAAATTCTGGTACCTCTAATAGCAAAATGATCACCTCTTCCGTTAAAATCCCTCATCACTTTGCCACTCCTCACATCGACTATATTTATCCCAACCCTCTGCAAGAAGAATATTGATGTTAGGAATAAGGCCCCGAAAAACTCTAAATGAAAAAATAAACAAAAAAGCACTCACATTAGCATCTCAATTCCTTGGTTCGTTGGTGCTATATGTTACCAAATACTTCTCACCAGGTGAAATATGAAAAATCAATAAAATTTACCTATGTTTTATATTAATATAAATAAATTAACATTTATTTAGTATAAAAAACAAGAGAAATTTATTAAAAGTGTCAAATAACAAAACAAAGTGAAAAAGTCAAAGAAGACCTGAGGATGAGTATAACACATGAGGCGACTGAAGGTTGTATGACCTCCCCAGACTGCTGCTCCCTGCCTGTGAACCATTGCCAAGTATGTGCTTTGAGGGGACCATTGCACATAACTCTCAGTTCAAAATTGTAAATCCAAAAATATATGAACACCACAAAGGGATAGAGAACTTGATAACCAAAGGGACCTAATAAATATTAAATAATACAAGATACTGAAATATAATGTCCACTTACAGCCAGCTTATATACAAGATCATGCTTTAAATGCCTTGCCTCATTCAACAAAACTTAAGTATCTGAACTAGCATGGATCACAAACTAGTCTCGGGCCTTTGCATTAATGAGCAACGATTAAAAATTTTCCTGTGAGATGAGACGACCAGAGGACATCATCAGAAATATCAAAAAGCCGCTACCCCATAGCAAAAGCGACTAAATCAAAAATCATAACCAAATACAGGCATATATAATCATTACCCCGAGAGTGTGCGGCTTGGACTCAGTTAAAGCTAGCATTTTATCCCCTAGTCTTCTCTTTAGCAAGCTCGGCTTCCTAAAATAAGTATAACCAGTCAATTCAACCATATTGAATTATAGAAAAAAAAGTTGAACGAATACCAAATATACTAAATTTTTGAAACATGTTTGAGATAAAGAAAACATTAACCTGAGTATTGTACTCAATGAAGCAATAACCTAAGGTCTTCTCACTCAAGGGATCAACAGGCATCCAGAGACGAAGAGACGAAGGGGATCATTGCACATAACTCTCAATCCAAAACTGAAAATCAAAAATATATGAAAACCACAAAGGGATAGAGAACTTGATAATCAAGGGAACGAATAAATACTAAAAACTTTTGGTACCAGATAAGGCGTTTAACTTCAAAACTAGAAGCACTTTACCTCGAGAAAACCGGGCGAGAAATCGCCGTCAGAAAAGAGCGTCGGGAACCCAAGCGAAACCCATCGTTTCAAACAAGGTCACTGATAACGCTCCGAAACGAAACGCATTCGAGAAAAAGAACCTGGTAAGATAATAAAATCAGACGAACAGAGAAAAATAAGTTAAGATATCAGGAAAAATATGATCAAGAAAGGTTATAGGATAATAATGAAACAAGCCCTAGATCATCTAGAAATAGCAACGATTTCTTCAAGAAAGCGAAACCCAGAGACGAAGAGACGAAGGGGATCATTGCACATAACTCTCAATCCAAAACTGAAAATCAAAAACATATGAAAACCACAAAGGGATAGAGAACTTGATAATCAAGGGAACGAATAAATACTAAAAACTTTTGGTACCAGATAAGGCGTTTAACTTCAAGACTAGAAGCACTTTACCTCGAGAAAACCGGGCGAGAAATCGCCGTCAGAAAAGAGCGTCGGGAACCCAAGCGAAACCCATCGTTTCAAACAAGGTCACTGATAACGCTCCGAAACGAAACGCATTCGAGAAAAAGAACCTGGTAAGATAATAAAATCAGACGAACAGAGAAAAATAAGTTAAGATATCAGGAAAAATATGATCAAGAAAGGTTATAGGATAATAATGAAACAAGCCCTAGATCATCTAGAAATAGCAACGATTTCTTCAAGAAAGCGAAACCCAGAGACGAAGAGATGAAGGGGATCATTGCACATAACTCTCAATCCAAAACTGAAAATCAAAAATATATGAAAACCACAAAGGGATAGAGAACTTGATAATCAAGGGAACGAATAAATACTAAAAACTTTTGGTACCAGATAAGGCGTTTAACTTCAAGACTAGAAGCACTTTACCTCGAGAAAACCGGGCGAGAAATCGCCGTCAGAAAAGAGCGTCGGGAACCCAAGCGAAACCCATCGTTTCAAACAAGGTCACTGATAACGCTCCGAAACGAAACGCATTCGAGAAAAAGAACCTGGTAAGATAATAAAATCAGACGAACAGAGAAAAATAAGTTAAGATATCAGGAAAAATATGATCAAGAAAGGTTATAGGATAATAATGAAACAAGCCCCAGATCATCTAGAAATAGCAACGATTTCTTCAAGAAAGGAAGTTGGCAGAGCAATTTCTAAAACAAAAATCAAAAAAGGAGAAGGTGTTTAAAAAAATTGATCAAGAAAGGTTAACATTGTTAATAGCATGCTCGAGAATTTATCGACAAATGAAAGAAAAGAAGAAAAGGACCAAGAAAAAGAAAGAAGAAAGAACAACAGGAATAAAAGTTCTATAACATTAGCTAACCTTGTGAGTTGAAGAAATGATTGAGTAGTCTCTCTTTTTCTCCTAGCACTGAGAATCGGAGAAGATCAGAGACGACAACTCAAGTTGAAGCGTTGAACGAAGGTGAAGCTGATTTGAATTTTTTACTACGAAGAACCTACTAATCCCGGCATTTTATATCTTGGATTTTGCTTTTGTACTAAAAAAAAATATAGGCCCATGGTTTTCGCACCCCCTTCTTACTCACCACACACCCCCTAAACACAGCAAAATATCCAAAATACCCTTAATGAAAATAGAAGTTCCAAGCGCGTCCTTTTTTTCCTGGTAATTCACGTGTACGGCGCCTATGCACTGAACCAGTCCGTGAGTAAGGTGTCGAGCTGATATCTTGTGACACCCCATGCTTAGAAGTTTTTTCAGGTCCGATTGTCCTGTGCCGAACTAGTCCGTTGGCTGCCTGCCGAACCAGTCTGTTGGCTGCCTGTCGCACCTATGTAAAATATCTTGAATCTTTAAACGGCTCAAATTTCACCGACACTTTTTATTAACGTCTTACAATCAGTCAAATGTGTCAGAAAAATAAGTGGATGACATTTCCTTTGAAAAATGTGCCACAACGGATAGAATTTAAACAGTTCTAATTTATGATCATCAATTTAAACAGTTCTAATTTAAAAGTTCACATTCGACCCCACCTATTAAAAATAGGTGTTCACTTTTGACTAAGTGTCACAAACACCCCACATTTTTGCTTATTCATCCTTGCTTCTTCACAAACACCCCCAGGGCTTACACCAACAGTCTCCCACTAGCACTAGTGCCAATCTCCCCCTTGCTTCTTCATATACAAAATAGATTGGCCACTAGGGCTTACACCAACAATATCCCACTAGCACTAGTGCCAATCGAGCATTAGTTCAACACCCATCGAACTAGTGTGAGTGTCAAGCTACCACTGAGCTAGAGACTCTTCTAGCGGTTGTTCTGCATATCTCCCCTCCGATCATCCATCGACTGAGATATAAACAACTAAGTATATGTCTAGACCACTAATGATATCAAGTTTCTTAAGCCTACACGACTGCTCCATCATCATCGCATCGAGATCAATGGAGGTCGCAAAGTTAAGAAATTCGTCAAGTTCAAAAGAACATCTTGATCCAAACAACCTTCAAATCATATTAGAAGGGATTATATACTCGACCTCTGTAAGAGAATTAGTATATGTACCCGAGCTGGAACTCTTCCAACTCACAATGCTACCATTTAAGCATAACAAAATCTAGAATGTGACCTGGATTTACCTTTGATGGTTTGGAAGCAGCATTGATGTAACACTTTGCATCAAAACTCTTCTTACCATCATTTATCAAAACACATCTTTAGTGCTTCTCAAGTACCAAAATATATGCTTGACTATTATTTAGTGACCCTACACTAACCATCATAAAATGAATCATACTCCTACTAACCTTCATGTGTACACAAGCTTGTCTTTTGCTATTGATGTATCCCATTTTCTAATAGTTTCATCAAAACAAAGATTCCTGTAGGTTAAGGCTCATCGCATGAGCATCATATCACCGGCTTAAGTTAGGAGTGACCCTTATATCTCAAGTTAGTGATATGACTTATCAACCCTACGCATATCTTGTGTAACTTGAACCAACATCATATCCACAACACTTGTGGAGCCGATTCATGTTCCATTATAGGTGGCTTTTGTGGTACTTGAATTTCTTCAAGTTCTACATTTTTCCCACTGGTTCCCATGGAGATGAACTCCCTTTGGAATGCCCCAATTTTCGTGACAAAATAATTTCCTTTGGAGATATTGTAGAGATGGCATCTATTACTTTCCTTGGGATACTCCACAAAATACATTTATTTGATTTGGAACAATCTATCGAATAAATTTGACAATCCAAATCTTCATAAATGTCATTTTCAACCTTTCCATATCACATATGGAGCCCTTTTAATTCCTCAAATGGAACATGGTTAGGGAAACAAATAACTGTATAAAGAGAACTTCTCAGAAAGAGTCGTGAAGTTTTGATTGACTCATCAGAGATCGTACCATGTCTAACAGGGTGTTATATAGATAGTCATCAAACTACTAGATTTAGTATTTACCATCATGATCCAATCGTATGGTCTTAATACTCTTGCATGTATGGTTCACCACTATTGAACTCATTGAACTCTTCAAGGGTTCCTGATTTATGTTCAATAAGATACACTCACTAATCACAGTTTTTTGCACTTTTGTGGGAAGTTTGTTTCTATGACAAAATATTTGAAGAAGAAGTTCAACTTCATTTCTTCAGCTTATACTCGTTCTGGTACAAAATCAATTCTTCTTCCAATATTCGGTCCAACCATATTGAAAAAGTTCATTCCTTAGCAACTCTTCATATGTCAGTTTCAAGGTTGAAGTACTAGGCTTGAACTTGTTCTTACCCATTCACTACTTCTTGATACTAAACATCGGGTCTTTCCCTTCCATCACCATCAACATGGCCTAAACATCCCGACTCTATCCATCCAAAAACTCTTCTTGGATTAAGTCAGACGCCAACTCTTGGTCCTAAGGATATCCCAGATTTTCCAGTTCACAAAGTACCAATCATATGAAGCACATGGGGATCTATTGGATTTCCCCATACAAATTGCAACTAAAGAAGGAACATGAAGCCTCAAACCTTTCATGTCTTGCTCACTCTTGGTAGAGTATTATGAGGCGAAAGATCACATCATACGCCTTTTCTTATTGCAAGAATGAAGTATCCTGGATCGAAGGCATTGACTTGATGCGTCTCGTAAGAATCGTTTCAATCCTAGTAGGAGTAGGTTTCTCAAAATGTCTTGCTCGAGAATATACAGTTTCTCTCATGCTTGAGGACAGTCCTCAAATTTATATACCAATCCAGAAAATTACTTCTAGACAACTTGTCTTTCTCAAAAACGAATCACGGTTAATATTGCGCTGAATGCTATGGTAATTTCAATTACAGATATATGCAGAAAATAAATATCATGAATAAAACATATTTAATAGGACTTTACTAAATATGCTCCCACTATTTTATTCAAATCAATGACCCTCACCATTGACTCAGAAAATCTCATTAGAAGATTTTCTAGTGAGACCAAGATCCATATTTCACCTTGTTCTGAGACAGCTGAGCTGATTCACCCAAAACATGGTTATTTAGGTAGGAAACTCATTTCCAATTACATCACATGTAATTCTTGGATCAGTTGCCTCTGGTCCCATTTCAATCCTATAGAAATCAACCGAGTTAAGTTAGACCCAATGGTTGGCAGTCAGATCTTATCCTATCGCGCATCACCGATATAGAATAGTGTACTCAGCTTTGGCATGACCCACACTAGACGATACTGGCCTTGACGAGTGCCACACATCAGAAGGCAATAAACTTAATATTTAATTTGAGGGATTTTGATTAGGTGATCTCACCGGCATTTATTTATATTAACATGCAAAGTGTCTCTCAAACATGTTAAACATACATCTCATACACATCATGCATCACATACATAAAATATATAAGATATGGTGGTAAGGTTATGGCCTCCTAATATCTAAGAATTAAATAAACTATTTTATTACAATTCTTTGACCCGCGTACAAGCTTCAAAAGCTTCTCCCACTGGCGTCCACAAATAGTGTTGTCTTCTCCTCAACTCTTGAGCAATTACGTTATTTAAGTAGACAACTAAAAATAATTAAAATGCACGACACGCAGGCCGTATTTAAATTAAAATAAATCACGACACGCAGGCCATATTTAAAATAAATATTCTAAGGCCATTACCATACACCTCTCACATAATTTTTAATAATAAATATTAATAACTCTTAGAATTTCGATTGGGTCTAACTCAATCCCACAAAACCGGCTTGGAAGGTGAGGGATGCCTTCCACTTATAAAGTCATTTTAAGGCCATATCACATCCGATGTGGGACTCTTAACACACCCCCTCACGCCCAGGACTAGACATCTGGAGCGTGACCCGAGTGGCCCGATAGCCGGTGGCCCAGCAGATCTTGGACCGGCTCTGATACCATCTTAGTATGTGGTGTAGGCCTAACTCAACCCCACAAAACCGGCTTGTAAGGTGAGGGATGTCTTCCACTTATAAAGTTATTTTCAGGCCATATCACATCCGATGTGGGACTCTTAACGATAACCATTATTAATATAAATATCATTATATCAATAATGTGAAATCAACTAACAATTATCTATTATTTCTAATAGATGTATTTCCCGTTGTCCAAAAAAAAATAGATGTATTTCCGAAAATATTTCCAGACATGAAATTAGCATTATCACATAACAAATTATAACCCTTAAATGCATAATCATTAACTTTTGAACCAATTTCAGATGAAAGCAAAAGCAAATCATATTTCCAAATCAGCCAAAATCTTGTACGGCCAATTAATTGATTTCTAAAGCCAATTAATTTCCAATAAAGTAGCGCATATAATCATATCTTTAGTTCAAAAGATTCCTTCTTTGGTTGTGTACAAATCAAATCCCTCACAGGTGAATCATTAAATATGACCGTAGGATGTGTAGTATAAAAATTCATCAACGGTTGTAGAAGCAACCGTAAAAATTGTCGCTTAAATATTTTTTCATCTCTGTAAATAGAAGATCGTTTAATTTTAGTCCCTATAATTTTTTTTTTTCAATAACTCTATAAATATCAATGTTTTCTTTTTTGGTCCTTCTATTAAGGAATGAAAACATGTCAAATGTGTTGCCTATTAGGCTTTGCATTTTAAAGCGTTTGGCTTATTTTTCCTAATTGGGAGTCAAATGTTTTCTTTTTCGAACTCAGCATTTTAAAATAAATAAAAACAAAAAGAATGACTTGGCAAAGTCAAATAGGCAAAACATTTGACACGTCACCGTTTTTAACAGAAAAGCTAACCGAAGGACAAAAAAGAAAACATTTGTATTTGGAGGGAGTTATTTTTTAAAAAAAAAAACAGGGCTAAAATCGAATAACACCCTATTTGTAGGGACGAAAAACATATTTAAGCCTACAAAATACACAAAATTCTAAAAATGATTTGACTTAAAGTTATGAAGTATTTTGAAGATATTGTCTTCTCCCATAAATCACTCTTCTTTTATATCTTTTTAGATTTAATAAAAATATATTATCTTTTGTATTTTTTAAAAGCCATTTTTAGATATTTTAACAAAATTATTCTACTTTGTTCAATTTTATTTTAGAAAATTTTCAAATTTTGATTACACAATTATTAAAATTATGATTTTTTTTTTGTCAAAGGATATTTGATTACGAAAACAAATGGGCAAGGCCAAAACCAAATATCCACAGATACAACATATCCAACCAGGGAGAAGCCTCCTCCTGGGCTAAACAAGATGGGGCAACCCGAGTCCACGCAGGGACCCGGAGGGAGCCAGAGAAAAGCAACACTAGATATCTATAATTGGAATAAACACTTGACTGAAGACACGATAGAAACATACCCTAATTGGGAAAAACAAAAAAACAGCGAGAAAATAAACGAAATTGCAGCAATCCACCAAGCACTTCACAGGCTACACCGGAGCAAGATGGGAGGAAGAGATTGTGAGGATCAGCATCAAGCACAGGCAGATACCAGACATCATCTCCAGAGAGCTTGCGCATCAGCTACCAGAGCTTTACGAATGGGGGCAGGGGGATGCGAGATCCAGAGGCAAGGCAGGCTGTCATTACGAGCCAAACTAGCAATCGTGTGAGCACAGCGGTTGCCATCACGCTTTACCCAGGTAAACCCAGAGGCTAAAAATCTTGACCTTAAAGCTGTTATATCATCAACTATCCATTTGATTTCCCCTCTAACTATGTTGTTTCTGCAGGCCTCTATGACAGTCAGGTTATTTGATTCAAAGATTACCTTCTCAAGGCTGAGGTTGCAGGCCAAGGAGACAGCATCACGTATACAGATAGCCTCAGCAATAGGGAGGAACCTGTAAAGAAGGGCCTTGTAGTTGCTGTAAGTACCCTACCTTGATCATCTCTACAAATAATACTTGTATGCCCCTTACCTGATGAGTCATCAAAGGCTGCATCACAATTAAATTTTGTGACAAAAGGCTGAGGTGGTCTCCAAGGAATTGGAGAGGCCTGAGGCTGATTAGGATTTACTGTATTTGAGATAATAGAAACTGGAGTTGAAATTTGGGTCACCAGGTACTCAAAGCACTGAGACTTGATTTTGTATTGGGAACTTAGGGGGTTGGGAGTCTTGTTGTTGAAAACAAGCTCATTTCGGGCTAGCCAGATATTCCATAGGGTGTAGAAGACCCAAGAGGGTTGCTGGGGATCACTAGCCAAGTTTGATTTCAGGGAGTCAAGGATCCAATTTTGGATATTGGAGATGCCAATGGTAGATGGAGTAAGAGTTTTTTGTAGCCCAAACCAAAGAGGGATCGTCCAAAGACAGATTAGGAAGATAATGTTCAGTTGTTTCTACCTCCTTCCCACTGATGGGGCAGAAAGGGGAGAGGGGAATTCTTTTCTTGCAGAGGTTTTCCCTGGTTGGCAGGATGTTGTGGCAGGCTTTCCATATGAAGAGTTTAATCATGCTAGGAATTTGAGCTTTCCAAATCAGGTCCCATAGTTGTTCAGGAACAGAGTAAGATGGAGATGGACCAAAGGTATTTGTAGCTGGAGGATGTGAATCCAGGATAGCTCTATAACCAGATTTTATAGTGTAGACACCCTCCTTATTATGAGGCCAGATCAACAGATCCGAGGAGGAGGACCAAGAAATAGGGGTTTTAAGAGCAGCAATGGCACTTTTTGGGGAAAGATTATGCCTGAGAAGATTGATGTCTCAGTTTTGAGAGTTGTCCAATAGATCCCCAACCATAGAAACAATAGCATTCTCCTTTAGCACTGCCTTTTCCCCACAGCCAAGCCAGTTATCCATGGAAATGTTCACTAGGTTCCCTGTACCAATAACCCATCTACCTGAGCTTCTACAGAAGTCCCTGCCTTGAAGGAAGTTTTTCCACACCCAAGAAAACTCCTCTCTGCTGTTTGGCCTCCCACAGAGAACAATTTGGGAAGTAGATCGCTTTTAGAGTAGTAGCCCAATAGGAAGTGGACTCATTAGCCAGTCTCCACACCTGTTTTGAGAGGCAAGCAGTGTTCAATTTGTTGAATTCTTTGAATCCTAGGCCACCCTTGCTTTTAGGGGAGCATAGAGCTTCAAATTTTTTCCAGTGAATCCCATTATTCCTACCATTTGATTTCCACCCAAATTTAGCAACAATGGAAGTTAAGGAGTCACAGAAGGTCTTAGGGAGAGTAAGGATGGACATAATGTAGCTTGGGATCGTTTGTATGACAGATTTGATCAATATTTCCTTACCTACCTGATTAAGGAGGTTACCTTTCCACCCTTCCATCTTATTGATAACTTTTTCTTTCAGCCAGGTGAGATTTTGGATCTTTGAACCACCCCATTCTGCAGGGATTCCTAAATAATTTCCAGGATGTAGCCAGATTGGAATATTGGAGATGGTTGAGAATCTGCTTCTGTTTTCATTTGAAACATTACAGCCAAATACAATGCCAGATTTGGCAAGGTTAATTTTCTGACCTGAGGCTTTAGTGAAGGTGTTTAGAATTTTGATAATCTGGTAGAAGTCCTCAATGTTGTCCCTTGTGAAGAGAATTGCATCATCTGCAAAGAAGAGGTGGGTGAGGGTGGGGGTGCCATCAGCAAGCATGATACCATGGAGGTTGTTAGAGTGGTGAGCTTCAGTAATCATCCTTGATAATACATCAAACACCAAGATGAAGAGGTAGGGCGACAGTGGGTCCCCTTGTCTAATGCCTCTCTTAGGGTGGACCTTTCTAGAGGAGAAACCGTTGACTTGGTAAGAGTAAGAGACGGTGGTCACTAGAGACATTATGGATTGAACCCAACCATTGTCAAAGTCAAAGGAAAGAAGTACTGCTTGAAGGAAATCCCAATTGACTCTGTCGTAGGCCTTGTTCATGTCAAGTTTCAAAGCTATACCTTTACCACCTTTCCCTTGTTTCTTTTTTAGGAAGTGGAAGGCTTCATGGGCCATAACACGGTTGTCTTGTATAAGCCTTCCTCCAACAAATGCACTTTGTTGAGGAGTAATAATCTTGTCCATGACGGGCTTTAGCCTGCCCACTATGATCTTTGCAATGACTTTATAAAGAAAGGAACAACAACTAATGGGTCTTAATTGGGAGATAGATTCGGGGAGTATAGTTCATTGTAGAGAGACCAAATACCCTCCATGACTTGGCTTTGACCTTCTAACCAGGTGCCATCTTCATTCGTAATCCTTAGAATCTTATTTCTGTCCCTTCTCTGTATGGTAGAGATATGAAAGAATTTCGTGTTCTTATCACCCCAATTCAGCCACTTGATTCTAGATCTTTGACCCCAGTATGTCTCTTCTTGACTCCAGAGTTTATCAATCTCTTTCCTAGCATTTTCAATCCATTTCCAGTCAGTAAGAGCATTAGGTTTGTTGATCTCCAATACAATTTGGCTTGATAGCTTGTGATTTTCCTTAGAGGCATTTTTAAAGGTTGATTTGTGCCACTGGTGAAGGTGGGAGGTACAAGCCTTCACCTTGGAACCCCAGTTAGACCATGGATCAGAATTAGAGGTCTTGTCCCAGCCCTTCTTAACTTCAGCTCTACAGTTTTCATTGTCCTCCCAAAAAGCCTCATACTTAAAGGATCTGATTCCACTGAGGATGAAGGGTTTAGGTTTGAGCAAAATAGGAGAGTGGTCAGAGTTGATTATAGGAAGGGCAGTGGCTAGAGCGTGAGGATATATATTTCTCCAGGACCAATTTGCAAGAACAAGATCTATTTTCTGTTTTGTAACAAAACCATCACGAGGGTTACTAATCCAGGTGAATTTACAACCTTGGAGCTTCAAATCCATCAGTTCAGTATCTTCTAGGAATGCCTTAAACAGACTCATTCTAATAGGCTCAACTTCTCCGAGACCATCCTTTTCAGCTGAATTAAGTATTTCATTAAAGTCACCTGTACAGCACCAGGGGCCATCCCTCATAGGTTTGAGCCTAGCTACCTTAGTCCATAGAGCTCTCCTGTTAGCAAAGGTAGGGTTACCATAGATAAAAGTCATCTCAAAAAGAAGGTCTGGTCTTCTTTCCTTTACAGCAGTGTGAATATAGTTAGGGCAGGAGCTTAAGACTTGGAGTTCATAGTGATCATTCCAAATCAGAGCAAGGCCTCCAGATGTCCCTTGGGCTTCTACACAGAAAACATGCTGAAACTTGTGTTTTCTTTTTATTTTCTCTACTCTTTACTTTTGGGCTTTGGTTTCCATACGGAAGATGATGGCCGGCTTGTGGTCTTTGATTAGATCAAATAGTTCTCTGTTTGTCGAGGTCGCCGCCAAACCACGACAATTCCAACTGACACAAGTCATTTGGAGGTAGGGCATGGGGTGGCCCGCCTCCTCAGCCTTATATATGTTGTTGTGACCAATAGTGAAAGTTACAAATCTTCCTTCCCCTCTGAAGTCATTGGTTTGAACCTTAGTTTTACATTTCTTTGTGTTTGATGAATTATCAGCTAGCTAAATCTCAGCAGCCCTCTTATCTTTCTTTAGGTTAAGGTGAGAATCTAGGTTCAGGGCTAACTCTTTTTCTTCATCAACAAGTAGAGAACTGTTTCTTTTCAAGTTGTCATCCTCCCAGGGGAATTCTACAAAGTAATCCCGAGGAGAGGGGGAAAGGGTTTTAGGGGGCTTTCTCCACCTAGAGTTATCAAAAGCCTGTATCTGGTTATCTTCAGTTTCGTTACCTTTGGCATTGACAGCTAGGGTAATCTTATCCTTCATGGCAGTGACTTGGTGACCAACTATTGTGCTGCAGGGAGTTTCAGGGGGAGGGGGACTGGTTACAGTAAGGTAGGATAATTGGGCAGATTTACCTAGAAGGATCCTTGTTTCTTGCATTAGAGCTTCTACCTCTTTAGTAGCTAACCTATTCCTTTCTTCCCTCAGTTCAGTGAGTCTTGTACTTCTCCAGATTAGGTTGGAGTAATCAGAAAGGGAGCTGCTGTGATATACCATATTTAGGGAGTCATTGGCAGGCATTAGTTGTTGAATGGCTTGCCTGCCTTCATCAAAGTTTTGCTGTATTTGGAGTTGTCTATACTCTGTTAGTTCCTCATCACTAAGGTGGGCTTCATATGGCATGGATAGCCTTCAGGGGGGCACCCCTAAGGGGGTCCTCAGGTGGGACTTCACTGATTCTGAAACCTGCTGAGGGGTTAAATTGGGAGGGGGGGGGGTACAGGGCCAGAGCCAGATGGGCCTTTTGCTGTTAGTTCTTCCATAGCTTTTCTTACTCTACCTCTAATAATTTCCTCACTTTCTTCTTCTACTTCTTTGTTTTCAGGTATCACAGCCGGACGGTTCTCTGTTTCCTGGGGTCTTTGAAATTTGTGAGCAGTATTCTTAGTGGAGTCACCATACCTCTTTTTGTGATCCTTAAGGACAGCCTGTATGGATTTAGCAGGGAGGGCTGCAATATTTTGGCTATACTTAGGGAAGGTGTTATTGTAAGTAGCCATTGCTTTTCTTTCCTTACAGTTTTTTTGTTCATGACCTAGATAGCCACAGTTGTAGCATAGATCTTGTATTCTTTCATACTTGTAATGAACCCATACCTTAGGGAGGTTTTGTCTGGGGATCCAGCAACCTGCAGGGATTGGTTTTGTGATGTTTATTAGCACCCTAGCTCTCATGAAAGTTCTGAGGACACGTCCTTCAAGGATGGACTCCTCACCTTCTATTACTATTCGTGCTTTCTGAAGATTGTTGTTCCATTTGTGATGTTCAGGTACTCCATAGGCAGGTTATGGATTTGAATCCAGAAGGGGTTCCAGTCAAAGACTATCTCACTGGTGTTGATGGCTGGGTTCCAGAATTGGAGGCACATCAAGTGGTTCAGAAAAAACCAGGGGGCCCTCTTCAGTACTTCACTGCAGTCATTTTCAGATTCAAAGGTAAATAGAAACTTGATTTTTCCTAAATCTGAGATTTGTATGTCTTTGTATGCTGACCAAGCTCTGCTAATAACACTTTTGGCAGCGTTTCTGTTTTGGGATTTTTCTGTGTAGAGACATCCCACTAGAGTTCGTTTTGCTAATTCCAAGCTGTTGTCATTTGCAGGAATGAGAAGTTCAGTAAGTTCCTCAGGGTTTTCACATCCCAGGTGAGGGGCTTTTGAAGAGGATGAAGCCATTTGGGCTTGTGGGTAGTCGTAGAAGCGGGGGGGGTCCTGTAATTAGAAACTGGGTCTGTAACAGAGAGCTTAGTTGTATATGGATAGAAACTGGGTCTGTAAAAGGGGACTTTGTTGTATATGGATGTTGGTGGGGGTTCAAGAGTTATAAGATGGTATTTGTTTGTTGTGATTATGCTGGTTTGTATTCTGAATCTCTGTAATCTTTCACATGGATACTGGGAATTAATTTTCCATTGAATGAAGCAGGTTGGTGGGAAAAAGATTCAGTGTGTAATAATGATTTTGTGAGTAGAGACCATTGTATATTAAGGATATCTGTTGGGGGCTGACTAGGAAAACAGTGACTTACGTAGCCATCTAGCCAAGAGACCAACGAGTATTGACTAGATGTGGATTACTGAAAAATTTTGTGAAGTAACCTATAGATAATTCCCTGTGGATCTCCCCTAGGGAAGAACAAAACTCATACGAGGGAACAAGCCCTAGCAGAGGGAACTGTATGCAATTTAATGTTTTTTTAAAAAATTATGATGTTAATTTTAATTATATTTTTTTGGTAAAGGAGAGGGCCTAAGCCCATATGATGTTAAATTTGAATCTAGGCACAATATGACAAATTGAAACTCCAAGTAATAATATTAGGGATGTCAAATAGAAGGGTTGGATAAAATTTAGACCCGATTATACTTGATACATAAAAAGTATCAAGCCATTAGAAATTGATGGAAAAATCTAATCATTCATCATTCATCCAATAAAAGCCAATCTAACTCATTCATTTACAATTTTTTTTTGGTTTTACCCAGGGTATCCACCGCCGCCGCAGTGACTAATCCCCTCGCTGGATTATAGGCACCTCGATGGGTGGGACAGCTGGCCCGAGGTATTTAACGCTGCTCCATACCCATGGCGGGGATCGAACTCAAGATGGAAGATTGGAGGTAAGTATAGTGTTATGGCATGTGGACCTAATGGGATAAAAAACAGGCATACACCAAGAATGGAGGAGATTGTGGAGGTTAAATATTCCACCAAAAGTGAAGGAATTCTTATGGAGAGCATGTAGAAACATTCTCCCTACTATAATTAATTTGTTATGTTGCGTAGAGGAGTGAGTTGTGCATCCCATTACCCTATGTGTGAAGAGCAAGATGAATCAATAATTCTTGTTATGTTATCATGTACGAAGGGTAAAGTAGTGTGTGGGAAAATGGGATTTTGGCACACAATTGAAGCTCTAATGACTAAATCAACCGATTTCTGCACTTTTTTTTTTCAAACTGTTGAATGAATTTATAGAGGAAATGAAGAAAGTTACACTATCTATGACATTGTGGAGTGTTTGGAGGAGTAGAAACAACAGATTATAGGAACGAAAATATTGGTGATCCTATTGCAATTGTATACACGGGCAAAGCTTTGTGGGAAGATTGGAGAAAAGCAAGAAGATTGAAGGAGACTAACACAAATACAAGTCAAAAGCAGTACCTAGATGGAATAAGCTTCCACTTGAAATTTTGAAGGTAACATTGGTGGAACCTGTATATGGCTGAGGGATGAACTGTGGTTTTTTTGTTGAACAAAACTTATACACAGTTTCATATGTGTTGTTGAAACTATTCTCCAAAAGGATATGAGCATTGTTTTTCGGATTCAAATTTCACGGTGTTAGCATATAGTCATTCTGCTCAAAATAAGGGTAACCAACTAGCCGCCATGGTAGCAAAATAGGGTTGCCTTCTTATCACAACCAATGAATCCATGAAAAATATGCTTTTTTGTAAATATTTCCATATGAATTTTTTATTTGTGTGCAAATTCTAATTCACACCAACTAGTAACCATCATTTTGAACAACCCAAAAATATGAATTTTTCAAAAACTATTTCAATGCAAGCCACAAACCCACATACCGGGGAAACTTACATTCCCCCCCACTAACATTGCCTAGAAAAAAAAAAAACAAATCAATCCTCGATTTTTTTTCCCAAAATTAAAGTCACAATGTTAACGGTGTTATTTATTTGAGAGGACACGTCAAAAAAATTATTTCAGATGACATGTTGCATTTTTATTGGAGAACAATTCCAACAGCACATATGAAACTGTGTATAATTTTTGTCCGTTTTTGTTACAACTAAAGCACAATAGATTACAACTAGCTATTGAATGGGTGAAGGAGCTTGAATTTAAAGATGTTATTTTCGAAATTGATTCAAAGTTAGTTGTTGTGTGGGTTGAAGAGGCCAAGTATAAATACAAGTGAAATCGAGATTATTTCATATTGTAAGGACTTACTTTGTTCTTATTGTAGAAACTCTAATGTGCAGTTTGATACGAGAAACGCAAATATGATTGTTCTCCCATTTTTATCGACATCCCAACATGTAATTCAGAAATTAATTCTAGTGAAATGAATTGAAATTTTATAGTAAAAAAAAACTTCCAAATTCTAATGGTGAAAACAATGAGGTAACTGAAATGCATACGATATGAGAACAAAACCGTGCATAGAATAGCAACACGTTTGCATAGGATCATTTAGTTTCTTAGTGATTCATTAAGATTTTGTTGTGACTCGATTAATCCAGGTTTGCAGTCAAAGAGCAAAAATATCGATTACGTTGCCTGACATGGTAAAATGTGCTTTAGGTGAATAAATCAGTCAACGAACTTGCTCAGACAATGGAGGGTCTCTCTGTCCTAGCGATAGACCAGATTAGTGACCATAAGATGGATTTATAGAATGAAGACGGTTGGGGAGAATTCTAACTCCACAGAGAGATATTGGGCCAAAACTGAACATCTTCACTCGAGCATCAATCTATTCAAGTCTACTAGTGCCAACTGCATGGCTTACTGCTACCACAACCTAGTAATGATAATTGCCCACAAAAAATTAACAATGATAATATTAGGCTAATAAATTGTAAAATATGCGAACACTAACAAAAAAAATAATATTTTTAAGACGGATCACAAAACGATCCCCAACAAACAAACCAACCGAATCACGGGTCAACTATTGCAGAGGAATGCTTAGAGATACTTTTTTGACAAGAATGATTAGCAATACTCCGTCTGTCAAAAATGAGCAGTATATACAGATAACATTGACCGTTATAACGATATATTAAAAGTTGAAGGAGATAATTTCTTTTAATGTTTCAGAATATACACAGCGTATATAAGTTAATGAACAGACAAAAATGTTATGCAGACAACCTCAACCCGTTGATGTTAGTTACAACAGACCAAAATGTATGGCTCAGGATCTTCTCTCCAACCTCCTCTCGGTGGATCTTTTCTCCTCTGCCTCACGTCGTTTTTGTTGCCTGTCCAACAGCAGACCAAGCTGTTATTGTATCCAACATTTAATTTAGTAGCTAATTCTAGTTTGCAAGGAACATTGACTGTAACAGGGAAGCAACACATTAACTGGAAATGTAGAACTCAAGGGAACACTTTTCTTCTTCTTCATAGAAAAAGAAACTTGTTAATAATTCAAAAAAACTGAAATTATTCAAATTGTCCCAAGTGCATTAAGAATATTGCAAGTATTGTCAACAGCTAAAACTTTTGAAATCACGTGACTGCCTTACGTCAAACATAAATGCTGCCCACTTAAATCACATTTCAATGTTCAAATACTTAATTAAACTAAATTTATAGGGACGAAAAAGCCAATAGATAAAGTAGTACATACCCTATAAACCACGAGTCACAAAAACAATTAAGTGAATACAAAACACCAAGACATGAACAACTAGACCTCTAAGGCATGTGAAAAGTAAATCATAATCGCAAAGTTGCAGGATTTAATCCATTCCTATAAACTTATATTTGTTCAAGATTAATTAATAGCAAGATTGATTTTTTAAAAAATAGTTAATATTAGAGTTTACTAATCCTTTATGGACAATACTAATTTAGACTTTAGTAACATTTTCATGCAAAAAAAAACACAGATTCAACAATTTCACGATTATACGCGGCGATTTCACCGATTCGACATTAAATAATGTTAACTGGACTATTAATTCTTTAGGGCCAAAAAAATCATAAACTGATTTTACGAGTTAAAATGCGATTCTATCTTGAGATGTCTGTATACTAGAGCAAGTGCCATACAAAAATCAAATCTTGGAAATTGAAAGCATGGTCAAGATCAAAAGATATATATAGTGCATAACGAAGTTCAAGGTCTTTTTATCCACTTACGCAAATAGCAAGTATCCACCTCCAGCATTAGAAGCAGATAAAACTGCTGCATGAGCCCCTACAGTAGATACAGAATCCTGTCCTACAGAGGGCGGAGGATTTTTCCGATCACCATCCACCTATCATTCACTAGAATTTAGTAAGCACAATGATGAGTGTCACTGAAATAGCATTAGCATTAGCTTAGATGAATACCTTGTCCCATTTTGATTTTTTGTTCTGTCTACCATCCCGATTAATAGAATCAGCTGCATGAGGCATCAAATGCAAACCACTTGTATTCGCAGCAGAAACACCTATCACAAAGTCAACATAGAAGCACTATAAGAATAGAGCATATTATGTTGAAAAATGATGTCAGGACTGTAACAGGTGCTATATGAACAAATAAACTGTGATTTCTGAACCTGTAACAGGCATGCTGATCCTGGGAGCACCAAGCACAATTCCTGGCTGCATACCCCCAGAACTAAATTCAACCCTCTGGTTCTGTGTTCTCTTCTTCTCTTGCTCTTTCCTATCACTTTCTCGCCTCATATCAGCTTCTGTAATAACCACAACATCACTAACCTTAATAATACTAATCTGTTAAGCAATATTATAAAACTCAGACCAACCATCAACTCGAGTAAAACACTAGCTCAATGGGTTAACAGGTCAAACTATTTAGCCAGTATATATTAAAAAAATTCCAAAAAACCATAACTTAACAAACTTACAAAAAAATAAAAATTTTACCAAATTTAAAAATTCATATAGCATACTTCAAAAGACATTAAAAAATTTAATTTTAACTTCATGGTTCTAATATTGAATATCAATAATAATTATTAATCATCTTAAGAAAACAAGTAATCACTTGAACAAAATTTATAATTAACATTTTTTACTGATTACATATATCTAAGACATCATTTCATATATAATTGCATAGCCGAAAAACAAAATTAGAGGCACCTATACCGTAGTGCACCATAAGAAGTCATGATTTCTCAAAATTTACGATGGCCGTGTATTTCAGCCTGAATGATAACCTCAAAGTTATATTCAGAACAGGAAAAACACATTCTACAATAAAAAATAACTTCAATAATGGAATACAAAATAGATAGGAGGTTTGTAATATTATACGCTTTAAATTTAAGCTGTCAGTTAATTGTAGTTGTAATAAACAGTAAATAATAACCTAATTCTCGGTGACAAATAACACGATTATTGGAACAACAAGAAGTGAGAGAATAAGCAACTGAGGACCTATTTCATCATAGAAGTCGCTTGCATCATATCCATGAGGGTCAAATACATCTTTACTGAAGCACGACCCTATTTGATCAATATCCTGGTATCTCACAGCATGCAGTAAAAAGTCAGGATTTCGATAATCCTTCCTATTGCGAACTTCTGCATTAAAACTTTTTCCAGCCTTCTTATACTCCAGAAATTTATTTATTTTTCTCTGCAATAACATAAATTTAAAAACAGTGATGACAATTGACAAGGGAAAACAAAAATTTGCAAAGTTTAAAAGCTACTACACCATCCAAGATAAGACTACAATTTAGAAACATCCTACCAAGTACCAACTACCTTGAACATAAAACTTCACTTGATTACAACTAGAACTAGTGTTTTACCCACTAGATGGGGTCGATTGTATGAATCACATGATGCAGTAAAGCCCTACCACGCATTACATATTGGGTACCATTCCCAGGGAAAAAGTAGGACTTCACTAAGCCATTGACAGTCATTAACAATTTGTCGAATCTACATAACAGGGATCATTTCCAACGTAATATAACTTTCCATGATTATTGAGCTACTGTGAAAGGTGGGGTAGAATAGAAGTCTTGCTTCCCTTCCTTTCTCTCAGATAAATTGTGTTTGTTTTAAGTGGTGCATCATACTCCACTTTCCACATTGAGCACCAGCCACCAACCCATCCACATTCATTCACAGCACTAGAAGCACCAGTGCCAGTGTCAAGAGGAAACCCATTTTATTTCAGGCTAGATACTTCCCTTTATTTTAAAATTTAAAATCTGAAGATCTAATGTAAACAGCTATTAGAGTACAAAGCACATAATTCTAAAGTGAGTCCCTTAAAAATAAGAATACGAAGCTGGGTAAGTGACAATTGGTACAAAAAATTTCCCTGTCTTTATACGTCATCTTGTAGAGGGAAAAATGAACATTGGGTTCTAGGTAACTTCATCTTATAGAAGGAAAAGTGAACATTGGGCTTCTAGGTAACTTCATCTTATAGAGGGGAAAATGAACATTGGGCTTCTAGGTAATGTAGAATAGAGACAGAGCCATGTCAAATAGCTTAATTACCGTTAAAAAAGCTTCCTGAGAGAGCTTTTGAATAAAAAATATTATTTTCCAAAAACTAACATCTTCCAAGCATACCAGAAGTAGGGAGTCCATTTTCTATTATAGTATACATCTTCACTTCAAATAGAAACAACAAACAATAAAATGGAATTTAGGATTTCACAAGCCAATCCTAATCTATATTGAGTTTCGGCAAAAACACGCAATATAAACAGCTCTGATGTCAAGATTACAGCTTTTAATCCAGATTAATGATTAGTGAATCAGGCCATTCAAATTATATCCAGGTAATTACGTACGGATACTGACCGGGAAAAAAAGTTTTTTTTTGACAAGACTGGCAAATAAAGTTAATATAGATAAATAATTCAACAACCCTCCAACCCTCCAATTGCCAAATTTTTTTTATCAAATTGAATGCCTACAAAAATGTGGAATGCTAAATCAGGACCAAAGCAAACCAGTGTAACCCAGCAATTCCATGGTACTTGACAATGCATCCAAATGGCATTCATTGACTATAGTTGTTAAACCATTTAAACAGAACTTACTTGTAGCTCCTCTGAGCATTTAGCTTTGGGTGGCGGGGGAAGAAACTTATCCAATGGATCTACAGATCTTTGCTCATCTTGATCTGCTTCTCCAATGTCTACATCATAGGGTCTAATTGCAGGATCATTGTTCAAGGTATCAGATTTCAATGGCTCAGAAAATTGAGGAGTGTTAGCTTGACTGCTAGGTGACAAAACTTGGATTATTCCTGATGGTGTTCTATCTAGCAACTCACCTGCAGTAACATTTTATGTTAGGCAGTAATGGACATAAGCAATCCACCTAAAACAATAGGAATGAAATAGAATAAAATGAATAAAGCATTAGCAACTTCTTAAAATTGAATAATGAATATAAACCTCATGTTTATAATTTCCACCACTGCTTACACTAAGATTTCTAAGCAAGACAAGATATTAAAGGAACCATCAAATGCTGAACATAAATTCAGCTTACCATTTGTCACATGAAACTGATCCCCAAATATGACTCGACCACTACCATCTATCTCTCCCTCCTGCAACCAGAACCAACTAACACCCACTAGTTACATTTCACAATATATCTGACTCAACAGAATAGAAAACGCTCAATGAGATGGAGAGTACCTCAGGCTCAGGCGACATTGCTCCTTCCTCATGACCATAGTCAACTATCGTAAGCGTCGCACTTCTACTGATCCTCGTATCCAACGACACCACCCGTTGTTGCTCCAGCGGCGGTGAAAACAACCTATTCAACTGCGGCGTGCTACTTTTCTCTGTTGGGGTGGAACTGTAGCCGGCAACCTCATTACTGGAATCGGCGACCATCATTCTATCTGAGTAGGCCGCCAAATTTTCTACACTCGCATTTCCGGCAGCGTCTTCTTGTTGATCTCCGAGCATTCCTTCTTCTTCTTCGTCTTCTTCCACGTCCTCCATTTCATCGTCTCCGTCATCGTTGTACATGGACAACAAGGCGATGCCTTCTGATTGCTTCTTCTTCGACGCCATTGAAGAAACTAGGGTTTTCGAAAAGGAATAAAATCAATAAATAGGATTTTCTAGAAGGGTTGAAATTCGGCGAAGGACAAGTGTTACCAGCGAGTGAGGAACCTGGGCTACAGAAAATTTGAAGAAAATCGAATTAGCAGAGAACGGGAGAAAATTTGATAGGAAAATCGAAACCCGAACCAGAAGGTAGAACTAGAACTATAATTACTCAAAAAGCGATCGAATTTTTTGGGGTTTTTTTTATGTACCCCCATCATCTCCCTATTTACCCCCACATAAAAGTGAAACCCGAAAATACCCCTGCCCAATTTTTAATTCGCTCGGATTTACCTCCATTTGAGGTAAATCCGCTTTGTTATTTTTAAAGTCGGATTTACCTCATATGGGGGTGCCCAATAGGTAAATCCGATTTCAAAAATAACAAAGCGGATTTACCTTAGCTAGAGGTAAATCCGCTTTGTTATTTTGGAAATCGGATTTACCTAGTGGGTACATAAATCCGATTTCCCTAAAAAAAGAGAAAATCGGATTTATCCCACCTAAGGTGAATCCGATTTCCCTAAAAAAAGGAAATCGGATTTATCCCACCTAAGGTAAATCCGATTTTGTTATTAAAAAAATTGTTTTTTATTTAATTTTTTAAAAAAGGTTATAAAATACTACTAAAAATCCGTTAAACAGCCAAAACTAATCCAAAAATTATGAAAACACCACTAAAAATCTAATAAAACCAAAATAAAGTTATGCAAATTTTTTCAGATTTTTTGGAGATTATGAAAAATTTAAAAAATTAATAAAAAATAGTAAACGATGGAATTTGGGATTTTGAGGTCCCCAGTCCTGAAAGAAGTCACTTCTTTAGGAGTATTGATCCTTGATATTTTTCGGATTTAAAGAATGTGGTTTCATTACAATTTGAGTAGGTTGCCCGAAAAATGATTTTTTAGCCTAAATTATTCTCCCGACGTACAATATCGTCACGTGTTAACGAACTACACACTAAACAGAACCAAAAGATGGTCGAAATTTGTTTTTAAAATTTTAACTGATTTATTTATTTATTAATTGGGTTAACAAAGCGGATTTACCCCCACATAAGGTAAATCTGCTTTGGTTATTTTTAAAAGCGGATTTACCTTATATGATGGGGTAGATCCGCTTTTAAAAATAACAAATCGGATTTACCCCCACTTAAGGTAAATCCGATTTGTTATTTTTAAAAGCGGATCTACCCATCTTAAATAAATCCGATTTAAATTTTTTAAAATTTTTAGTGGAAATCGGATTTACCTAAATCCGATTTAAATTTTTTAAAATTTTTAGTGGAAATCGGATTTACCTAAATCCGATTTCCAAAAAAAAAAAATGAAATCAGGATACGTTCGGGATTTTTAAATTTTGTTAAGGGCAATTGCGTCTTTTCGCAGGGTCGGTGGGGGTAGCTGGGAGATGATGGGGGTACAAAAAAAAAATCCCAATTTTTTGATGTACACAGGGTTAGGCAAATCGGAACTGCTCTAATGAAGGCCCAATACTCTCGAAAGCCCAGATATAATCTGGACTAAGAAATGGTGCATATGTCCAAAGGGCCTGAGCTCAAGAAATAAAAAAATATAATCTTCGCCAAATTACAATAGAGGTCATTTAAGTTATTTAATTACTATAAATTGGTCTTTTAAGTTTTTTTCGTACCACTTAGGTACCTTAAGTTACAAAATGCTTGCATCGTTAGTCTTTTTTTAATTTTCCATCCAACTCTCCTAAAAGAACCTATGTGGCAGGTCAACCATGTATTTTTAATTTGACTCATTATTATTTTTTTGGATTGAAAATGTCATCTTCTACACGCGCTGCAGAACGCAGGTCAAAACAGGCTCGGTTCATACCCGTTTCGATCTAATAATCTAGACAACAAAAATGCATGATTTCCGGGTATGTTAATCGTTGATCATCAACTAAGAGAAGCCCTAAGAAAAATTCGTGAATTGTTCAATCATTTTTGAGAATTTCAGATCTGAGAAATGTAAATTATTCACCTTATGCGTGATTTCCGGTGTGTGCTTTACTGTGTTTAATTCACCTTTATTCACCTTAGGGTTCATTTGAACCCCTTTTGGAATTGTTAGGTTGGGAACCAAAGATTAAGTTGCGGGATGGTCTTCCTCGTATGGAAGAGGATTTTCGTCTGAGACTTGGAGTTAACAAAACCAATTAACTTATTTTCGCTCCTTTGGTTCTATGTCAAAGTAGATATTAAGTTGGATTTTTCTGGCTGTTTTCAAAACTTTCATCTTCATTGTTGTGACTTTGTGGAAGTTGGGGTGCCTAAAATTTGGCTTCTTGAAGTGTCAATATCTTGTTCTTCCTTTTCCAAGATTGCAGAATGTCACTCCAAATTTTGTGGGTTGAATGACGATTGAATTGTAACCTGGTTCCTGTTTTCTGGTTTATAATCGGAAGAACACCACCCCTGGGTTTTGGGTTTGTTCCTGGGTTTGGGGAAGATGAAGATGTTCATCTGAAATTTGAGATTTTTTTAATTTTTGATAAAATATTAAATACAAAATTATGAGTCGAATTAAAAAATACATATTGGACCTGCCACATAAGCACTTAATTACCACATAGACTTTTTTTAACAGAGTTGGATGGAAAATTAAAATAAGGCTACGGTGTAAACATTTTGCAACTTAAAGGACCTATGTGGTACGAAAAAAACTTAAATGACCAACTCGTTATAATTAAATAATTTAAAGGATCTTTGGTGTAATTTAGCCTATAATATTTGCAGGTTAATATTTGCACCATTTTCTAATACACTCCGTCAATAGACCTTATTCGTAAAAGAAAAATGCTAGAAAGACTCACTTTAATATTATCATACCAACACTATTTTTATAACTTGATAAAATCCATGTAGTCTCATCACTTTAGAAATAGGTCTCACTAGTGGAAGCCACGTGAATTTCATCCAATCATAAAAAGAGTGTTAAAGGTCACACCAAGTTTTAAGGGACAAACTATTCGAGGGTCTTCTGCATCTACTTTCAAGTAACCCTGGGAGATACAATCCCAAATCTCATATATACTGCGAATACCGTCCTGCATTCACTCTGCAGTCGATTATTCGCGCGAAACATTTCCTGTTACCGCACACAACCAATACCCTTCGATCCCTCTCGTATAACGTTGCGCTTTCTCGTTGTTCTTTCCCTTCTTCTCTTCTACCTCCGTCGTTCTTTCCCTTCTTCTTCTACCTCCGCTCTCATTCCTTTCTTCTTCTCGCTGTCTTCTTCTTTTAGGAAACTTATATTGAAAATTTCGAAACCCAGGTGTAGCACATATTTCCTCTTCCTGTTACCTTCTTCTTATCTTCTTATTTTGATCTTGATTTTGATATTGATTCTGAATTTGATATCCGCTTCTGATTTTGTAGAGAATACCGAGAGATGAGGGAAAAGAGAGGGAACCGATAGTGGGGGAGATGTGACGGTGACGGAGAGATGCGGTGGTGAGAGAGATGGTGGCGGCGCTGGAGAAGATGCGCGTCAACCAGAGGCTTCGAAGGCCGGCGAAAGCAAGACGTGAAGGGGAGCGCAACGGGGTTTCAAGATGGTGCGGTTGCTGTAAAAAGAGTACACGACGGCGAACGGTTGCGTGCTAATTTTATTTCTGTTTCATCTGTATCTCTGTTTAGTGTTTAAATTACTCCCTGATTTTTTTTTACTCTTCATCGATTTTGCCTCCGTTTTTACTTATTTTAGAAGCGAACAGCCTTGGAAAAGCAACAGGAAAGCAACTAAAATTTGGGCAACTAAGAACACAATCTTGGAGGAAAGAATTAGTACTGAAGTGTATAAAAATGGAAGAACAGTGAAGAATTGGTACTGAAGAGTCACCGCCTCTGATGAGAAAGAAATTTGAGATGTTGAGCGATTTGGAGGAAGAAAACCAAGGCAATTTTGTAAGTCTGTCCATCCAGATGTTTATGTAAATTTAGATCTTTTTCTTCTTCTTTCTATTAGCTAAAGAAAATGATGTTTAATTACATGAATATCATCTATGTTTCAGGACCGAAGAGAGAGTAAGAGACTAACAGCGACAACCGGTGGTGGCGAGCTTAGTGTGAAGAAACTCATAGAAGAAGAGATGTTTATTGACCGGGATGAAATAAAGGAACAAGGTAATGTTGTAGAATCAAAGCAATTCGGATTAGCGTCTGAAGACAGATTCCAAAAGAAAAAGGAAATATCGCAAGAAAAGCCGTGATATGGACACACATGATTTGAGTTCAGCCTTGAAGAAACTTGAATACTCACATAATCAGCCTACAGAGCAACAACAATCAAGAGATAATATTGATTTGGACAAGATAACAGATGATTTTTGTCACTTTGAAGCTGCGTGTTCATTGATGCATGACAATGATGGCGAAGATCATGCGCAAACGAACCAAAAGCATTTAATTTCTGATGAATTTGCAAGAGATGCAATTCATGAATTTGTGAATCAGATGATATTAAATGGCAAAGATCTGGCAGAAGATAGAAAATCACTTTGCTCACATGAACTCATGGAAGCAATTCAGGTTATAAGCTCAGATAAGGAATTGCTTCTCAGACTTCTACAAGACCCGAATTCACATTTACTGAAGTATATTCAGGAGTTGGAGAATTCCCAAGTGAGAGGTGACAAAGAATACATTTCAGTTACCGGTTCCAATTTCTCTGAACAAACTACGGAGATTGTCTAAATGAGGTAATTTCACTCACTACATTATATCTTTATGTAGATCATTGATTTCGATATAAACTTACTACAATGCCAGTAGCACAATCAGTTATAATGGACCACTTAAGATTGCTTTGAAAGCCTATGTGACTATAAGATTTTCTATGAAGTCTAAACTATCATTTGATTCTTTTGCAGGATGTAAAAGAAGAGAACCAACCATCATCTCCACTGTCATCTCCTTCTCACTCTTCCATCAATAAGAAAATTGAAGAGCTGGAAAGTAGTGCAGATGTATCCGGGCGACCAAGTCTTGTAGTTACTAAAAGGAAAAAAAATTCAATAAACAGCATTAGTTATATTTGCTTCTTAAATTTCTCCCTTTATTTAATCTTTGTTTGTCATTGTTGGTATTTATATTTATAGGTACTATATTGAGGAGAGCAAGAACAAGAGAAGGGCAATGCCTCTTTTGCAACCATGTTGAACAACAGAAGTACATGTCTCTTGCTAATCCTATGACCGCATCTTATGTGTGTTAACAGTGAGTAAGATGGTATGCCCATAACCTATACCCTCCACACATATAGATTGCACACTGTGCTGACAGTGAGTGAAACCCATGTGTTTTATATCTATTTTTTTTTATTGAGCTGTAACCATTTAGCTGTATAGTTATGAAATCAATTAGAAAGTTATTTTTCAGTTTTTAGCTTTCAGTTAGCTTTTGTGTGTCAATGTCTTTTATTTGCTTTTTCTTTTGTTTGTTTGACTAATTTTTAATTTTCCCTCTTTTGTGTTAACATGCATAACTTGCTTTTGTATTAGGTGTGGGATATCATTTCATTCCCTATCTTTTGACCCTAATAAAATTATTTGAGCCTGGTATTAGATTATTAACTTTTTAATGCATCCAACTTGATAGAAGGAACATGTGATTGATACTGCAACAACAGTGCTTACTGGAATAGTTCCTTGATAGCTTCCATTGCAACAATTTTTTTTTATGCTCTCTTTTTTAAAAATTTTTCTTTGCATCTTGTGAATGGAAGCTATCCTGTTTATTTTTTAGTTCAAATTCAAACATTAATTGTCTCCGTCTTTTACTAAAAGTTTGATTTTGGGTGGTTTTGGTTATTCGTTTCATTGTTTGGAGAATGCCGTGAGCAATTTTGTTAGAAAATGTTATAATGATCAAATGTGAGCTTGGATAGTGATTTACAATTCAATTCATGTTGCCTCTTTGAACACCTTTGGCAGTGGCTTCATCTGATTTTTGTCCTTAGTATCAGTAGTTAATTCATTGAGCATCAATGAATTATGTTGCAAGACTGTTGAAAAACAATACCACTTAATCTACTATTATGTATCAACCACCTAAGGGAGCTGTGTTTGTGTGGCAGGTAACTCAGAATCAAATTCCAGCATTGGTTTTGATCAAAAAAAATATATTCCAGCATTGGATAATTTGTTGAAAAAGGGCACAGTCCAACAATATGCTATCTTGTGTCCAGTGGCCAAGATGCTATCTTAAGTGCATCTCTTTACATAGTCAATTGTTTACTTGAAGTTTCTTACTTTTAATTTCTTGTAAAATTTGTTTAGGCCACCAAATACATCACAGCTGCAGGATTCAACGCCAAGTGGCTTGGCATATTTGGAAATGGCATGGTGCAGTCTTTTATTGATGCACATACTCTAACTCTGTCAGGTACAATCAGAAAAACTTATACTTTGATCAGATATGATAATGTCACTTATAAAAAAAATGATAATGTCAGACTGATAAATGTTTATAGATTTTGTTAGATTGTTCCTCTCTTTTAGTGTTATTATTGATAATAAAATAAGAATCTCTACATAGTGAATCTCTACCCAGGATTGCATTTTGAATTTATTATACATTGCATAGCATATATTGAAATTTCATTTTTGACTGAATGTAGCATTTGTGGGGATAATATTAGGAAGTATAGGCTTGTAGTAAATTGCTTACTAGATATATACCATAAAGTTACCTACTGAATAAAATTCAATAATCAATTTACATCGGATCGAGATTACTAGGATTTATGATAGGTTACTAGAAATTGGCCTTAGCGCAATACAGAGGCTGAATAGGGAATTATTAGTTATGTGGCAATATTCTGTTAGTAGGGGATGGGCTATAAAAGATAGAGAAGAGGAGGATGGGGGTTATTGTGATTTGTGAAGTTTATTAAGAAATTAGTTAGGAGAGGTTCTCTCTCTGGTTTAGGAGTCTTGGGTTCTGGTTTGTTCTTACTGTAATTGAGCTTTTGCTCCATTTTCCATTGAATCAAATACAGTTTCATTGTTCGTTTCATTGTTCTTGAATATATGGGTTCTATCACTTTAGCTTAGAGTCTATAGTCATGTGGTAAATTCCTCGCTGGATAGACTTATATTGGATAGGGGTTGCTAGGTTTCGAACTTGTCTTAGAGTGTTTGCTGCTAACAATTGACTATAAGAAGGCTCTAAGGGTAGTTGCAGTGTTGCACCTAGCATTACGGCATCACACAAATGTAATGCTTACAATCTTAAAAGGAAAAACTGCTACGATTTCAGCAAGTTAGTTGAACAAATCATACTGATTTATTCACGCTACGTACATGTTCTTCTGAGCTACATTGTTGTGAATTTGATTCCCTCTTTACAATTTGTTCTCATGTCACAATGAGTTATATCATGCTTCTCTTTATCTGTTATTGATGATACTCTTTTTCTGTTTTATTTTATGCCTTTTGTTGTTGTTTTACAGGTTTCTTCATACAAATTGTTAATTTTAATACTGCTGGAAGTTTTATTATTTATGTAAGTATTTATGGGAAATAATTGATTAACTTCATTATTACTTAGGGTTGATGTTGTTCAGATCCGACTTTCTAAGGACACTATGTTTGAAGGGGGGCATTCAGTAAGGAAACAACGAGGTATGTCAGCTAGCTCCAGTGTCACTTCTTCTACCCTTATTTTTGTGTACTTCCTCATTTGTGGAAATATCGCGTCTCTTTTTATTGGCCAGTTATCAAGCTCTACCTTTCTCTTGTGCCATATTATGGTGACCTTTTCTTCTCTACACGACTATAAACTAATCAATTGAGTTCTTTTGAAATGCTATTATTGCTAAATCAGTTTGAATTAATTTTCTTTATAGAGTTTTGATTGTCTAGTTTTAACAACATCCTATTTTCATATTAGCAAAGCATTAGTACAACAAAGAGTAGGCATAGCATGACAAGCATGACACATATTACCTATACATCTTAGCTATATTTAGCATGCATTAGAGAAGGTGAAAATAATCATACTTCATGTAAGACAAATGATAGGATCAAAGGATATCTCATTGGACTTTAATATCAGTAGCTTCAGATCTATTCCAATTCCAACAATCAGGTTCATGCCTTTTTCTATTTCATTGTTTTGGTATTTGTTTTCTACCTTTTTTATTTGTTTATTATTTGATTTGATTGTATCTCTTCTTCCCTTAAAGGTGCAATTGGGTAAAGATGATGTGTTCATGTTTTTGAATTTCACAATAGCAACCAAAGCAAATTCAAAGTTTCACATTATTTGATGTTACCTCAACGTCGTTCCTCCAAATCCCTAATCGAATGTTTGAGTTTGCAAGTTAAATGCCTTGGTGATATAGGAGTCTGCTTGGATGCCTCATGTTGAGAATAGATGCTGACTTGATACTATACCAAAATAGATATTCAGTATTTGAGTTCAATTATATTTTCACCATCATCCGTAAAGGAGTTTTCAAGGAAATGTTGTTTCTTACCATTACATAGATTGCTATATTCAGTAGTTTTCTTTCACTTTAGATTTTCCTTTCCATATGTATCCGTCCTAATCATTTCAGTTTAGTTACCTTTTTTTTTTGTCTTACTCATTTCAGTTTGCTGAGTTTTTCTAAAGTAGCTTTTAAGTACTATATAAAAGGATTCAAGATTTTATAATAAAAAGTGAGTTTAGAATCTAAATGAAACTATTGAAGTGCTTCAATCTACACATCTGTGTATGATGCATGAAAAGCTCATTGCTGACTATTATAAGTGGAATATTTTCTAGGCTAATGGTAATTTTTTCCTATTTTCAGTTTTGCTAATGACAGGGGTGATGATACCTAGAACCAGTAGGTGCTGCAGAGTGACTGAAAGTAAACTGCAGAGTGACTCCCCTATATTTCATAATAATAGAAATATTATGTAGTTTCTTATACTATGTTCATGAAACTTTGGAAATGTTATGTTGAAAATATGTTAACCGTGTAATATAATGTATTATATCACATTTCTGTTAATAACATACTAATAAAATTGTGAACTGACCAGTGGGGTATATTCTTTGGTTAGAGCTGTTGTCCACAGTTCTTCTACTCGATCATTAATCTCCAAGTCCAAGGTATTAACACAACCAATTTTACTAATTTTTTCAAGGGTAAAATATTTTTGGTCCCTACAAAATCGGGTCCTTCTAAGTTTCGTCTCTACATTATCGAAATAGGCATTTTGGTCCCCAACTTATTTTTCCGTTTCCATTATTAGTCCCTAGAGTTAAATGGTGCTGACCGGGTTAACGGAAATCTGAGTTGGCATTTACACGTGCCATTTTTTTTATCTACGTGGCTTTTTTTAATTTTTTTACCAATTTTTTTTATTTTATTAAAATTTGTTGTGTTAAAAAAATGATCCTCTTCTCCTTCACAACAGAAACGTTTCTTCTTCACACCCCATCAAAATCATCCATTTTTTAGCTCCACCAGAAAATCCCCAATTAAAACCAGAGAAAGATCAGAGGAATGAGTTAGGGGCGCAAACACAGAATCCCCCATTAAAACCGGCGAAGAGTGAAAATCACAAACACAGAGTTAAAGAATCGCAAACAAAATCGCAAATTGCAAAGGAAGAAGAGGAATGAGGATCGATCCAAGAACAGGTTCGCAAACCGCAGCCATCTCCCCATTTGCCAGCAACCACCGCCTCACAACGACAGTTCCCCTCCCCTCTCTCGCGAGCACACACACACACTCTCTCTCATCCACGATCTCTCCATCTCTCTCTCTCTCTCTGTGTTACTTCACACTGCTGCTGCTGTTAGGGATTTAGGGATTTTATGGTTTTTAGGGATTAGGGTAAAAATTATGAGAGAGAAACCGCGGAGTAGCAGCGTGAGTGATGATGATGTTGAAACGTGGGTGATGATGTTGAATTGTGGGTTTTTTGGTTTTCTGGATGATGATGTTGAATCGTGAGTGATGATGATTATGTTCATTCTAATTTTACGTATTTTATGTTTATTTTTAATTTTAAAATGTGAGTCAGCATGCCAAGTGGGCCACGTCAATTAAAAATGTCAACATGGCGTGTCCAGTCATGATTCTGTTAGCCCAGTCAGCATGAATTAACGTCAGGGACTAATAATGAAAACGAAAAAATAAGATGGGAACCAAAACGCCTATTTCGTTAATGTAGGGACTAAACTTAGAAAGAGCCAATTTTGTAGGGACCAAAAACATATTTTACCCTTTTTTCAATAAATTTACTATCACTACGTATCACGTCCACTTTCATGTTGGCAGTTCCATTGAACTTAAAAATTAGGAAATCCTTTATTTTGTCAAATCCAAGAAAAATAAGCGGAATTTTTTAAAGATCTTTCAAATGTTGTAGTGAATTTGTCTGGGACTACTTGTATATCGCAATACAAAAATTACATTGAATTTTGTAAAAGAACGTCGTAGACATCATATATAATATAAAAATAATAATCATTAATAATAATATAATAAATTTGGTAAAATAATAATAATATAGTAATATTCCTGTTATTTAAGAGATAGAAAAATTTAAAAAGGGCATGCCCGTGCTGAGCACGGGTGGTAGAACTAGTTGTATTTAATGTTGGTCCACTTTATGATGTACGGTGATTCACCCCTCCAACCCCCCCCCCCCCCCCCCCTTTTAATCTTTTTTGTCATCTCATTCTGAATCTTTGCAATTTGCATCACCCCGTGGCATTTTTTAGAAACAACATCTTCACAATTTTGCCTAAGGTTTTTCGGATAGGTATCTTCATCTTTCTAGCTTCGTCGCCATTACTTTCTTTTTCGGAATGTTGGATGCTAGTTTAAATTTGATTGCGTCCACATCCACAGGAACCACAAGTGGAGCGGGACATGACACTAGCAATGGAGGTATTCGCACTATCACCAGAGGTATTCATGCTACCATTGAAGTCATTTTTAAGAGGTTCGAAGGGTATTTTCATCATCCAATAGTCTTTAGGCTACTTTGATACTCAAATATGGTAGGGTGAGTTAACTATATTTTGTTTTTTGGATTTTCGTTTTCAACTATCACTAAAATAAATATAGCTATTTTTTTTGAATCTATAGAGTTGTGCTCCGGTGAAGGTTACCACTCATAAAGCAAACTGATAGATATAACTGTTAATGTTGATTCAGTGTTTTCGAAATTATACCGAAGAAATTACTGGGATGAGTCGCGGACTAGGTCGCTCTCTTTAAGACGTTTCGTGGCACTGCTCGATGGTGCAAGCAGACTATCAACCACGACGCCCCCAGGATAAAACAGCCCAGTTACGATTATGACTGCACAGTCAGTAATCGCTCGAGATATACACCTCTGAATATGGTTTATAACCACTCGGGAATATGGCTCGTAGGCCACTCTCAGAAAAGAAGAAGAAGAATATGGCTCGTAGGCCAGTCACGAATTTTAGAGAGAAGAGAATTTTCGAGGAGAGTTTGCGTTTTTGATCTGATTTCGTCAAGTGAGGGAAGAGCCTTTTTATAGGCTTCAGCAACTGCTTTGTGCGCAAGTCAAGGCACGATTTTAGGCTCCACTAACAACTGACTTGGAGCGCAATTCAGATTGGAACGGAGCCAACTTGCGCGAGTTGTTGCGCGAACTTCGAGCTGACTTGGAGCGCAATCCGCAACAGCTCTATCAGATAGCGTTCGTCGTATCTGGTCGGTTCAATGAATCTGGACAAGCACGTTCCAAAAAAATAAAATAAAAGTTTAATTAATTTCGCAAAAAATACTCAGCCCAAGCCCGAGCCCGGTCGGACGGACGGCGGCGCGCGTGTGTGGTGGTCAGTTAGAGTGCGTGCTTGCTCGTTCACAAAACTGGGTACCCCTTGGGCCCCAACCCAAAGGTGTGAACTTCCCACTTATAAGCACTCTACAAGTGCTTAGTCCAAGCAATGTGGGACTTTGTAAATTCACACCAATGTTCCAACAATCCCCCACTTGAATTTAAACAGTTCCAGAAATAGCGTCAAGCGCCTCCATAAGATTGTGCATAAGCAGAGGTGTCGTACGACTTGAACCTTGCGTAGCGGTTAAGATTTAGATTCAACAAGAGTGACTCGTAGTCTTGAACTCTATCTCTAATCGTCGAAACCACACACAGCCTTTTCCATAGGTGTATTCTCATATGCCCGTGCGTTTATGGCCCTGCACGTCTATCCCAGTTTAGTGAACGCTCTAGGAATTTCTGCCCAAATGCCATAGGAAGCGGCCCCACTTCCACATTCACAAAGGTGAGTCTATCAAGAGTACTCATGTAGCTAGGTACTCTACTCCACATGGAGTATAGATCTCATTAAGAGTTTCTATTATCTCAACCTTACATCGCTTCAGGAATCATGCTTATTTACTTTTAATAGCATGTTCATCTCCTGTCACTTCACAACTTGTTATTACCCATTGAACCTAATTCTTGGGATCTCCAGTCTTTTAGGTCGGGTTGCCATTGTGAGTGACTCATGGTTCTAAAGGCAGTAGTCCCATCTTTTGAGATGTACTTTGGACTTTCTCTCTGGCTAATCCTTTCGTCAAAGGATCGGCTAAGTTCTGATTAGTGCGTACGTGATCCACTCTCACAGCTCCTTTTGTTAGTAGCTCTCTAACTGTGCTGTGCTTACGACGGATTTGTCGTTTCTTACCGTTGTAATAACGGTTCTCTATTTTTGCAATAGCCGCGGTACTATCGCAGTGGATCAACACAGCTGGCATCGGTTTTTCCCATAAGGGAATCTCTGCTAGTAGGCATCTTAACCAGCTAGCTTCTTCACTGGCTGTCGCTAGTGCTATCATTTCAGACTCCATAGTGGACTGAGCCAAAATGGTCTGTTTCTTAGATTTCCAGGAAACGGCACCACCGGCTATACTGAATATGTAGCCACTGGTCGCTTTGGAATCATCTGACAGAGTGTTCCAATCAGCGTCACTGTACCCTTCAAGTACAGCTGGAAATCTCTGATAGTGTAATCTTAGATTCATGGTTCTTTTAAGATATCTCATGACTCTTTCAATAGCATGCCAATGCTCGATACTAGGTCGACTGGTAAACCTGCATAGCAATCCCACAACATAGGCGATGTCGGGTCTAGTACAATCAGTAGCATACCTTAGGCTGCCAATGATGCTCGCATATTTCGTTTGTCTAACACTGTCACCAGTGTTCTTAAAAAGTTTGACACTTGGATCATAGGGAGAACATGCAGGTTTACAGTCAAAATAATTGTATTTCTTTAAGATCTTCTCAATATAATGAGATTGATCCAAGGAAATTCCTTTCTCGGACCTAGTGATCTTGATCCCGAGGATTACATTAGCTTCTCCGAGGTCTTTCATATCAAAGTTGTTGCACAACAATGATTTCACTTTATTTATGGCATGAATGTTTGATCCAAATATGAGCAGATCGCCTATATAGAGACATATGATAGTGCAAATGTCATTCTCAGTTTTGTAATAAATGCATTTGTCACTTTCATTCACTTTGAACTCATTCGAGATAATCAAATTATCGAACTTCTCATGCCATTGTTTGGGAGCTTGTTTGAGACCATACAGAGACTTGTCCAACCTACAGACCTTGTGTTCTTGCCCATGGACTACAAAACCTTCAGGTTGCTCCATATAGATTTCTTCTTCTAATTCGCCATTCAAAAAGGCGGTCTTTACATCCATTTGGTGTACTTCTAAGTTATAAATAGAAGCCAGAGCAATTAGTACCCTTATGGATGTAATTCTGGTAACAGGCGAATATGTATCGAAGAAATCTATGTTCTCTCTTTGTCTAAAACCTTTGGCTACAAGGCGAGCCTTGTACTTATCAATAGTGCCATCAGGTTTTAGCTTCCTTTTCAGAATCCATTTACAACCAATGGTTTTGCAACCAGGAGGCAAGTCCACTAAGTGCCATGTCTTGTTAGACTCTAGAGAATCCATCTCATCATTTATGGCTTCTTGCCACAAGTCAGCATCCAATGAAGACAGAGCTTCGTGAATGCTAGTAGGATCCTCCTCTAGTGTATAGACCGTGTAGTCGGGTCCATAGTCTTTAGCAACACGTGCTCTCTTACTTCTTCTAGGTTCTATTTCCCTTTCTACGTTGTTTTCAACGCTCCTAGGCACAGGAACCTTACTAGTTCCAGAGCCCCCACTATTTCTTGATTTAAAGGGAAATTTACTTTCATAGAAGTCAACATCGTTTGACTCGATGGTTACTTTTGCATTCAGGTCATAGAATCTGTATGCTTTGCTGTTTACTGCATAACCAATGAATACACATTCATAGGCTCTACTGGCAAGTTTGACTCTTTTTGGGTCTGGGATCCTTACATAGGCCAGACAGCCCCAGGTTCGGAAATAAGACACATTTGGTTGTCTTTTCTTTATCAATTCATAAGGAGAAATTTTATTCCTAGATTTAGGAACTCTGTTCAGTACATAGCATACTGTTATTGAAAATTTCACCCCACCAGTGTGATGCAGCGCCCGAATTAAGCATAATCGCAACTGTCAATTCGGTAAGGGTTCTATTTTTCCTTTCTGCTTTACCATTCATTTCAGGTGAATATGGTGCAGTCGTTTCATGTATGATTCCATTCAACTTATAAAAGTCATTAAACAACTGGGAATCATACTCAGTTCCTCTATCGCTTCGAAAACGCTTTATCTTTTTTTCAAATTGATTTTCAATTTCCTTTACAAAAATTTTGAACATGTCAAGCGCTTCACTTTTATTTTTCATAAGGTACACAAAAGTGTAGTCTGAGCAATCGTCAATAAATGTGATAAAATAGCGTTTACCATTTCTGGTCAAAGTTCCGTCTAGTTCGCAAATATCAGAGTGTATTAAGTCTAATGGCTCTGATTCTCTAATGATGGATTTGTGAGATGACTTTGTAATTTTGGCTTGAGTACAAAATTCGCATTTATGAAAATCGGTTAACGATAGTTTGGGAATTATCCCTAAATTGCTCATATTCGAAATAATGCGCTTATTGACATGACATAAACGAGAGTGCCAAATATTAAAATCACACAACATATACGCAGAAGGAAAAACTTTATTAACTTCAACATTTAGTTTGAACATGCCATCAGTGGCGTACCCTTTCCCTACAAAAGTACCATTTTTGGTCAAGGTATACAAATCTCCCTCAATAGTCTGAGTAAACCCTGCCTTATTCAGAAGGAAGCCAGAAACTAGATTCTTCCTTATCTCTGGAGTGTGCATCACGTCCTTCAAGATTAGAGTCTTTCCAGAAGTGAACTTCAGCTCAACATCTCCAATACCTGCAACAGTAGTGGTGTGAGCGTCGCCCAACAACACTTTCTTATCATCAACCGCCTTGTATGTCTTAAACATAGCACGGTTATTGCATACATGGCGAGAGGAGCCAGTATCATTCCACCAGTCATCAGATCCACCAACCATGTTGATTTCAGTAATCATAGCAGTAAAGTGCTGCTGTTCAGTCAGGTTAGCCTGCGGAGCAGGATTGGGCCCGTTCCTACACTTGCGTGCCATATGACCTGGTCTTCCACACTTCTAACAAAGGAATGGAAGAGCAACTTCATTCTTTGGTTGTGGTGGTGGCTGAGGTTTGGCATTTGGGGACTTTGGAGTGTTCCCATTCTTGTGGTTGCGGTTCTTTTGAATCTGATTACGGTTCTGATTCTTGAAATGTTTGCCAGTTGGCTTCAGAACCGCTCCTGGTTTCTTATTCGAAACAAACAAGATTTCATCATTCTGATCTTGTTTCCGAGATTCCTCCTCAATCCGGAGTCGGGTAATCAAACTTTCCAAAGAGAACTCTTTGGTCTTGTGCCTGAGAGAATTTTTGAAATCCATCCAGGCAGGAGGAAGTTTGTCAATAATAACAGCTACTTGAAATTGTTCATCTAAGGCCATGCCTTCAGAGACAATTTCATGAGCTATTTTCTGTATCTCATGTGACTGAGTCTCTACAGATTTATCATCTGTCATCTTGAAGTTGAGGTAGCGGCTCAGAGCATATTTTTTAGTGTCTGCTTCCTCAGTGTCATACTTCTTTTTCAGAGCATTCCAGACCTCTTTAGCGGACTTGCAAGAGCTGTAATAATCATAAAGATCATCACTCAGTCCATTAAGAATGAAGTTCTTACAGAGGTAGTCATTGTCATTCCAAAGCAATATCTCTTTGGCTGTTTTAGTCTGATCTGCCTGTTCGGCTGTTTCGTCGACTACTGGAATCTCATCGGTCAAGACATTAGCAACTTTTTTCATAGTTAAGAAAAACTGCATCTTTTGTTGCCAACGCTTGAAGTGGGATCCCTCAAACCGAAATGGTTTGTTGAAGTCGGAAACAGTGGGACCAGTAATCTCTTCGGTAGTCATGGTTGAAAAGAAACGTCTTAAAATTGTTGATTTAGTGTTTTCGAAATTATACCGAAGAAATTACTGGGATGAGTCGCGGACTAGGTCGCTCTCTTTAAGACGTTTCGTGGCACTGCTCGATGGTGCAAGCAGACTATCAACCACGACGCCCCCAGGATAAAACAGCCCAGTTACGATTATGACTGCACAGTCAGTAATCGCTCGAGATATACACCTCTGAATATGGTTTATAACCACTCGGGAATATGGCTCGTAGGCCACTCTCAGAAAAGAAGAAGAAGAATATGGCTCGTAGGCCAGTCACGAATTTTAGAGAGAAGAGAATTTTCGAGGAGAGTTTGCGTTTTTGATCTGATTTCGTCAAGTGAGGGAAGAGCCTTTTTATAGGCTTCAGCAACTGCTTTGTGCGCAAGTCAAGGCACGATTTTAGGCTCCACTAACAACTGACTTGGAGCGCAATTCAGATTGGAACGGAGCCAACTTGCGCGAGTTGTTGCGCGAACTTCGAGCTGACTTGGAGCGCAATCCGCAACAGCTCTATCAGATAGCGTTCGTCGTATCTGGTCGGTTCAATGAATCTGGACAAGCACGTTCCAAAAAAATAAAATAAAAGTTTAATTAATTTCGCAAAAAATACTTTACACCTCACAGCCCAAGCCCAAGCCCGGCCCGGCCTGGCCGGTCGGACGGACGGCGGCGGCGCGCGCGTTTGTGGTGGTCAGTTAGAGTGCGTGCTTGCCCGTTCACAAAACTGGGTACCCCTTGGGCCCCAACCCAAAGGTGTGAACTTCCCACTTATAAGCACTCTCCAAGTGCTTAGTCCAAGCAATGTGGGACTTTGTAAATTCACACCAATGTTCCAACAGTTAATGACAATATGGATGATTGTCAGACACCATCAACAACTGTCAGTTTTCAGCCTTGGTAATGATATGGAGGGAGGAGATCGACAACCTCCACCTCCTATAGGGAAAGGTGTCCATTGTCTTGGACAACATTTCAAGCCTACAACACTTGACGATGGTCGCCGAACATATTTCATACATTCCCATCGACAAAGACCCAGCGTACAAGTATTTAGTGGATCTCCAACTGACTACACACATACAAGGAAACTTATGGAGTTCGATTCAACCAGTGATGAACATGTGCACTTTAACTTGTTGCATCTAGTAGGAGTCTAGGGATGACCGTCTAATGTATGTAAAGAGAGAAAATGTCCCACGTCAGGTGGGTATCACCAATTTTGCAGATGTGGGACACGTCTTAAAAAAATTTATGAAAATAGAAGAACCATGAGACCAATGTAATCAAACCCGAACTGACCATCATCTCAGTCAAATAATTGGTTAGTGAGTCACTGGTCGAATACGTGGGTTGAACCACATTACTTGGTCACTATTAAAAAATATCAAATAATTCATGACATGTATAAATTTAATATTTCAAAAACTATTAAAAAAACTCTTACCATAACTTGAACATTCACACAAGCAAGAGATGCCTTTCTAGTTTAACTTTACGCAAACATCATCAAAGCAGGCGAAATAACGTCGTTTTACATTAAAAAAGTGCTCCAACATGCTAGGTACCTGGTTTGACCATCCAACATGATCAACAATGTTATCGGTTCGACCACAAAACAGACCAATTCACACCAGATATGTGACATTTCCGATGGAAACGTTGATGCTCACACCATCGCTATGTTGGCGCGAGATAGTCTCCTGGAAGGTAATTGGAAGCATAAACCACCTGATTTTCTTCGTTCTGCCATTGTTGAAGATGTGATAGTGTTGTGGACCTAACGCTCTTGTGAAGCTTTGCATGAAAGGGGAGGTTTTTTTGCCGAATTAGGGTTGTTCTCGTGGTCAATTGGTTTTCTCTTTCTTCCGCTTTAGTGTTTAGTACAGTTAGTAGGTATAGCTTCATTGAATCTCAATTATCGTCTCAGCTACCTGCTATTTGGTTCGGACCCTAGTTGTGGGCCGACTAATATCTTTTGCTTGGGCTAGCCTTTGTTTTAGTGTGAACCAGCCTTGTGGTTGGTTCACACTAAATATGGGTTGGTTCATACTAATTATGACGTAATATGGGTTGGTTCGGGTTCGCGGATTTGATTTTTAAAATTCGTTGCCCGATCCAAATAACTACGGGTTGGTTTGGATTTGTTCGATTTTGACCCGAACACGAAAAATATCCGAACCAAACATATCGGTTTGGATTGGATCGTGGGTTGGTTTGGATTTGCCCGAACCACTAAATACCCCTATTGCCTATAATGAATGAGATCGAAATTCCTTGACAAAAAAAAGATGTGACATTTCCAATCAAGTTACTCGGACGAAACATACCACCGATTCCAGCTTCAGATTTAATAATAATGCACGAGTTTAACTTCAATTCAATTGGTTTGCGTTCGATGAATCCATAAAAAATCTGCATATTGGCATTGAAAAAACGAATCAGGTTCCAATTCCCCACCCACGTGAATGAACTACCTATACCCACCAAAAAATTGGTGACTAGCAATTTTTTCAAACAATAAATGAAAATAAAAAACCTAAAAAAAATACTAAAACCAGGAAATTAAAATAATTCAATTAGAATTTAGAAGCCCATATTGGGTACAAGATGAACCGTGACAATGAAGACATGAAGTCTGGTCAGATTGGCCTATGGGGCTAGCTGCCTTGTCCTTCTCCTCATACGCCTCCGGTGACTCCATCTCCAAATTCAAGAACCCGTCCAAACATACAGTATTAAATCAAAAAAGTTCCACTGACCTTTTATTATAGTAAATTGTGGCAATTAGATATCATTGTCAATAAATTGATCGTTCACCTTTACCCATACTACAAGTCATAGGCCCAGGCACCGGTTGCTACGTCTTAATCCTTTATTAGCAGTATATTATCTTAAAACCGACAATAAACCTTTCTTGCATAAATAAAATATCCAAGTACTAGTAAAGTACTAATATATCCCCAGCAAACAATGCCAAAAGCAACGGTGTTGCTCACATGTGCAGATTTTGGATACATTATTCACTACCTATTTTTAGATTATATAATTTGACAAAAACAACCAAATGATAGGCTCCATTATAACCGATGACATGTATTTAAGATAACGGCTTCTTTTTCTGTTCTCTACACATTTTAAAGAAATGCAATAGATATTAAAAAAAATAACGAAGGCACACAACCCGGAATTATGTAGAAGAGTCCAAGTAACCGACCACGTTTGATTCCAAGAGTAGGAGGAATCGGTCCCCGCGCAGGCGCGCACTCTCTCTTTTAATCAGACACTTACAAGCTGCAATGACATCAGGACCTATCAACCACATAACAATTTGAATCCTAGCTACGCTTTCATCAGAACTATTGAACGTTGTTTTACTTTTTCAATTAAAATAAAAAATCGAATCATCCAACCATGTCAGTGTCAGCACGCAGGCAAATAGAATTTTTCAATTTACTGTTTGGGTGGGGGGGGGGGGGGGGGGGAGGGAAGGGAATTAAAAAATTGCGAACAGAATTACGGAATGAGAAAAAGGTGCGAAACGAAGATAATTTCTAAAGTATGTAAAGGACAAAGCGAGAAAGAGACGGCAAGGAATGCAGAGCTGGGAAGATAGCTCACAAATATTCCACCGCTGCCACCGAACCACAGCTTCCACGAGTTCCCTCACGAACTTGCCCTTAGTTAGCTGCCAACGTAAACCACACAATTGGATAATATTTCCGTGCCTTATTTGGCTATTGCTGCCGACAACATCCTTCCCACTCCTCTCCCGTCTGCTTATTACCTTATCAACTATAAATATCTATAACTATAACGCACTAACACTTCAGCTTCTCTTCTTTGCTCTGTTCCCATCAGTAATCGGTAAAGCCGTGGTACAAAATTCCCCACACCAACAACGCTCAACCTCTTAGGCCTGGTCCCTCGTAGCTCATTTTATCCCCAAAATATCCCTCACTTTTTACCAAAATTTAAATGAAAACTGATTTTTTTTAAAATTTACGGAATTATCTATTAAGAGGTGTTTCCAGAAGTCATTTTTTTAATCTTTCCGGAAACACCTATGATACATATTTCCAAAAGTTATTTTTGTGTTCCGAAATTATGTTACAATAGATGATTTCAAAAGCAATTTTGTTGAAGTTTTCCGAAAACACCTCAAAAGAAGATGATTTCGAAAGCAAGGTTATTGAAGTTTTCCGAAAACACCTCAAAACAGTTATTTCCGAAAGTAATTTTTGCTTCCGAAATCATCCTCTTTTGAGGTGTTTTCGGAAAACTTTAACATTGCTTCTGGAAATAAAATGGTCAGTTTTGTCAAAGTGGGGGTACAACGGTCTAAGAAAAATAACCTAATATATTTACCCAAAAAAATTTGACGACATTGGCTACCGCTACCCAGTTCACATTAAGGTACTAATCAAAGGAAGCTTCATCTGAATGTTCATACTCGTACTAGTCAGCTCACGGTTCAACATAAAACGCATAACAAAATAAATTAGAAGATCACCTGACCTTTTGTCCATCATTGTTTTATTTATTTTCATAGCAAGACACACAGAATAGAGGATAAATTATAGAATACAAAAAATTGCTCTGAGAAATAAAGTCTCTAATGAACATCATAATACAAGAAAAACTAATGAAAAATAGGCGAGAAAATAAGAGAAGAGAGAACGAATTAATAGTGAGGAAACTAAAAAAAATGAGCAATTAAAATAAATGAAGCGACAAAATAGTCCGGGAGGGAATTTACCGACGACTAGCCATGGTGGTTGAATAATCATTGGGTGTGACCGTACAAATCATAAGGAGCCCAAAGTGCATCAAGCGGGCACGGTGTTTTAGAGTCCAAACGGAGCCATGGCTTGCCACTACCTGACCAATGCAACAAGCTAACGGGACCCGCATGCAGGTCCCGGCAACTACCTCTCACGTTATCACCACCCAAACCGTGCTGGTTCCACCTGTGTTGAATGGGCGCCACGTGTCCCGCAAACACCAACAGAAACGGCGGCAACGAACCCAGCTCGTAGATCCGGTCGCTCTTCTGGATCTCCATCCACCTTTCTATCCGCTTTGTGTACCCTTTCTTTCTCCACCTCACCAGATCTATCACCATCACTCCCGTGTTGAAGTAACACGGCTTCCTTCCTGCAAACGTCGCTAAAAGCTTATTATCCGACCAAAACCCTGCTGTGAAATATTTTGTAAAGTTTGCGTGACAGTATTCCGGTGCTCCGATAGTTCTAGAACCCAAAGCGGTACTCCACAGCTTTGAAATATCGTCAACCACAACTAGATCAGAATCCAAGTATATCACTCTTCCAACACAGCTTTCTAGAAGATCTGGAAGGTAGTTTCTGGCATAGTTGAGAGGTTGTTCCAACGCTTGTCTCACGGAGGTTGAGATCAAGTTCCGCACGATATTTGGATCGAAGTAATACACCTTGAAGTTGAGTTGAGGGAAAGTAGATTTCACCAGTGATTCCAAATCGGTTTCTGAAACCAGGAAATGGAAGAAGATATTCTCCGGACACTGAGAATGCTGTAGAATGGAATGGACGGCGGCGATTGACCCACGGAGGTAATCGATGTCGAGAGTTATGGCGACGTGGACCAAGGAAGGGTCACAGACGGAAATAGGGGTTTTATTGGAACTGCATTGATCGGCATTGCGAAACGGAGCGGCTCTTCTAAAGGAAAAAGGGGAAAGAGGCGATGGACGGTCAAGATGAGAGGAACGGATGGCTTCGGCTGGGTGAAAAGATCGGAGGGAAGGAGAGAGAATAATCACCACCAGTGCGGCGGAGAAAAACCCAGAGAACCGCATGAGCCACAGCATTTCGAAAACGAACCGTCTTGTTTTTTCTTTTTCTTGGAATTGAAATCGAAGGTGATAATCGACGAAAGGTGGGCTAGGGTTTGGTTCTTGATGTTGATATCGGCCAGTGTTGTGTGGATGGAGAAAGGCGACTGAAAAGGAATATTAGAATCGGAATAATAAAATACCAAAAATAATAATAATGGGTCGTTTTCTGTGTCAATGGGTGGAAGGATGCCGTGGGGACGAAGAGAAAGCGGAGGAAAGAGAAGACGACGGAGAGGAATCCATGGAAAGTGCCGGTGCGGTGCTAAGATGCGCACGGCGCTTTCTATTCTTCCTCTGCTTAACCTCCCCTTCCTCTGCCTATGCCTTTCTTTCTAACCAATGTTTCTTTTTTCCACTCCAATAATGTAATAAATTAATATTGGAATCTGGAACAAATGAGGTGAGAGTTGCAGTGGCACCCGGTACGGAAACAACTCAGAACACAGGATTCAGAAGGAGGACAGTCAACAGTGATGGAGAGAGAGAGAGGGAGAGAGAGAGGCTTTTCCTTTCCAGCTTAGATTAGCTTGGCATTTGGGATTGCAATTTGCACCATAGAAATATTTCGTTTCATGGACCCAGAATAACCCAAAAAAAACACTCAAAAAGGCTAGCTTTTAAATAAGGAATATTTTTTTTATACTAAAAAATAATTATTATGATATGTAATCGAACAATAAAAAGGAAAATATTTCTACTCCTATTTTGGAATGGAAAATTGGAAAGGCCATCTAGTTTTGTGTAATAACCAGCTGTCCGTCTCCTCCCTCTAACTTCGCTTACTCTTCTGCCACGCTTTACAATTATTCCTTTAACTAATATTATATTATATTTACATAAATAACTATACCTTTTAATACTTTTGCAATTAGCTGTCAAAAAAAAAATACTTTTGCAATTAGGGTGCTTAACTTGTGGGATACACGTAATACTATGTATCTTATTTTTTGTCAATAAATACCATCTGACCATAGGATTTAGTATAAATCAGATATTTTCTGCGCAACTACATAGACTAATTCTTCGAGTGGGATAGAACTATAGGCGGCAAAAATCTCTTTCTAGAGATTTAACACTGTTGTTTGTCTTGGCCTGGATTCGAATCCAAGACCTTGGTTAAGCTGGAGACCCCTACCATCTCACTCAAGTGCTTTTTGGTACTATCTAAGACCTCTACCATCTCACCCAAGTGCTTTTGGGTACTATCTCATGATACCATAATTTTTATGTTTTAAAAATAATTTTTTTAATTTGATATTATTATTGAAAGTAGTTTTTTTAAGTCAAATCAATTTTATTTATTTGAACGAAATATTTTTTTTATTAAACTAGTGCTCAAGTATCAAATAATGCAAAAGATAATTAAGTAAATGCTGCATGAGCAATAATGAACCATAAAAACCTGGGGAAGAGAATTAAGTATCTTCCATGAGTAGTCGAATGTTATTTCAAAAAGTCATTTTCTATTTTCATTCAAGAAATCAGTCGAAAAAGTCTTTTTGGGGGGCAATTTGTTAGCCTGCATTTTCGACAGGCTAAAATTAAATGCAGTCAACAAGGTTTGACTTGATAGATTCAAGAAGAATGACCACTATTTCGACAACGAGAAGCTGAATACAAGGAAAATCAGCGTAGTTCGTAACTTAGCGAAAAATTGGAAAGCTAAAGCCAACGGTTCGACAGGAAGGAGAATAATGTCCAGATAACAGGTCAAGTCAAAGAGCACTGTCGAAAGGGACAACAGCAGTATGGTCGAAAGATAGAGCAGTTACCTGGTCGAAGTATCTAAGCAGTTGTCTTATTTTTGAAACCGCTGTGCGGTTATTTATTTTTGTCCTTATAAATAGAAGTTCTTTACGTAGAACAAATGTCGCAATTTCATTTCTACATAAACTTTCAAAAAAACTCTTACTTCCGCATTCAGAGAAAACAGAGTCACAAGAATCAATGTATGAATTTGCGTACCAATCCTTTTAATTCTATGCAATGTCATTTACATTCCTTTAAGATTTCTGCACATTTACTTGCATTTAATCTTCTTTTTTCACTTGTTTAAGTTTCTGCAATCACTTCTTCCTTTTCGCATTTCTCTCAAATTCCTCTCTTTCCACGGTTATCACCACCATTGTTAAACAACTGTAAGAACAATAATAACCTTCGATAAAAAACTTTAACACAAATGTTCTGAGATGTTTTTAGTTGATCTCGCGAGCAACACATGTGTGTAACTAGCGGTGTTTACCAAAAACCACGCTTTACAATTATTCCTTTAACAATATTATATTATATTTACATAAATAACTATACCTTTTAATACTTTTGCAATTAGGTGTCAAAAAAAATACTTTTGCAATTAGGGTGCTTAACTTGTGGGATACACGCAATACTATGTATCTTATTTTTTGTCAATAAATACCATCTGACCATAAGATTTCGTATAAATCGGATATTCTCTGCGCAACTACAGAGACTAATTCCTCGAGTCGGATAGGACCATAGGCGGCAAAAATCTCTTTCAATAGATTTAACACTGCTGTTTGTCTTGGCCTGTATTCGAATCCAATACCTTGGTTAAGCTGGAGACCCCTACCATCTCACTCAAGTGCTTTTGGCTACTATCTGAGATCTCTACCATCTCACCCAAGTGCTTTTGGGTACTATCTGATAATACCATAATTTTTTATGTTTTAAAAATAATTTTTTTAATTTGATATTATTATTGAAAGTAGTTTTTTTTAAGTCAAATCAATTTTATTTATTTGAACGAATATTTTTTTTTTATTAAACTAGTGTTCAAGTATCAAATAATGCAAAAGATAATTAAGTAAATGTTGCATGAGCAATGAACCATAAAAACCTGGGGAAGAGAATTAAGTATCTTCCATGAGTAGTGGACCGCAAAAACATGGGGTTTGAGCATTGCTAGCTAAACTATCAGCTACCATACTTGTTCCTATATTTTATAAGGACTATTAATGAGATTTTTTTTCTTTGTGATAGACAACGGGGCTAAACCCCAAAAGCGGCAAAAAAACGGTATTGGGCCAAAAAAAAAATTTATTTACCAAAATAACCTAACTTTTAGATTAAATACCAAAGTACCCCACTTTTTAAAACTAGGCCAGAAGTCGCCCCCCACAGAGAATACTTTTGAACATGAAATTTTAATTTTTTTTTCATTTTCAGTTCAGAAGTCGCCCCCCACCAGGGTGACTTCTGAACTGCGTTTTTTAATTTTTTTTAATTATTTGTTTTTAAATGTAAATTAATTTAATTTAATTAGAATAATTAATTGAAATAATTAGAATAATTAGTAAAATTATTTATAAAGTAATTACGGTAATAATCACGGGAAAAAATGAAGATATTAAAAAGTGGAACAGAATTTAATATTGGATAAGAACAGAAATGAAAAACACAAATTGCAAAAATACAAGGATAGGAAATTTAAAACGAAACGACAGGAAAACATAAAACAAGAAGAGGCAAACATGATTTAAACTACTTCTACTTCCACCATACATTCTCAGGTAGTGGCCATCGGATGACTGGAGGGATAACTCTACGGACGATGGATTCGGCAGACTCTTGTGTTTTGACAGACAATTCTAGATAAGGTTCAATCAAACCTTGGAAGCTCTCATGTTTCTCAAACATTTCACGAACATCTTTGTCTTTCTTGATAGGCACGGGGCACATCCGAATACGATTACGTGGGCCGCTAAAGATGTAGGGGGAGTTTGAAACGATACTAGTGATTTCTTGCTCGACACCATCTACGTGAAAATTTTCCGTTAATTTTTCTTTCAATTCGGCGAAGGTGATGTTGTTCTTAAGCCTGAAATGTTTAGTTTTACTACCATTAATCACCACACCATGTTGTTCCCTGGACTGGTAAGTGCCTTGATAGTCAACTTTACAGGTGTGCGTAATGACTCTTTCCGGTATGGGTTCTTGTGGTGCGGGTGGTCTTTGTTGAAGAAGATGAATGATTTCTTCTGGAGTGCGTCTTGTGTCCACGTACAGCTCTAAGATTTGTCACCCCATGGGAAGTGTAGCATGATATTCCATCATTGTGTGGACGTCGTCGTCGCTGCGGATCTCCATAACTGAAAAATAGCCAGTCCCGTCTTCTCCATGTTCGTACTTTCGGTAACGTATACGCTCAACGTCTTTACGCCACGCTCCCTCTGGACGAATCTTCCTCTCAGCCTTCTCCTTCAGTTGGGCGAAGGTGATGTCCTTATTCATTCTGCAGAAGACATGGTTAGGACAACGAAAGACAACACCATGTTCGTCGGTGGTGACAATTCCACTGTGATGAAGGGCGGTTAGGAATTTGTCGTTTGAGTACTGGGTTTGGCACAACTGCCATTCCATTTTAGCGGGTGGGGCGATGGTTTTTGGGCAGAAGCAGAGAAGAGAAGATGACTCAGAAGCCAATGGTAGGTTGAGGGTAAACTGTTGGTGTGAATGTTATTGTAATTTGACAATGTATTTATAATAGAGGTGATCGTGTGCGAGCCGTTGATTTAGGATGATCATAACCGTTGATTGTAGGGTTTAGTGTCGGCAAAATCTAGGGCGTTAAATTGTGTCGGCAAAATCTTGGCCGTTTAATAATGTCGGCAAAATCTAGGCCGTTAAATAATGTCGGCAAAATCTAGGCCGTTCAATAAAATAAGACCTCAGCACTATGCACACTCTGCACAATGCAACACAATGCACACTCTGCACAATGTACACTCTGCACAAATCAATTTGTTATATTTAAATTGATAAAAATATGAATTAATTAAATTTAATTACAATAATTAATTTAAATAAGTAGAATAATTAGAAAGTGGGTTATTTTGGATTTTTTTTTTGTCTAAGACCGTTTTTTTTGCCTGAAACAGTCAGTTACAATTTTAATTAAGCATTTATATCATTGTTTTAAAGTTTTTACATTATGTTAAATTAATTGAAGAAGAATTCATATAATCGTTACAATTCCTTTTAAACTCAATTATTCAGTTATATATTTATATATAGCTATTGATAGTGATTTAAAGCGAATAAAAACCCATGAACATGTTAGATTAAAATTAAGTTGTAATTAAAATTAAAAGCTTAAAATCAAACTAATAATACATGGAATTAAAATTTAACGAAGAAGATGAGACCCAGTTCCACACTGTCGTGGACGGGGATGACGCTGTGGACGTTGACGAGGTTGTGGTTGTTCTTGGTCTTCCTCAGTCGAGGCAGGTGGAGGTGCAGGTTGAACTGGAAATAATGCGGGAACTGATGATGAACTTGCACCGCCGGCCCGCTCTTGAAGGGAACGAGCTAAAATCATAGATTCCGACGTACCGGGGTAGACACCAAAGAGATTATTGAAGAAATCATCGTTCGTATTAGCCGTAGAGTGCCGATTGGTATGTTGAAACGGTGTATATTGTAATGACTGGTTGTATGGTTGGTAGTCCTGAAATGATGGTGGGTGGGAGATAGAGTGGCGGTGAGGGACATAATCGTCTGTCTGAGTAAAGGTTTGGGGAGTAGCTTGAGTTTGTGTCCCACGTCGATGACGATTACGGTTACGTTCTCGACGTTCGGTTTGAGTTGTTGGGGGAGGTGGCACCTGTTCTTCATCTTCTTCGTTGACATGACCAACATGTACACCAGCACGTGGATCCCTTAGCTGTTGCTCGACTGAAAGGTATGGCCTTGAATTGCTCAGAAACCATCGCATGTATTTATCGGAATGTGATGGTGGTCCACAACAGGGTCGACCCACAACACATTGATTTTGTCTATCATTCCATAACTCAATCGAGGGATTGTGATATACAGGCCAATTGACATCATGCTGACCCTGCATGCTGAGTGAGTGAAACTGTGTCAAATCAAATGGTTCAGATGGTATTTCTTGGAGAAGGCCAAATTGCAATTTCACTCTGTCGGCCTGGTGCCATTCTACCATTTGGAAACAGACCATAGCTGTGTTTGTAGTCCATATGGCAGAGCCCTCATATGCATCTGGTGGAAGTGGCAAATCATAATAAGGCAACCACTTAAAATCTTCATGTATCATGTGGATGATTCAAAATGAAATTTCCCACAAAAGAAATTGTCATTCAATTCATCCAAACGTATCATCTAAACAATTCAGTTGAATACAAAGTGGATGATTCTAGTAGGTCAGTTTGGACAGTTACTTGTGTTCACGATACCTGTTTGTGGAGGTGTGTAGTCAGGCTTGGAGCAAAATCTAGGTTGTGGGGGATTACACAGTTGACCCACCCACACACATGTACAACATCCACTATTTCCCAAGATCACCGCCATCTGTCCTCCTCCTACATGTGTACTCGTATCCTTCCACTGGTAAGGGAGGACCCGACAATATCAGTGGCTGTGTTGATTGCACACATCAAGGAGCGGTTAACGTACCTGAGTTCCTACAGAAAGGCTTGGATTGCTAAACAAAAAGCAATCGAACACATCTACGGTAACTGGGAACTATCTTACAATGAAGTAACCAGATGGCTACATGCTTTCTTTTACTATATTCCAGACACAGTTTACGACTACCAGGCCAAACCATTCTTTGAGAATGGACAACAAGTTGACAACAAAGGTGTATTCCACCGCATCTTTTGGAGTTTTGGCCCTTGCATAAAAGGCTTTAAATTTTGCAAACCAGTAGTCTCTGTTGATGGAACATGGTTGTATGGTAGGTACAAAGGGGTTCTTCTTTTGGCAATCGCCCAAGACGGAAGAAACAACACCTTCCCAATTGCATATGCAGTTGTTGAGGGTGAGACAGCGGAGGCTTGGTTTTTCTTCCTATCTCGTTTAAAACAGTTTGTGACACCACAAGAGGGTCTTTGTTTGATATCAGATAGACACGAGTCTATCAAAAGTGCTGTTCGGCGTCTAAACAGCAATTGGAAACATGTCTTCTGTATTCGCCACATAGCACAAAACTTCATGAGACACTTCAAAAACACTCCTGCCAGGAAACATGTCATCAATATGGGTTAGTATTTTTAAAACTTTTTTCTTTATTCCATTTCTAATTTCCATTCCATAATGACCAACATATTACTTTTGTTGCTTCAGCATACTCAATGACTGAAAGATCTGCCAATCACTACAAAGAAAAAATTGCTGACGAAGTAGGTCCTGAGGGGGTGGCTTGGGTTGAAGACATAAACCCGGAACTATTGTTGCAGTGGTGCGATGGAGGTTCACGTTGGGGACACATGACAACAAACCTTGCCGAGTGCATCAACAACGTCCTTAAGGGGGTGCGGAATCTCCCTATCCGTTCATTGATAGATGCAACATATTTCAGAATGAACGAGTTATTTGTCAAAAGGGGAACGCAGGCACAGGCGATGTTAACATCTGGCACTCTGTACTCTGAAAAATTGATGGAAAAAATTGCCAGCAACATTAAAGTCTCAAAAACGCATAACGTCGCAATTCACGATCGTGCAAGGCAATTGTTCCGAGTTCAAGAACTTGAACGACCACAAACTGGTAGACCTGCGGCCACATTTGTGGTCGACATTAGAGCTAGAACATGTGAGTGTGGCGAATTCCAAGCACTTCACTACCCCTGTTCACATGCCATCGCAGCATGCGCAAAATGCAGTTTCGACCACTTGCAATTCGTGGATGAACCTTACACAATGCATAATGTTTTCAATACTTACATTGTGGAGTTCCCACCCTTGCCAACTGAGACCTCGTGGCCTGATTTCAATACTCTAGAACTACAGCATGATCCAACTAAACGGAGAGATAAAAAGGGCCGTCCACAGTCTACCCGTATTCGTACTGAGATGGATCAAAGAGAAAGGGGTACCCGCACCAAAAGATGCGGAATTTGTAGAAACGAGGGTCACAACAGAAACAACTGCCCTAACCGCAATGTAAACTAGTCGCATTTACTACTATTGTATTTTTCGTTTTAGTCTTTTAAATCAATTAATGTCTTGTAATATCTCTTTGCGACCCTTCAATTTAATTAGTAATTTTGGTTTCACAATAGCAATTATCTAAATTATTTATAATATTTTATTTAATTTTTTGTATTTTAATTATATTTTTTTTATATTTTTATCAAATTAAAAACAAATAATTAAAAAAAATTAAAAAACGCAGTTCAGAAGTCACCCTGGTGGGGGGCGACTTCTGAACTGAAAATGAAAAAAAAATTAAAATTTCATGTTCAGAAGTCTTCTCTGTGGGGGGCGACTTCTGGCCTAGTTTTAAAAAGTGGGGTACTTTGGTATTTAATCTAAAAGTTAGGTTATTTTGGTAAATAAATTTTTTTTTTGGCCCAATACCGTTTTTTTGCCCCCAAAAGCAAGAGGAAACAAACTAGCAAGTCCCACACCGGGGTGTAGCAACACCCCTACTGTAACGCCCCAAATTTAATTAGTCATCTAATTGAATTATTTATTTTAATCAATTGGGGATTATGTGGTGATAGAAAATAAAATAAATATATATGAGGTAATCGGACCTATTTATAAGGTGAGGGCTAGTATTAATTAATTTAGGGTTTTAATTTATTTAGGAGGTGTTGTCATGAATTAGGTGGTGCACATAAAGGGCCCATGATCCATTAGTTGGCCCATGACCCATCATTTATCCTTAAGGGTCGAATATGTAGGGGTTGCTAGGGTTAGTTCATTTTCCCACTTATCACCAAAAGAAAGAAAAGAAAAGAAAAGAGGAGAGGAGTGGCCGAAGCCCTCAAGGAGGAAGGGGAGAGAGAAACTCGTGGAAGCAAGAAAGGGAAAGAAGAGGAAGGCTACAATCCTTGGTGTCTATCTCCCTAAGGTTTCTACTCATCTAAATCTAAGGTTAGGGGGCTCTCCTTTGCATCTTTAATAGTGTATGTGATGAGTGTTGTCTAGGTTAGGTTCTAGGGTGATTTCCATGAATGGTTGGTGTGTTTTAATGTTGTTATCATGCTGAAAATGTGTTTGTGCAAAGACTTGCTTGATTGGTGTTGAGTAGGACACAATATGAATGATGCATGCTAGGTGTTTGATGTTATGACTAAAATGGTATTTTTTTGGTGGAAAACGTGATGGTTAGCATTCATAGTGATAATTGGTGTGGGGTTTTATTCAATTCGATGAAATTGTGGTGTTGGTGATTGAGTATGATGAGTCTATTCACTTAGGGTTTTTGGTGCATTCTGATACTGTTTCGGTTTTCTGAAAACTGGTACTGTTTGGTTAATCCAAAAATTATGTGGCTGATTGTTTTCGAAAATAGACCTAAAGCCAGTCGTTTTGGCACTAGTTTCGTTCAATTTGGAGCTGTGTAGCTCAAGTTATGAGTCTCCAGAGTTGGGTCAAATTTCTGGAACCAATCTGTGTATAGGTTCGGTCTTGGCAAGTTTTGTGTCCTCATTCGAACTCCGTTTTTAATGATTCTTGCTTAGTTGGGAAGTAGACTCAATTCCCTTCAAAATGAGCACTGGTTTCATCAAATCTAATTAAAAAATGAGAAAGAAAATTGATGTGTAAGATGGGCAAACAGTTTTGTCAATTTCTGGTACCTTAGGGTAGTATTCTGTAAAACTGTACCACCTGGGTGTGTATTTTGAAAAATGAAAATTTTGGGCAGAAACTACACTCAGAGGGCTTTCCAATGAGTGGTCTTTTGTTGAAATCCGACGTCGTTTGCCATTTCAATTAATTCGCCGAAGTAGGTGCACTGCTATAGGAAAATGCTGCTGTCCCGAAATTAATAGTGTTGCTGCATGTATGCAGTTTTATAAAAAGAAAGTGTTGCTGTCCAGGATTTAAAAATGTTGCTGTATGCTGTCTATCGAAGAAAATGCTGCTGTATGCAGTTTTATAAAAAGAAAATGTTGCTGTCCAGAATTTAATAGTGTTGCTTAATGCTGTCTATCAAGAAAATGTTGCTGTATGCGGTTTATCAAAATAAAGTATGCTGGTTGCTATAAAATGTTGCTGTCTACCAATTGATAGTGTTGCTGTTTGCTGTTATCTTTAAATAAGCTGTTACTCGAATTTTTCTAATAGGTTGTCACCTAAATTGTTAATATATAGTTACTTAATTTTAAATGATTTACTACTTAGACTTTCAATGTGTAGTTACTGAAATGTAAATGGTTTATCACTAAAATTTTAATGTGTTGTTACTTAAGATTTAAGGATGTTGCTACCCCAATTTTGAATGTGATGTTTATGAAGAAGTTGTGATATATATGATTTTGATGATTATGACGAATACACTCTATGAGTGTTTGATGATAATGATGATGAGTACTCCAGGTGAGTGTTTTGATGAAATGCACATGTGTATATAGAGTCTCATGGCATGTGCATAATGTGAAGAATAGGCTTCGGCCTCTTGTGAAGAATAGGCTTCGGCCTCTTGTGAAGAATAGGCTTCGGCCTCCTGTGAAGAATAGGCTCGGCCTCTTAATTGTGATGAATATGGTACCATCATGCATTATGCCCTTGGTGTTGGGTTGCATCTCATGCATTATTCCATGATTGTTGACGATGTTGCCTGGGTGATTATAATATATATGTTATAAGATGATGATGTATGCTTATGAAGTTGTGTATTGGTGTTTTCTAGTTGCCTCCTCTAGTATGATGCTCATCTTATTTGTTATTATTTATGTAAAGAGACTCACCCTACTGCCTTTATGTTGCTTCTTATGTCGGCAACGTGCAGGTGATAGCGAGTGAAGGTTATCCTCATACCTTCTTCTAGTAGGATGAGTCACGCTCTGATACGTAGCACCGGGGGGGGGGGGGCGTCTTATGTTTACTTGTCATTTTATTTGATGTTGTTAGACTGCTATTTCGGTGACGTATCGAATTATGTTCAAACTTATTGTTTTCCGCTGTGACGGTGATTTAATTCAGTTGGTGTAAACTAAACCGGAGATTTGTGGGCTTGCCCCTTGACTGTGTGCTAATGTATCGTGCTGTTATTCTGTGGAAGTATATCAATTCAAGTTGTTTGCTTTAAATGGAGTTTAGTGTAGCACTCTCTTGCGGTCATTTAAAAAGAAAAAGAAACTCTGATTTTATTAACTAGTAATTAAATAGAAGGGGGTGTTACACCTACTATCAGCGAGCAACAGAGAGTCCACACAAGGCGGACACTGCTCATGAACAATCAAGATCTCCTCTTGGAGACACCCCAAATTAGCAAGCAAATCAGCACACTTATTAGCCTCGCTGTAGATATGAACAATTTGGACAATCCAAGGCAAAGAAAGCAACTTCCTGATCTCCCTGATGAGTCTACCACCCGACAAACGCTCGCCCCCTGGGCCATTAAGAATACTACACACAGCCCCTGCATCGATCTGTACCCGAACCAATCGCCATCCCATAGCAAAGCACAATTTGAGCCCCTCAAACACACCCCAAAGCTCGGCAACCAACGCACTACACAGGCCAACACGCTTGGAAAATCCACCCTTCCAATTACCAAGAGAGTCCCGGATCACACCACCACAACCAGAAATACCTGAGGAAGCCTTGAACGCCCCGTCAGTGTTTAGGCAAACCCAACCAAGGGGAGGCGGCTTCCATTTAACGTCAATCTACTTGTAACCATGTTGCAGATGTGAGCGACTATAAGCCATGGCTGAGACATATTCCATGGGCGAGGAGGTCTAATAAAGTTGATCTCATGCTGCTCCTTATTTCTCCACTTCCAAAGATTATGACAAGCAATAGCCCAGATGGTACTCCACTGCACTAGCCCAACCATTAAGATTACCTTTAAAGAAGTCACTTCTCTTATCAGCTTTCACTAGGCCAAGCCAAAGGCTATTGGCTAGAGGGCAATCTCTAAACATATGGAGCTCAGACTCAATCTCAGAGTCGCAATGAGAACAAAAGGCATCTCCAAGCCCCATGCTGCTCTTGCGAAGATTAGTAAGTAACCTATTATGGAACACAAGCCAAACAAAACTCCTGACATGCTCAGGAGCAAGGATACGCCAAATCAACTTCCAAGTGTATACACTAGCTAACTCATCAAAGTTCTGAAGAATACTGTAGGCACTGGCCACTGAGAACTCGCCCGTAGTACTACCGGGCCATAACAAAGAATCCTCCCCACTATCCAACGAAGGGGGAACAAGAGCCTGGATGCGACTAATACAATCACCAGGAATAAAAGCACTAATGGTAGCAAGCTTCCAAGAACCATTATCATCAATGAGATCCACTACCTTGAGCCCATGCAGCAACATAGGCACACTCCCAACAACCTCACGTAACTTATGAGACGGTTGGACCCAAGCATCATCCCAAACCAAAACTCTAGTACCATCGCCAATAGACCAAAACATGTAGTCCCCCACCTTAGGCGAAGTCTTGGAAATATATTTCCTTAAAGAAGAATCCGAGTTCTTGGCGATAACCTCACCACTATCAAACATATTCCTACCATATTTGCCTTTGAGCACTTCACACCAGAGTTTACCAGAGCCTTTCCTCAATTCCCAAGTAAGCTTCATATTACAAGCTGTGTTGAGAACAACCAGGTTCCTAAGGCCTAGGCCTCCGAGCCTCTTAGGCTTGGTAATCTCACTCCAATTAACAACATATGGTAATTTCTATGATCAGGGGAATCTCCCCAAATAAAATTTCTTTGAGCTTCTCGATCTCTTTCAAGCAAGTTCTAGGAATAAACGAACTCGTCATAGGATACACGGGGAGAGCTTCAATCACCGATTTAGAGAGAGTAATTATATATAAAGAAATTATTGCCTAATTTTATAAAAAGTCAATTATATATATGAAGTCTGAATTTATGTATGAAGTCTGATTTAGAGAGAGATTTTGAGTACTATGTGTTAACACCCAAAAATAACTAGGTTGTATGCCGAGGGCTGAATGGGAGAAGGGAGCATAATTGAAGTGTTGAGGCAGACCACTAGACAAAGATTTGAGAGATATTTGCCAAAGAGAAGAACGCGAGAGAAGCCCTCGTGACATATCACAAGATCACCCCCGAGGAAGGGGTCAGTCTGAGGAGAAGCGAGCAAGGGCGAGGGAGAGCAAAGCCTCGGCCTATAGAGTGCCACGGCCAGAGTGGGATCGGGTGCCAGAGTTGTCGTCCGAGGACAAAGGCTGACTGAGTAAGGCAAGTGGCTGAGGTAAGGCAGGTTTGCTTGGAAGGCAAGTAAGAGAGAGGCACGAAGACAGAACGTGGGAGCAGTTGAAAGATCAAGCGAAGGAGCGAAGCCTTGAAGAGCGGAGTGAGGGAGTTCACCCCACTAACCGTGCTAGTGAGATCGTGGGCGGTTACTCCGCCTCCTTAGGGCTTAGGAACGATGATAGTCGTTGATCTTAGATTGATCCAACGGTAGGCAAATTTTGGCTGTGTTAGTGGCCGACGAGGGTCTATGTATATAAATAGAAGAGCAATTCTACAGAATAGACACATATCAATCAAACCAAAACTCTACGTTTATTTTATCTATCTTCTTTATCGCATTTTTATCTTTATTTGAATGCATTAGCCAGTAGTATAATCCAAACCTCGCAGTCCTCCTCACCCAACCTGACCCTTTCTAGAGGAGTCAGGATACCCTTAGTCAAGAAGCAGAGTTCCCTCCTTGGTGCAATCGCTTGAAGAACAGAGGAATCAAAACACTTATTCAAACCTCTGGCCGAACCCACGGCTAGAACCCAAGAGTTTGACACAGGGAAGCAAATTGGCACGCCCGGTGGGACTAGAACAGGTGAACAGACCACTGCGTTTGATTCGCCTGGACTGGATTATCATTGGCGTATGCACTTATGCTCTGGTAGAAACTTAAGCATGGAGTCACATTCGACATCAAAGAAGGCAACTGCTGCCAAAGCCAAAATCATGGAGCCAGTAGGTGTCTCAGGGAATACTACTGCAACAGTTACTGCTGAATCGAATTAACCACCTCATCAAGGGGAGGAGCCCGTGGTGATGACTACATCATTCATTCGGCAACAGATAGATATGGGGATACATAATATAATGTACCAAGTGTCCCAACAATTGGTTGGCATAGTTAAACCTATGGTGCACAATGAGGTGCAGCAGGCCAAGGAACTAGAACAGAGGCATGCAACGCAAGGTAGCAACGCTACTAACCCCATTTTTCCTAGCCAACAGCAGGGAGGACATCCTACTTCTATGGGAGGCACACGTCAGTCCCTGCCATACACCAACCCTCTTGGACCTCAGCAGGCTTCCTCATCAGGCGTTCTCTCATCAGGTATGCCCTACTCCTGTGATTCCCCAGCCATGTACTTTTGCCACTGCCAACACTGGGGGGCAGTTTTTGGCGAATGTCACTAATACGGCTTCTCTTCAGCAGTGACAAGTGCAATTGGCCCGAATGCCGCCCGAGGCAGTGAGCTCGTTGGGTTTGCCGCAAGGACCATCCTATGGATGTTCAGCCACGGCTAACTACCCGACCTACGCAGGGGGCAAGCCTTCGCCCCGGAATCAGGGAATGGCAGGATCAGTGGGTATTGCCCGAGTCACCAGCCATGGGCCTAGAGCCCACCTGGCACGACAAGCCTACCTCCTAGTCAGTCGTACTCTGGAGCACTCAGTACCTACCCGACAGGTTCCTATATACAAACATAGATGGGTGTTGCCCCGGCCAAGCAGCCATGGAATCAACTTCCACCTCACCGATGCATGCAAGCATCTGTATCAGGAACTGGCCTTGTTAACCTGGCCCAAGTAGTGCCTGGACAGCCATAGACAGACGCTCCACCTCAGGTACCATCGCAGCCAGAGGCGCAGGGTCCCCCAGATACACCGTGGCGACCAACGTCTCCACCTGAAAGACCATCGGGGGCCCAACTCCTAGACGCTAATTTGGTAGCTGACACCATCAAGAGGTTTTTCGGTGTTCAATTGAAACCGCTCGACCGACCAATGTACTGGAAGCCTTACTCAGAATGGGTGGACAGATTGATGCCTCAGCCGAGAGGATTCAAAACCCCTGACTTTCCCACATTCTCCGGGGATGATGGTAAGTGTACTATGGAGCACATCGGTCGATTTACGGCCCAATGTGGGGAATGAAACCAGAATGAATTCCATAACTTGCAGCTGTTCCCCTTGTCTTTGACAGGGACTACCTTCTCTTGGTATTCTTCTCTCCCACCTTATTCTATACAGACCTGGGCAGACATGGAAAGGTGCTTCCATGACAGATTTCATTGGCCACAGCCTGAAGTTACCGCAGCCGATCTCTTGAATTTATGGCAGAAGGTGGATGAGGCAGTGACCGACTTCATTGAAAGATTCAGAAAGATGGCTGGAAAGTGCTCAGTACCCTTTCCAGAATCTCAACTTACTTCCATGGCCATCTTTGGAATGCACCCTGAATTGAAGGAGAAGCTTGTGGGACAAGCTTGTAGTGACCTCAGTGGATTGGCTTCCAGGGCAGTACAGATTGAACAGTTTATACAAGAAAGAGAAAGGAAGAGGGCTACAAGGGGTCGAGGGCCTCAGTTAATATCGGTAGTTGACGCAATCGAGGACTCAGACTATGACGAATCAGCCGATTACACGGCAGACATCCTGGTGGTTGAGATAGTCAAAGGTAAAGCCTATGTCTGCCCTGCTCTTAAGCCTGCCAGTTAGGGAAAGGAGAGGGACGAGGCGGAGAACAAGGTTGAATACTCCTTTGACATTTCCAAGGCTGATCAAATATTTGATTATCTCCTCAAAGACAAACATATTAAGCTCCTCGACGGCCATAAGATTCCCCCTTCTAAAGAAATAAAAGGGAAAAAGTACTGTAAGTGGCACAATTCATTCAATCATGCCACCTCCAATTACATTATCTTCCGCAGAGCCATTGAAGAGGCTATAAAGAAAGGGAGGTTCAAGATGGCCGATAAGGGGACACAGGAGATGAGCATCGACACTGATCTTTTCCGCAACATGAACATCAACATGGTCTCATTCTCAGGAAGTGACCACGGGAAAGGAAAGAAGAAGTATGTATGAGCTCCCAAGCAGGAGACTCCCCTAGAAAAGAAGGTGTCTGTCTTTGACCGATTGGGGTCACCCCCCAAAGGAGCTTCGGTGGTAGACTGCATCGCGCTCTTACAGGAGAATCCCCTAGAAAAGAAGGTGTCTGTCTTTGACCCAAGTTAAGACCCTTTGTCGTGCTTCAAATAACCCTCATGTCTTATGTGGAAATGTTAGCCTACTCTCTGTTTTGAAAGATGTTATACTCTCACCATATGGAAACCACTCTTTCATAGGCTAGGGTAGCTTCTGAACCTAGCTAGGAATAGAATTGATACAGAGATCACACACTCACTTTGGGCAGTAATGAATCTAGAATTTAATTGTGCATTGGTGCGTGAGTGTGTAGTGAAAGTCTGAAGGAATTAGCCCCTTGAGGAAAAATTTTTGATCAAAAATGGATGAGCAGGGTGTAAACTGCTGTTATATTTAATTTCTTGCATCTTTTCATATGTTGTATTTCAATTGCTTGAGGACAAGCTATGGTTTAAGTTTGGGGGTGTGATAACTCATATTTATATGAGTTATTTATACTCATTCAAAGTAAATCATGCAAGTTCTCTGGCAATAGTAGGTTGTTTCTATTAAGTTTCTGTTAGTTTATTGCTTTTTAGTTAGAAAGGGGCTAAATTACAAGTTCTAGGCATATTGGTGCCAATTGGCGCCTTTGTGAGCGTTTTGATGCTTCTTGTGTTTGTGCAGTAATCTGAACGTGGCAACGTCTCTCATCACGTCTGAAGAAGGGCAGCAGATCAAGAAAGAAATATCTTATTTTTGGCGCACAAGAAATGATGGCCAAAGATCTAGAAGTGCAGAAGATCTTCTCTCTCCTCAGCGCTGACGCAGCTGACGCACTGTAGCAGTGCGATGTCACTTCAGGGCAGAGTCAACTCGCAAGCAAGCTTGGAAGGTGGGGAATGACATCAGCAAGCATGTGACCCTCTTTTGACCATGGCTATTCTCTCTCTACAAAAAGGCAAGGGGGCACCATGCGGATCATACACGAATCCATTCATCATCCACCTTCCTCCATTTTTCAGAGATAGTTTTCCTAAAAGAAGTTCTGGACACAGACTTCTTCATTTTAAATTTTCTCAAAGCTCCAACTTTCATCTTCATTCGCAACCATTACTGTGAAGCTCAGACGTTGTAACGTCTTTACAGCGTGCATGAAGGAAGGCCACTTAGGCGTATCTTTTGCGTTTAGTCTCCTTTTCTCTATGTACGGTACTTGGATTTTAACTCCTCTTATTTCTGTAAGGATGCCCAGTATGAGCTAAACATTGGTAGTTGGGTTGTTGTTTTGCATGTAATGAACCTCTAGTTTAATGTTATGGAGTATTGATGTTTATGCGTTTTAAATCTTTGCATGTTAATATTTCCAAACTTGTTTTGAACTGGCCACTTAAAATAAGTAGATTCATAGGTACAGACATGGTCTATGAAAAGAACTCAAAGATTTATGTGAATGAAAAGGTGCACTAAAGACATTTAGGCATTTTTATCTAAGTCTAGACATAGAATGGATAATAGTTCATAGGACATTGCTGTGGGTACTTAAAATACAGGAGTAGGCCTACTTAGAACCTAGACATAGGAATTCTAGTACTTGAAGCTCTGACGTTTTGTGACTGAAAAGCACAGCTCTTTTGCAACAGCGTTCAAACGTTATAACGTCTATACGACATAGCATTTGTACGTAATAACGCGTAAACGTTATAACGTCTGACTAGAGGAGATTTACTTGCATGCAGCAATCCAACTCATACTCTTCCATATTCACACCCACTCCTTATTTACTTGCCTTATTTATGTTCTTAGTCTTAATATCAACTTTTAGTGCCGATTTGTTACTTGTTTCACTTGTGTTTTAAGGACTTGAGCTTTGGAAGTAAAACAACCCTCGTGGGAACGATCTCTTACTTTTTATCCACTTTATTACTTGTACGACGTGTATACTTGCACTGATATTGCGATTATAAAACACACGAACGCAAACAAGTTTTTGGCGCCGTTGCCGGGGATTGTATTTAACTTTTATTGCTCAACAAGAGTTAAAACACTAGGTGAAAGAATTCTGCTGTGTTGTTTGTTGTTTTTGTGAGTGAACAGGTAAACGTTACAGCGTATGCTTAGTTCCAGTTCAAGCTCTAGTTCAACTGAACCAGGGAGTGGATCTGAGCTTGAATTCTATCCAGAACCTGAAAGAACCTTCAGGCGACTAAGGAGACAACAAAGGTTAAGAAGGCAGCAACAACACCAGCAATTTCAGCCACCAATCATGTCTGAACATGGTACTGGTGGTAGAAGCTCTAGAGGTGGACGCACTCCAAGAGGAGGAAGGCACTCTGATGCTGGAGGTAGAGAACGTGGTCGTGGACCACAAACTCATACAGAAACCTATGTTGATGATGAACACTGGCAGAGACAACAACTCATCAATGCAGGGCCACAAGACATGGTCAATGACAGAGACAGGCATATGCGTGATTATGCCGTGCTCAATCCTGCCCATTTACAAACAGGCATTGCAAGACCACCTATTCATACTGGTCACTTTGAATTCAAGCCAATGATGTTCCAAATGCTGCAGACTGCAGGGCAATTTGGGGGTTTTCCTCAAGAAGATCCTTATGCACATCTAAGGCAATTTTTGGATGTGTGTAGCAACTTTGTCATCCCTGGAGTCTCAGAAGATGCCTTCCGATTGAAGCTATTTCCATATTCTCTCAAGGATAAAGCCAAGAATTGGTTGAACTCCTTAGAGCCAAATTCAATTCACACTTGGGATGAGCTAGCTGAGAAATTTCTTGGAAAATACTTCCCTCCCAACAAAAATGCCAAGTTAAGAAATGACATCACTTCCTTCAAACAAAGGGAAGGCGAATCATTGTTTGAGGCTTGGGAGAGATGGAAGGAATTACTAAGAATGTGCCCACACCATGGTATACCCGTGGTTATTCAAATGGAGACTTTCTATAATGGTTTAGATCAGCCTACCAGGCTTATACTTGATGCTTCATCCGGTGGTGTCATATTGAACATGTCTTTCTCTGAGGCATGCAGGCTTATTGAAGACATAGCCACTCATAATGCCCATTGGCCTTCTGAAAGATTCACTCCCGGAAAGAAGGCTGGTGTCCATGAGATAAGTGAAGTAACTGCCTTTTCTGCTCAGGTTGCTTCCCTGACCAACATGATCAAAAATTTGAGTACTCCAAACGTGGCAACGTCTGAAAGACAGACTGCTGCAGTTGTTGAACCAACACCATCTGGGGGAGTAGTGTGTGTCTATTGTGAAGGAGGGCATATCTACGAAGAATGTCCCCATAACCCTCAGTCTGTAAACTTTGTATCACATAACAAAGGTAACAGTCCCTTCTCCAACTCTTACAATTCAAATTGGAGAAATCACCCAAATTTTGGTTGGAAGAACAACAATTCTTTGAATGCTAGCGATGCTGCTCCTGCGATACCCCCATGATTTCCCCCTCAACAACAAAAGCAGTATGTGCAGAATAACAACAACAATTTGGAAGCCTTGATGAAAACTTTCATAAGCGATTGTAGGGCAACCTTACAGACCCATGAGTCTTCAATCAAAACCTTGGAAAACCAAATTGGGCAGATAGCCTCAGCTCTTACTCAAAGACAGAATGGATCTCTTCCATCCACAACTGAAACACCATCTTCATCTAAGTCAAATGGTAAAGATGTGGTGAATGCGCAGGTAAATGCTATCTCTTTAAGAAGTGGCACTGAGTATCCTGAACCATCTATGCCTAAGGAATCCGAGGTGCCAGAAGAGGAAAAGGACAAAAACAGAAGTGGAGAAAAAGAGAAGATTATTCCAGATACTGTGCTATCTAAGCCAGACGTTACAACGTCTAGTTCTGAACCAGGAATCAAGACTGTTCCTAAGCTTGTACCTGAATATCCTCCTCCACCCTACCCTCAAAGACTAAAGAAAGCTCATGAAGACAAGCAATTCAGCAAGTTCATGGAGATGCTAAAACAGCTACACATAAACCTTCCCTTGGTTGAAGCTCTACAGCAGATGCCAAACTATGCCAAGTTCCTAAAGGATATCATCACCAAAAGAAGAAGGCTAGGGGAGTTTGAAACTATTGCTTTAACTGAAGAATGTAGCTTAATTATGCAGAATAAACTCCCTAGAAAACTGAAGGATCCTGGCAGTTTTACTATACCATGCTCCATTGGAGATTTTTACCTTGGCAAAGCTTTATGCGACTTGGGGGCAAGTATTAACTTGATGCCCAAGTCCATTTATGAAAAACTTGGTATAGGAACTGCCAGACCTACTTCTTTAAGTCTTACCTTAGCTGATAAAAGTAGAGTTTATTCTGAGGGCATATTAGAAGATGTTTTGATTAAGGTTGACAAATTTGTTTTTCCAGTAGACTTTGTTATTTTAGATTTTGATGCAGATAAGGAAGTTCCTATCATCTTGGGGCGACCATTTATGGCCACTGGAAGGACACTCATTGATGTGCAGAAAGGAGAATTAATCATGAGGGTCAATGACCAAGAAGTCAAGTTCAACGTCCTCAACGCACTCAAGTATCCAGAACCTAACACAAAGGAATGTTCCTTTGTGGTTGCCCTTGACCATGTGGTTCAAAAACAATTCAATAAAGATAATGACCACTTGGAGAAGATTCTGGGCAAAGATGAGATTCAAGAGTTGTTAACAGAAGAAGCTGCTCCGTTAAACGTTACAACGTCAACTACAGACGTTGTCACGTCTGACTCCCCTGTACCCAAGGCGTGGACAAAGAAGTATGAATCTTTGGGGCAAGAAGACTCCAATCTCAAGAAGATAGTTCCTTCCATTGAAGAACCACCCACACTGGAGCTGAAGGTGTTACCTGATCACCTGAAGTATGCCTTTTTAGGAGAAGATGATTCTTTACCTGTAATCATTTCTTCTAATCTCTCACAAGAGCAGGAAAGTGATCTCATTAGCACCTTGAAAAGGCACAAGAAAGCCATTGGTTGGCAAATGGCAGATATCAAGGGTATCAGTCCCACAATCTGTATGCACAGAATTGTCTTAGAAGAGAATGCAAAGAACAGCATTGAAGGACAAAGGCGATTGAACCCGATAATGAAAGAGGTGGTCAAGAAGGAAATCATCAAATGGTTAGACGCAGGAATCATCTACCCAATCAGTGACAGCTCATGGGTGAGCCCAGTTCAATGTGTACCGAAGAAGGGTGGAGTTACTGTGGTGACCAATGACAAAAATGAATTGATTCCAACAAGGACAGTGACTGGATGGAGGATATGTATGGACTACAGGAAGCTGAACAAAGCAACCAAGAAGGACCATTTTCCTCTGCCATTTATTGACCAGATGTTGGATAGACTTGCAGGCAAAGAATTCTATTGTTTCCTTGATGGTTACTCAGGATATAACCAGATAGCTATTGTGCCTGAGGACCAAGAGAAGACCACATTCACTTGTCCTTATGGTACCTTTGCCTTCAGAAGGATGCCATTTGGGCTGTGTAATGCACCTGCAACATTCCAGAGGTGTATGATGGCTTTATTCTCAGATTTTATTGAAAAATCCATGGAAGTTTTCATGGATGACTTTTCAGTCTATGGAGACTCATACAAGGCATGCTTGGATAACTTAGAAGGAGTTTTAATAAGATGTGAAGAGACCAACTTAGTACTCAACTGGGAGAAATGCCACTTTATGGTTCAAGAGGGAATTGTTTTGGGGCATAAGATTTCAAAGAAAGGGTTGGAGGTTGATAAAGCAAAAATTGATGTTATTGACAAATTACCTCCACCTACCACTGTCAAAGGTATTAGAAGTTTCTTAGGGCATGCTGGTTTTTACAGAAGGTTTATCAAGGATTTCTCAAAAATTTCCAAACCTTTGTGTCTGCTGCTGCAACGTGATAACGTCTTCAACTTTGATGAGCATTGTCATGAAGCCTTCCAGAAATTGAGGACTGCCCTTGTAACAGCTCCTGTGATAGTCACTCCTGACTGGTCCAAACCATTTGAATTAATGTGTGATGCGAGTGACTACGCTGTGGGGGCTGTACTGGGTCAAAGGTATGGCAAAATTTTTCACTCTATCTATTATGCTAGTAAAACCTTAGATGATGCCCAATTAAATTATACTGTAACTGAGAAAGAGTTACTGGCTGTTGTATTTGCTTTTGACAAATTTCGATCATACTTGGTGGGTGCAAAAGTTATTGTTTTTACTGATCACTCAGCCATCAAGTATTTGATTGCTAAAAAAGATGCAAAGCCACGACTCATCAGATGGGTTCTCCTCCTCCAAGAATTTGACTTGGAAATTCATGATAAAAAGGGGGTGGAGAACCAAGTTGCTGATCATCTTTCTAGGCTTGAGAATGTTGATGCAGGTACAGGTGCAGAAGAGATAAAAGAAAATTTCCCTGATGAAAAACTGCTGACAGTAGCCACAGTAGCTGAAGACGTTACCACGTCTATGGCAATTTCTTCAAACGTTATAACGTCTGATGCTACTGCACCCTGGTATGCTGATATAGTCAACTTCCTAGTCAGCAAGATTGTGCCTGTGGATTTCAACCATCAGCAAAGAAAAAAGTTCTTCCACACCGTGAAGCACTATTTTTGGGATGAGCCCTATCTGTATAAGATGTGTCAAGATCAGTTGCTTAGGAGATGCCTTGCTGAAAAAGAACAACTTCATGTGTTACAACAATGTCATGCATCACCTTATGGAGGACATTTTGGAGGAACCAGAACTGCAGCAAAGGTGCTACAGTCAGGATACTATTGGCCAACACTCTTCAAAGATGCTCATGAATTAGTGAAAAGCTGTGATAAATGCCAAAGAACTGGAAACATCTCCAACAAGCAAGAAATGCCATTGACAAATATCCTGGAAGTAGAGCTGTTTGATGTGTGGGGAATGGACTTCATGGGGCCATTTCCTATGTCTCATGGAAACTTATACATTTTGGTAGCTGTGGATTATGTGTCAAAATGGGTGGAAGCCATAGCATTGCCCAATAACGAAGCCAAATCAGTCAGCAAATTCCTTAAGCAAAACATCTTCACAAGATTTGGTACTCCAAGAGCTATAATCAGTGATGAAGGCTCTCACTTCTGTAACAAGCTGATTGAGAACCTATTGGCTAAGTACGGAGTGAAGCACAAGATTGCTACAGCTTATCACCCACAGACAAGTGGTCAAGCAGAAATTTCCAACAGAGAAATTAAAAGGATACTTGAGAAGATAGTTGGTCCAAACAGGAAGGATTGGTCCCTGCACCTTGATGATGCATTGTGGGCGTACAGAACAGCATTTAAGACACCACTGGGCATGTCACCATACAAGCTAGTCTTCGGAAAAGCTTGTCATCTGCCTATTGAACTCCAACACAAAGCTCACTGGGCACTGAAGCAACTGAACTTAGATCATTCAAAGGCTGGAGAAGCAAGACTCCTTCAACTAAATGAGCTAGATGAATTCAGGCACACTGCCTATGAGAATTCAGCAATGTATAAGGAGAAAACCAAGAAGTGGCACGATCAGAAAATTCAAAGAAGGGAGCTAGTAGAGGGACAATCAGTTTTGCTGTTTAATTCAAGATTAAAGTTGTTCCCTGGGAAGCTAAAATCAAGATGGTCAGGACCTTTCAAGCTGGTAAAAGTCTATCCTCATGGTGCTGTGGACCTGTTTGATGAGAAAACTAATTCCATTTTCAAAGTCAATGGCCAAAGAGTGAAGCATTACCATGGAGAACATGTGGTTAGGGACAAGACCACAATGGCTCTCAATAACCCCTGAATTCAAAAAGGGAATAGTCTGGCTGAAGACTCTTAAAGCAAGCGCTCTTGGGAGGCAACCCAATGGTTTTAACTAACCAGCAATTTTGTGTCTTTAAATTTTTGTTTTGTGCAGGAATGGGAGCTGAAGTATGGTAAACGTTATAACGTCTTTGCGTGTCTAGGATGTTGTCACGTTTGCTGCCTGGGTAAAGTTTTAAATGAAAAAGAAAAGAAAATGAGTCAAGCAGTTTTCAAATGAAAAAAAAAAATTTAAATAAAAATGATTTTTTAGACGTGACTGCCAAAGTGACCATGACATCACTTCCAACGGTTACCCCTTTTTCCCAAACCCACGCCACCACCTACTTCTCAACTTCCCATAAAACCTCCCCAATAAACACTCACCAGTTACAATCATCAAAACCACCTTCAGACACTTTCAGAAACCGCAATCTTATCCCTTCCCCCAAATCTCAAATCCCCCACTCTCCAGAAAACTCATTCAATCACCATGACAAAAACCAAGCAAGCTGCAGTAAAATCATCTGGTAAAGGAAAGAATGTCAACCCAAGTTCTTCCTCTGTTCCAATTCCAGAAATCCCCATTCCTTCAAAGAAGAAAGCCTTGCTGCCAGAAAGGGGCTTCAGCTTGGAAAACCCAAATCCTGACTTTCTCGCAACAGTGGCAGCATTGGGATGGCAGAAATTTGTAGTTCACAGAAAGGAATACATTGCAACTCTGGTGCATGACTTCTACAAAGGAATCGTTGAAAGAACCGATGGAGAACTTTCAAGCACCTCCATCGTTTGAGGTGAAGAAGTCAAATTTGGTGTAAGAGTCATAAATGACTACTTTGGGCTGGGTTACTATGGCAAGGCAGTTGAGGTAAAGCAAAAGACTTACGGAGTGGCAGAGATGACTGAAATCAAAGAAAGGATATGTGTTGAAGGAGCTGTTTGGGAGCGAAGAGGCGACCACGGGAACGAATTCAAAATTTTGAAAAGATACCTTTGTGATGAGGCCAGTGCTTGGTTTCATTTCATTAGGCACTGCTTGATACCCACTTCTCACACTCTCTGGGTTGATAAAGAGAGGCTGATTGCTATTGATGCCATTATGTCAAGAGATAAGATTGAGGTGGGTAAGCTCATCAACAGGGAGATAAACAAATGGCAGAACAGGAAGGATGGATACCTATACTTCCCTTGTTTAATCACTGATCTCTGCATGGAGGCTGGAGTGGAGATTGAAGCATCTGAGCTAAGAGAGGAACCCCAAGGGGCATTCTCTACAAAGTTCAAAGCTAGGCAGAGAGCTGCAGATGCTACCACGTCAGTTGATGCACAGACATTACAACGTCTGGTGGACCAGCAAAACAGCCTAGCCAAGTTTGTCAAGGAGCAATTTGAGTGGCAAAAGAAGGTGAATGCACAGACAACAAAAGGCAAGATGGTGATTGAAGAACCAGTACTTCCAGATTGGATGCAAGAGGAAGATGAAGACAACATACCCTTATCAACAATGAACCTCAGGGCAGTGAAGAAGGAAAAAGTCAAGAAAACAAGAAAACCAGCCACAAAAAGAAAGAGCCCAGCAAAGAAAAAGCAGAAGAAGGTAAGTAGTGAGGAAGAAGAGCTTAAATCAGCTGATATGGATAGCATCAATGAGAGTGATGCAGAGGAATCAAAGAAGGTGAGTAGGGAAATCCTAAGTGATGATGAGGAAGAAACACATTCAGAAGAGAAAGGAAGCTCCAGTGATAAGACTGATATTGAGACTGACTCTCCACCGACCCAAACACTCAAAGAACCAGCCCAGCCCACACCTCCATCACCAAAAGCCAAACAACCCCAACCCTCAGCTAAAAAACAATCTGAACCTCAAGATCAACCCATTTCAAAACCAACCCCCACTCAACCTGAACCAACTAAAGAGCCATCACAACCATCCATTCCAGAAGTAACCAGTGCAGACGTGACTACGTCTGAACCAACTGCTGTTGAAACTAACCCAGACCCACAACTCATTCCCCCACCCAAAAGGCAAAGATTCAAGACTGTACCCACCCAGAGTCCATTTGGGAAGAAGAAAAGGCGTGAATTAGCCGCTGCAAGTGAAGAAGCAAGACATGGTGAAGAAGAAGAGCAACTAGTTGATGCTTCTGCAACCAAAAGGCAAAAGTTTCAGGTAAGAAAAAAATCTGAAGCTGCTAAAGACAAGCCAGCAGCAGCTACCAGTGCAGCATTTGTTGCTGCTAGTGGTTCAGAGAATGCTCCTGCTGTTGTTGCTGAAGAAAAAGCTGCAGACGTTACAACGTCTCAAGAGCCAGAGGTTGAAAAAGCCCAGGGGGACCCCAAAGAGCAGCAGCAGATTCATCCTGCAGAGCTGGAAAAGCAGAAAGCATGGGAGGAAGCAAAGAAAAGAGTTGCTGAGAGCAGTGCAAAGATGCCCCAAGAAACTGAAGTCTCAGTTGATGCTGGTGATGGTGAAGGAGAGAAGAAGAAGAAGGAAAAGAAAAAGAAGACTGTGCAAGCAAGCATCCCAGCCAGACAGAGTGGAAGGCTCAGGTCTGGTGCTCTGAACAAGTAAGTTAGCCCTCTTTTTACCAGTAGTATAGTTATAGTTTATAATTTCAGTGCAAATAAATAGCTGTCCAGACGTTACAACGTCTAGAGAGTTAGTAGTCAGTAGTTGTTTTGTTTCTGTTGTGTGTGAATGTTCCTCTCCCATTTTTCAAATTTCGTGAGCAGTAGGGACACTGCTCATCTTTCTGTTTGGGGGGGGGGGGAGGATCATTTTTATGTTTTGTGTATGCATAAAATCAAATGCAAAATCAGTTCACTTCCCTACTCGAGTAATCATCAAAAATGTTTCTCTTTGGGCTAAATCTAGGAATGACTGTGTGTGAATTTGTGTGAATAGCTGATGCATGCTTAGATGAATAGAATTGATTACTGCTTCCACACAAACTCTGTTTTGAGGAAAACCTAGTTAGCTAAGGACTATTTGATGCAAAGCTAGTTTTGGTTGACTATGGTGATTGTAAAACTTGATTAAAAACTTAGAGTAGCAGTAGAAGCTAAGTTTGGGGGTATATCAGGTTGTGCTAAGGTAGGGTGCAAAGACTGTAGGATGATTAGTGCTTGTGTAGTGTGAGTGCAACGTTGTAACGTCTACCCGTAACGTTATAACGTATGCAGTGTGTGTTTTGTGTTATCAAACGTTGTAGCGTCTCACCTATAAACGTTATAACGTCTACTCCAAAAAGACCAAAAAGAGTGTGTTGTTTCAAATAAGTGGAAAAAAATCCACATGTCCTCTGTGTTTGCTGCAATTTCCCAAAACAAATACTGGGTACCCCAAATATCTCAATCCTAAATTGTCAAATTCAAAGGATCAAAATGGAGAAAATCACAAAAACTCCAAACCAAAAGTGAAGTAAATCAAAAGAAAAGTTGCTCAGTAATGAGGGGTTGCAGCCGTGTGTGTTTTGTGTTGTGTGAGTTAGAAAAGTAGTTTGCACAAATCTAGTCCTAGCACCCAAGTTAAGACCCTTTGTCGTGCTTCAAATAACCCTCATGTCTTATGTGGAAATGTTAGCCTACTCTCTGTTTTGAAAGATGTTATACTCTCACCATATGGAAACCACTCTTTCATAGGCTAGGGTAGCTTCTGAACCTAGCTAGGAATAGAATTGATACAGAGATCACACACTCACTTTGGGCAGTAATGAATCTAGAATTTAATTGTGCATTGGTGCGTGAGTGTGTAGTGAAAGTCTGAAGGAATTAGCCCCTTGAGGAAAAATTTTTGATCAAAAATGGATGAGCAGGGTGTAAACTGCTGTTATATTTAATTTCTTGCATCTTTTCATATGTTGTATTTCAATTGCTTGAGGACAAACTATGGTTTAAGTTTGGGGGTGTGATAACTCATATTTATATGAGTTATTTATACTCATTCAAAGTAAATCATGCAAGTTCTCTGGCAATAGTAGGTTGTTTCTATTAAGTTTCTGTTAGTTTATTGCTTTTTAGTTAGAAAGGGGCTAAATTACAAGTTCTAGGCATATTGGTGCCAATTGGCGCCTTTGTGAGCGTTTTGATGCTTATTGTGTTTGTGCAGTAATCTGAACGTGGCAACGTCTCTCATCACGTCTGAAGAAGGGCAGCAGAGCAAGAAAGAAATATCTTATTTTTGGCGCACAAGAAATGATGTCCAAAGATCTAGAAGTGCAGAAGATCTTCTCTCTCCTCAGCGCTGACGCAGCTGACGCACTGTAGCAGTGCGGTGTCACTTCAGGGCAGAGTCAACTCGCAAGCAAGCTTGGAAGGTGGGGAATGACATCAGCAAGCATGTGACCCTCTTTTGACCATGGCTATTCTCTCTCTACAAAAAGGCAAGGGGGCACCATGCGGATCATACACGAATCCATTCACCATCCATCTTCCTCCATTTTTCAGAGATAGTTTTCATAAAAGAAGTTCTGGACACAGACTTCTTCATTTTAAATTTTCTCAAAGCTCCAACTTTCATCTTCATTCGCAACCATTACTGTGAAGCTCAGACGTTGTAACGTCTTTACAGCATGCATGAAGGAAGGCCACTTAGGCGTATCTTTTGCGTTTAGTCTCCTTTTCTCTATGTACGGTACTTGGATTTTAACTCCTCTTATTTCTGTAAGGATGCTCAGTATGAGCCAAACATTGGTAGTTGGGTTGTTGTTTTGCATGTAATGAACCTCTAGTTTAATGTTATGGAGTATTGATGTTTATGCGTTTTAAATCTTTGCATGTTAATATTTCCAAACTTGTTTTGAACTGGCCACTTAAAATAAGTAGATTCATAGGTACAGACATGGTCTATGAAAAGAACTCAAAGATTTATGTGAATGAAAAGGTGCACTAAAGACATTTAGGCATTTTTATCTAAGTCTAGACATAGAATGGATAATAGTTCATAGGACATTGCTGTGGGTACTTAAAATACAGGAGTAGGCCTACTTAGAACCTAGACATAGGAATTCTAGTACTTGAAGCTCTGACGTTTTGTGACTGAAAAGCACAGCTCTTTTGCAACAGCGTTCAAACGTTATAACGTCTATACGACATAGCATTTGTACGTAATAACGCGTAAACGTTATAACGTCTGACTAGAGGAGATTTACTTGCATGCATCAATCCAACTCATACTCTTCCATATTCACACCCACTCCTTATTTACTTGCCTTATTTATGTTCTTAGTCTTAATATCAACTTTTAGTGCCGATTTGTTACTTGTTTCACTTGTGTTTTAAGGACTTGAGCTTTGGAAGTAAAACAATCCTCGTGGGAACGATCTCTTACTTTTTATCCACTTTATTACTTGTACGACGTGTATACTTGCACTGATATTGCGATTATAAAACACACGAACGCAAACACAGCTCACCAAGGCCCAAGGCTCAACATCAGTAGACATCACGGTGCTAAACGATCGTGAATTAAGGGTTGTCAGAACTGTGAAGCCACCATTAGAAGTGCTACAGTATCAGTGGATGACGCAGGAAACAGCGGAAGCACCCGCGCCTGGGGTTGCCTCTAAATCTCGTTCACAGAAGAGGAAGCAGCAAAGGGCAAGGGCTTACAACAAAATGAGCGAGACGCTTCATATGCTCACCTCGGCCAGAGGAGGAAATGCCCAGACCATTCCCGCGGCCACTGTTGCTACGACTTTAGAACAGGCCTTCCCTAAATCGACCGAGGAAACAGCCTCAGAACCGCCAACCCACGGCATAGCTGACCTTAGTGTACCCACTAAGACAACCCAAGAGCCCAATGCCATGATAAGAATGGTGGATGCACCCTATAGCCCGCTGACTGAGGCAGTGATAGAATGTCTATACGGGCCCCCAAACCACCTCAGCTAGCCAACGTACATCAAGTTGAAGGGGCTATGACAGAAGAAGAACTGGTAGAGGATGACCTCTTGGGAGAAGACGAAGAAAACCCCTTCGGCCCGTTGAATTTTGATGCAGACTCCTTGACAGGATCAATCCTGGACGATATCATCGACGAGGCCGATGGTGAGTATTATGCTGATATAGAAATGGTGAGCCTTCTTCCACCAGAATTCCGGGGTAACAGAGATCAACCAGGGGATCTCGATGGAGATGTCTTTGCTGAAGAGGCCGAATGGGCTGTCTTGACAGAGCGCGATGGAGCAGTTACAGAAGGAATGTTGTTTGAGAAACCCACAGCAGACATGACTAGACACCTGAAACCATTGTACATCAAGGCCTATTTGAATGGGAAGCTGTTTAATCGTGTCTTCGTAGATGGCGATGTTGTATTGAATATCATGCCATTAGCCACTATGAAAAAGCTGGGGAAGAACGTCGAGGACCTCATTCCAACCACCATGACCATGACTAGTTTCATGGGCCACCCATCCCACGCCTTGGGAGTGTTGGTAGCCGACGTGACAGTTGGGAGCAAGGTGACTCGCTCAGACTTCTTCATCATAGAAGGAAAGTCCTCATATGCCGTGATTCTGGGGAGAGACCGGATCCACACCAGCGAATGCGTCCCTTCTACCCTACATCAGAAATTAATGATATGGATAAGGGATCAAGTGGAGATAGTAGAATCAGACCCTAATCCATTCCCTGCAGAGGTAAAGATGTTCGGGGCTATTTTCTACTCTCCTCATTTGCTCCCCATCTCCATCCTGGGGAATTATGAGGAAGGTGGCATAGAGTCTTGTGACTGGACCAAAAGGGGTTTTAAATTCAAGATGTTGGCCGACCCACGGCCTAACAATAAGGATAATGATTAATCTCCCACCAGAGGTACAGAGACTGCTGGATCGGTTGCACCTATTCCAGATTGAATCCAAGATTGAAGAGGCCGTGTTTGGTGCAATAGATGAAGAGCACGAACTCAAGGAACACTCCTACCAAGAGGATTCAGATGACTCCCTCGACGGGACGTTGGCCGAGCCTCCTCACCTGGAGCCCATCCAGAGGAAGATGCCCACTTTTGAAGCACAAGACCCTCTATTGGAGGTGAACCTGGGAAGCGAAAAAGAGCCAAGGATGACCAAGGTAAGTGGTAAATTACAACATCAATGACGAGATCAAATGGTGGCTCTAATAAAGGACTACCGTGACTGCTTTGCGTGGGATTACCGTGAGATGTCAGGTCTTGATAGAGCCTTGGTGGAGCATTGGTTTCCCATCAAGGAAGGTTGCAAGCCCCATAAAGAGCCACCGACGAGGTTCAATCCGCAGCTAATGCCACAAATCAAAGCAGAGGTCGAAAGATTGCTCAAGGCAGGATTCATAAGAACTGCCAGGTACGTAGAATGACTGTCTAATATAGTCCCTGTTATAAAAAAGAATGGTCAGGTCAGAGTTTGTATTGACTACAGAGATCTGAACTTGGCCACTCCCAAAGATGAGTATGGTATGCCTGTGGCCGATATGCTTGTCAACGCCGCGGCTAACAATGCCATCTTGACCTTTATGGACGGATATTTTGGGTATAACCAGATATATGTGGACGAGGCTGAAACCCATAAGACTGCCTTTAGGTGCGCTGGCGCCTTAGGTATCTATGAGTGCTTGGTAATGCCTTTTGGCCTCAAAAACGCAGGAGCCACGTACCAAAGGGCCATGAATGCTATTTTCCACGACCTTATTGGCAAAAGCATGGAGGTATACATTAATGATGTGGTAGTGAAGTCCAAGAGTTTCGAAGCCCACCTAGTGGAGCTTGAACAAGCTCTAAAACGGATGAGACTTCACAATCTCAAAATGAACCCTGCTAAGTGTGCTTTTGGCGTGTCTACAGGCAATTTTCTAGGCTTCTTGGTACACACCCAAGGCATTGAAGTGGGCAAGAACAAAGCTCGAGCTATCCTTGAGGCAAGACCCCCCAGAAACAAGAAGGAGCTGCAGAGTTTACTAGGCAAGATCAACTTCCTAAGAAGATTTATCTCCAGCTCGGCCGGAAAGATGAAAGTTTTCTCACCCCTGTTGAGGATAAAAAACACTGAGGAAATGATATGGGGAGCCAAGCAGCAGGAGGCCTTTGACCAGATCAAGGCTGCCTTAACTAATCCTCCTGTCTTGGTACCTTCGCATCCTGGGAAGCCTCTGAAGCTATATATTGCGGCCGAAGATCAAGCCATCGGCTGCTTGCTAGCTCAAGATGATGATAATATCACCGAGCGTGCTATCTATTATCTTAGCAGGATTCTCAATGATGCTGAGACTAGATATCTCCTATTGAGAAGCTTTGTTTGTCTTTATTTAATGCTTGTACTAAACTGGAATATTACTTATTGCCTAAGGAAATTTTGGTTGTGTGCAAAGTTGATATTATCAAGTACCTTCTTAATAGGCCCGTCTTACAGGGAAGACTTGTCAAGGGGGCCATTAAGTTAAATGTGTTTGCCTTGACGTACATGCCGTTAAGAGCCGTCAAAGGGCAAGCCTTGGCTGACTTCTTGGCTCAACATTCGTGTGTAGAGATACACGACACCCCAGCCGAGTCTATTAACTATCTGGGCCTAAAGCCTTGGGTCCTCATGTTTGATGGCTCAAGTACCCAAACCAGGGCAGGCATTGGAGTGGTCATCACCAGCCCCTGTGGTCAAACATGGAGATTCATGTGCAGGATAGGGGATCAAGCCTCCAATAATCAGGTCGAATATGAAGCCTGGATCATGGGACTTGACATCCTGGCCTCCATAAAAGCCCAATATGTAGAAATCAAGGGGGATTTACAGCTGGTGATCAAACAAATCACCGGGGAATACAAGTGTTATAACACGAAGCTTAAACAATTACGAGCTTCGGCGCATAACTTGTTGAAGTTGTTCGCCGATGCAGTCATCATGTATGTCCCCAGAAGCGAGAACCAAGAGGCAAACGATTTAGCCCAACAAGCCTCGGGTTATAAGGAGTCAGTGGTCGAGGTATGACAACAAGATGCCTCAGTTCCGACCGAGGAGGACCCTGCTAGTGCTTGGATTGGAGTATTGACGGAGTACCTCCGCAATCCAACGACTGACACTGACTTCAAGACTAACACTACAAAAAAATGCAGGATTAGCGAGATTTTAGCGAGGGATCCACAATCCGTCGCTAAATCGAACTTAGTGAAGGATTTAGTGACAGTCAATTCCGTCGCTACAAGGCGCGCCATTTTTTTTAAAATTCAAATCCGCCGCTAACGGTCCGTCGCTAACGCTGACGTGACCGTTGGCAGATCTTGGAAATCGTAAGATTCCCAAATCCGTCGCTAATAGTAAAATCCGTCGCTAATGTTTGGGAATGCGTGAAATTTAAATTCCGTCGCTAATAATCAAATCCGTCGCTAAATATCCCTCGCTAATTTTAATTAAGTTTTTCCTATCTCTGTAACACACTCTTCTCCCACCATTCACTCTCACCTCACTCACCCAGTTATCTCCGCCACCACCACGCCACCACCACCCATCCTCTTCTCTCCGTCGCAGCAAGTAACGCCACCATTCTCTCTTCTCTCACCATTCACTCTCAAAGTGTAGTACGTTTTCGTTTTCGTTTTCTTGTTTTCGTTGATTTCGTTTTCGTGATTTTGTTTTCGTTTTCTATGATTTTGTTTTCATTTTCTATGATTTCGTTTTTGTTATCCTTTTTATTTTGTCGTAATTTATTTTTGTTGAAACCAGAATCTTTTTACTGGATTTTTGGATTGCTGGATTCACTCAAGCATTGAAGTTAGGAGTACTGGAGCTTGGCATTTCGAATTGGGGTCATAGGAGCTTGTTTGGTTCTGGTGGGTACACACATATTGTGAAAAATCTAGAAATTAGTCCCAACAAGTGAGTTCCTCTCACTCACTCTTTAGATACCTTAAGGTTTTTAGCACAATAGTGTTTTTCCCTTCTTTAAATATGCTATTTGATTGTTGGCCTATTTGTTTGATGATTGAATATCATGTTTGTAATACCATGTTTCAGCTACTTTTATATAGAGTTTATCTATATGCATCTTCATAGGTGGGAAATGTGAATAAATTTGGTGAAAAATGATTTGGTTCATAGCATGTTATAGTTTATCTATATGGCCTGTTATAATTTATTTTTGTTGTTTTGATGTTTGATAAACCCTAGGTTAGATGACTATATTGTGTGCCTTTGATGGAAAAGGGTGAGGTGCTGTCCCTCACCCCCCATATTTTGCTTGAAATCATCTCCATTGAGAAAATTGCGAGACTATACTAACAATTTTAAGGTTGGGAGTTGGAAATAACTTCCTTCACTACTTATATGGAAAAGGGTTTTGTTTGTTATGTCCTTAACCCTCATATTTGGCTCGAAATCATCTCCACCGAAATCATATCGATGCCACTAACTTGATAGGTTATATTTTAGGTTTAGTTGTGGGAACCTAACGCGTTTTTTTAAATGCGTGTAGATGAATTGGAATCAATTGAATCGTAGTTGGGTGTATGATCGGTTATATCCGGGAAGAGCATTCACTACAAGAAAATCCTGTATTACCGGCGGATTTTTTCCGCCGGTACGTTTCCGGCGGTTATTCTGCATTTTCGGTGGATTTTTTCCGTCGGTAAATTTCCGGAGGCAAAAATCGTATTTCCGGCGGATTTTTACATTACCGGCGGATTTAAAAAAGTTTTTTTTTTTTTGAAAATCCGCCGGAAATTCAAAAAAATCCGCTGGAAATGTCAATTTTTTTTTTGAAAATCAGCCGAAAATTCAAAAAAATCCGCCGAAAATGTCGCCGGAAATTTACCGGCGGATTTTTAACATTTCCGGCGGATTTTGTTTAAAAACAATAATAAAAAGTTTCAAAAAATCCGCCGGAAATGTTAAAAATCCGCCGATAAATCCACCGGAACGTTTTGAAATTCCTATAAATAAAACTTTCTCCTACACTCTTCTTATCCTCTCATTTCACTCTTTATTTCATTCTCACTTTCTCCTACACTCTTCTACATTTCTTTTCTTCTTCCTTCTCATTCATCACCTATTCATTCTTATTTCTTCTTTCTCATATACTCTTCAAACTTAATTAAATTTCTCTACATTATTTTTCCATACTCTCATCTATTCTTATTTCTTATCACTTCTTCTTATTTCTTCATTCACATACTCTCATCTATTCTTATTTCTTCATTCACATACTCTCATCTATTCTTATTTCTTATCACTTATTCATTCTTATTCTCTCCTATATTATTTTTCCATACTCTCTTTCATATATTCTTTTTTTTTTTGACACAACTCTGTTTCATTCTTATTCATTCTAATTTCTCTATTACTTCTCATTCTATTCTATATAATTTTTTTCTCATATTATAATTTATTTTTTATTACTTCTTATTTAATTAAAATACAAAATTCGAAAAGAAAATTAAAAAAAAATTAAAAAATTTAAAAAAAATAAAAAAAATTAATATTTTTTTTTAAAAATCCGCCGGTAATTCAAAAATTCCGCCGGTAAATTTCCGGCAGATTTTTTGAATTGCCGGCGGATTTTTTAAACAAATAAATAAATACAATTTTTTTTAAAAAAAAAATCCGCCGGAAACGCACATTTCAGGCGGAAAAAATCCGCCGGAAATTCCGCCGAAAACTGTTACCTGCGAATGAATTTCCGGCGGAAAAAATCCTCCGGTAATGGCCAATTTCCGGCGGATTTTGGCCGCCGGTAATCTAGGAATTTCTTGTAGTGATTTTTGAAGGAAACTTTTGTAAATGGGGTTGAAGAGTTTATTAGGGTAGCGTGGCGACATGATAAGGCTAAAAAGGAAGGGGGATTATATGTCCATGCCTTAAATGTGACAGTATACCTATTACACCTGATGATGAAATTAGGGTGCACTTGTATCGTATCGGGTTTGGGCCTAATTATTGAATTTGGGTGGACCATGGAGAACGACTTCAAAATTTTGACTTAGGGGCTTCTTCAAGCAGTTCTAGTTTTGATGTTCCATCTAATGAATAATTTGAGTCGATGGAAAGCATGATTTGTGATGGTCTCAGAGTGGATGTGCTATTTGATGAGCCTCAATATGACGATCGTGATGACCTTGCAAATGAAGAAGCACAAAGATTTTATTGTTTGTTAAAAGAGTCAAACACACCGTTGTTTGATGGCTCCCCAGAGTCAAAATTATCTATGTGTGTGAAGCTTTTATATCTCAAGTCCCTGAGCAATATTTCTGAGTTGGGTTTAGATTTTGTGACTCAAATGATGCTGGACGGGACACCTAATAAGGATAGTTTACCAAAAAGTTATTATGAAGCAAAGATGTTATTTTCGAAGTTGGGATTGGAATGTAAGAAGATTGATTGTTGTGAGGATGGGCACATGTTGTTTTACGACAACGAATTTGGTAAAACCGATGGTGCGCTGCAGGCTTGTAGATTTTGTGGAAAGCCGGGGTATAAAGCTTGTAAAGGGGAAAAACGTAATTATAAACCCATTCCTGTAAAGTCGATGTTCTATTTGCCTATATATAGTTCCAAGGTTGCAGAGAATGTTTGCATCGCCTGAAATTGCAAAGAAAATGACGTGGCATTATGAGAATAGGAATACCTCGGACATTTTACGCCATCCATCTGATGGTGAGGCGTGGAAACACACTGATCGAGTGCATTCAGATTTTGCCTCTGACCCACGAAATGTTCGACTTGGTTTGTGCTCTGATGGATTTACTCCATATATCCAAGCATCAGCGTCGCCCTATTCTTGTTGGCCAGTCATTGTTACCCCTTACAATCTTCCTCCTGAGATGTGCATGACTAAACCGTATATGTTTTTGACTTGCTTGATACCTGGTCCATCCAATCCAAAATCTAACATTGACATCTTTTTGGAACCTCTAATTGATGATCTCAAGAAATTGTGGCAGGGTGTTGGGACATATGATGCAGCACGAAAGAAGAATTTAATGATGAGAGCGGCATTGATGTGGACAATTAATGACTTCCCGGCTTATGGTATGTTGTCAGGTTGGGGGACTCATGGTAAATTAGCATGCCCCCACTGCATGGAACACACAAAAGCGTTTACGTTGAAATACGGGGGAAAGAATTATTGGTTTGACTCGCATCGTAGATTTTTACCGCCAGATCATGTATTTAGAAAGAACAAAAGGGCATTCAAGAAAAGGGTAGTTGAAACAGATGTCCCACCGCCTTTGTTAACATCGGGTGAAATTTGGAGTAGAGTTATGAATTTGCCACAAGCCACGGAGGTAGGTGTGCTCTCCCGATTGGATGGTTATGGACGAGTGCATAACTGGACAAAAAGAAGGATATTTTGGAATCTTCCATATTGGAAAGATAATCTATTGAGACACAATCTCGATGTTATGCACATTGAGAAGAATTTCTTTGAAAACATATGGTTCACCGTGATGAATGTGAAAGATAAAACCAAAGACAATAATAAGGCTAGAATGGATTCTGCTCTTTACTGTAGCAAAAATCGTTCCAATTTGAATTTGGTGCCAATGGCTAATGGCAAGATGTCAAAACCAAAGCCAAATATTGTCTTACACCCGATGAAGCAAAAGATGTTTGTCGATGGTTGAAAGGATTGAGGATGTCAGATGGCTATTCTTCTAATCTTGCAAGATATGCAGATGTGAACACCGGGAAGATGTATTGGATGAAAAGTCATGATTGTCATGTATTCATGGAGTGTTTGCTTCCAATTGCTTTTAGTTCATTGCCAAAGTGTGTTTTGGAACCACTTACTGAAGTGAGTCAATTTTTTAAAAACATGTGCTCTTCAACATTGAGAAAAGATGATCTTATTAAGATGGAGCTGAATATTCCTTTCATTATCTGTAAGTTGGAGAGAATACTTCCTCCTGGTTTTTTTGATTCTATGGAGCATCTTCCGGTTCACCTTGCATATGAAGCAAGGCTTGGTGGACCAGTTCATTATAGGTGGATGTATCCATTTGAGAGGTAATTATCAATTTCAACATTTTAATTAAAGTGCATATTTAGTATGACTATTTATTTAATCAACTCCCCTTCCTCCATATATTTAGATTGATGGGTGATTATAAACGATCGGTGAAAAATAAAGCTAGAGTCGAAGGATCGATCTGCGCAGCTTACTTACAACGTGAAACAATTTATTTCTGTTCTCATTATTTCAACAACTTTAAGTTGTCAAGAAATAATAGAAACGAAATAGAGGTTGAAGAAGAAAGACATGCCCTCACTTTATCTGTGTTTAGCAAACCTGGGCGCCTCTCGAGAAAGAAGTCGACTCAGTGGTTATCAGATATGGAGTGTAAATCAGCACATATTCATGTCTTGATCAATTGCACTGAAGTTAAACCATATCTTGAGTAAGTGTGCTTCAATTCAGTTTTCAATACATAGACATTTAGAGTATGAAGTTATATCATGCCTTGACCAATTTTCATTCTAAAGAGTATGGATAATTCTTTTTCAGTGCATTCTTACAAGTTGAGGGTATACGCACTGAAGATTCTTCTATTCGTATACATGAAAGTTTTCCATCTTGGTTTAACGATAGAGTAAGTAAATAAAATTAATGCTTTAATGTCTAAAGTTCAAAGTAGATATGAGAGATGACTTATTTTTTCCATATGTGATTACTTAGGTTTATGAAGCGGAACCAACTCCCATAATCCAACATTTGAGGAACTTAGCTGATGGTCCTTTTCGTGAAGTTAGTGAGTGGCACACGTACCTCGTTAACGGTTATAAATTGGACACCCAATCATGGAGTGAGGGAAAACAAACAATTAATAGTGGGGTATATGTAAAAGGGATTGCAGAAGGAGCTGAAGATGAGTACTACGGGGTGATCCAACACATATATGAACTTGAATACAAATATTTAGACTATCAAAAGAAAATTGTTTTGTTTTATTGTAGTTGGTTTGATCCATGGGTTAGAGGAACGAAATTGAATCCAAAATGTAATACCGTGGACATTCGAATGGATAAAAGGTATAGAGCCTCTGATCCGTTTATCATGCCTTAATATGTGAGGCAGGTATATTATGTTCCATATCCATCAACTCGGGAAGGATATTGTGTTGCAATTAAGACAAAACCATGGGGTCGCATTGAAGCCACTGATGTGGGGGATGAGGTTCCTTATCAAGTGGATGAAATGTCGGGCGTCAATGAGGTAATTGAAGTTGAATTAGTTGATACCTTATGTGATGATCGACTCCACATTGAAGAAGTTGAACCAGTATTAGAAGAAGAAATTGGAGTATATGAAGAAGACGAAGAAGATGAAGATGAGACTGAAGATGTAGAAGATGTAGAAGATGAAGAAGATGAAGACTTTTTTTAATCTTATTAGTATCACATAGATAGTTTGATTAGTTTTAATCTCTGCATGTTGTTGATTGTTCATCTAATTTTAATTATTAATATATATCACATTTCGTTTATCATTATTGTACATTGTTGTTGTATTCAAATTTATTTATTAATATATATCATTATATATTTTTCTTGCGTTTCGTTTTTCATAGATATGCATCTAGGAGGAGGTTCTGACCCACCGAGAGATGTTAGGGGGAAGAAGATAGCTGAACCTAGAAGGCGGCGTCGAGTTCGTGAGGTTGTACTTAATGCAGATGATACATTTTTGGGGATGCCCCAGACCACCACTACTGCTGGAGGAGTTGGGACTTCACGTTCTGCTGCAGCTGCTCCACCGGCTGGTCATTCTCCCTCTGGCCACAATTGGTATCCTATAAACCCATCTGGCACACCAGCATCCTATGGGTATTTTCCACCTCTGCAGCATCCTATGGGCACACCGGGAGGGTATATGGGCCCACCTCTGCAGCATCCTATGGGCACACTGGGAGGGTATATGGGCCCACCTCTGCACCATCCTATGGGCACACTGGGAGGGTATATGGGTCCACCTCTGCAACATTTTATGGGCACACCAGTAGGGTATATAGGCCCACCTCTGCAACATCCTATGGGCACACCAGTCGGGTTATCTATGCCTACACCCGAGGTACTTACTGATCAGTCCCTACAGGATGATCATTCTGACCCCCATGGTCATACTGATTCAGAGCCATTATCATCCGGGTCGGAGGATGAGCAGGTGGTTGTCGACCCTGATGGTCGACGTTGCAATATATCCCTTTGGCGATGCGTAAGTATTGTTTGACTTTTTTTAATTTAAATTAATTGTTTGTTTGACGTGTATATATGTTTGTTAATTATGCAATGACTTAATTATGCAGGTTTGTTAGATCGAAGACTGCTTCATCAGCGATCACTTATGTCATTAAGAAACTCTATTTTGAAGAGTACCATGAAAAGGTGACAAAAATTGATAAGAGGAAAAAGAAAGATTTTGTGGACTTGTTTAGGGTAAGTATCAATTATGTCATTACCTATATTGATAATTTTAATATATTGTTTAATGTTTAATATAATTACTAATACATATTTTGATTATGTTTAATACAGACCAAAGTGACTTGGAGACCGGAAGATGATGAATTGGTGCATAAAGTTTTTTGGACTAGATTGGCAAAGCAATTGGCGGACATGCTCTACAAATTGCGCCGTAAAAATGAAAGGCCGAGGTATATCCCTCGAGAAGTCTGGGATCAATACCAGGAAGTTTGGAGAAGTCAGAAATTCAAAGCCAATGCTGAAAAAGCGAAGGAAAATCGGAATTCAGAAAAGGGTTGCTCACTTCACACTTGTGGCTTCGTCAACCAAGCTCAGCATGCTATGAGATTGGTAGGTTATTTTAAAAATATTTGTACTATTTTAGTTTAGTTAGGGCGATTAGTTACCAATATTTGAGAATCTGTTTCATTTTTACAGAGTAAGAAGGCTGGACGCCCTCTTACTATTGCTGAGCTGCATAGGGCCGCACATGTCAGGAAGGATACCCAGACTTATGTTGATGAGCGCTCGAGGACCACTCAGGTAAAACTACAATTTGATTTGTATTATATAATGTTTTCTTAAAATGGAGCGCTTATTATGCTATGTTTTGTGGTTATGAAAAACAGGAGAAACATGCTGAGACGATGTTTGAGCCGACTCAGGGGAGCTGGAACCCTGAGTCACTTGGTCCACTGTCTCCAGAGATCATGGCTTTGGCAAACCGCAATTGGGAGAAGTTGGTAGGGGGATGTACAAGAAACGTATGTATGTTACGGGGCCCTTGGCTCCAAATTTGAGATTTGAGGATGATCAGCTTGACACCAGCGGGCCCTCCTCTAGTAGTCGACCTCCTCGTCCTTCAGGTGAGACAGAGCAGCTCAGGCAGCAGATGGAGGAGATGCGTGCTCAACACCAGCAACAGATACAGGAGATGCATGTTCAGCACCAGCAGGAGCAGCAGAAGCAGAGTCGGACTATGAAAGATATTGAGACAGACTTCTTTAGGTTTGCACGTCAGCAAGAGAAGCTGTTAAAGCACTATAAGAGTATGAAGCCAGATGCCTGAGTCTGAGGAGTCCAAGTCTGATGATGACTCGTTTTAGTATTATGTTGTTATTTGCTGGTTTGGACATGTTTAGAATTTGGATTGTTATTGTTGGTTTGAAGTTGTTTAGGATTTGGATATTTGGTATTGCTGGTTAGTTTGGATGGATTTTATTTGAGTATTCTAAAAAATTTGGATATTTGGTATTGTTGGTTAGTTTTTATATATTGGTACAAGTTTGGATGGATTTTATTTGAATATTCTCAAAATTGTGCTGCATTTGATATATAGTTATTAAAAAAAAAGCAGGTTTTCAAATTTGGACACGTGGCATAAAATAAAGCAGTTTTTTTTATGAAAAAATTAAATTAGCAACGGATTTTCCCTCACTAAAATCTGTCGCTAATTAGCGACGAATTTGCCCTCATTAATTTCCCTCGCTAATTAGCGAGGGAAATCCGTCGCTAGAATCCCTCGCTAAAATTCCGTTGCTAAAATAAAAAATTCCGTCGCTAAATATTAGCGTCGCCCTTTTTAGCGACGGAAAAATTCCGTCGCTAATTCCTTCGCTAAACCACTTTAGCGACGGATTTTTGAGGTTTAGCGACGGAAATTTCCGTCACCTATCCTGTTTTTTTTTGTAGTGTAAGCAAATGGCGTTGAAGTACATCTTGATAGGGGACGACCTATATAAGAGAAGCGCCAATGGGGTGTTATTACGATGCCTCAAGAGAAAGGATGCGTATATGGTGATGGCACAGATCCATGCAGGGATTTGTGGCATACATAGGTCTGGCCCCATCATGAAATGGCTGATATACAGACATGGATACTATTGGCCGGCGATCACGGCCGATTGCTTCCAGTTTGCAAAGGGATATGAAGCTTGTCAGCTGCATGGACCAATCCAGAGAGTGCATGCGGATGAACTTCATCCCATTGTCAAACCTTGGCCATTCAGAGGGTGGGCCATGGATTTAATTGGCAAGATATACCCTCCGAGCTCGAAGGGTCATAACTTTATTATTGTGGCCACTGACTACTTCACTAAAAGGGTGGAAGCTGCACCTTTAGCAAGTGTCAATCAGGCTGCGGTGATTAGGTTCATAGAAAACCAAATCATATACAGATTTGGCATTCCTGAAACCATCACGACCGATCAAGGCACCATGTTCACTGGGGAACAAGTGGTGGCTTTGCCCAGGAATATGACATCAAGACGAGACACTCGTCTCCTTAGTATGCTCAGGCTAATGGGCAGACAGAGGCTACCAACAAAATCATCATCGAGCTCTTTAAGAAGAACAGAGAGGACAAGCCTCGGCGGTGGCACGAGACCCTTAATGAGGTTTTATAGGCAATGAAGAATTCTAGGTCCACGGCCATGGGGGAGACTCCCTATTGTCTAGTGTATGGGCAGGATGCCGTAGTACCTTTGGAAATCAGTGTGGCATCATTAAGAGTGGCTTGGCAGCATGCCCTCGGCATAGATGAATACCAACAAGCCATGTTAATGAGGTTGGACTCGGTGGACGATGACAAGCTGGCTGCCCTCAGCAGAATTGAAATGAATAAAGCCAAAACGGCCCGAGCCTACAACAAACACGTCAAGCCGAAGAAGTTTGTTGAGGGTGACCTAGTGTGGAAGGCTATTCTGCCACTTGGGAGGAAAGATCCCCAGTTTAGTAAGTGGTCCCCGAATTGGGACGGGCCCTACATTGTAAGTGAAGTATACGATGGTGGGGCATACCGTTTAATTACGTTCGACGGTGAAGAGTTCGAAACAAAAATCAATGGCAAATATCTCAAGGCATATTAGATCGAAGTGGTATTTGGTTTCAATATGCTTGCTGCGACCATGTAGAACAGGGTTCTTAGCAAGCATAATTGCTGATTTATTATCAATCAGCAACTTCACAGTTTTCTTCTTCTTCACTATCTGGAATTCACTCATCAATTCACTGAGCCACACAGATTGGCATGCAGTCACAGCCCCTGCAATATATTCAGACTCACAAGATGACAAAGCAACAACTTGTTGCTTCCTTGAACACCATGATATTGGAGCACTATTCCATATAAAAACATAGCCTGTTGTGGATCTTCTATCCACTCTATCACCACACTAGTCTGCATCCGAATACCCAAGCAGTTCATCATTCTGCTACTGTCCAGCTACTGGGAACAGAATACCATTTCTGACAGTCCCCTTAATGTATTTCAGTATCCTTGTGGCAGCAAGGAAATGACTCATTTTAGGCTTGTTCATGAATCTACTCACAGCACCAACTGAGTAGCATATGTCAGGTCTTGTGTTACACAAGTACCTTAGGGAACCCACTAGCTGTTTGAACAAGGTAGGATCAACATCCTCACCCTCACTATCTGCTTCCAGTTTTACATTGGCTTCTGCAGGAGTCACTGCAGAGTTGCAGTCTTGCATCTGGAATCTCTTTAGTATTTCAGCAACATACTTTCCTTGATGGAGTATTATTCCCTTTGATTCATAGAGGAATTCCATCCCTAGGAAGTATGTTACTCTTCCTAAGTCTGTAATCTCGTATTCAGACTTCAGTTTCTTCTTGAAACTATGAATTTCAGTGGCACTTCGCTGTAATCAGCATGTCATCCACGTAAAGACACACCAGTATTATTTCACCTTGTTTTGAATCCTTCACATAGACTCCATACTCAACCATGCACTTCTTGAAGCCTAGTTCATGGAAGAATGCATCTTGTTCCATGCCCTAGGAGCTTGTTTAAGGCCATACAATGCCTTATGCAGCTTATACACAAGCTGCTCTTTCCCTTTCTTTTCAAAGCCAGGAGGTTGCAACACATATACCTCCTCCTCCAATGGGCCATTTAAAAAGGCTGACTTGACATCAAGGTGGTATAATCCCCATCCCTTATTGCTAGCTAGACCAATCACCATCCTAAATGTCTCATGCCTAGCAACCGGAGCAAATACCTCAAAGTAATCAAGCCCTTGCCTTTGAAGAAAACCCTTTGCTACCAATCTAGCCTCATGTTTTGCAACTCTGCCATCTGGGTTCAGCTTCACCTTGTAAACCCATTTAACACTTATTGCTCTCTTGTTTTCTGGCAGCACAACCAGTTCCCAGCTCTTATTTCTTTCAATGGAATTCAGTTCCTCTTTCATGGCAGCCATCCACACCCTCTCCTTCATAGCTTCTGTATGGCTGAGTGGCTCAACATCAGCCAGCATAGCAAGCTGAATCAGTTCTCCATCACTGTCAACTTGATTATCTGCTATCAAGTCATATTCAGCTAGCCTATTTGGAGGCACTCTTTGCCTCTGTGGTCTGCCTTGTACAATCTGTTCATCATCAGAATCAGTGTCACTGTCTTCCTGCTGTGGCTGAGGCTCATCATTGTCAGCTGGGGCAGGCTCCTGTTCTTGAACTGATGCATCAACATCGGTTTCTTCTAGCAAAACAGATTCTGCTCTGGCAGTCTTGACTCCGCCACTGTCCCAGTCCCACATTTCTGCTTCCTTGATGACTACATCTCTGCTGAACTCAATCTTATTAGTTGCTGGGCAGTACAGCTTGTATGCCCCTGCGGAGTGGTATCCTACTAGGATCATTGGACAGCTCTTATCATCCAACTTCTTCCTCTTCTCATCAGGGATATGCTTGTAGCAAAGTGCACCAAACACTCTCAAATGCCCTACACTTGGCTTCTTTCCTGACCACATCTCAAGTGGAACTACTTCCTTGAGTCTATTGGTTGGACATCTATTGAGGATGTAAGCTGCTGTTGAGACAGCTTCTCCCCAAAGACTGTTTGGCAAGTTCATCTCCTTCAGCATGCATCTTGCCATGTCCATTAGCTTCCTAATTCTTCTCTCAGCAACTCCATTGTGCTGAGGAATGCACTTCATGATCAATGCCTTGATCTTCACATAATCTGTTAAACTCAGCAGAGTTGTACTCTCCCCCACCATTTGTTCTGAGAATCTTCAGCTGACAGCCACTCTATTTTTTAGCATAATTCTTGAACTTCTTGAATTGATCAAGCACCTCACTCTTGGCTTTAATCAAGTATATCCATATCATCCTAGTGTGTTCATCTACAAAGGATACAAAATATTTGTTGCCACCTAGGGAAGGGACTTCCAAAGGGCCACATACATCAGAATGTACTACACCTAAAGCATGTGTTGCTCTTGGTGGTAATTCTGATGTAAATGGCAGCCTTGCTTGTTTGCTTCTCATGCATACATTACAAGAATTATCAATAACAGCTACTGCAGGGATTCCTATGACAAGCTTCTTGGAATTTAAATGACCTAAACTTCTATAGTTTAGATGACCATACCTCTTGTGCCATAAGGCACTGTCTCTGTCTCCATCAGTGGCACTAAAGCAGTGTGTCTCAGCTGCCTTGATGCTCACCTTAAATGTTCTGTTATTCTCCAAGAAGGATTTCACTATCAGCCTCTTTTTCTTGTCATACAACTACAGCATACCATCCTCCATGTTCACTGAGAAGCCCTTCTCTATGAGCTGACCAACACTCATCAGGTTGCCCTTCATGCCAGGCACATACCAGACATCTTCAATCATTACTGTTTTTCCATCCTTCCTTTCAACCAGAATGTTCCCCATTCCCTCTGCCTGCAGATACCTATCATCAGCAAGCCTAATTCTGGTCTTCTTGCTGCTGTCAAAGTTAACTAGCCACTGCTTGTTGCCAGTCATGTGGTTGGAGCACCCTGTGTCCATGTACCACAGCTCCATTACTACTGAATCATCTGTTGTAGTCATCATCAGCAGCACAGGATCATCATCTGATTCTTCTTTGGCTATATTAGCCTCTTCTTTCTTGTTTTCCTTGTTTGACCAACACTCATCCGCAAAGTGACCATACTTGTCACAGTTGAAACACTGTACCTTCCTCTTGTCAAACTTCTCCTTCCCTTTCTAATTGTTGTACTTCTTCCCTCCCTTGATAGATGATTCTGCCTTCTCTGCACTGCTGCTATCATTGTTCTTCGTGTTCAGCCACTCTTGCTTCTTAGACTTCCACTTATTTTCTTTCCACTTGGGCTTATCACCATTCCCTTTCTTGCTGATCTGAGCCTTCAGAGCCTGCTCTGTCTCTTTCTCAGATCCCCTATCAGTGATGCGCATTTCACGCGCTTCAAGATTTCCTTGTAGTTCATCTAATTTCATATCACTAGTATCCTTCGATTGTTCTATTGCAACTACAATGTGATCAAATTGAACAGTAAGGGAGCGAAGTACCTTCTCAACAATGGTTTCTTCAGTGACTGTCTCACCACAGTTCTTCATCTTGTTTGTAACAGTGACTACGCGCGAGACATAGTCACCTATCTTCTCACCATTCTTCATCTGAAGTAGTTCGTATTGTTTACGCAGTGACTGAAGCTTCACCTTCTTTACCTTCGCATCACCGCCATAACAACGCACAAGAATATCCCAGACAGCCTTCGAGGTCGTCGATTCAGCGATCTTCTCAAAAACCTTTGCATCTACACACTGATGAATGTAGAATAGGGCTTTCTGATCCTTCTTTCTTCTTTCACGATGTGCATTCCGTTGCACCTCCGTAGCATTCTCCGCAAGTTCTGTCACACTGTCGTTCACCAGATCGAGCACGTCCTCCGCTCCGAATAGCACTCGCATCTGGATCGACCACCGATTCCAGTTTGTTCCGTCAAACACTGGAAGATGTGTGTTGAAGCCTCTGTTACCTCCGTTCATCGTCGATCTGTGTGCTACTCACTCAAGAACCTCACAATCGCTCGTGTTTACCCAACTCTGGGAATCAGAGGTTGATTCCTTTCGATTTCGTACTTCAAACCGATGCGATTTGAAGAGACGAAATCACGCTCGCACTCACCAATCACTCGTGTTTCCCAAGCTCGCTCACAACGCTGCTCTAGATACCATGTTGAATCGCAACACCTGCATCTACACACACACACACAGTGACCTGAAGAAAAGGGTACAGAGGAGAAGGAAGCCCTAATGGATATCACACACACAGAGGGAGAGTCACACGGAGGGAGTTCACACACAAAGAGAGAGTAAAGGCACAGTAAAATGAAAAGTAATTGTATTATTCACCGCTGTTGTAAAATGACTAGCTACAAAATGTGACTATATCCAAAACCAACTTAGTTACAAATTCAACTAATTGAATGAAATTAATCCCAAATGAAACTTAAATAAAATTGTAGCTTAATGACAGTAATGCCCCTAATACATAGACTAAAATAGTAAATGGTAAAATCAGATTATTTCTCGACATAAGTTATAAAGAAAGTAACAACCCTTTCATTTTTCAATCCATTTTTTTTATCAGAGCACTGACCACCTACTTATTGCATATATCATTCTTCTCTCTTCTATCTCCATCTCTATCTCACTCAAAGTATATGTGTCAATCAAATATTTAAGATTTTCTTTGGAGTATAGAATACTCCGCATAAAGACATGTAGTATTAAAGATGTAAGAAAAACTTAGTTATGCATCTTTATCCGTCAATTTAAACAGTTTGCATAGTCGATTATTTAGCTTGCGCTATAGAAACTCTCAGCTAAATATGTGAAAAGGAGAGTCCTGACATTTCTTGAAGGGAAACTATCGCCATTCGCCAGCATACTAGTAATAATATTACAATTTTGCCAGTATATTGCGGTGACGTTGACATGTTATTATTTAGATGCAACTGGTAAGAATCTAATCTATCTACTTGATAGAATCATGTTAACAAAACAAACCATAGCTAAAATTAAAAATCCATAGAATGAAACTAACACAAGAAAATATTAAAAAGGTGGATGTGACTTAGTGAACAGTGTGGGAAGCTGAGAAGCTCAAAGAGGCCAAGGTTACCGTCACCGTTGGGGAGCAACTTCTAATGGTCCACGCGCCGCGAGAATAGATTTATAGATCTGAATGATCACCTTCTCATCATACTCCTTGGGTGGGGCCCTCCCGAACCCAAACCCACTGTCTCCGTTGTATCCCCCAGCCGGTAAGGCCCCACCACCGAAGCCAGAGGCGGAGCCACTCATAGTCATGACCCGTGAGTTCGCTAAACTCATCATCATTTTCACGTACGCGTCTCTCACCCATATCAGCATCTTCTTCGGTGAAGGGATTCTGTTGATTCGGATCTTGGGTGATAGTTTGATTTTCCACCTCCAGAACCGGCCCTTCCGGGTCTTGGTGCTTCCAAGTTCGACCCTGTTCCTTCTTCTACGACCCGAGCCATTTAGTCTTTGGTATCCCTTTCTCTCCCAGTATTCCTTCAAACCCTTGTACGCGCTAACGGTGATGCCCTCCATCTCTTTAATGCTTCTTTTTTATCTCTTTTGCTCAAAGAAATAAGAAAATGGAGGTGGAGTGGTTGAGAGAGTTAATGAAGGGAGAGAGTTTGAGTTAAGTTAGGTACACATGCAGACAGAGGAATTACACATGTGCACGATGGCTAGGGCTTATGATACTAAGCCATTTGCTTAGTAATAGTTACTAAATCGTTACTAGCTATTGGATTGACAAAATTTTAATGAAATTCAATCTAATGGCTAGTTTTTAATAGGGGTAATTGTGTCACATTCATTTTTTGTGGTTTTAATTAAATTAAATAAATTAATCAATGTTCCTTTTTTTAGGGATTATTAAAACAAAAACATTTATTTACTCCTTGATTTTCTCTTCCGCTATCTTCTCTCTCACACTCTCACAATTTTATCTGTCACGTTATTTTCATCGGTTATTTTTCTTCTTCTTCTTTTCTTCTTCTTCTTCTTCTTCTTTTTCTTCTTGTTCTTCTTATTCTTCTTCTTCTTTTTCTTCATGTTACATATATTTTTCTTTATTTTTTCACGCAAAAGAAGTCTAAAATACGCACTCACGCCAAAAAATAAGACGCCCACGGGTGTTTAAAAAACGGACTCCGTTGATCCACGCCATTGAAGCACGCCATTGATCATGTCTCGTTATGATGTTGATGAACATGGGACTAAAATCAGTTTTTCATCGTTACTTGCGCGTAAGTCATATTTTTATTTGGTTAGATCGTACTAACCGAAGTTATCTTATTCCCTGACTACAATAGGACTAACCGAAGTTATGTTTTTCCCTGGCTAGAACTATAGTAACCGAAGTTATGCTAATTCATGGCTAGAATTGGACTAACCGAAGTTATGTTATATCCTGGCTAGACACCCACTAACCAAAGTTATGTTATTCCCTGGCTAGAATTGAACTAACCAAAGATATGTTACTCCCTGTCTAGAATTCCTCTAACCGAAGTTATGTTATCCTTTGGTTAGAATTGTACTAACCAAAAAATATAGCCACCTTACATATGAGTATCTCTCACAAAACCATGTACATCATACAAAGCAAATAAATTATTCAAATAAAATAAAAAGCAATCAATAATACTTTGTGCATCTAAGACAATCATGTCGGTTTGATTTTCATGCCGATGCTGACAACCCTGTACTGCAACAACAAAAACAAAAAAAGACCACTTAAGTACGGAACATTTGTTAATAGACATTAACCAGTGAATAACATAACTTCGGTTAGTGGAATTCTAGCCAGGAAATAACATAACTTCGGTTAGTACAATTCTAACCAAAAGATAACATAACTTCGGTTAGAGGAATTCTAGACAGGGAATAACATATCTTTGGTTAGTCCAATTCTAGCTAGGGAATAACATAACTTTGGTTAGTGGGTTTCTAGCCAGGATATAACATAACTTCGGTTAGTCCGTTAATCAACATCATAACGATGAAAAACTGATTTTAGTCGCATGTTCATCAACATCATAACGAGACATGATCAATGTCGTGCTTCAATGGCATGGATCAACAGAGTCCTTTTTTTAAACACCCGTGGGCGTCTTATTTTTTGGCGTGAGTGCGTTTTTTATGCTTCTTTTGCGTGAAAAATAAAGAAAGATATATGTAACATGAAGAAAAAGAAGAAGAAGAAGAATAAGAAGAAGAAGAAAAATAACAGATGAAAATAACGTGACAGATAAAATTGTGAGAGAGAAGATAGTGGAATTGTGAGAGAGAAGATAGTGGAAGAGAAAATCAAGGAGTAAATAAATGCTTTTGTTTTAATAATCCCTAAAAAAAAGTAACATTTATTAATTTATTTAATTTAGTAAATTACTACTATAACCCTTTAGTAACTATTACTAAGCTACTAGCTTAGTAGCATAAGTCAGACTCGTGCACGATGGACGGAATCTACTTTGCTGTAACATACACGACGAGAACAATTTTTTTATATTGTCAGAAAAGAACAATTTTATTATAATATTTGGACTAATAAGTGGACCAAAATACCGAACCAAAATACGAAAACGGAGACATATGGAGGAAATATACGTACGTTTCATTATTTTTTAAAATTTTGGTGTTATGCTAAAAAAGAAAGAAAACAAGCAGAAGAAAGAAAATGTGAAACGTTCCTCGCGTGAATCCCTTCTTCTCCCTCTTCTCCAACCCTTATTCTCCTTCCTCTCATTCTCTTTAATACGCAGTCACACTGAAAAAAAATTGCAATTACCACCCTATATAGCTAAAATTCTTTGAAATTTTAATTTTGAACCCCCTAAAAATTTTAAATTATACTAGTAGACCAAGTTTTCTCAAAGACTCTTTCCTCTCCCATTTCCTTCTACAAGCTTCACTCCCAAAGCCAAACTTAACAGTAAATCAGTTTTCTTTCTCTCTCACACACTATTTCTCTTCCAACACCACAACCATGGCTTCCAATGCTCGATAGGTCTTGGTTCCAATCACCTACCACACTGAGCCTTTGGAGGTTTGTCATTACCATCGACCACTACAAAAAAAAACGCAGGATAAGCGACGGATTTTAGCGACGGAAACCAAATCCGTCGCAAAATTTAACTTAGCGAGGGATTTGGCGACACATAATTCCGTCGCTAAAATGGCGCACTTTGTTTTAAAAAAATTAATCAAATTCGTCGCTAATTAAAAAATTCGTCGCTAAAATCAATCGCAAAAATGACGTGACTGTTGCCAGTTCTTGGAATGCGTGAAAGAATCAAATCCGTCATTAAATTTGTATTCCGTCGCTAAAAATCCGTCGCTAAAAATGACGTGACCGTTGGCAGTTCTTGGAATGCGTGAAAGAATCAAATCCGTCGCTAAATTTGAATTCCGTCGCTAACAATCCGTCGCTACCCTTATTTTTTTCATTACCATCGTAAACCCTCCTCACTTCTCTCTCACTCCTCTTTTCTCTTCACTCACTCATGTGCTCCATGTGATCCATCATGACTAAGCATGATGTCATCAATGAAGTGCTATTGCATTGGTATGATTTTATGGTGCTTTTTGCATTTGAAATCTGTTTTCAGTGCAGGAGCATTAAGTGCAAGTGCACTGTCTTAATCTGGTGCAGCTGCATCAAGTGCAGATGCACTGTTGTTTCCTGGTGCAGGTGCTTCAACTGCAGGTGCACTGAACAAACACATCAAACATACCAATATATATACAAAATGCTTAAATCATTACATAACATTCTTTGAAACTTAGAATGTTGTTATTTTATTTATAGACTTATATTTAACACTTAAGTTACTTGAATTTGAGCAATTTATTTAGATTTAGATGTATAAATAACTCTATATAAAATAGAGTTATCACACCCCCAAACTTAAACTATTGCTTGTCCTCAAGTAATGACAAAAAGAAAACACAAATAAGATTTTCATAATTAAGAAGAACATATCAGCTCATATGTTTCCAAGAAATGATTTTTCAGATAATGCATTTTTATGAACTTTATTTTTCAGAAAATTTTGTCTTTGTGCCTTTGAATTTCCAAACATCCAAAGTTATTAAAACTCATTTATGTGAGTGTGTACCCCACTGAGATCCAATCAATTCCAAAACTAAGTAAAAAGTTTCTCTTAGCCTTTGAAAAATTTAGATCACGTTTGGTCAAGTTAAAGATTTTTCAAAATATAGACTTAGACTAACAACATCCTCAGGACTTGGGAGGCTCTAAGCATAATAAAAGGGCTTTGAATGAGTATTTCAGAACTGTTGAGTCAATGCACTATTCTACTTTTGGTGGCTTCTTCTTGATGCAGATGCAGTGAGTGCAGGTGCATCACATTTCTGAAGTGCGGGTGCACTGAACTTTTATAGTGCAGGTGCACTATATTTTGATGGTGCACTGAACTTTTATAGTGCAGGTGCACTATATTTTGATGGTGCATGAGCTTTAAGTGCAGCTGCACTGAGACTACTTTCAAGACTTTTGTAGCATATACTGCCCTCCTCCTTGACCCCCTTATGCATACTTTTTCTTTGTTTTTCTTTTCTTTTCTTCTGTTTTTTTTTTAACTTTTTTTTTGTATTTTTCTTTCTTTTCTCATGCACTTTGGAACGGGTACAGTTTTATGATTCAGGCCAATATAGCTATTTTACATTCAATTTGACACTTTATAATCTCTTTTGATAACCTATGGTATTGACTATTCTATGTTTCTCATACTCAGCCTTAGTATTCATGGAAACTCCCCCAAACTTAATTCTTTATGTTCTTCTATATTTTTAGTAAAAATTTAAACCATTGCATCAGATGGCTTTTTAAGTAGCAAGGTTCTTTTCAAAACTCAGTTTTGATGTGTCAAAGTAATTATAAAATATGCTACAAAAGTCTTGAAAGTAGTTTCAGTGCAGCTGCACTCAAAGCTCCTGCACCATCAAAATATAGTGCACCTGCACTATAAAAGTTCAATGCACCTGCACTTCAAAAATGTGATGCACCTGCACTCACTGCATATGCATTAAGAAAAAGCCACCAAAAGTAAGAATAGTGCATTGACTCAACAGTTCTGAAATACTCATTCAAAGCCCTTTTGTTATGCTTAGAGCGTCCCAAGTCTTGAGGATGTTGTTAGTCTAAGTCCATATTTTGAAAAATCTTTAACTTGACCAAACGTGATCTAAATTTTTCAAAGGCTAAGAGAAACTTTTTACTTAGTTTTGGAATTGATTGGATCTCAGTGGGGCACACACTCACATAAATGAGTTTTAATAACTTTGGATGTTTGGAAATTCAAAGGCACAAAGACAAAATTTTCTGAAAAATAAAGTTCATAAAAATGCATTATCTGAAAAATCATTTCTTGAAAACATATGAGCTGATATGTTCTTCTTAATTATGAAAATCTTATTTGTGTTTTCTTTTTGTCATTACTTGAGAACAAGCAATGTTTTAAGTTTGGGGGTGTGATAACTCTATTTTATATAGAGTTATTTATACATCTAAACCTAAATAAATTGCTCAAATTCAAGTAACTTAAGTGTTAAATATAAGTCTATAAATAAAATAACAACATTCTAAGTTTCAAAGAATGTTATGTAATGATTTAAGCATTTTGTATATATATTGGTATGTTTGATCTGTTTGTTCAGTGCATCTGCAGTTGAAGCACCTGCACTAGGAAACAACAGTGCATCTGCACTTGATGCAGCTGCACCAGATTAAGACAGTGCACTTGCACATAATGCTCCTGCACTGAAAACAGATTTCAAATGCAAAAAGCACCATAAAATCATACCAATGCACTAGCACTTCATTGATGACATCATGCTTAGTCATGATGGATCACATGCAACTTGCAAATTTTGGTGCTTACCATAGAAGTTAGCTTTGAAGAGTCACTCACTTAGGGACACTTGGCCATCCATTAGTGGACCTCCATTTGTGTTTGAGTGTGCAATTCAATCTATTGTCTGCAGTTCAGAAACTTAACCATAGTTTTCTTTCTTTTCTAATGCACTTTGGAACGGGTACAGTTTTATGATTCAGGCCAATATAGCTATTTTACATTCAATTTGACACTTTATAATCTCTTTTGATAACCTATGGTATTGACTATTCTAAGTTTCTCATACTCAGCCTTAGTATTCATGGAAACTCCCCCAAACTTAATTCTTTATGCTCTTCTATATTTTTAGTAAAATTTTAAACCATTGCATCAGATGGCTTTTTAAGTAGCAAGGTTCTTTTCAAAACTCAGTTTTGATGTGTCAAAGTAATAATAAAATATGCTACAAAAGTCTTGAAAGTAGTTTCAGTGCAGCTGCACTCAAAGCTCCTGCACCATCAAAATATAGTGCACCTGCACTATAAAAGTTCAATACACCTGCACTTCAAAAATGTGATGCACCTGCACTCACTGCATATGCATTAAGAAAAAGCCACCAAAAGTAAGAATAGTGCATTGACTCAACAGTTCTGAAATACTCATTCAAAGCCATTTTGTTATGCTTAGAGCCTCCCAAGTCTTGAGGATGTTGTTAGTCTAAGTCCACATTTTGAAAAATCTTTAACTTGACCAAACGTGATCTAAATTTTTCAAAGGCTAAGAGAAACTTTTTACTTAGTTTTGGAATTGATTGGATCTCAGTGGGGCACACACTCACATAAATGAGTTTTAATAACTTTGGATGTTTGGGAATTCAAAGGCACAAAGACAAATTTTCTGAAAAATAAAGTTCATAAAAATGCATTATCTGAAAAATCATTTCTTGAAAACATATGAGCTGATATGTTCTTCTTAATTATGAAAATCTTATTTGTGCTTTCTTTTTGTCATTACTTGAGGACAAGCAATGGTTTAAGTTTGGGGGTGTGATAACTCTATTTTATATAGAGTTATTTATACATCTAAACCTAAATAAATTGCTCAAATTCAAGTAACTTAAGTGTTAAATATAAGTCTATAAATAAAATAACAACATTCTAAGTTTCAAAGAATGTTATGTAATGATTTAAGCATTTTGTATATATATTGGTATGTTTGATTTGTTTGTTGAGTGCACCTGCAGTTGAAGCACCTGCACTAGGAAACAACAGTGCATCTGCACTTGATGCAGCTGCACCAGATTAAGACAGTACACTTGCACTTAATGCTCCTGCACTGAAAACAGATTTCAAATGCAAAAAGCACTATAAAATCATACCAATGCACTAGCACTTCATTGATGACATCATGCTTAGTCATGATGGATCACATGCAACTTGCAAATTTTGGTGCCTACCATAGAAGTTAGCTTTGAAGAGTCACTCACTTAGGGACACTTGGCCATCCATTAGTGGACCTCCATTTGTGTTTGAGTGTGCAATTCAATCTATTGTCTGCAGTTCAGAAACTTAACCATAGTTTTCTTTCTTTTCTAATGCACTTTGGAACGGGTACAGTTTTATGATTCAGGCCAATATAGCTATTTTACATTCAATTTGACACTTTGTAATCTCTTTTGATAACCTATGGTATTTACCAACGACCACATTTGCAAGCACAAAAGCCTCAAGCAAAGAAATAATGACACATCCTTTGTTTTATATTGATCAATGTGATTATGAATTTGTGTTTATTTGTTTATAAAAGGGGTTATGAGATTAGTACTAAGATGTAAAAGTTTCAAATTGAAGCACACTAATGAAGCAATGTTCTCAAATTTTTGTGTGCTCTCTTTAACATCGTTGTCATTTATTTCTTTCATTTGGTTAGACTTTCATTTTTTTTTCTTCTTATGTTATTTAGTTAGATGCAAGGATGGTGCAAAGATAGAGTGGCATATTTTCTTTGGTCAGGATAGTATTAGTAGTGTAGCACATTAAAATAAATGTTTTTGATATGACAATGAATGATCCAATGAAAAAAAACATGGACTTAAAGATGTATAAAAGTGTGATTTGCACATCTAGATAGTTGTAATAATAGTAGATACTTTACACCTTGTAGTAAATTGTAAATAAAATATCTATTGTACTCTTGGAGCATTGAATTGTAAATACAATTATAAAAGAATGTTCGATCTCATTTTCATCTCAGATTTAAAAGCCATACTTATAAGTAATCTCTAAAGCCTTATTAGTCTCTTACTTGGTGCTAGAGGTCCAACTATAGGGTTGGTCAATCCAAACAACCTTTAACCAAAACAACTAGAAGTCATAACAATACAAACTGACTTAAATTAACTTATATGAGTGGGTACTAAATGAGTGTGTACTAAATGAGTAGATTAAGACCCATAAATATAAGCACAAAGGTGTTCAAATAAAATCTAATTTCAGTTTGAATTAGATCACCAAGTCACCTTCACAAATACCCACGTTTTTCTTATTGATGACCAACCTGCTATTTTCATCTTTTCCTTATGAACCTCACTATGAGACTATAAGTGAGTACTAAATGAGTGGGTTCCCATAAATGTAAGCACAATGACATGGGGTGTTCAAATGATATTTAATTTCTGAGTTTGAACCATATCACCAACCCCTCTTCACAATTACCTAGGTTTTAATTAAAATTGACCAACCTGATATTTTCATATTTTTTCATGTGAAACTGACCATGAGACTTCAAGTGGGTACTAAATGAGTGGGTTGAGACTCATAAATGTAAGCACATAGAGATGGGGTGTTCAAATGACATCTAATTTATGATTTTGAACCATATCACCAACTTCCCTTCACAATTACCGCAGTTTTTATTAAAATTACCAACCTGTTATTTTCATATTTTCTCTTTTGAAACTGACTATGAGACTTCAGGTGGGTACTAAAGGAGTGGGTTGGGACCCATAAATGTAAGCACATAGACATGGGGTGTTCAAATGACATTGTGCTTACATTTATGGGTCCCAGCCCATTCCTTTAATACCCACCTGAAATCGCATGGTCAGTTTCACAAGGAAAAGATTAAAATAGCAGGTTGGTCAATTTTAATAAAAACTTGAGTTATTGTGAAAGGCAGTTGGTGATATGGTTCTTGTTAACACCCAAAAATAACTAGGTCGTAGGTCGAGGGCTGAGTGAAGGAAGGGAGTAGAGTTGGAGTACTGAGGCAGGCCACTTGACAAAGGTTCGAGAGATAATTGCCAAAGAGAAGAACTCAATAGAAGCCCACGGGGCATACCACAAGACAACTCCCCGAGGAAGGGGTCAGCCCGATGAGCAATAAGCAAGGTCGTGGGAGAGCAAAGCCTCAACCTATAGAGTGCCACGACCGAGGTGGGCTCGGGTGCCTGAGTTACTGCCCGAGGACGAAGGCTAGCTGAGCAAGCCAAGTGGCTGAGGTAAGGCAGGCTTGCTTGGAAGGCAAGTAAGAGGGAGCACGAAGACAGAACGTGGGAGCAGTTGAAAGATCAAGCGAAGGAGCGAGACATTGAAAAGCGGAGTGAGGGAGTTCACCCCACTAACCATGATAGTAAGATCGTGGGTGGTTATTCCACCTCTTTAGGGCTTAGGAACGATGATAATCATTGATCTTGGATTGATGCAACGGTAGGCAAATATTGGCTATGGTAGTGGCCGACGAGGGCCTATGTATATAAATAGAAGAGCAATTGTACAGAATAGACACACACCAATCAATCAAAAACTCTACGTTTATTTTATCTATCTGCTTTTATTGAACTTTATCTTTATTTTTATGCATTAGCCAGTAGTATAATCCAACCCTCGCATCCCATTCACTCAACCTGGCCCTTTCTAGAGGAGTTAGGATACCCACGGTCAAGGAGCAGAGTTCCCTCCTTGGCGCAATCGCTTGAAGAACAGAGGAATCAAAACACTTGTTCAAACCTCTGGCCGAACCCGCGGCTAGGACCTAAGAGTTTGACGAAGAACAACAGTTCTAAAGTAGATATTTTATGTCATTTGAATACCCATGCCATTGTGCTTACATTTATGGGTCCCCAAACACTCATTTAGTATCCACTTGAAGTCTCATGGCAGTTTCACAAAGAAAACATGAGAAGATCAGGTTGGTTAATTTTGATAAAAACTTGGGTAATTGTTAAGAGAAGTTGGTGATAAAGTTCAAACTCAAATTATACGTCATTTGAACCCCATGCCATTGTGCTTACATTTATGGGTCACAACTCACTCCTTTAGTACCCATTTGAAGTCTCATGGTCAGTTTCTAAAGGAAAAGATGAAAATAACAACCTGGCCAATTGTAAGTAAAACTTGGATTCAAACCGAGAAATTACATGTCATTTGAACACCTCATGTCCATGTGCTTACATTCATGGATTACAAACCATCCTTTAGTACCCACTTGAAGTCTCGTGATCAGTTTCAAAAGGAAAATATGAAAATAACTAGTTAGTCAATTTTAATAAAAACTTGGGTAATTGTGAAAGACAGTTGGTGATATGATTCAAACTCTTAAATTATGTCATTCCTAAACCCCATGTCATTGTGCTTACATTTATGAGTCCCAACCCAATTTTTTAGTACCCACTTGAAATCTCATGGTCAAATTCAAAAGGAAAAGATTAAAATAACAGGTTGGTTAATTTTAATAAAAGCTAGAGTAATTGTGAAGGGCAGATGATGATATGGTTCAAAACTAGATATTATATGCCATTTGAACGGCCCATATCCTTGTGCCTTGTGCTTCTTGTTGTTTGTTCATATGTACATTTAACCCTCTTTTATTAGGTACAATTAATAATTGACACTCATTGAACAACTTCGGTCTGTATTAGTGAGTTGCAAATGAGATTTCACTCAATAACAATAATTACAATAACTTCGGCTTAAATTAAGTGCATCATATGTTAAAGTAAGTCCCTAAACAGACAATGGCCAGGAAATATGTTACAAATTTACAATGGTATACTACTTGCAAGTCT